>OW052222.1:115662291-116399791 GCA_932526605.1 Nephrotoma flavescens
ATGGAAGTATAAGCGGTATTACCGGTGCAACGTGTAATTATGGACTTGGACGGATTTCACCTTTACCGAAAAGGCGATATAGCATTGGTGGACTTCCATCATACGATTATAACCCGACGACCGGTTTATTTTCATCATTGCAAGTTCAACAGCACCAACAATCACAAACGAATATTACAAATTTATTAAACGAAACTTCGAAGTCGATAACACGTGCATCCCAAATATTAAGTCGTGGCTTATCAGGTAGCTTGACCGGAATAAATTGCGGCCTAACGAGTGGTATCGGTTCAAGCTATCCAACGTTAAATAATTACGAGAACAATTTACTAAATCAAATGTCTTCGAATTTTTTATCACATCCAAATATAAATCAAATCGGAACAGCGATCGGAAGCGGAACCGGAACAACGTCATCAGCGCCAAATTTTTACCATCATAATTTTAGTCATAATTCTAGTTTTAATAAACCATCGTCGGAATATTTGTATACTTCAAAACCTATTTATAGTAATCAGTACTATCCAAAATATTCAAATTATTTAACCTCACATCCAATATCGTCATCATCTTATTATAATACATTACCTCATCATCATCATACTTCATCACAAAGCCATTCACAGTCACATCGTCATCATCATCAAACACAACCCCATCATCCTATTCTATCACAATCATCATCCAATCTGTTATCACATGGTGGCGGTAGTGGTAGTGGTGGTGTTGGCGGTTATTTGAATCAACATTTTGACCATACTCATCATCCTACTTATCATCATCCATCATCACATTCTTATTTAAATAGTCATCATAATTATCCGAAATTAGATTTAGATTTTAAACCTGCCGAAGCTAAAAGACAAGTAAGTTTTAAATTTGATGTTGATACCTTATCAATTGATTAAAAAAAACATTTAGTGTATAACCCCTTAAAAAATATAATTCGTCATAATGTACAGAATGGACAACCCCATTTCCCCCCGAGTATTATTTAATCCAGTTTATTATAAAATCATATTATTTAGTAGGCGTATACACTCGACAATCATCCCGCATCTATACCTGACAAATGCTTAAAATTCATTTAGATTTTGTTTTTTATGCCAACTAGTTTCTTACATCAGTCTAGCATTCAGTTTACTGTTCCATTCTGTACGTATCCCACTGTATATGTATTTTAAACAAAAACCAAAAAATCTTCTGGTGCTAATCGACTGGATTCTCAAGAAATTGATGATTTGTGTTCAAAAATCTAAAAAATAATAAATTAAAAGTCAATTTCACTATAAACCGACACACAAATACTATAAATTAAAATAACGAATTTTAATGTGTGCCAAACAAATTAAATCAAATTAATTAATTAATTCGTGGTTGTATAAAAATCTTATTACAAACTAAAGACTGACGTTTAAATGTTTAAAATAAAGTAAAAAAATCATCAATTTCTTACAAACTAAACAAAACAAAAATTTCCGAACATCGAAATTAACAAATGAAAATACAAAAATTTAGAAAATACTTATAATTATTAATCTACAAGTCAATTAAGTAATTATAATGTAAAAAATAATATTTTAATAATTTTTCGCTCAAAATTATAATAAATTAATCGTAATTAGTTATATTTATATAAAAAAAACAAAAAAAAAAAAATAAAAAATATTTTTTTTAGCAAATTGTAGAGAAATATTTATTTTATTTAACAAAACAAAAGAAAAACTATAAAAGCTGTGTTATATAATATTTAAAAGATTTAAATAATATTTTTAGATAGAATTTTTATTTATTTATTTTTATTTTTTTATTAAAAAAAATATAGATTTTAAAATTTTTAAAATAAAAAATAATAAATTAAGTAAATATGAGAAAAAATGAGAGAGAATTTAAAAATTAATAAACAAAATGCATGCAACCAAAAAAAAACAAAATTAATAAATTTTAAAAGCTTTAATTATAAATAATAATAATTATTATTATTGAGTAGGCACTTTTCAATTAATTACATATTTATTATTATTCTTATTCTTATTAATATTTATATACACACAACAAGCAATATTATTATAAATTAATTATTTTGCGGCTTATTAATGTTTAAAATTAATTCACAAATTTTTTTTGTTCTCTATTTTTCTTTCATTTTTATATTGTAAAATTTTGAAGTTGGATGAATTCCGATTGGAAATACAAAGACGAGATCAAGAAATTTTAGCAATGGCAGCTAAAATGAAAACTCTTGAAGAGCAGCATCAAGTAATTTTAATAATTATTTTTTAAAAAAAAATACCAACAATTCTACTACTTTGATAATGAATACTGCACACATACACTTACAAATACAATAATTAAACAGAACTTATCATGATAATTATTTAATTAAGTTTATATTAAAATTAATATTATTTATTTTTCAATTATAGGACTATCAGAGGCATATAGCAGTACTAAAAGAATCATTAGTTGCTAAGGAGGAACATTATAATATGCTACAGTCTGATGTCAGAAACTTTTTACAAGCAAATGCAACGATACAACACCCAACAATTAATCAATTTGTATTGCAGGTGGAGGAATTACGGGCTCGGTTAGAAGAAAAAAATCGTTTGATCGAGAAAAAGACTCAAGCTGCTGTACAAGCGGTACAGGAGCGTAATCGTTTTTCAAATGAATTTAATGAATTAAAGGATCATATGGAAATTAAAGATCGTAAAATTAATGTATTACAAAGAAAGGTGAGTTGCGTTTATAAGAACCAGTGGCAGATTTTACGAAATATTTTAAAATGATTTGCGGTGTAATTTTAAAATCGGTCTGCAACCTCATACGATTTCTTCACACCATTAACTCTCACATCAGAACTGTTTTTTGCTATTCACCGGCAAAGGCATTGTCGCCGTAATGATATATTTTACTAATGATATTTTTAAAAACACCAATATAATTTATGAAATTGTGATCAGAAGGTTCCATCACGAACCGACGTATTTTTAAATCAAAAGTGAAAGTATTTTCGATTGAAAATTATAAATATGAAAGACGATTGGAAATATGTAAAGTCTGTCTAATACTTATTGGGTATACAAATAAGTCTCCACCGTTTTTATTAAATTTGGGCATCTTTCTGGCATGATACGAATACCACGTCGCAAGGATTATATCTCCATATGATGTAAAGTGCTGCTCAGACAGGCCATGCGTCATCCATATAAACAAGTGATAATCAGATGGGGCAATACGTCTAGTGAATACGGCAATTAGATTAAAACCTTCAAATTGAGTGTTTCCAAGTAGGTTTTGACCGGCGCCGCAACATGTGAACGAGCATTAGTATGCATGATAATAATTTTGTCGTGTCGAAAATAGAATTGTGCGCGTTTTTATTGTGTGCTCAGCTCAATCTCATCAATTGCCCAAGTGGTCCCTATGATTTCTTTTTTTTTTTTGTTATCGTAATGGATTTGTTTTTTTCACCAGTGACTATGGGATGCAAAAAAACCCTTTCGTTTATTTTGTTCGCCTGGCAAGCAGCATTTCACATAAAAATAATCCACATTCAACATCTCGGCTTCAGTTCATATGGAATCAAATTTCCTTGCTTTTGAACCATTCCCAATGATTTTAGACGATGTGAAATTGCTTGTTAAGTCATTCCTACTTTTGGCCTTCCGCTATGTTCTTTGTCTTCCACATTAAATTCACCTTTCTTCAGCCTCCCCATATGCTTCTATAAACAAACGGTGCGCCTCACCTGCAGATTTCTTCAAATTAAAGAAGTAAATCAAAAGTTCCCGCAAATAACGCTTAATCCGCTCAAAACTCGACCTTTTGTTGAAAAAAGCCGACAAGAAAAAACCATATACAATGCTGATACAAAATCATTAATAATTCAAGATTATGTTGTTGATAGATATCCGACCTTATAATAAGATGATTAGAATATGACGTTTTATATCGGGCAATTTTAACCATAACTTACTGGTGGCACCATCTTTTGTTGAACTTCGCAGAATTATTTGTATACCCAATAACATGACAAAAACATCTAATATGAAATGTTTTGAATTTTTTTTTATTTAAATGGCTGAAACCCAAACGGGGTTCCACTCTCAATACCACGAGGGGCTTATGATGAGTTGGAGTTAGAATTAAAGAAGAGACTAATGATTCAATTAAAATCAAGTCAGCTACTTACATAATAAATACTAGCATCGTTCTTTTTTAGAGTATAAGCGTATTTATCTACACCAGGATTCGGTTCTGTAATAAATTATTTCGCTCTACGACAGCTGGTTATGCTCCAGCATTGCTCCGTTATCAAACTTAGGAGTAAATGTTTGTTTATTATTAAACGACTATTAGACGCGAACACAAGAAGCAAAAAGGTCTTGTCTTAACCATTATATCGACGCAGAGCAATGATTCCAGCTTGAAAAACAGGACAATGGTACCAAAACTACCTAACGCTTTAAATGCAGCAATATATTCCTGCAGAATAGGAAACTAGTATCTGAATAACATTTCTTTCTAGTATTAACTAGTTGAACGTGTTGAGGATTTGTGGGTACCCAGTGCGTGCTTGTAGTATATTGCATGTCTCATTGCTTGCTGCCCACTTCAATCAATAAGCGCAACATAAGCAATTTCTAAAATAAAACTCTACAGCTGAAAAAGAGAAAAAATTACTACATGATAACTGGAAAATTAGCTCTGCAACATTGTCAATATATAGCAGTCGCCTTTTGAAGTTTAAATTCAAGATAATTTAAAATAAAAAATGATACCCAGATGCCTCATGCAATCCGATTTTGTAACCAAGCTACCAAAACCAGTGAGAATGATAAGGAATCTGAAGACTTATACTGAAGTGAATTCAAGGTCATGAAGGACCCCCTCCCCATAACGGATTAGCCTCCCAAACTCTAACACTCTTATTCTAGTTTAATGTAGCAGCTGAATAGTGTTGGGGAGTAAAGACCACTGTCGCAAAATAGAAAATAACCTTCCTAATTACACACAACTTCTTACACTTCAAGTAAGTAAATATAACATCTTATCTATCGTAAATGATTTCTAGTGCTCTTCTGTAATTTTTGTCAAAATCGTTTGAATTGGGGAAAAAAATGTTATTGTATTATGAAACCGGCAATCGAGAAAGGATACACCACTCTTTGTTTATTCAAAATAGGATTATAATACCAATTATGAATTTCCCTATTTCTTTCATTCTTTCTCTTTTTTTTTCTTTTCCGATGATTTGAAAAATGTATGTGATCGTATATAAATTATTAATTTTTATTTAAATTTTTTAGTGATGCTCGTTTTTTTCACCGCTTGTATCAGAGACGTTTCTTTTATAAAAGTTCTAAGATTACAATTAGTATTGTTGTGAATCAATATGGTGTCAATATTAAAAATATTTTAGTTGTAATCCACGATCACTAGCATTGTCAATATTGTGTCATGCATGAACCATCTCCACAATAGTTTCAATATTGATAATACTTCAACATAGAATTGATAATACTTCAATAGTATTGCCAATAAATATTATACATTTGGATCTTATAAAACATGCTACGCTGACGTGGCGTAATCTAAAATCTATTTATGTTTTCTTCTACACACATTTTTGCCATTTTTCTATGGCAACTCGATTGTAATTTTATAAGTGGGCAAAATGAAATCAAGTATTCATATAAATATTGATGTCGACCTGTGGCCCTCTTGTAATTCCCTGGAAATAGGGAAAGATTTTACATAGCTTTTATCTATAAATCAGTTTTTTCTGGCCTACTGAGAAAAAAAGTTGGATGTAAATGTTTGAAAATTGGGAATAGTAGCGAAATTACTAGGGAAAGTTATTCCCAATTTTATTTTGTTTTCAAAAGAATTACCACTAACTTTTTACCTTGGTATGCCAGAAAAAAATTATTTAAATAGAATTTATATGTAAATTCTTTCCTTAATTCCCTATTCCCGGGGAATTCCAGAATGGGGTAACGGGGTCAAGTCGCGTTTTTTGAACTATTATTGTTTCATTATCAATCTAGTAGTTTCAATTTTTTCCGCGTAATTTCCTTGTTTGAAACTTTTCCGTTTTATATTTCCACGCAAAGCGAATTTACTACCATTTTCTATTTTTCTATTATTTCTAAAGATCGTTTTAAAGAATTATTTCATTTTAACGGAATCAATAACTCTGTTTGCCATCGATGTTTTACAATGTGTTGGTGATAATTGAAGCTACCGAAAAATTAAAAATTTTCAGCGAATTCCACTTCTCCCTAAGCAAAAGAAGTTCCCTATTCAAGGATGCGTGATTTTCACCGTCAACTTATCTTCGTTACAGGTCTGGAGTATAGTATTTTGTCTAAATAAATTAATTAGTCTTAAAGTTAGATAAACTGTAAAGTTGAAGGGATATGAGTAATCTAGATCAGTAACATTATTAAAATATTTTGACCATCTCAAAGCAAAAAACATAAAATCAAATTAACAAATCCGTCAAGAGACAATATGAGTCACGTTTAATAGTGTGATTCGATTATTTGAAAATATTTCAAAAATTAAAGAAGTTCTGTCAGAAACTTTTTTTGTCGCATTAAATCTATGAATCTATGATTAGCCCTCAATTTTCATTAAGAATCATTTAGTACATACCATAATTTAATGCAACTTCACTTTCGTGGTTTGTTGGTCGCCAATATGGATTTTATTTTAATTTGTTTCTGGAATTCATGAAATGCTGTTTTCACTAGTTCCACTTTCTACAACAATATATATTCTAGTTGCTTCCAGTTTTAAATTAGATATGTGCTTTTCCTCAACCGTTACCATATAGATTCTCTAATATTATTTAATTCGTAAAAGTTATGTTATGATTTTAATAAGCTTACATTTAAGAAGAATATTACTTGTACACAATTTAGCAGCTGCACATAAGCCTGTCACTGGTCAATGTTTATACATACGATTATGCTTCTACCCGCACTCTATTAAAATAAGAATTATACGCAAAGTGTTATGGGTGACAAAAGCAGGTGCATTTTATTGGAAAATTTAAAAAATGTGAAGTAAGTTGACCGAAATCACAACTAACCAACTAACACATGAAGTATTAATGAATTACACTTAACAATATGACTCACTCTTTACAATCACATTTCTAACCACATTCAAATTCGCATACATAACATTTTTCTTTTTTTCTATTCCAATTATAGATTGAAAATCTAGAAGACTTGTTAAAAGAAAAAGATAATCAAGTAGATATGGCCCGTGCCCGCCTTTCAGCAATGCAAGCTCATCAATGCAATTCAGAAGGTGCCCTTACGAGTTTAGAGGAAGCAATCGGCGACAAAGAAAAACAAATGAACCAATTGCGTGACCAGCGCGATCGTGCCGAACAAGAAAAACAAGAAGAACGTGAACTGCACGAACGTGAAATTGCCGAATACAAAATGAAATTGCGTACGCTCGAAAGTGAAGTGGAAAAATTAAATTCACGTTTAGATCGTGCTCTCAACGAGAAAGACCGCCTCGAAACAAAATTAGAAAGTTCACAAAGTGAATTGGGTAAATCAAAAGCGGAATTGGATAAAGCCACGAGTGAAGTAAGAAAGGCAACACCATAATTATATTGCATGTATACGATAAAAACATGATCATTTAGAAAAAGTATTCATTCCAGGTTGGACGATCCGGTGCCGATTGGGAAGCGTCACGACAAAAACTGCAACGTCTTGAAATGGAAAATGAACGTTTACGACATGATCTAGAACGATCTCAGGTGACTGAAGTAATGTTTATTCCATTTAGCTATAGATGTCGTGACGTATATTATATAATTTTTAATTTCATTTTTGTTTTCTCCTATAATTGGTTTACCTTTCCACCTTTGTATATAATATATGTGTTACATTATCCTGCAAAAACTATAAACAACTTGCTACGATATTAACCATTAATTTTATTTTCATATAAAAAACCATCATCCCGCAACATCAATAAATAAAATAGACAACGTTTGGTCGCAATACCTTATCAACCTCACAGGAACTTGATCGAGCTCAGGAACGTGCTGATAAAGCTGCCGCTGAATTACGTCGCACACAAGCTGAATTACGTGTCACACAAGTAAGTTATTGCGTATCTATGTACTTATTTTATATACAATCACAGTACACATAATAAGGAGATATGTATGTTCATTTGTTTTATTTTCGTGTATCGTGCTAAACATGCGTTTTGCTACGCCATCTTTAAATTTGCTGTTTTTGTAAATTTTATATCGTGTGCGTAGTTTAACAATATACATACCTTATTTATGGTTGCTGTGATGTACAAATTCTGTAGTCTAATTACAAAATACATTACAACAAAACTTTCTTTTTTTATTTATTATTATTTTTCTCAAAAAAATTCAACAAACACTTATTTTTAGGACGAAACATTTTCACATAATTTTGTGAGTTTTTTCTCGAAAAAAACAAACCAAAGAAAAATTAGTTTTGTTTTTTAGTTTTTATTTTCATATATTTTTTAGTACACCAAACTCATTTAAGTTTTTTTCTAACTTTTCCGTTCTAATTTTGTTTGCTTTATTATTGCACAAACACGAATGGCTTAGCCTTTTCTTGAAATAATCCAATATAACAATTTTCATTTTTTGTATTTTCCTTAATTTTGAAATGAAATTAAAATATTAACAAATTAGAATATTTATCAAATGTTTAATGTTAATTGTAAATTGTTTTATTGTACTAATAAATTTGTACATTTTTAGACCGATGCAGAACGAGCTCGTGGCGAGGCTAGTGCTTTACAAGAAAAATTAGAAAAGAGTCAAGGTGAAGTGTACCGGTTGAAAGCAAAATTGGAAAATGCACAAGGTGAACAAGAAAGCCTACGCCAAGAAATGGAACGTTCACAAGCCGGCATACAACGAGTCCACGCTGAACGTGACAAATCAATAGCCGAACTAGAAAAATTACGCGAAGAGCTAGAACGTTCGCAAGCGACACTGGGTAAATCACAATTAACACAAGACAAATTACAAAATAGCTTAGATAAAGCGCAAAATGAAGTTGATCATTTGCAAGAACGTATGGATAAATGTAATGTAGAAGTACGACGGCTACAGTTGGAGAAAGAGAAACAACAATATGATTTCGAAAGTGTACAGTCACAACTAGATAAGGCACTAGGACAAGCAGCCAGAATGCAAAAAGAACGCGAATCAGTCCAATTAGATGCGGAACGTTACAAAGACAAGGCAGAAAAATTACAAATAGCATTTAGCCGTCTCCAAAAGGAAAAGGATGTCCTATCAGAAGAAGCTGATAAACTAAAAGAACGCGGTGAATCAGCCCAAAGCCTATTATTAAAAGCGCAACGCGATAAAGACCAATTACAAACCGAACTCGAAGTGGTTAAAGAACGATGGGACAAAGCCCACCAAATTCATCAAAAATTACAAATGGAGCGTGATGATTCGGCAACAGAAATCGATATACTCAAAGAAAAACTGGACAAAGCCTTGCACGCCAGTCAAAAATTAATCGAGGAGAAGGACAATTCAAATAAAGAATTTGAAAAAATGCTCGAAAAGTATGACCGAGCCCAAAACGAAATTTATCGTCTACAATCACGTTGTGATACAGCTGAAGCGGATCGAGCTCGTTTAGAAGTGGAGGCGGAACGTTCTGCACTAGCCGCGAATAAAGCACGTGAAGATTTACGAAAACTGCAAGAAGAAACGACACGATTACAAGAAGCATGCGATCGTGCTGCAATGCAACTAACTCGCTCCAAGGAAATGGAAGAAAAAGCACGAGAAGAATTGGACTTAATACGTGATCGTATGGAAAAAACTCAAACCGATTTCCGTCGCACGCAAGCTGAGCGAGAAAATGTGCAGGCAGAGTTTGAACGTCTTAACTACGAATTAGAACGATCACATAATTCACAAACCAAAATAAATGCAGCACTCGATGCGGCCCAAGAAGAAGCCGCTCGTTATAATTTAGAATTAGAAAAAATGCGCGAGCGCTATGAAAAATCCCAGGCGGAATTGCGGCGACTCAAGGAAGATGAAGCACTGACGAGAGAAAATCGACGATCGAAAGAAGATTATGAGCGTGTGCGAGAACGATTAGACAAAGCAATGTTGGAGCTAGAACAATTACGAGGTAGGTCCGCGTACGACCAAGAAGCTTTCGATAAAATGAAAGAAAAATTAGAGCTACGAGAAAAAGAAAATCAAACACTAGAACCAAAATTACACGAACTATCGCTACAACTGGATCTTTCGAAACAAGAAATTGCCAAACTGAATGGCAACCAAGAAAAACAACGAGGTGAATTAGAACGTACACGAATTGAATATGAAAAGATTAGAGATAAGCATGAAAAATTAATAAAAGAAAACGAAAGATTAAAACAAACGTCGAACGCCATTAGTCCCGGTGTTGTTCCATCATCACTTGCCGAACGTGCTGAGGTTGATAGAATACGCGATCGTCTAGAGAAAGCGTTACAATCGCGTGATGCGACCGAATTGGAAGCAGGTCGCTTAGCTAAAGAGCTTGAAAAGGCACAGTTGGAGGTAGCTAAAACACGTGAAACAAACGAAGCCGCCCGAATTGAATTCGAACGTATGTCCGAAGAAATTAGACGAGTCCATGAAAGTTTAGAACGAGCCGAAGCGGAAAAAGAACAATTACGCCAAGCAGCCAGAATGCTCGAAAAACAAGGTATGCCAGCCCAATATGAAAAGATCCTAATGAAATTAGAGGTTGATTCGAAACAATTACGCGCCGAACGTGACCAATTAGTTTTACAATTAGAAAAGAGTCAAGATATGTTAATGACTTTCCAACAAGAATTAAATGCCACCGAAGAGGAGCTACAGAGAGCACGGGAAGAAAACCATCGTCTAAAACAAACCCTATCGAATCGCAAACAGCCCCAGCCACCGAATCAAGAAATTCAAAAATTAAAACAAGAAATAGCCGGTCTAACGCAACGGTTACAGGAATCGGGTGCCCGTGGTGACAACGAACTCGAACAATGGCGTAAAATTGTCGAACAAGAAAAGAATCGTGCCGATCAAGCCGAAAAACAAGCGAACGAAATACATAAACAGATCCAAGTACAGGAAAAACAATTGCAACAGCAACAAAACCAAATGCTCAATTTACAAAAACAAATGCAGGAACAACATAACAACGCACAACAAGGTGGTGAAAGTCAGCATCCTCCACCCGAACTTCTGATGGAACTAGAAAAATTACGTAGCGAATCACAAATGGCACACGCAGAACGCGAACGTTTCCAAGCACAACTTGAAAATCTTGTAAAAGAATTGGAAAAGAGTCAGGTTGGCCATAAACAAATTATAACCAGACATTATTTTCGTTTTAATATTTTAATTTTAATTATTTTGTTAAAAATTAAAGAATTAAATAAATTTATTATTATCGTTATTATTTTCATTTTCAGTTGTTTTTATTTCAGTTTGACAGTTATAAAAATCTATTCGTTATAATACATATTACAAATTTAATTTCGTTTTAACATCGTGTTTAACATTTTAATGTTATTTTTAAACCATGTCTGTTTTGTATCTGTATGTTCACCAGGCGGATCTATTTGAAGCCAACAAGAGATTAGAAGCATCATCACAACAAACGAACGGTGCTAATAAACAATTAAAGGGACGTATGAAACAAATTGAAGATTCGAAGAAACAATTAGATAGTCAATTAAAAGATGTCGATACCGAACGTAAACTAATTGAAGACCAGCGCAAAGCGATTGAATCGAAACGAAAAGAAATTGAAGAGAAGGAAAAGAATTTACTAGAATTCGATAGACAATTAAAACGTCGCGAGGAACAAATGAACAAATTAGAAAAATCTTTGCAAGGTGCTGGCGGTATGGCCGGTGCGGCTGATGAATTAAATAAACGTTTAGTCGAAACCCAAAATGAATTAGACATGTTACGTAAACAACATCAAGAGGCGAAAGATGAAGCACAAAGAGCAACGACCGAAACGGAACGTCTTTTGCAACTGGTACAAATGAGTCAAGAGGAACAAAATGCGAAAGAGAAACAAATATTCGACTTACAACAGTAAGTTTTAAAAAATTGATATTGCTTCTCTAAACAAACACTAATATTATTTACTATTTTTATTTTTCAGAGCGCTAAAAAATGCTCAAGCAAAATTACGAACTACTCAACAGGCTCAAGCACAGTTAGAAGAACAACGTAAAAATGATCAGGTAGGAAAAATAACCAAAACGTTTGAAGAATGCTACTAATACCCGGAAATAACATTTTAATTTCTAGGCCGGACCAGCTGGTTTCTTAAAGAGCTTTTTCTAAACTAAAACCAAACATAACCTAACAAAATTATTAACAGCGCTTTAATTAATTTAACAACTAAATGCTAAATTAATTAAATTACAAATATGACCTTTATCACTTTTATTTTTTTATTTTAGCGTTTAATAAAAAATATTTTGTTAAATGAAAATATTATAATTTTAAACGATACAAAAGACCACCCTAATAATACTCATCATCATAATAATAATAATAATAATAGTAATGATAATAATAATAATTTCTTCGATTATTTTATAAAAAATTATAAAATTTTGTTAAAAGATAATTTACGTATAAATGAGTTAGAGGATGCGCTAAAGAATAGCTTGAAATTAATTGAAGATCGCGATCATGAATTTTTTGAAAAAGAAGAAAAAATATCCGATTTATTGGAAAAGGTTTGTTTGAGCATCACGGCGCAAGGTAGATCTTATTAATAATTATTCGGTTTTATTTTAATTGTAACAGAATAAAAAATTAGAACAACGAAATTTATCATTCCGAACCGCAAACCATATGCGATGCAATATTTGTAAAAAATTAAAAATACAAATGGGTAAATTAAAATCAAAATTAAATGAAACTTTAAACGATCGGCAAGAAAAATATTTAGAATTAACAAACATTCGGTAATTATTTAAACCCTAAATAATTTATTTTTTATTTGTTTTAATGTAAACATTTCTTGTTACCCCTTCCAGGCAAAAACATTTAGAATTTCAAATTTCCGCAAAAGATTCCGAAATTGCGACAATCGAAATGCAAGGGATACGGAGCCAAGAGTTGGTAGAACGTCACGATAGATTAAGGCAAGCGAGGAGTAAACTAAATAAATTATTACAAGATGAGGTGAAACCTTTTAATTTACGTATGGTACAAAAACTCTTATAACGTGTTATTTTTAAATTTTATTCTAGTGTGAAAATTCATTGCAACTATTAAATGAATCCAGAAATGCAGATCTAAAGCTGTGGTCGCTGTTCGATTTGAAGGTATGTAAGTAATTGTGAATTTGAATATTCGGGTGAAATTTTTCTTAAATAAATATTTCGAGTAGTTCGAATTAAAGTATCATTCAAGTATTATGTATTTGACATTGGTAAATTAGTGAATCTCTATAGTAATATCGGGTCCCATACGGAACGGCTCATTTCACAACAGCATGTACTACAACAGAATGTCACAAAATGGGATATCACAAAACAGCACATGAATGAATTTTATGATAAATTAAATAATTTTTTAATTTTTATTTTTATTTTTTATTTTTTGATATTATCAATCTATATACCTATATTCTTAAAATTACAACTAAAAGTAAATATTGCTAGCTTGGCCTTTCAAATTCCGTATTTTCCTTTTTCTGTTTTAAATCGATTGATTTTTTTTTTCTTTAATTAAGTATTTGTTTTTTGGGGATTTGGAGGATTTCATCGTTCTATTTTGCCAATTCCCATTCTGGAAATTTTCGCATTTTTTTATAAACTTCTCAACCAACTTTTAACCCTAATCTGTGTAGTGGAAAACCATAAACATCTAATGAATTCAAAAAATCTGTTGGATATATAATGGCGTTATCTTTTGCAATGACTTCATCAGCACTACGGTAAACTTGTTCGTCACCGAATAACTTATTTAACACGTATGTGTTCACGGAATCCACATAATCATTTTTTTAGGTGCCAGAAGTTTACTAAGCTCTCCGTATTATTTATTGGAAACATTAGTGTATAGATAGTTAGCGATTCCAGACGATTCTACAAAAACGGATTACACAAAAATGATTTATCAGTGCCTCCAGGGCCATCTATAAAAAACAATTTCTTTCCATCGTAATTTGCACCTAAAAATGAAATAATATTTCTTACGAATAGCTGTCTCATTAGAATATGCATTTTGAAATGGGATGCTTCTTCTAAACATTTCGTCCATTCTGAATCATCGGCAAGTAATTCACGGTCAATGCATGCTAAAATATTATCATACTTTCTAAGTTCACCCAAACTGATGGTACCTTGTACATGGCGAAGTAAAATTCTCAAGTAGAAAACGTCGCCATCTCTTGGTGAAGCGGACCTTATTCGGGCAATTATATTATTTGAACATCAATCGCTTTTCCCATTTTTTAATCTTCCAAACATAATTCTTACTTTTTTTAACGACATGGTCAAAATGGATGCCGTATTTAAATTTTGTATTCGACCACTTGGCGCGGATTCAGATGATAATCGGATCCGCAACAAAACGCTTGTCTATTTTTCCTTTTCTATATTCAAATAAAACGATGTTACGAAATACGAATACCTAATTATTGATACTTTAAGAAAATATTAAGGGCAAAATCGCCTATTACAATAATTTAAAATTAAACATTCTTGTATTTAAATTTTAAGATTCTCGATATTTTTTATATTTCCAGGATATTTTTGATGAGTCTGACTAAATTCAGTTAATAAACAAACATTAAATAAAAATAAAGTTAGCAAAATGAAACATTTTCAGTGAAAGATAAGTAAATTTTTTTTTTGTTTAATTTTATAAAATTTTTATTTTTTAAATCATTTAAGTCACTAATTTCAATAAAATCATTAATTAAAAAAATCAATATTAAAAATGCATGATAAAAGATTAGTTTTCTTTCATTTTTTTAGAATTATTATTACTATTATTACTAATATATTTACACATTTAATTTAATTGGGAACTTTCAATTACAAAAAAAGCACAAACATTTTGTGAATGAAACTTGTAAAATCAGAAAAAAATATGTATAATTACTAAATTTAAAAAAGTAACACTGCCATCTTGTTTATAAAAAACAATAACATAAATCCCAATTTTCATGATTTGTTGTTTTTCTATTATTTAAAAATTATTCATGTTAATATAAAAATTAAAAATCATATCATTAACATTATTTTGTTAAAACGTTATAAACAAATAAATAAAAAAACAAGGTATCATTATAAATTTAAAAAAAATTCAGTATTAACAAGTGTAAAAACTATTATTAATTAAATATTAAAAATATATATAATAAAGCATAATTAAATCTTTGTACAAACAAAACTAAAAATGCAAGAGAAAGTTGAAAATGATTAAAATATTAAGAAAATTAATATTAATTCAGCAAAGCAATAATAAATTATTTATCAATTAAAATTAAATTTATGTCAAATGACAATAAATGAAAATATGTTTCTCTGTAAAAAAATAATGCATTTACAATTTAAATTCTGGACTTACAATACAATCACTACAGTATTATTAATTAAATAAATTAAAAAACACAATAAAAATACAAAATATAAATATTATTAATTTATTACTATGTATTATTAATTTTCTTTCTATTTTTCTCATTTTCCAATTTTTTTAAAAGAAGAATTCACAATTATACTTCAGTCTCTCTCACAAATTTTATTGAAAATTTTTTTCGATAGTATTTTCTTCACACCAATACCTAAGTAGGTAACAACTAAATATTTTTTTTTCTCTTTTTACCTTTAAATAATCTTAACATTTGTACTAATTTAATAATATAATATTATACCAAATAAATTAAAAAATAAATATTGATAGAGACAATAAAATTACAAAGAAAAAACACGATTAAAATTTAAAACAAATCCAAATTAAAATTTATTTAATTATATTTTGAGTATGCAAGGGTATGTTTGTGTGTATGTAAATATGTCTATATAAAAATTACATGTTTAAGGTTAGTTATTTTAATTAACACTTTTTCATTTTCTATTCTGCTTAAAACTAATCAAATTTAATATTAAACTCTCAAATAAAAAAAAATTTCCTTCTTAAATTTAAAATTTACTTATAATTAAAAACATAATAATATATTTATATTTAACATAAAAAAAAACAAAAAACGTATTAAATACATTCCTCCAAAACAAAACTAAATTAATAAATTAAATTTAATATTTCGAATCTCTCTGTCTCTTTGTAACAATAATAAACTTACATAATAATATTTATATGTACATAATCGGTTTAAAATGAAAAAGTCATAATTAACAACAAAAGAATGTAAAGGTTATGGTTGAATATATTATTTGTGCACTCGTTCTGTCACCCTCGTATGGAAATTTAATTTTAAATTCAACATTTATGGGACGTTTGTTACAATTATTTTGGCGGTCCTTTAACCGTATATATTAAAATTTATTTAAAAAGACACTCAAAAGAACAACGCATCCGCAATAGAATCCCTTATGACTTTTTCCTTACAGAAAAGGATGAACAAAAAACGTTTTTTTTTTTTCATACTTTTCTGTAAGGAAAAAGCCATAAGACATTCTATTGGGGACGTGCGTTAACTCAGTAATATCTTATCTACCTTAAACGTTAATATGACTTTGACGTTTATATTTACCACAACTATTTTTAAACTGTATCGAGGTGGAAAAATTTACTTTGTGTGTAGGTAGCCATTGCAATACAGCTTGTCAAAAATAACAAATGATTTAAAAATTATAAATAACGAATAATATGCGATACATTATTAACTAAAGATTTATGAATTATAGATATAGTTGAATTTTTGAGTGAATAAATAAATTCAACATAATTAATCCGAGTAGCAACTTTCCAAAAACGTCCACGCACATGTTCTTATAGTATCTTTGTAATAACTCGAACACCGTGACTCGGCACCATCTCAGAACAATATTCAAACCATTAAACAACTGTCTACATAAAATATAATTATACAATATAAATTGTAAAATCCGTGGATTATAATAAAAGAGTCACTACTTTTCAAGTCCAGCCACTAGGTCTTAATTTGTTTGTTCCAATTTCTTTGTATTTATATTCGGCGATTGATAAATCAAACTTTACTGGACAGTTTAAAACTAAATATCAGGCAGATTTTGGTTGATCAATATTTGTGAGTCTATCAATAATTGGTATATGAAGTAATCGCGAATTTAGTTTTGAAGTATAGAAGCTTGCATTGCATGTAGCCCGTAGCAAAAAGTCTCACGGTTTTTATAATTTGGTGGCAAGTTGAACGGCTATTTAAAACACTACGACGCATAGAGAGCCGCCTTTCCAATGTTAGTTATATTTGGAAGCCAATTTAGTTTACGTGAAATTTTTCATACCGCCCTTCTCCAAACTCAATTTTCTCTTTGCCGTGCGACTATCATAGTACTCGTATTTAAAAACGCCTTTGAAAATTGCAAATTAAGTTTAGATATTCGGACATAAATTTTAGATGAGGTACGAAATTGGAATTTTCAGTAAGTTTATTTATTTAACAAGTAATATGAAAGTAACAATTAGTCCAGTATATAATATTTAAAAACCGTTACTCTACCTCCTCTTTCAGATAGAAGTAACCTGTAATTTATCGGGAGTAACATTATCTAGTTAAGCCTGGCAAAGCAGTAAATTCGTATTAGACCGAAGAGAGATCGTCACTTTGTCCGTGTTTTGAGAAATATAACTCTAAACAAAATATATTTGCAGTGACCTCCTCATGTAACATTTCTCAGTCTCTTGCAGAGCTGATTAAACTTTATCTAAGGTTTCTTCAATCGACCTTCGAAAAATTTGATACCACTCTTGATACACATTAAACAATCTTATTTTTTAGCTATCGGAGCAGACATAAGCTAAAATTCCCTCAATCACAATATTCTGATTCAACATCCGAAATGATAAACCAGAATCGAAACCACAACTTGTTGTGAGTTAAAAAATTCATATAAAACGAGAAATATTTTAAAAATGTTTCAGCTTGGCCCCCCAAGATCCATACTGTAAAATAAACGATGTCTCGACAAACTGTATCAAATTCAATTTTTTGTCTTGCGTAACTCAGTATGGTCCATTTCAAAACCTTTCAAATAGTATATCATAACCTCATTTGAAAAATATTAGCCCCCACCTTTGAAGCTAAAGGCTGCAAATCTATGTCTGTGGTTTTAATGTCAGAAATGCTCCTCCTCCAAAATTAAGATGGAGAGGCTGGGTTTTTCTGCAAAATTAAATATGTTGGAAGTTACTCAATGGTATAACTTATGTTAGATGGCGTAACCTCACCAAACAAATTTTTAATTTTGATTTGGATTTTAATTGGAGTACATTGTGCAACTGTACAATTTATGACGAATTTGTTCTAACTACAGGAGGCAGCAGTAAATCTCCAATAATTTGGACTAAACAATATACAAAATCACAAAGTATATTGTGCACACAAAGACAAAATCTATCACTGTAAATTTTGAGTCTTTAATAATAAAGATCTTAGAAATCATAGAAATCTTTAATAATAAAGATTTGCACTCAAAATTTCTTTAAGCCATCACATTTAATAAACAGTACAAAGAATCCGGGATACTCCAATCCTCAATAATAATTTCTCGCTACTTTTATACCATCGCAGCATACAAAGACTGTATAACTAAATTGTACGTCAATTCATTGTATTCAATATGACGTCTTCGCAGATTTGTCTCACCCATAAAGAACTAACGGTATGTCAGATGACAAGCACGAGTCTGACACGTGGTGTAGATACGTGGACACGTGACGTCGGTAACATGTCTTGTGGTCGCTATTCATGACAGTTTTGTGGCCATCCATCGTCGTTGTCATACTCATGTCTTGTGTTGGTTTTATCGTCATGATGTTGACAGCAATAAAAAATTAATAATTTTTTTTATATTTAATTTGTTAGAACATAATTTGGAATTAGAATTACACAACCATAGTTTTTCTAAATAAATATTTTTAAAACAAAAAAATACGCAACATATTTTTTAAAAGCAAAACTATTAAATTCACACGTTAAAACGATTTTAAATTTTAACTTTTATTTATGCAATAAAAATTGTATTGTAATTCTCGCACAGCACATGCCTTCATAAATTGACGAACTTTCCTTGATCGGCCATTCACTTTCAAATTTTGTTCATAAAAATTCTGCAAATTTAATTAGTGTAATTTTAATGTTTATGGATTATTGATGGCTGAACCAAATGTGTGATCTTTTGGATGACAATCTAGGAATTTTAATATTTTATTCTATAATTGTTAAATTCCCAAAATCATTACATACTTGCATGGTACTCGATCAAAACTATTGAAATTTGGGATAGTGGTTGAGGGAGGAAGAGTAAATGTAAATTAGATTAGTTTTTTACATTTTTTAAAATTGCATTTCTACCGGTAGTAGATTTCCGTACGGAAAATGCTCGATAATGAGTAATGGCCGGGAAAAACTCTCCCATGGAAGTTTTGTTTATTTTTATTTTCTTATGAAATATTCAAGTGAACTTTGATCATTTTGCGAAATATTTTTCATTTATTCAAAGAAACATTGTGAAACAAATGATTTTATAGTTCGGTTTCATGATTCCGCCCCTGCTGTTTATATCATGGTTAACTAAGCCAATTTAAATATTTGTCTAGTTAAGTAAAATATGACGGATATGGACTTAGAAGTGGTTGGTTAATTAAAGTTGTTTTTGAGTATTTTATTCCATTCTTAAAAATTTTCTAAATTGCGATTGAAAATTTATTTTAAAGTTATAATTTGATTTTGACGAACATAACAAAATAAACAACAAAAGACAGTTTTGAAACTAAAATTAGTGCACAAATAATTGTGAACCAAAGTATTTGGTGCACATATTTGCGTTATGGTTGTTTTAAAGATGTGACGAAAATATTGTGTTGCTAAACAAAAATGTTAAACCGAAAGATAATATAAATGTAAATATATTTATATAAATATATATTATAAGAATAGTTATGTTGTCCTGAAAATTCTAAACTATACTTTAGTAACATTAATAGTTTATGCCTATTTATAATTATTATAATTTTTAAATAAAATTTAATTTGCAAGTACCTTAAAAATTTTAAAATAAAATATAATATTGACCAAATCAAGAACTAAAAAATAAACGATTTATTATTAATTTATAATTAGATGTATATTATTTGACTGTAAACCTTCTCTAATTGTATATAATACATATACATATAGCCGAAAAGTGTAAGAGTATACATTATTGGATATTAAAATGAAAACCGAAAAATTTACTATAATAATATTGCCTCTTTATTATTATACTTAAAATTATATTAATTAAATTAATGTTTGTCTTATTCGTTTTGATTCTTTTAACAAAAGCACAATTACTAAATTTTGTTATATTTATTTTAAAGGACATATACCTTCTCGAATTATGTTTTAGAATTAATTTCAATTGCAGCTAATTAATAATTAAATAAATTTAAACAAAAATACTAAAACTATAATAAAACTGCTGCCTAAAGTTAAAGAAAAAAGCAATTTTTATTATAAATTAAATTATTACTAAACAACACCAATCGAAAATTATTTATAGTTTAAAAATTTTAATCACTAAAAATACTCAAATCTTTATAATTTTGTTTCATTTACATATATTTTAGTTTTTAAATATAAATTAATATAAAAACCAAAAATATAAAAATATTTATTAGTAAATATAATAATAATAAAACAAAAACAAAAATATAGTTATTTATATGTGTTCATTAATATAATAAATAAATAAAATTAATTAATAATAAATAAATAATTAAAATAAATTGATCAATGTGTTTAGATAAAGAATGAGAAATCTACCATTAAAAAATAAATAATTTGTAGAACAAAATAAAAGTAATAGTAAATAGTAAATAAAAAAAATAATTAAATTATTTAATGTATGTTTATAATAATTTAATGTATTCTCAAAAACAAGAATAATTATATAAAATTAGATAATGCACAAATACTATAATTATATAAAAATGAATACTTAATTAGGCTCAAAAACGAATAAAAGGTAACAAAATATTTTAAACATACATTAAAATAGTTTAATATTTATTACACAATTTCATCATATATTTCAAATACCTATATATTTATAAAATAAATAAATTTAATTTAAAATACAAACATAAAGCTTTAATTAATAAAAACAAAATTAATGAATATTATTAATATAAAATTAATTATTACGTATTATTTATTTATTTATTTGTGATGATAATTTCAATTATTCGTATCATTCCTTAATATGAATTAATTCCTCTATTAGTTTATCATTAATTAAACATTTCTTTAAAAGAAATTAAAAAAAAATTAAAAAAGATAGTAACACATTTCACATATCTTTCCTAATTAAAAACATAATAAATAAATAAAATTAGAAAAAAATCATTAGATATATTTAATTTAATTTAGCAAATTTGAGTAGTGAAATAAATTAACCATATAAAACATTTAAAAAGGAAATCATCCAGAATTATAATTATCTACAACACCGATCACATTTTTCATCATATAACCTACAACAAAAATTTATTCATGATTTTCTTAGTTAATTAATTTACTTTCATTATGAAAATATTATATTATATATTTTTTTAATTTCAAATATACTATTGAAAAAAACGAAAAATTTAAAAAAAAATACATGAAAAACCTACTTTAAATAAATAATGATTAATTTAAATGTAATTTGCAAATAAACCAAACAAAACAACAGTAACATAACAAACAAAAATATAATTTATTATTATTAACATAAATAATATAGATAAAAATAAAAATTAATTATAATAAATTAAATAAATAAATTACTTACAAAAAGAAAACAAAACAAAAATATAATAACAAATAAATTAAAATTAAGGTCGATCGCTGAATTATTGTATGTGCATAATAAAAATTAAAAAAAATATAAAAATAAAACAAAAAGAAAAGCAAACAAATAATATTATATAATTATAATTAAAAAAATTTAAAATTATAGTTAAACGAAAAAAAAAATATACTAAAATAAAAATGTTAATATTGAAAAAAAATATATTATAAATATTAATCGAAATTGTTACATGTGTTTTATTTAGATAGCGTAATTTATGATAGTTGCGACTGATTGTAATCCAAGAAACAAACCCAGGCATAAGAGTAAATTATTCGCCTACTATACTTATGGTCAGTCACACAGCTTTTAATGCTTTACATATAAAATGATAACATGAACTCTACTAATCTGGCAATTAAAAATTATTATAAACTATTTTTTTTGTAACTAGCTTTTGCCAAAGGCTTTATTCTTGAATCTTTCTTTATACGAAACGAAAATTCTAAAAAACTATAATTTTATTAACTTAAGCCTTAACCTATGTCAATACATACTTAATATCATTACTTAATTAATTACGTAATTTTAGTGTGTTAGCTCAACATGCGATTATATTTCTTAGTTTATGAAATCTAGAGGATCTGCTCTGCGAAGTCGTCTGTATCTCGGCTGCCTTAGTAGTTCTCTAGCTAATTCGTTAGGGTATGATTCCAGATTCAGTAGGTATTTTAGACTGCATGATTTTTAATTGTCTCTTTAACAGTTTTGATTCCTAGGTCTCTATGGAGGTTGCTGTTTCGAATATACCATGCATGGGGCATTTGTAATGCTACGAAGTATCTTTGCTTGCGTTCTTTGTACGATATCTATATTTAATGAACTAGTTGAGCTCCATAGTTGGATACCATATGTCCATATGGGGATTAGGATCGCTTTGTATAGTAGAATCTTGCAGTCTAGAGAGAGTTTCGGTTTTCTTCTGATCATCCAGTACATTTTAGACAATTTTATTTTTAAGTGACTGCGTTGTGTTTCAATGTGCTTTTTCCATGTCAATCTTCTATCGAGATGGTTTCGAGATGGTTTAATTTTATTGCCGGACATCATTGTATAATAATTATATAGTAATGTAATGGTGGTTTCGTGAGTGAAATGTTAGATACCACTACTGGTATCGTTTTAAACTTTTTAAAGAATTTCTGCAATTACCTATCCGCCTAAATAGCATAACCTTCTCCTAAATGTAGCTAGAATATTTTATAATCCAACATGCAGAAAACAAAAAGACATTCTATACATATACTTACAATGCGATTCATTACTATTTATGATACGAAAAAAATTTAGTTCCCATTTCTGTTCCTTTTCATATCAAATTGACAAATAAAATAACATATAATAATAATTATTAACAAATACATAATTAACACATAAAATAATAAAAAAAAAATATTTGTTAATTTTATATGAAAACAAACAGAAATGGGAACTAATTTTTTTTCTTATCATAAATAGTAATGAATCGCATTGTATTACTCATATAATGACGCTCTCATTTTATAACTCAAAACATTTTTTACGCTCAAAAGTAATAGAAAATATATATAACAAAAATGATGAAGAGAAAATACCGATCGCAACTATTCGTTGAAAATTATAAAAAACTAAAATCATTGGAGATTGTCCATAAAAACGATCTAGATTTAAATCCAATTAAAGATTATTTTAAATGATTTTATATGTACAACACATACACATTATTTGATTTATGTATTTGGTTTTCGTTTCGATAACTATATAGATAGACCACCGATGATATACATACTTATTTACACGCACACTCAGCAATTCAATATAATGTAAAAGGAAATCGTACATCTACACTAACAAAGATTTAAAAATTGTTTGCAAGTTAATTTAGTAAATTTGTTCGTTTAAAATTTTATTGCTTGTCGTCTAATCGTAACGCATGTAGCTGTGTGTTTTCTTATTTTTAAACGTTATAAAAAGTTCATTTTGAAAATTTGTGTATTAAAACTTTTGTGAATTTGCGTGATAAAATGGTGTGTGCTTACAAAAACTGCTTAAATAAAAATGACTGTAAGTCCACCAGAACATTTTTTACGGTGCTGCATGACCATCGTCGTGTGTTCGACAAGAATAAAGTTATTTCCAAACGCATAACTTTTATGAAGAACATTTTAATTTTAATGATTTCAAAATAAGTAGTTTTAGAACAAAAAATGTTAAAAAAACGGCCTTTCCCCAGACAATTAATAATCTTGTTTGTAAGTGTAAGGTCAATGACATAGATGTGATGCAAGCGTTTATTAAAATTCAAATTTAAAAAAAAAAAAATGATTCCTAAAGTTTCGCGTACGATTTCCAACCAGACACACAACACTGAGAGTCAAACAACAAGAATATTGAAAACACCTGACTTCCCACCTATAACATTGAAATATGAAAAAGGGCCTCCAAGAACTTATTTAAAGAATTATCAAGTTCCACAAATTCCTCATGAATGTCCCATCTCACCATCTCAATTTCCTAGTCCGCAACATCAAATTGAAGACGAAAATAAAGAACCCGTTCAACCTTTAAACAAAATTCCCAGGTTTATATTAAATGCCCCTCAGAAAAGTAAAATGCAAACAGAAGAGAACACAATAAAAATATTAATTGATAATACACTTGACGATCGACCACAAGTAAACACATTTTGTACTTGCACAAATATTTCATAAAAGAAAATTATCTTGGACCCAAGTTGAACAAAAAATGTATTTGGAATTTGATTTTAAATCACCTTCATGTTACAAGCATTTATTAAAGAAAGGTTTTAATTTGCAGATAAGGCTAAGAAATTGTTTTATTCAGTATACTAGTACATGTTTTAAAATTTTTGTGTGGGTTAAATTTTTTAATTATATTTTTATGTGACTTAGAAGGGTCATTATTATGAAAATTGTAAAGAGATTAAAACTCTAATAAGCAAATTAAAACCTACCATTGGCGATTGCTTTCCTATTTAAAATACAATTTAGATAAAAATATTATTGTTTTATCTTATGAGAGATTAATTTGTTTTTTAAGATAACATAAATTACAACAATTTAAGCTATTGTAGCAACAAGAACTTTCAAGAGCCCAACTGAAATCCCATTTAATTAACCTTAATTTTTATTTTGGTTCTGTTCAAAATGGTTACTTATTTCATTCTAACGCCCGTTGCACATTTCAGCTAAGCTAAACTAAGCGATGTCAGCTAAGTTCATCGCTCTTGGTTGAAAATAAAGAGTTTTAATGGAACTATGCACGCTTGAGCTAAGCTATGCGAGCTATGTGTTTCTGTTTTGAGCGATGAAACTAACTTAGCTCGCGTTGTCTTTGGATTGCAAAAGTCAGCTATATCGCTCACACATACATTGTTATTATTGTGTACATATTCGCCTATGTGACTATGTAATTCTAATAATATTTTGGCAGACATATAGCATTTTACTTGAATTGAAATGTATGTGTGAGCGATGTAATTAACTCAAATGTGCAGTGGAATGAGCTGTGGATGCCAAACTGTGCTAATAGTTATGTTTCTGGCTAAGGCCCCTTGCACACTTGAGCTATGTTCTTTTAGCAAAGTGAGCATGTTTTGAGATTACAGCTTTCGATTTACTTTGCAAAGCCTAGTTGCAATTTGATATTGCCACTTAGGTTCCACTTGTTTATAGTTCAAAAATTTTTAAATCACGTTTTCATTTTCAATTAACTTCTTTTAAATTTAGTAAGCAAAGCTTTTTTCGTTTTTGTTTTTTTTTTTGGGTTTTGGTGCTCGCTTTGGGGGTTTTGAAAGAAAGTTTGGATACAGCTGATTGTGCAAAAATATAAAAAGTTAATAAATATTTGGTAATGAGGAACATTTTCAACCATAATTTATGTAAATAAACTAATAATAGTGAATAAATATTAAAGTACATAAACTATAAGTATGTATATGCTTTGTATATATGTGCTTAATAAATATATGTTATGTGACGTATATAAAAAAAATAAAAAATATGTATATGATGATGTTCATCAAATTATATAAAAAGTGATTTCTGTAAAATATTGTAAATAAAACTGTATAAAAAGTATGTTACAAAATTTGTGAAGCATTTGTAGAAGCTTGAAAATTTATTTGAGAAACGATTATGGTGTGTGAGCATTTTTCCCTTTTTGGATGTGGGAATTTGGAAATTTTACTAAGCAGCTTGGCAGATAATAGCAGAATTCAAGGATTCAACAGGACCGGTATTGTGGTAGATATTCCAGAGACGGTGATTTACAATTAATAAGAATTGTAAATATTGATTTTTTTTTATTTTAATTTGCTTTAAATATTTTGTAAATATTTCATAGTTTTTTTTTGTTGTTCATGTTGCATAATATGTAAATATTTTATAGTTCGTAAGTCTTATAATGATGGTTATTCCTAGGTACTATTGTTGCCTTAAGATAAAGTGTAAATCGAATCCCACGCAATAGACACCTCACGAACTGAGCTACCGGTGTCACTCACACTTGAAGGTAACAGCCTAAATAAGTGAAACCGAATTAGCGAAGCTTAACTCAACACACTCGTACGTCGCGATTTATTTAATTTCTTTTTTTAAACCTGTGGGATAGAAACATGGGTGATTGTGAGCTGATTAATTATCTCCAAGGTGAAAATAAAAATTTAAATACATTGCTTTACAGATTGGGTAGACCCTGAGATTTATCTACAATGTTTCTCTTATTTGACTTTGGAAAGAAACCAAAACATGAAGCTGTTAAATGAAAACATAGCTCATATCAGTCAAAATACTTAGCTCAAGTGTGCAACGGGGCTTATAAAAGTTTTTATTTACAACCAAGAACGATAAACATAGGTCAGTTCGCTTGGCTTAGCTCAGCTGAAACAGGCCTTATTGTCTTATTAGTAGCCATCGTTCATGAGTATGCAAAATCATCCGAATTGATTCAAAGCGATTCAAGATGGCTGACTTTTAACTTACAAGCGCGCATAATTTTTATGCCTTTTATGCTTATTGTAGACTTTCAAATAAATCAGTCTTCACCAAATAAATCACGAATTGGACGTAAGTAGTTTTAGAAAGAAAAAAATAACAAATACACCACTCAGGGAAAAAAGTTGTTGAAATAACAATTTTCATATGCAAAATCAATAAGAAACATAGGTTGGTTTTGGCCAATAAACGAAGTTATTGTCGTAACAATTTTATAGTTATTGATTTTACTACCTTTAAATCGACACAATAATTGTTATATCGATAAGTATTTAGTTCCGTTCAATAACTTGACGTTTTAAATTCGACGTTCTTTAGTTATTATTCCAAAAAATTAAATTATTAATTTGTACAAAGTGCGTAATAATCATAATAAAGGATATTCTGGACAATACCTTGATAGGGTGAGGTTGAGGTGAGGTTACCAAGTCCAAGACGTTGGAATGCATTTTGAATATATAATATATATATATATATATATATATATATATATATATATATATATATATATATATATATATATATATATATATATATATATATATATATATATATATATATATATATATATATATATATATATATATATATATATATATATATATATATATATATATATATATATATATATATATATATATATATATATATATATATATATATATATATATATATATATATATATATATATATATATGTTCAAGGCTATCTTGAATGGGGGAATTTACCCATAGAGGGAGCGAGACTCGTAGTCGTAGAGACTATAATCTTGTTTAAGAAGATGTCTCTAAAGAGTCGTGTTGCTGATATTGCGGCACTAACTTGGTGGATGGAGTTTACCACCAAGTTAGTGCTGCAATATCAGCAACACGACTCTCTAGAATTCAATGTTACCATTAGTGCGAACCTTGGTTTCGCACTAATGGAAACATTGAATTCTTTACATTAAAAATTCGGTCGTCTCATCAGACTGCGGTGCAGTCAAGTGACCAAACTTCAAAAATTTGAAAAATTTTTGAACTTAGATATAAAGTATAAGTACAATGCTTTAGCGAATTTTAATGATTCGCTACGCAATAAGTAAGGAGTAAGGGGTTGACAATGGCGACTATATATATATTTCAATCTGTTCCAATAAAAATTCGAAAAAATGCCGCCATTTTTTTATTTTTCAGCCAATTTTTTTTCTTTTAGTTCATTCCAAGAGCGATTTAATGCTGAATAAAACCCCGTTTTTTTTAATCAGGTTCTGAGAGTAGTTATGATGCACGCCGCAAATTTTCAGTGTTTTTGTGAAAACCCTTGTAGCAGACGACCTTGGGCTAAAAAAATTTAAAAAAATTGTTTCTATACTTTCAGTTAAATAAAATGTCAATGGAAAGTTTCATTAAAAAATATATTTTTAAATTTTGAAGGTGCCATGTCCCCTTAAACAATTTAAAATTATCGTTCGAATAAAGACGGAACTTAAAAGTAAGCCATTACTTATCCTGCCATAAAGAACTGCAACGTTTTCTTTCAGACAAAGCTGACCAATCTCTAGCTTAACTACTA
The DNA here is from genome assembly GCA_932526605.1 of Nephrotoma flavescens. Taxonomy (NCBI): domain Eukaryota; kingdom Metazoa; phylum Arthropoda; class Insecta; order Diptera; family Tipulidae; genus Nephrotoma; species Nephrotoma flavescens. Next base: position 115,690,956 of record OW052222.1, read on the forward strand.
TTTAAAAATAGTTTTAATTACAAAATAGTGAGCGGCAACCTAAACTCGTAAGCTATTCACTTGTATATTGAATTTATATAAAATATCTTATATACTTCCTTATATGTAATCCATTTGAGATGGATTAATTCAGTCCCCAATTTAAACAATAAAATTTATTAGAGATTAACAGATTAGATTAACAGAAAAGTGAATTTAAGTTTTGTTAGCGAACCTTAAATGCTCATAATTAGATTATAATTATACGCTCTAGATTTGCACACTGTAAACACCACATGACTCTCATTGGATTCTGTGAAAACAGATCAAGTATTCAAGTCAGGCATGCATAATAGTTTTGGTTGAAATTATAATCTTTATAATGACATCCTCGTTTTTTCTATTCCAATGAGAAACAATCCCTTACACGGCTTCTCCACCTGCTATCTGAATACTATTGCAATCTTCTTTCTCTTTCTATCAAAATTTGCCAAGATGGAGTCTGGTGTAGCACACTTGCTATAATTTGACGTTTTGAAATCATTCTTTTGTCGATAGTCAAGACTACTAGCCATTTGAATAAATACTGAAAATGTCAGTAGACACCATATTAAAATAGAAGAAACGTCAAAATATGCATGCTATATACATACATGCTATCTAATTCTGCCGACATAGCATGCATTCATAGCATACAGATAGCATATAAATATTATGCAAGTCTCCACTTGCCATTTGATTGAAATTTTCTAGCATAACTAGATAGCAATAGCAGGTGGAGAGTCCATGTTAATAAATGGTTGATCGAAAGACAATAATGAAAAACGACATACTATTGTAGTTTGTCCAAGTGACAATTTTCCTATTTTTACGTACTTCTCTTACGTAATATTTTTTATGATAAAATCGAATTAATAAATTTTATTTTAATTCTGAAACAAATATTGGGTTCAATGCCCTTGAACTTTCACACAGTTTGGATAAATTTAGAAAATTTGCCTTTCCATAACAATACATTGTTCTTAATGTATGTATATTATAAGAAAATTACTCGTACAAACATATTTTCAATTATAAATTACCATACTGTAACAGTGCAATCGACGGCATCCTTTTAAAAAATTGTATTTAGTTGTTCTATATAGATTTCTACATCGTTTTCATTTTTTATATTTATTCGTTTGTGTTTGTGAGAACAGATGTATTTAAAATAAACAATAATACACAGCTAAGTACTCAATATATTAAATATACATATGTATATATTCAGTTCATATCTCCTTTCCAATAATGGATTTATTTGATTGAACAATTCATATTCTTTTGCATTTCTATCATAGAAAAAAAATTATTTATGCTAATTTTTATAAAAAGAAAATTGAAGTAAGGTATTCACGATTTGTTTTATTGTTTATCACAAAAAATATTAAACATATTTTCTACATGACCTTGACAATTGTAAAACAATTGAAATAAAGATATTCTGTGTTAATATGTAGTATAATAAGTTAGAGTGAAGCAATACTATACTGGTTAATGTATATAAAAATACGCCGTGTGTACTGTAAGTGTATTTAACCCTGCAAACATTTAGGCGAATTAGTAAAATTATTGCATAACTTAATTTCGATTGACGCGCTACCTGGATTTTCACCATCTAAAGATTTTTTTCGAATGATGGTACTACTATTTATGTATTGCTATGCGGACATGTACCTTTATTCAGTGTGAATATTACATGCGTTAATTTACATTCATTGGTCCTTATCCACCAAGTCTTTAACCAATCTTCTAATCTGAGTAGATGTTCTTGTAATTCTCTCGATGCTGTTTGAGGATATTTGTGTGAAAAACAATATAGCTGTGTCTTCAGCAAAAGTTGAAGTGATTATTTTTTCAGTTATTGGTGTGAATAACATTATTGGTGTGAATAACCATCTGTGAATAACAAGTATACACTACCCTGCGGTACTCCTGCCATTATCTCGGTTAAATCAGTAGTGGCCGTTGAACTGGCAGTTGTCAGTAACAGATGTTAAGTAAAATCATCAGTCAGTTGTAGTAAAAGTTGTAAAATCTCAGTTGTAGAAATAAATTTAAGTTGTAAGAAATTAAGTAATAGTAAGAAACCAAAGAATTAATTTTAAAATTAAACCAATTATAAAGTTTAAGGAATAAAATGAGTTATAAAATTTTAAGATAAAAAGTCGTAAATAAAAGTGTTAATTGTGATAAATAAATAAATGTATAAGTAAAAGTAAAAATAAAATTATATATGTGTATATTAACAAAATAAGTTCATAATTGTAAAATTTTTAATCCTAAACAAAGTTTTAATTGGTGATAAATTTGATTGAGTTATAAAATTCAAAATTTAAGATTCATCCACATAAAATGCAAAACATTCAATAATTATTAAAACACATCAAATCCAAAATTATTAAAACATTATTAACACATTTCCAATAATTATTAAAATACCGTATTTTGTTTTATCTGGAACATCCTTTGGGCTAAGTAATTTCTAGGCAGAAGAGTTTTAATTTTGTAATTTAATCCTTCATACCATACTTTGTCGAAAGCTTGTGTAATATCCGTAATATCCTTCTAAGAAAAGCTTAATTGTATTTACAATTCTGTGTACCTGTTCTATTGTGCCGTGCTGCTCTCTAAATCAAAATTGGTGATCTGGTATAATGCGACCTTCAAAAAATATAGGTATTAGGTCTTGTAGTAGCATCTTTTCAAAAAGCTGAAATTATCGGGAGTATACTTATTGGCCGATACGACGAGATTTGAGTTTCGTCTTTACCTGGCTTAGGGATCATTATAATTTGAGATATTTTCCATTGTTGGAGAAAGTATCCACATCTCATAATCGCATTTATATGTTATATATATTATGGATCTACCTGGCAATTCTTTGATCATTTTTCCAGTTATTAGATCATGGCCTGGCGCTTTCTTATGATTTATACTGTTTTGGTTATCATCCGTTTTGACGCATTTCCATTTAAATTTTACAGGATTTGGGTTGGACTCGTCCCTCGTAAACTGTGGTAGTACACAGTCATTATTTTGTTCGTTTGGGGTGAACACTTTTTGTAGATGGTTAGAGAAAGTGATAGCCTTTTCTATGTCACTTCTGGCCCAGTGACTGGTTTCCTTATCGGTGGGTTCGATAGCTCTGCAGGGAAATTCCGGTTTGATAACAAAAGTCGTACATGGCTTTAAATGGTATAAATATTTTAAATGGTATAAGAAAACCATAAAACCGATTCCAGTTTGATGACTGAAAGCGTTGCCACATACACATCTAATAACAGACGATTCGTGCGTAAATTTATTTTGCCTCGCCACATACCAAAAAAAATACAGACGATTTTTACAACAACAATTCTTTATAAAATTTTCATAATACATAAGCAGCTAATTCATTTTATAATTAAATAAGTTTACCATACCATATTCATAACGAGCCTTATAAAAATATTAAATTAATGAAAAATATATATTTTGTTTTGGAATTTTTTGACATTTGTTGAAGTTCATAGACAACAGAGAAAAAAATCGTTTAAAATTTTTTGATGAATTCGGAAATCGTTTTAGATTTTTGTGCGTTCGTTCACGTGTAAAATTATACCATTCAGATAAAAAATCGTTTCTAGGAACAGGTAAATAGAAAATTGATAATTTTTCAATTAAAATTATTAAATAATTCCAAATTTTTTATTTTAGCTACTAACTTAAGATATTTTACATATTATCTCATTGATTTGAGTCAAAAATATGCTCTAATTAATTCGTAAATGCGAAATCTGTTTTTAGATGTCGTCCGTAGAAATGTGTATGTGGCATCGCCTTGAGAATGCGAAACTCAGAATGAACAGTAAAAAACGTCAGCAATTTTTTTATCGTGATTTTTTTAGTAGAGCGCGTATTCAATCAAATAATTTATAGTTTTTGGTTGATTTTTGTTCAAAATTGAAATATAATGTGATATTGGATAATAAAAAATAGTAAAATATGTTATTTTTGGTTTAATTTTATTTTTTAATTACAAAAATGTTCGGGCTACATCGTTTCTTATTGCTCTGCCAAGAGAAAGAATTCTTGCCGGATCTACATTACTGGTTTCTTCTTCTTCCACAACAGAATTTGGGTCCATTGTGAATCTCCTCTGATGCGTCTTCCTCTGGTGGTAACCGACACCCATTTAAAATTAATACGCTGTGCGAAATTGCACAACAATTTATTATTAAACAGGCTTTTTGACGAGTGTACATCATTAATATGCTTTGCCTACTGAGACAGCGAAATCTAGTTTTCAAGACACCGATGCATATGTCAACAATATGCCGTGTTTTTTATGGCTCATGTTGTAAGTCTCTTCCTGCAGTGCATTAGATGGTGATGCTAATGGAGTCATCAGCCATGGTTGAAGCCCATGGCGATATCCACTATCACCTAAAACTACATAGTTTAAACATGCAAACTTAATTCAATGTGTGAAAATTTGTGAATATCTTACCGAGCAACCACGTATTTCTGAATCCGTTGTCATATTCAGCTTTTTACTCCAGACAAAACTATCATGGAATGACCCACCGTATCGAGCATTAACGTTCAAAATTTTCATTTTTCGTATGTGCCTTAAGGAGTAATATGCGTGTTCAACGTCCCGTTAATTAAACCGATGACTCCAGGAAATTAGTACATATTATAAAATTGCTGCTTACGTCTCGTCTGATGGGTTTAGCTGGAACTGAACAAATTTGGCCAGAAAATTATCTTCTACCACCTGATATATTTCCTCAACTCATCGAGACTATAGGTCGCTGGGCTGGTATAGCAACCAACCGCAAAGCAAGGAACCGTAAAGCACATAAAATTTCCAGCGTAGAATTTAAACCGTGTATTCGAGCCCGCGATTGCTTATGCCGTTTTATAAAGTTTATTAATATTCTTCATATTGGTTGTTCTTAACCGAAACCACCAACAACAAATTCAGCATCCGTTGTGCTACGTTTCTACGGATTTTGAACAGCCGTAATCAAATATAAACTATTTAACTTATTTATTGACATCGCTCTATTTTATGTTTATTTTACCTTCCATTTGAAGCTGTTCTTCTTCGAGCCGTTAAATAATATAGTCCAAATTATAAATATTTTTTATTATCATTATTTAATAACTCAATCGTCGAATAACTTGAAAGTTTAGAAAAATATTAATATTTGGGATTGTCAAAGAGCTCTCGATAAGCAAAATGTTCATGCTCAAATTAAAAATCAGTAGTAGTACGGGACTCAGAAATTTCATGATAATGAGAATTGATTAGTCAAAAAAAATCATATAATTTTGCCATTCTCATTTGTCAGCAAACCGGAATTCACCAGCTGTCCTTTTCAAATTTTTAACTGCCTTCCACAGTGAGTAATCTGTTTTTTCTGTTGCTGTGAGCTCACTTAGGTAATTCTCTCAGAGCTTTAATAGCGCTATTTAATTTCTACTTGTGCAAAGGAGGTGGGTGAAGCTGATTCTAAACTCGAACTACAAAAAAAATTAGTATGCGTAGAACTACTCTACTCATAAAAAGGTAAGCATTTTTTTGGCGATAAAAAGATAGTTTTTGAAACATTTTTGAAACATTTTATTATTTTATGTCACAATTTTATGAAGAATTGGTCTATGATACGAAAAGTAACAACCCGATGAAAGAAGTTCTGGAGTTATTTTTCTAGTGAATGGCAAATTTTTTTTAAGTATTTCCTAATGTACTTGGATAATTGGTCGGAACCATATCTAGATTGAAATGATGCTTCATAAACTCAAATGCTCCTTCATTCCGCTTAACATCTACATTGAAATCACCCATTAAAATTATTGGAACCTCTTTATCCACTGTAAACCGTTTATCAATTAATTTTGAAATTTTGACGAACCGTTCAAAGTAACATCCACTAGACAAATATATCCAACTGAATCGATCAACTGTCTTCTATCATTAATATCACTCAATAGGCTGACAATCTGCTACACTATTGATATTTCTATAAATTGTTACTCCATTTGCTTTAAGGCGGTGATACATGTACAGATTTTACCTTTAAGGCATAAAAATTATGCGCGCTGATTCGTTAAAAGTCGGCCATCTTGATTCGCCTTATAGGCAAAAATTTTAAATTGAACATTTCTCAATTTTGTATAAGGCAATTTTTTTGCCTTAAAGGCAAAATCTGTACATGTATCACCGCCTTTACGCTGTTTATTTATCAATTTCAAGCAAAGAGCGTCGTTCGTGTATGATTTCAATTCAAATCCTCTAATTTTAATCGGTTGATCTTCGTATATCCAAGTCTCACTCAGAGCAAGAAAATCAGACTTTGATAACATTTCGTCAGTTTCAATATCTAAGTGATGAGCAACTAAACTTTGAACGTTTAAGTTTAACTATAATCAATAGTTTTTTAATTAATTATTTTTTTTGCCGTTCTTTATTTTCATTTATACGCACTACTCCCATATTAGAAAAGTGCCAACAAAAATCGTAGTTTTAGTTTTTACCTTATCATAACTTTTGACATAATTGTCAGATTTGTATTTTATTATTTTAAAGTCAGCCTTGATCTTTTAAATGAGATATTAACCACGCTTCTATACCATTAATAGTTTTGAAAATATAAACGTGTATGTAGATTGTAGACATCAAAATCGCGCTCGCATTTTCTTAGATTGCACACTTGATGGACGTAGTTCTACGTCAAAACAAGCATCTATCTTGCCTTTCAGAATTATTTAGCCATTCAGTCGTTGTCTTGTTAAAATATATATTTAAATCGCAATACTTTCTAATAATGGTATAGAAAAACATTGACGGTTAATTTTCGCGAGCCGCGAAATGAAAAGGTTCTAACTAACAATTTTAAAAAAATTGAGTTATACATCTCATCCTACTATATCGACTACGAGCTTTACAATGAGCTATAGTATTATTTGAAATTCCGTATCGTTTAGCAATTTGCTCTGTCCCAAATTTCTATCTCCACACAATTTTAACAAAACTCTATAAACATTTCGAATAGCACGATTCTATCATACATTCGTCATGCAGATAGAACCATGTTGCATAATTAGAAAAACGAATTTGTAGATACACCTTTGTTAACGTATATAGAACTTTGTTTTACTGACTTTACAGTATTTTTCATTAAAAATGGCGCATTTAATCATCAGCTGCTGTCAAAGTATGTAGTGAGTTACTAGCTAATATTTAGTTTTAATTTTTGTTTAACTACAGCAGTTTTGCGTTTCGGATTTAATGTAATTATTTTTTTTATTTGTTTTTGTGCGACATTCGCGTTATTATTTTATTATTTTGTAGCACTTTATAATTATACAGTGGAGGTATTCACGATAGAAGAATATGTTGTCGAGTACATTGACCAAGCGGATTTGCCTTCGGTTGCTGTTCAAATGCCATAGTCAGCCGACGAACGGTCGAATTACAAATTGAACAGGTTAGTGATGAAAATGTTACCACACCAGACCTAGATCAAAGTGATTTAGAAGTGAATCAGCCTACTCGAAAACGACAAAAAAAATATTGATAAATGGAAGTCGGCAATCCGAAAATCACAATTTCAAAATTGCGAGCAATATCAAAATAGTCGAGAAAAGTTAATGCCCAAGAAAACTATCAAGTTTGAAAGGGATTGTTCTAAAAAACTTGCAAATTAAATTGTACCCATAAAATATCAAGAAGCGAACGTGTCAGCTTATTCAAATGTTTTTATTCCACAAACCAGCAAGGCAAATATTCCTTCATAACAAAGACGACCGATCGAATGCCAGTAAACCAAAGGACTACAGCTACTGCTTCCCGACGAGCATTTAGCTATATCCCAGTTGGAAATTTGTCAACATCCATGTGGATTATTTTTCACGAAAACATACGTTGTTATTTCTTACTCTTTCTTCTAATTGTGTATGAAAAAGAAAATAGCTTAGTTTTTGTCGTTTTTTGATGATATGTTGACAAATGACTAATTTATGACAAGCCGCACATTTGATTCTCAAATTACGCGTACAGTGTCTGTTTTTGGAAACAACGTAAACTAAATCGATAAAAATAAAATATTTTGCGTGTCTTCAGTCTGTCTTCTATGTAATAACTTTTCTTTTATATAAATTATATAAATTTTTATAATATATGCAGTATTGCAACATATTTTTAACATTTTATTTGTCAAATAGGTTAGTAAACGTTTTGTAGTAGTACTTTATATCAAAATTGTTTAATTAATTTAACCTTTTTAATAAATTAGTAAATAATAGTTTACTTCCTTTAAATAAATGTTTTAATTACAAATTTCAATCTCATCTTAGACATGTTATGTACAATAGATTTTAGGCAAGCCACATAATATACGTCTCTGAACTGTCCTAGCATAGTCACACATGATTTCTCACATATAATTCATCTCAAACATGTCAAGCACGATTAATATCAGACATGTCATGTACAATTCATCTCAGTCATGTCATGTACGACTCATCTCAGACATGTCACAAGCAAAAATTAGTCCCATCTGCTGAAAAAATTCTATATACATAGACTGGCGTTGATGAGTCATTAATATATCGTTAATAACTTTCCTGCTGGGATCTACTTCTTTGAAGTAAGCGGCCAACAGTTTCAAATTTGTAAGGAATTCTACTTGGCAACCAACATTGGCTATATCTCGAAAGATGAAAATAAAAACAGCACCACTGGGGTACCCAAATTAAGTGGAAAAGGACATAGCAAAAATTCAAAGCACAATATAGATGAGGATCAGCGAAACCTTGTCGTTCGGCATATTGCGAGATTTCCGCACGTTGAATCTCATTACTGCAGAATGCGCAGTTCGATCTTTATAAAAAACAGTGTATAGCTCAATCGGAACAACCAGTGAAAGTCAGCTTTTATCGCAATATTTTTAATAATTCTTTTAATCTTGATTTTCATAAGCCCAAATCAGACAGATGTACCAAATGCGAACTTTACAAAATCAATACGGATAACGGTGCACCAAATGATGTCAATTATACTGAACACATTCATCTTAAAGAATCTATGCGTACATTAAAAGACCATGACCAAGCAAGTGGAATACCTATCATTACATTTGATCTCCAAAATGTAATTACATGCCCAAAAACGGATATTGGGGAGGCATTTTATTTGTCAAAATTAATAATATACAATTTGACGGCCCACTTATCGACCAGTAAAACAGTATATTGTGCAATTTGGCATGAACATTCATCGGGTAGATCAGGAAATGATATCGCCGCAGCTCTCTATAAAATATTAAATAAAATATTTGAAGAACATTCGTTCGAAAAAAATTTCACCTGGTCTGATTCCTGCGCACCGCAGAATAAAAATTCGATAATGGCATACGCAATTCAATAATGAGATTCTCTTTGCCAGGACAATCTTGTGTTCAAACGGTTGACAATGCACACAGCCAAATCGAAAAGGTGTTAAGGAAAAATGATTTTTACTCAGCAATTAGTTTTCTCAAATTAATGAAAAATATAAACACAGTTCGACCCTATATAGTGCTTCAAATGCAATCGAAAGATTTCTTGAATTTTGTTGATTCATCGAAGAAACTTTACTATAAGGAGGTTCCATTCTCCAAATTGAGACGATTAGATTTCACACAAAACGGAAGAATAATTCATTACAGTTTGGAGTTTGGACTTTAGCTCAGAGCAAATTCTCGATGTTAAGCTTTGTAAAGATGTTACCACCAGAAAACGAGAACCATTATCAACCGGGAAAACATTATTAAAGGAGGTTATTTTAGTATGCCACAACCAATTAAACCTGTTAAAGAAATTTCTAAAAAGAAGAAAGACGACCTAACAATTATATAAGACAATTTTAAAAATTACTGGTACGTATTTTGTAAACAATTAGGTAAAAATATTATTTTACTTTCAGAACCGAGTTCAAAATAATGAGAGACTACCTTGCTCCTCTCTCTCTCTCTGGCATTATATCCAATCAAGGGATTTGGCCGCCTCAAATGAGGTTTCATAATCATATTTTCATTTCGGATAATGAGTGATTAATTCATTGATCCTAAACCAGCCGTAAAATTTTTTCCTTGTCACCACCGGGAATCGAGAACCCGGGACCTCCGGTCGCTGGAGCAAGCATGCTAACCACTTTGCCACCGGGGCGGCCTACCTTGCTCCGGATCAGCTTTATTTTTTATTTTCCCTGGAGACTGAATGAATCAATGATTGATATTTTATTTTTAAGAATAAAACGTATGTGAATGTATGTACCTGAAATAAAAATACCTTATTTTTATAAATTTCAAAGTTTTATTGAATTTTTATTTTCGCTAAAATCGCTAAAATCAAGATTCGCATTCGAATCACAATTTTTTGTAGTAGGTATAGTTTAAATCTGGTAATAACTTAGCAAAAGTGTATCTGACATACTTAGAAATTTTTCACATCTCTTTACAAAATCACCTAAAAGTTCTATCTGCAAAAGTGAATTTCGTGTTTTTCAGTTATCCTATAATCAATTTACACCAAAATTGCAAAAATAAGCTCAGAGCAATAATCTATGTTGGTTGCTACTTTCAAATTTACCAAATATTATAAATTTCATTGATTTTTAAGCATCCAAATCTTTGAGGTCGATTTTCTCTAAATATCACTAGGGGTAGTTAGAACCATTTCATTTTCAGCTCGCGTTTTATGTCTGTAGTGATAACGTCAGGATAACCTCTATTTATTTAAATGGCATACCATATCACACAAAAAAAAATTTCATAGCTTAATTTGGTTGTGCCATATTACCTTTTCATACCTTTTAGCGTTAGCCCTCTTCCGCTAAGCCAATCAAAAACTTTAAAGTAGCTTACAGCGATGTTTAACAATTTGACTTGTATATAATTATGGATTCGAGCCGACCCGACCAGATTTAGGACTAAGCTCCTAAATTCCAGCCCCTTATTCAGATGCCGATACCATCAAGGGCATATTATGAAACTTTCCTGATTTCGGTAATAAAAATTAATTTCGGATAATTATTATGAAAGAATCGGCCGTGATCGAAAAATCTGATTTCGGATTTGTTTCAAAATACGCCCCAAGCAAGCTGAGAGATCGTAAAATGGGTATATCTTGGAGTTGATTAATACCAATGGACACATATACGTAAATTTTCTTCTTGCTGCTTAATCATTTGGCTTACACATTCTATTATTGTCCGCTCGGAAATCCAAGACATTATTTTAAACCAGTGGCTCAATGATATAAATCCATTATCAATTTAAACCTATATAGCATCCGTGATTCAGCGGGCGACGCATTGTATTTTTTCTGACACTACACGTTTCGATCTAAATCTTGCACCTGGATAGTTCTGCAATACATTATCAACTACAGCCAGTAATAAACATCAAATTAAACACAAAACACAAATTAAGATTTTCTTAGTTAGGTTTTATTAATGAGAAAAAAATCGTTTAAATTCATCCTCAACCGCATTATAATTTACGTTAGCGTTAAATTGTTGTAAAACCGTTGATCGAATTATATTTATCATTTTAAAATTATTTATAACAATTCTAGTTGTAGATCTATTATGTCTACCACTAATTTTCGCCTGGTTCGCGTCCCACACCACAGATTTACGTAGTTCAGTAGTAAACAGCTTTGACAATATTTTTGTAAGAAACAGGTCGCCCGTTTCCGTGCCCGGTATTGAATTTAAATAATGATGAAATGATTGCAGCAAATCGGAAGTAGTTTTTAACTTGGCTTCAAAGTCAAGCAGATCTGTTGGATTATCGAATGGGAATTGCTGGGCTAATAAGTTAACAGTACGTAGCGTAGCAATTTCTGATTCAAGTTTATCCATTCGAGTATTGATCAGCTCCTTCATATCAGACAATTTATTACTAATTTCCAGTATGTGTTCTGGTGAAGAATCTAGGCTTTTAGAACTTTTAGCGACGGTGTCTCTCTTCAAAAGCACCTCATCTTCGGTGACGGTAACGTTTATTGGATGTTGTTCTTGAATATGTGGTGATGGTAGCTTTGCTGGCCTTACAATTTCGGGTTGAGGAATTGTGGTGGGTCGTGGTGGTATTATTATTTCATATTCTCTTGGTTTTTTCTGATTATTTTCTATTTCGGCGTAAACATATTTTGCTTGTTCCTTCGCATTCCAGTATTTACTAAAGTGTTTTTGCATAAACATTTTTGTATCTAATGCTGACGCTGAATCTGTCACATCCAACAAATTAGAAATTGGATCAATCGATTTCGGTTCAGATTTCGTTATTTCAAAATGTATTTCATTTTCTTGTTCTACTCTACGCCTCTTTACCAATTCCTCTTCGGATGGTTCTTCTTCACGATCACTAGAATTTTCCTCGTAGCATTGTCCGGGTAAATTTCGACTGGGGATTGCGGTCGGTTTCAACAAGGGTACTACAATATCTTTTATCGAAGAGTTTTTCTTTCGTTGATAAAAGTCGTCATGTTTGAAATGCATGTTACAAATGCGGACATCATTCGTGATTGGTTTTGTAATGCCAACTTTTTTTTTCCAAATGAAATGACGCTCCGGATTCACTGACTCCGATGGGAACATGTATACAGTTATATCTGGCATGCCATTATGATTAGAACAGCCGGGCACTTCACAATAATGCATTATTTAATAATATTTTCTTAATTTACAACCAATCAATTTTTATATGCGCGATTTTTTAATATTTACAAATTTTTGACGTTCAAAATCATTTTACCATGTTTTGGCGGCATCTAAAGTATAATAGTTACACTTAATTTCACCACTGCTGAAAATCAAGTACTTTTTTCTATTTAATTTGAAAGCTTTATCACCGTTTTTATTTTGTTAAAGTGCCTGTGGACGTGATGGTATACTGGTAAATAAATAACTTAAACTACGTGGTGGTAAATAATCCTAAATCAAGCTTTTTTTCAATTTAGCTAAATTTTTTTCAATTTATATACATGCAATCGTGTTGTAAATTTAGAAAATTGAATACAAATGAATACAGCGCTCATGTACAAATTTTTACGTACGTTTCGAAAAAAACTTTATACGAAATTGTTGTTTTTTATTAAAAAGTGGTGCCAATAAATTTTGTATGTAGACAAAATCTGCAGGACTTACTTAAGGTCGATTTATATTATCCGTTCTGTTCAGTTCCTTCACGTGTCGTGTCACAAAAAAAACATTGTTACATGTATTCTACAGGAGTATGTATATTGCGAACGTGATATGTATGTATTCCGAATGTGAAGGAACTGAACGGAACGGATAATATAATAAAAAATACATGTAACAATAGCCGCGTTTTATTACTCGAGCACTATCCGGAGCCGAATGCAAAATTTCTACAGAAACTGCAGCTATTATTCACTAGTGTCGTTATACCATAAAAACCAAATATTAAAGGCGGTGATACATGTACAGATTTTGCCTTTAAGGCATAAAAATTATGCACGCTGATTTGTTAAAAGTCGGCCATCTTGAATCGCTTTATAGGGAAAATTGTTAAATGAACATTTCTCAATTTTGTATAAAGCAAATTTTTTACCTTAAAGGCAAAATCTGTACATGTATCAATCACCGCCTTAATGCATCCATAAAACAAACATTTATCACTTGAAATATACTAATTAACATTTATTTTGACATGACGTTATAAAAAAAATCATCTTACTGAGTTTTAAACTTTTATTGTAAGATTAAGTTTCTAATGGTTTCAGGGGTTTACAAAATAAAGGCTTTTTCAAATTTCTCATTGAAATGGACAGCGCTTCCCGATAGCAGCTCCCGTTAAATAGGTAGAACAAAATAATTTGTTCCACCTATTTAAAATCGTCGGATATGTAAATCCACCTTAACTGCGAGTTCATACGACGGATAAAAATCTCGGATTTTTCTATCCCAGATTTTTTTTTCAATATTTTCAACTTTTTTTATATGAAAAGAGGCGTGCCCGTTGTATAATTTACGTGATGTAATTGGTTAAAACGATGGGATAGTAAAATCCGAGATTTTTATCCGTCGTATGAACTCGCAGTAACGGTGGGTTTACATATCCGACGATTTTTCGACGAAGCTGCTTGCCGCAGAAAATTCGGCATCGCTATATTATCGATGATTTACATATTCCACGATTTTTTTACACACATATAGCCTCGCCACACTTTAATTCTTTCGTCGTGGTTTAATGATTTCAAAAAATCAATCGCCGTTTACATTTGATTTCTTTGCGCGTTTCTTTTTTTAAGTATGTGTGCAAAATTATGTTTTTTGATTTATTCGTATTGTAAAAAATGTTTATTATTTGCTGCGATGACTGCTTCCTTGGTTGAAAAAATATATATTTTGCACTCGAAGTGCAAATTAAACTAAAATTAAGCCAAAAACGACAAATAAACAAGGTGTCCTTGAAAAATTTATTTTTGTTGTTGTGCGAGAATCAGTTGAATCAAAAAAAAATTTTTGCTGAAAAAAGAATCAAGAATCTCCCCGCCAAAAAATTAGTTTGTAGGTGAAGGGGAAGGGAACGAGAAAGAATCACGACCAAAGAATCAAAGTGTGGAACCACGGATACATACATAAACAATATACATATTGCACACAATGTCAAATCGTAGGAAAAAATAAAAAACAGAAGAATTTTTTTTTTATCTATGAACTTTTATTTTTTTTATCTAATGCTGTGACGTCGCGCCGAAAAGATAAATTTTGTTCATGTCTTCGCCGTGCCGAAAATTTGGCGAAGAAGTTCTTTCTGATTGGTTGAATGTGTTACGTGATGTTCAGCGCAGAAAAATCGTCGGATATGTAAATCCACATTAAGATTGTGTGTCTGAGAGCGATTTTTCGACCTAATTGCCGACTAAACTAAATTTATGAGTAGTTTTGCTATTAGTCACCAGGTTTTATAATTTATGCCTCAACCAGTCAGACTTAAGAGCTTAAGTTGTGCTCCGTTTTGGACCACTTAGGAGAGCGGTACGACCACCAACATTTTAGAGGTCAGTAGTTTATTTGTGACGAAAAGCCTATAAAATTTTGGTGATTGTAGCACTAACCGAAGTGGTGCAATCGGCGTGTAACTTAAGCTCTTAAGTCGGTTGAGGCATTAGACTTCTGCTGAGGTTGCTTGATTATTTAGTTGTCATTTTCATTTTTTGTTTTTATTATTTTTTATCGTGCGCATACGAGCTAAAATTTCTAAATGGAAATACATATTCTTATTCTTAAATTTTGATTGTAATTTATAATCACATTCATGAATAATGCGATTTCCATATCCATATTTTTGCTATTTCCTTGATTTTAAATTATAACAAATCGGTGTTATTGAAAACAATATGAGACGTAAGAAAAGTCAAAATTTAGTTTACAATCGGAGGCACAGCATATTTAAAATATAGTAGTGCCACCTTGGAAAGAATGATATGAATCAGTCATTAATTTAGTTTAGTCGGCATTTTAGTCGAAAAAATCACTCTCAAGCACACAGTCTAAGTTTCTAATGGTTTCAGGGGTCTACACAATAAAAGCCTTTTCAAAATTCCCATTGAAATAGATAGCGCTCCCGGTAAATAGTTGAATGAAGAATCTTAGTTTAGACTTTTAGAGTTAAATAAATTAGTTATATACAAAAATAACGCGCTAAATATAAGGTTATATCGCGCTAACTACCGGAATCTAAGGCGAGATCTCTAGTAAAGAGTGTTAATGGCTATTTTGTATTCAAATAGAGTTTAAGCAATACCCGAAAAAATAGACACAGGAGTATACAAACTAACATGTTACGAATGCTCAAAATTTTACATCGGTAAAACAGTTAGTTCCGGAAAGGTACAAAGAACGTATCAACGACATAACAAAACCAGAACCGAAATCAAATTTTGCATTACATATTAAAAAGGAAAATCACATATACCCTGACATAAATACAAACTTAACAATATTAGACAGGGTTAGAAATCAATTAGACAGATTCGAAGAACTTGAAATATATCCCTTTACCACGTACCACGTCAAAAATTTACTTTTGTATGTGTTTTCAAAAAACTCACACATTTGTGTTTTCCTTTGAAACTTATTTTTGTCCGAAAAAAACACTATAACTATAGTCACAATTGTGTTGGTTTTACTTCAAATCAAGCGAAATTTTTTATCAAAAACGCCATTACATACTATGATTTTTTACTCACACATTTGTGTGGTTTGTTTTAAGCATTTTTGTTTAAAAAATGCTATATGGTTTCGGTTTGCCATCTGTCCGTCTGTGTGCACAATAACTTGAGAATGGATGGAGATATCAACTTAATTTCTTCACTAAAAGTTTAAGCAATTCATGAGAATGAGCCTTATTGTTTTGGACATTTCTGAGTTTAGGGTGTTCGGAGATATGTAGGGTTTTGTTAACCCCCCCTCCTTAAAATTGATAGATTTTTTTTGATTTTCTATTCTATTTTGGTTTTATAGAGCATGTGAATGTGGAATAAAAATATAAATCATCTGGATGTGGGTTTGTGTGGGTGGTGTGGTTATGAGGGTGGTAGGGGTGGTGGTATGGGAGATAGAGGGGATGGGATGAGGTGTTTTGGGTTTGGTGTGGGAACTTGGAATTTGGGGGGCGGTGTGTGGGCGTGGGTATGGAGGTGTTAAAGGGTGGTGCGGTATAGGGTGGTGTGGGTGAGATGGGTTTTGGGGGTTTGAATTGGATAGTGGGTGGGGGTGCTAATAATGTTTAGGTGTGGTGGTTTGTGTTTATTTTTTGTGGAAAAGCTATTTTCTTATATTTTATAGGCAACAAAAATGCTTATAGAGTTCGGCCCCGAACCTTTCCCGTCTTTTTTTTTTGTTGAAAACGGGATATAAAGAAAAATACAATAACAATTTGCTTAACGACAAAGTCAACACCAAAACCTATAGAATTTACGAAAAAAATCGATCGTATCAAATATTCGAAAATTATTATAAATAAAAATTCAAAAAATAAAACTAGTTTTTATTTTTAATTAATTTAAGTGATAAAAGTACACCAAAGTGAAAAACATGATTAATCGTGAAACAAATAGAGTTGTTGAAGAAAAAATACCACAGTTAATCATTAAATTTATTAAGCCTTTATATGTAATTCCTTCTAGTAGATTAGAATTATGTTGTCTTCTGCCGTACGATCGCTGGGTGTCTGAAACCGGGTCGTTCCGTTCTACAAAAAATAATATCTTTCCTATCCTTCTCTCTTCTTGTTATGTGTAAACAGGATGTAGAAATAGGACCGGCGTTATCTGGTACACTTGTCCAGTATTATACCCAATCAGTCCAATCAACCAAAACGCCATTCCACACTTTGATTCTTTGGTCGTGACTCTTTCCTCGTTTCTTTTCCCTTTACCCACAAATTAAAAACAGTTTGTGGGTAAAGGGGAAGGAAACGAGTTAAGAATCACGACGAAAGAATAAAGTGTGGAACCGTGGAATCAGTATCGTTTTTGACAAGTTGAGCACCATCCATATACAAGTCTTTCACACAAGTGTTGTGATTTCTAAAAACAACTTCGTTGAAGTGACTTTTAAAATGTTTGTGACATTCAAATCAAAAAATTTGTGATAAACAGTATAAAATGACTACCATTTTTTCAGTATTTTGTTTTTTTTAATAACTCTTGTTTTTAATAATTTCAACAAATTGACAATCTTCCAGCTTTACTTCTTCTTTCAAATTTAGGTTTGGTTAGTTTTTAGTTGAATGTTTATTGTAAATATGTATAAGTACATACATTTATTAGCATCTTAAGCTTTCTGGTACAATATATTGTATTAATATAAAAACAAAAACAAATCGTTTTTTATTAGACTCAATCTACCCCAGGCCTTTTCACATTTTTTTATTTTAGCCCGCTTCGATAATTAAAACTAAAAAACTCGTTTCATTTTTATGGATCTTAAAAAAATGTTTCCAATCATTTCCAACTTTTTTTATATTATATTTTATTTATATATTTAATCGTTCAGAACAACAATAAAATGCTTTTCATCTTCATTTTCGCTCGCACCAGTCGAATGCTCCATTGTTGCTTTCATACACTTTAATACTTCGTACTTTAAGATATCGCACGTATTAAAGTGAGAACAGTTCATCAGTCAACGTATATGGATGCTGCCGATCATAAAAACGAGATTGATTTTCCACATTGTAAAATGAATTTTTTAGGGTGGCCATCATTGGAGAGAGGATATTCATTTTCACCCAAATTTTCGAAAAAAAAAACTTTTGGTTTTCGAACATTTTTTGGTTTGAGTTTTTGTTTTAAATTAAAATAAAGTACAAAAAAATGTTTTTTGGAATTTTTTTGTATTGGTTTGGAAAGGATGGGAATTTCATACAAATTTTCAAATAAAGGGTTTAATATTGAATAGAATTTCAGTTTTGTATAGTATATTTGACTGTTTTGTACCATGAATACCCAGAGTATGACATTCGACTATTCGAGTAACCTACATAGAAAAGCGCCATACATACATTGAAAATTATGACTGGAAATATCGTACGAAAAATCGTAAAGCCTTAATACTGTATCTTTAAAAAGTTTTAACCTCATTGTTAACATTAAGACGCCAAATTTCTCAATACTTCTCAAAAGTCTCAATTACAAAAGTTTTATCATAGCGTTTGAAAGGACATTGATCTACTATTTATTGTGTTTTCCAAACAAAATATACCTCGATGATTAAATTTAGTTAAGACTCAAATTTTTTAGAGTTATGTGTGGAGACGCGTATATTCAAATAAGCGTCCTTGCGAATGACTTATTGGAATAAGTTGGAGGCCACAAATAAGTCGGTGTCTGGAAAGGTCATTACTTGAATAAATTCCACAACACAGAAAGTTTCTAAAATTATGTCTTGACTTATTTAATTAATAAACAAGTCTCAAAACTAATTAAATAGCTGAAAAACGAGTCTCATGAAATTAATTCTTTTTTACTGAAGTTACATATTGAACCGAATATGATCTGACTGAAAGTTAACCGAGTTCAATTCACCGTATTATTACGATCTCGCCTATTGGTTTGGTGGGAATCATTTTCCCCGTGGAATGGTCACTTGGAAATCGGCGTGGCTTCTGCAGAAATTGATCAGTTAATGGCTGGAAAATTAATGATTTTTTTTCAAATTAGTGATATCTAGGTTTAAGTAGTAGCATTAGAAGTATTAGTATTTAGTAGTAATAGTTTTATTGATGAAAGCAGGGTTAGTGTTAAGTTTGTCTTGGTTAAGACGCGAACACGATAGAATAAAAGCGAAAATGAGTGAAATTAACGGTGTTTAAGTGAATTGGTGGTGTGGTTAAAAATAATCGTAAATTTCTGGTATTTTCGGGAATATTCCAGTAATGGCTTACTAAGTGTTTAGTATATATTAGAAAATCAGGAATTATTTTTGATAAATTCGGGAATATTCTTGAAGAGATGTTAATTACGAGAATTGGTGTTGTAACCGTCAAAAGCCGTGTTTTTTTATTAGCGCCAGATAGATTTATCCGGAGCGCCCCATTTTCTATGTATGTAAATTTTATATCTAGCGCTCTACTTTGGCATATAATTAATTTATTTAACTCTAAACTAAGATTTTTCATTCAACTTTTTAATTAAAAATCGATAAAAAATATTTTGCTCTACAAATATTTTGCTCTACAGCGCTATCCATTTCAGTGGGAAATTTGAAAAGGTCTTTATTTTGTAAATCCCCGAAACCATTCTAAACTTAATCGTACAATACAAATTTAAAACGCATGAGATGAATTCTTGTTTATAACGTCATGTCAAAATAAATGTCAATTAATATGTTTCTGGTGATCAATATTTGTTTTATGGATGGATTCATTTTACATTTTTATGGTATAGCGACCAGTGAATAATAGATGCAGTTCCAGTAAAATTTTCCCATTCGGCGCCGGATTGTGCTCAAATAATAAAACACGGCTAAATTCTATTACGATATTAACAATCCAGTGGGGCGAACCGGATTTGACAGGGAAAATTCGTAACAATTGGTGACAGTAAAATTCCAATTAAATCACTAGTTCAGCAGACTACATGAGGATATGAAGAAGCAAAGGGTTAGGCCCGAATAATCACGATGAGAGTTATTAAGTGAATTATTATTAATTAAGTGTTCGAAGAGGTAATAATGGAAGATAGATGGTAAGCATGTGGTGGTGGAAACAGTTCCCGGGCCACCTAGAACTTTCGATATGACTCAATTATTGGCTGATATTACTCAAAAAAGTGTTCAACAAAGTAAAGAGAAACAACAAACGAAACAAGATTTTTGACGTGAATACGTCTATTTATTTATATTTTGCTTTCATAGGGAGGTAATTCAAAAAACTGATGATAACGAAATCGGTAGATACAGTTTGATGCTGCAGCTATATCAACTACATCCAACATTTAATTACACCGCTCGATATCTAAGGGATCATAGAATTTGTTACGTTGAGTGGAGACTGTGACGAATCGCATACAGTGGAGGGGGAATCACCGCCATTTTAATGTCCGCCGTTTGTATTGAGGTTGGAAACAGGATTCTTAAATTATTTTTGGAAGAAGTTCTGGGATATGGCCACCTGGGCCAAATGATTTTTGGAAGAATATGGTCACCTGGGACAGAGCTTGACCATTTCCTAACCGATTATAATGTTATTGGGTATGTTGCAGGGAAATGAAATTCTTAAATGATTTTTGGAAGAAGTTGTGGAATATGCCTCCCTATGTGTCGCGTGTGCCAGTTGTTCAGGATAATAAACCTGGAATTAAAATTTAAGTCGTATGAAAAATGTAAATTTAATAGTAAATTAATTAATTCACTTATCTTGTAAAATTGTAGTAGAATTGAATTGTTTACACAGTTGTTGTTATTTAGCTAAAATTAATTTAATGTTATTATTAGTTTAATTGAATTATTTTGAATTTAATGTATAAAATGTATTTACTATATTGTTAGCTTACCTGGTGTTATCTTATTTATTTATTTATTTATTTATTTAAAGAAATCTATTTTGTAATTTACATGTATGATTTCAGATTTTTTACAATAGTTTAAACAAAAATTAAAACAGTAAATTCAAACAAAAAGAAAATATAAAATATAAACCAAATTTTAGTTTGACAAATAAAAATTTAAAAAATAGTTCTTCAATATATTTTTAAAGTTGTTCTTTGATAAATTAAAATCAAATATAGGTCGTCAATTAAGTTGAACGATTTCGTCATCATAGTAATGGGGTTGTTTTCTCCATAGTTAGTAGAATGGTGTTCAAGTGCTAAAAATTCATGGTTTCGAAATGTTCTGCATGGCACGTAAATTGATGTTTTCCAAGATGTAAGCTGAATCAACGTGACCAAGCAAAACGTTACCAATAAAAGCCGCGCCCAAGAGAAGTCGTCTATTTTCAAGCGTGCATATTTTGTATTCCGTGCATCTTGTTGGGTATGGAGGTAAGCGAGCCACATTTTCATGGAATGGTAAGTTGTGGTCGTAATCCCAGTCACTTTTCTTTAACAAAAAAATCAGGAACTTCTTTTGAATGCTTTCAATTCTTTTTATGTGCACAGCATAGTATGGATTCCAGACCGTTACAGCGTATTCCAGTTGAGATCGAACATAAGCGAAATATAGTGAACATAAGGTTTGAATATCCTTAAATTCACCTGTCCATCTTTTAACAAATCCGAACATGGCATTCGCTTTCGCAATACAATTTTCAATATGCCTATTGAAACTGGCGTTTTCGACAAATGTAACACCTAAGTCTATAATCTCATTGACTCTTTGCAGTACTTCGTTGTTGACTTTGTATGAAGTAATAACCGGATTTCTTTTACGATGAAAAGACATGATTTTGCATTTCTTAGTATTTAAGTATAGTGAGTTTCGATCACACCACTCACTTAATCTATCTAAGTCTTCTTGAAGCTTCTCCGTATCTAACAAACCATTAATAGTACGAAAAATTTTCACATCATCTGCAAATATGAGCACGTCTGAGTTTTTGATTATCTCGGATATTCGGTCTATGAAAACGATAAAAATCCAAGGTCCAAGGTGTGATCCTTGGGGAACACCAGATGTAACTTTAATAACGTTTGATTTTTCACTTCCCATTATTACAAATTGTCGCCGGTTTGATAGATATGACTTAAACCAATTTATGTAATCGAGAGAAAACCCAAAATCGAATAAACTCTGGAGTGCTTTATGATGACAGATAGAATCAAATGCTTTACTGAAATCCGTGTACGCTACATCAACTTGACGGTGTTTTTCTATCTCGTTAATAAGTTTACTGGTGAATTCAACCAGATTAGTCGATGTGGATCGGCCAGGCATAAACCCATGCTGGTTTATTGATATATGACGTGCAATTGTGGATTTAAAGCTGTTGCATAATACTAACTCAAATAATTTCGGAATTGATGATGTTGTTGATATACCTCTGTAGCATGTGATATCATCACGCTTACCCGATTTAAAAATTGGAGTAATTTTTGAAATTTTCCATTTTTCGGGAAACACGCCGGTGCTTAAGGAATGATTGAATAGATAGCATAATGGAATTATTAAAATTTCAGCGTACTCCTTCAGAATAGAAGAGGGTATATCGTCAAGACCGCAACCATCTCCAAACCCCCTTAAAGCCGATAAAATGTTGTCCTCAAAAATAATAGGAGGAGTTATTGATGTGTTGTTGTTGCTGGGTTGTTCGTACAATCCACTAGTAACGCTTGGTCTATAGACTGATTGAAAGAACGACGCGAACATGTCAGCTATATCTTTTGCGTTTGAAGAGCTGGTATTGTTGTAGGTCATATTAGCAGGGTATCCTTCAATTTCGCGTTTATTTCTAAAGTATTTCCAAAATTGTTTTGGATTTACTTTGATTTTGTCTTGAATTTGATCAAGATACGACCTGTATTTTGATTTGAAATAAATTTCAAATTCGTTACTATGTTGTAGAAACATAGTTTTGTCCGCTTCTAACCCGCTTTTTAACATTTTGGCGTACGCTTTCGACTTCCGATTTTTTAAGTTAACTAGTCTATCATCGAACCAGTGGGGATGAGAATTTTGTGGTTTACAGCACATAGGTACATAAAGTTCGAAGCCTTGAAGCATAATGTCATTAAATTTGTCCACATTTTCGTTAATATCGTTGGAATTGAGAGTTATTTGCCAGTTGATGGATTCAAGGGAACTTTGTAGCCCCACGCGGTTAGTTTTTTTAAAGTTGTATTTGATTGGTTGTAGGTGTTCTGATCTCGCCATTTTAGTTAAGTCAAATGCAATATCCAAAGATTTGTGATTGACATCATTTATGACAAAAGGTAGTAGGGATTCAGAAATTTTAAAGGTGTCAATGTCGTTGCTGAAGACTAGGTCCAATAATCTATCACGATTATTAGCAATTGTGTTTATTTGGTTCAAATTATAACCAAGCATGGCGTCCACAAATAAAGATTCCGCATCTGTTGTTATATTGCATGGTAAAATACAGTTAAGTTCCGGGTCCAAATTCCATGTTATATTTGGTAGATTAAAATCACCAAGCACAAGAACTAAATCTGACGAGTTCGTTGTATTAATAACTTCATCAATCGCATCGATGCAAGTTGCATAATGATCACTATTTGATTGAGGTGGTATATATGCTGCGTAGATGATTAGATTGGTTTGGTTGATTTTGATTTTTACACCAATTTGTTCAACTCTCGATGGCGCTAAAGTTACTGGAGCATTCCAGAGTTTAGAATGTACTGCTATCAGTACGCCACCACCCGATTTCTTTGAACTAGTTTCAGGAGACCGATCGCATCTATAAACAACGTAATCATGACCAAAAAATTCGCTGCTCCTAATGCCGGGTTTTAATGAAGTTTCACAAATTACATAAATGAGGTAGTTTGATTTTAAAACGAAGTTGTAGAATTTGGATGCTTTTGATGCCATTTTGTTTACGTTTTGATAGTAAATTGCACATTTTTCGTAGACCAATCTTTTCTTGTACTTTATGGGTTGAATTATCTTTTGAGTAATAGTATAAGTTCGAGCTTTCATTAAAAGTGAGTGTAGTCTATCATTAGCCACCGGAGAAAAATATTTAAACGATTGTGTGTGTCTAGAAATTGCAACTATGGCATGCGGTACACTATTGAACAGCTCAAGCGGTTGAGAATTGGTTCTTATACATATTACATTAGGTGAGGTTAAACCTTGTGCTTCATGGATAGTCAAGACTTTACTGGTTTCTGGTATCTTAAGCTGGGAGATTAGTTGTTTATCAGCTCTGGTAAAAGTTAGATAGAAAGCGTTCTCTAACACAGGTAATGACGCTAACGTTGGTGGCAGGTTTATAAATTCGGTAGAAGTTTCAACTGTGTTCATACTAGTGATGTTAGGGTAGTATTCTTTGAGAGCAGAAGTAACATCAGCTGGACATCTATACGTTACATTCAAGTATTCAGTCTTTGTTACGAAAGCACTTGCATCGGAAAATTGCATATTGACATATGATGTAATCTGTCAATATATGGTATTTGGTTTTTATCACCCAGAAGATATAATTTAGAACATTTACTTTTGATAACTACAAGTCCTATATATCCAGCATGCACCATCATGTACTCATCGATAAAAACTGTATCGTAGGTCCGGTTACCATTTATTAGATACGAGGCAATCGTTTTGTAGTTTAATTTAATGTTATTAAAAACACTGTTTTCGTGCTCGCAACGAGATGTTACCTTTAATTTAATATCAGCAAGTCCTTCTTTTGTAGCACATAGAACAAGATCAGTGCCCAGATTATGGTTGTTTATAATCCAGGTTGATTTACCACATCCAGGTACACCTTGAATATTTGTAATGTCCGGCATCTTTATGTTTGTTTTAAGGTAGATATTGTTTAATGAGTTGTAAGTCTGATGATCTAACATAATTACCGTACCCGATGAACAAAAAATATATCTGTTAGGGCTAATAAATGTGTTTGTGTCTTCACACCGTTGCACCAGATTATTCCCATCGAAGCCAAACTGATGTTTTGTGGTCGGTTCTTCAAGATATTGTTTGGTAGCGTTGTCAAATACAAATATGTTTAATTGTTTTAAGGAAGAAGCAGAGAAAGGCAGTAGATTTATGTTCTTAATGTAGTGATCCTTTAAGTGGCTCTTTATTAGGCTGTTTGAGTGTTTCATGTAAAACATTATTTCCATGATCGACTTTTTGTAGCTGGACTCTGCCGACAACACCTTGTGAGAAGTCGGAGATGTAGATGGAAAATCCGTACTGTTTCCATATGAGAACATCGAGGGATCACCGGTAATCCAACGGGAAGATAACATTCTCTCATATTGAAGTGACATATTGAAAGGAATATTTAAAATCCATTTGATGTTGTTAAATGGTGAGTTTGTAACATAATCCAACACTGACAAAAGCTTGTTGACATGGTGGCTAAGATCCAAGGTAATTATGAAAGGCTCATTTTTTCGCTGTTGCAAGTAGGAGGTTAGAGTTTCTAAAGCGTAGATTAGATCACTGCAATCAGTTTTTGATTAGAAGTAGGAGGTTAGAGTTTCTAAAGCGTAGATTAGATCACTGCAATCAGTTTTTGATTAGAAGTAGGAGGTTAGAGTTTCTAAAGCGTAGATTAGATCACTGCAATCAGTTTTTGATTGGTGAGTAACCACAATAACGTAGTTACCTCCAATTTTATAAACTTTTGTAACTTCATTAACTGATTTAATGTAGAAGTTATGTAGTATAAGTCCATTTCGGGATAAATATTTTTTAAGATTGCAATTTTCCAATTTTTCTTCAAAAGCAACACAAATAAAAATAGACGATTTTATTAAGTGTTTGCCATTTAGCCAGGTTGAAATCTGTGGATCAGCATGCAGGAATTTTTGAGATGGAATATCTGTAACAAACTCATACCCGTTTATATAATCTTCATGGTGGTTGTTACTTATGCTTCTTGTTAACATAAGCTTAAGTTTAAATGGGGAGATGATTGATTTGTTGTTAGTTGATTTGATGTCAATATCAGTTTGAGTTTCGCAGTGTTTAGATGTGCACTTATTACTCAAGCTTGGAGTCTTTGAGTAGTTTTCAGAAGATGAAAAATAAAATAAGCCTCCATTTGAATCGCACACGGCATCTCTCATTTTGATGGTTTTAACTCTCGCTGTCTTGACGAGGTTTTCATAGCGTGAAAAATTCATCAAGTCAGCATTGACATCATCAACCTCATCCATAGTACGTATATTAAAATCGCCATTGAAGTTGCAGGCTGAGTTGCTTGGTTTGGAGGTTTTTAGGTTATTTGGTTGTTGTTTATTGAAATGCGAAAATCCGATTGATTATTTGGAAACTTAAGTTCATTTTCAGGATGGTTGTTGATTGGGCTTCCAAGTCGAGAATTATGGCGCCGTCGTTTCCATTTGAATTCTTTCACCAGTAGTCCAGAAGGCCACAACGTTGAATGTAATGCAATGCAATGTAATGCAATCACTCCTTTGTTCTCAATTCTCCATTCCCGCCTGTCTTTGATGGCTGTACTTCTTGGGTGGAAGTCTTTAGTGAGATTCCTGGCATTAGCAAAACAGTCCCTTGAATTTCCTACTTCCGCTTGGAAGCTGATGTTTTCGATGCATAATCTCATATGATCGCATTTCTTTTGACGAAGGTATTTAGTCGTGGCTTTCCAGGAGCGGAGATATTCTGCATGTGTGCTTCTAGTGTTGCGAGCCAACCATTTTTCACGAAGCTTTTGTTTATTTGCGACGATCAGGCGACATTGAACATCGAACCAATCATTGCGGGGTCTCGGAGGTCTTCTTCCGATAGTGTTTTGCGCCGCGGTGGTAATGGCTGACTGTATTGTGTGCCACTGCTCCTGGATGTTAGAAGGAGCTTCTTCGTTGTTGCTAGGCCGCTCTAGATAGTTAGTGACAGCTGATTGGTAACTCTGCAGTGACGCTTGGTCTTTTAGAGCATCCACATTCCATCGAACGGTTTTTTGTGCTTGTCTGTTGAACGTTGATGACAGTTTGCACTTATATTTAAATATGACAAGCATATGATCGCTGTCCCTCCACACGTTCTCCTGAAAAAACGACTTGTGGTGATGCTAATTCGTTAGATGGAAATGCGGTTCTGCCGACTGCTCAAATAGTAGTAGAACGTGTTTCCAAAAGCGTGGCTACCATACGAATTAGTTCTAGATTTGAAGATGCTAATTACGAAACAAATGCAAGGGTGTTTATAGTTCCAAAAATCTCGTCATATCAACCCTCAATTAATAAATTGGAAGGCCTTCAAGAACTAACGAAGATTAAGCTGGCTGATCCTAACTTTCAAAAGAAAAGCAAAATTGATGTTCTTCTTGGTAGTGATTTGGTTTTTGATATAATAAGTGATGGTAAAAGTATATCACAAAATCACAGTTAGTTGCTCACAACACCAAAATTGGATGGATAGTAGCAGGAGTGCCCCTTGATAGAGGTACACAGAAAGACACATCAATTAATCTCCATTTAGACGTGGACCATACACTGAGAAGGTTTTGGGAAATTGAGGAGGTTGTGAGTGCTGAGCTGTATAGTGACAAAGAGAGATTTTGTCTAAATTTTTACCAGAAGACGTTTCAAAGGGCAACAGATGGAAGATACATCGTGAGTTTACCGTTTAAGATAGATGCGCCGAAACTTGGACAATCAAAGTTTATGGCAGTTAAACGATTCGCTAATTTGGAAAGGAGGTTTTTACGTGATCAAACATTTAAAAGGCAATACATCGAGTTTCTAGATGAATATCGAAAATTGGGACATATGGAGCTAGCAACTTCTGACGCTACCGAGAGCTATTATTTGCCGCACCATGGAGTTTTGAGAGAGAACAGTTCAACCACGAAATTACGAGTCGTTTTCGATGGTTCGGCTAAAACTACCTATGGAAATTCTCTGAATGAGCAGTTAGCAGTAGGTCCAGTGGTACGGTCTAGTTTGGTAGAAATACTGCTCAGATTTCGCAAACACAAAGTAATATTTACAACTGATATCGAGAAAATGTTCCGGCAAATCTGGATTTGTAAAACGGATAGTGATTACCAACGGATTGTATGGAGAAAGGAAGCACAAAACGAGTTACAGGTTTTTAAGTTGTTGACAGTAACCTATGGAACATCGTGTGCCCCTTTTTTGGCTACCCAAACTTTAGTGCAACTGGCATCGGACTACCAACAAGAGTAGCCAGAGACGGCAGAAATATTGAAGCATGATTTTTACGTTGATGACTTGTTGTCCGATACAAGCAATGTAAAGGACGCCCAGAAATTAGTTATCAGTTTGGTTAGTTTATTAAACAAGGGAGGATTCAACCTTCGCAAATGGGCTACTAACTATCCCGAGATTTTACAAAATATTCCTGAAGAAAACAGAGATGCTTCTGTTATTGAATTGGCAGACGATTCATCGCTTTCTGTACTCGGTGTGAGATACTCTCCAATAAACGACTCATTTCAGTTCAAGGTGTCCCTAGAAGACATAACATTAACACAAAGGAATATGCTGTCAGAGGCGTCGAAATTGTTTGATCCTATTTGATGGCTATCGCCAGCAATTATAAAAATCAAAATTCTTTTCCAGAAGCTTTGGTTACTGGGAATCGGTTGGGATGATCTATTACCAGATGCAGTTTGCTCAAGCTATATGGCCATAAAAAGAAATTTTGTAAAATTAGAGGATATCCACATAAAAAGATGGCTATATACCGACGGTAAAGAACTGGAACTGCATGACTTTGCAGTTGCCTCAGAATTAGCTTATGCTGCAGTTATTTATAGTGTGTGACTTTAAGAACAAAGTCTGGATACAAAATTAACATAGTAACTGCAAAAACAAAAATGGCACCGATCAAGACAGTTAGCATACCCCGATTAGAACTATGTGCAGCAACTTTATTAACCAAACTCATGGCATCCGTGGTACAAACGTTCAAGAAGGCAATGAATGTAATTGCGTGGCTGTGGACCGATTCGACAATAGTACTGAGTTGGATATAATCGTGCCCCAGAAGATGGCAAACTTACGTAGCCAACAGAGTCTCATACGTGTTAGAACACTCCGATCGAAGACAATGGCGCCATGTATCATCTAGTGACAATCCGGCGGATCGCGCGTCACGTGGTTTGTTTTCAGAGGAATTAGTCAATCATTCCCTCTGGTTCAGTGGCCCACCTTAGTTGAGTAGATCAGAAGGGGAATGGCCGAAACAAAACCAATTCACGGGAGAATTACCTGAAGAAGCAATAAAGGAGCAAAAAATGAATTCGATTGCATTGGTTACTACTGGAAATATCAACGATTGGCTGGACGACCTTCTTGAACGATGTTCTTCATTTACAAAGGTCTTATTTGCAATTGCTCGAATTTTAATATTGTTCAAAAGTCGAGCATCACGTAAAGCAGCTGCAGATATTGAATTGTCGAGAAATTTTATTCGAGCCATATTTGATGCATTTAATTTGGTGATAAGGCGAATACAACTGGGCAACTTTGCTGATGAGATTAATTCGATTAACAAAAACAAACAAATCAATCCGAATTCCAAATTAATCTCTCTTTTTCCATTTATAGATAGATATGAGTCGGAGGAAGGCTTGATAATGCAGATATGTCGTATGAGATGAAACATCCCGTTATACTCCCGTCTAAGAATTGCTTAACAACATTAATTATCCGAGATGAACATCTGAGACTGTTGCATGCTGGTCCAACATTACTAGTGTCTACACTAAAATAGAAGTACAACATCCTAAGATGCAAGGTTGAAGTTAGAGGCGTAATTGGGAGGTGTCTGAAGTGTATCCGGTTTAAGAAGCAGCAACAACAACAACTTATGGGTCAGTTACCGCAATCTAGGGTGACATTTCAAAAGGCTTCTTCACAACTGGTGTAGACTATGCAGGTCCGTTATTAATAAAAGCATCAAAATTGAGAGGTGCTAAATCAATCAAGGCTTACTTGGCGCTCTTTGTGTATATGGCTACAAAGGCTGTGCACTTAGAGTTGGTCAGCGATATGACCACCGAAGCATTTTTGGCAGTTCTTCGAAGATTCCATGCACGTCGAGGCATATGTGGTCATATATATAGTGACAACGGCTCCAATTTTATAGGGGCACAAAGGGAAATCAAAGGATTCTGATGATGGTTTCCAAGGACGAGGCGCTTTTACGATATATCCACACAAACAATATAAAATGGCATTTTATTCCTCCAGGCGCTCCCAATTTTGGAGGTTTATGGGAGGTAGGAATAAAATCATGCAAATATCATTTGAAACGAGTACTGGGTGAAACACTATTGACGTTTGAAGAGCCACGACGTTACTTACTCAAATCGAAGCGATTATGAATTCTCGGCCTTTGTGTGAAATATCCCCAGAAGAATTGGAACCGCTAACTCCTTGTCATTTTCTAATTGGTCACACGATTACGTTATTACCAGAACCGAATCTGTTAGACATCAAAGCAAATCGATTATCTCGTTGGCAGTACATCCAACGGACGGTTCAGCACTTCTGGCAAAGATGGAATAAAGAGTATCTTGTAACACTTCAACAACGCCAGAAATGGAAGCTTACTTCTACAAATCCGAAGATTGATGATCGTGTAGTTATCTTTGATAAAACCGGACAAGTGGTGCAGTGGTTAAAGTTTTGGCACTTGGACCGGGAGGTACTGGGTTCAAATCCCATTAGAGGTAGATGCAAATCGAATTTTCATCATCGATTACAATCGGTGATGTCAATAAACACAACTAAGACCCTCTGATGAAGTGCAGAATTCAGCGACGACCCACCGTCCATGTCAATGTACAGGTTGACATGGAGCTTGCAATGTGCAGGTGGTATACTGTAATTGTGTGAGTAGGTGAGTAGAATGGGTTAATGATGTGGCGTGAATGCGTGGTATCACAATGGGCCAAAAATGGCCTAAGTGTCAACCACTGAAACCTAACCTATCTTTGATGAAGATGCACCTCCAGCTAAGTGGCTCATGGGACGAATCATTGAAACAATTCCTGGGCAAGATGGATTAGTCCGTGTAGTGCGGATAAAAACTAAATTGGGGGAAATAAAACGACCAATCACCAAAATTTCCACTTTATTATATTCGGGATCTGTTGAGCCAACGTGCGCGGGATGTTCAGGATAATAAACCTGGAATTAAAATTTAAGTCGTATGAAAAATGTAAATTTAATAGTAAATTAATTAATTCACTTATCTTGTAAAATTGTAGTAGAATTGAATTGTTTACACAGTTGTTGTTATTTAGCTAAAATTAATTTAATGTTATTATTAGTTTAATTGAATTATTTTGAATTTAATGTATAAAATGTATTCACTATATTGTTAGCTTACCTGTGTATCAATTTTGTACGCAAAACGGCAGCGCGAGTTGACGAGGTGAACAAAATTTTTGTGTACATCTACGGTGTATAATACACAATTTTATATTTGTATTGTGTGTCTTGCTCTCTTGTATATGTGCATTCTATTTGTCATTTTTGCGATGGTAGGTATCAAAATAAATGGTTCCGGTTGAATCGGTTTATTTTTTTTGATACTGACGTATACTCACCTCTTCTATTCGTTTGCTTTTGAGCGGTGAAATGAAGTAATATTTTATGTTTTAGGATTTTTAATATTCAAATGTGTGAATTATGTTCAATTTAATTCAGAAATATGAGGATAATTCGAATTAGTTCTAAAATTGCAAAATGTTTTCGCATAGAAACGTCAATCCAAAAAAATCAAAACAAGATCATGCGCATGCGTCACGCCTACTAATCCAAACAAGATGCCCAATACTATATTTTTCAGGTTTGCTCACCTCGCGCTTGTTGCTATTCGTACAAAATTGACACACTGGTGTTATCATTTCATTGGCAGTCAATATGTTGTAAAAAAGTTGATTTATCGATGGTAAAATTATCGCTATCGGTCTTTGTTTACCACTCTTCCATCTTCTGTGTTATCGATAGAGTGATAAACAAATACACTGCCATCTTGTTTTAAATAGTTTAATTTGAATTTCAAGCAGTTTAAATATGGAGAAATTTCGCCGCATTATTTTTGCTAGAAAAGGTTGTATAATAAAATTATAAAATTTGTCTCGGTCACTTTGATGGAATATTTCGAGCTGAGCACATTAAATAAACTTTTGTATTGGAAAATTTAATTAATAATTTTATTAATAAAAATAAAACGTTTAAAAAGTAAGCTGTAATAAAAGAACATTATTTTTTGATTGGAACCGGAATTCGTGGAACAGAATCCGAACACCAGTTCTTTCCCGAAACATTGTACGTATTCACGTCATATGTCCGTACACGTGGTACACACACTCACTTTTTTTTTAATTACATATAGTTATTTATTACAAATGATTTACAAATCATTTTTTAATTTACTTATATAATTTATATTCTTGTTTGTAGTCTTCTCTACAGTTTTATTATTTTTTTAGTCAATCTAGATTGTATCTAGTACATCAAGTAGTGTCTTTCTTTGGCCGTTCTACTTGATTTGACTCATCCAACATACGATGTATCTCAGCATTTTGGTGTAGACTAATACGTTGCATGTGTTTTCTCGCGTGTTTGCGAAGAAACAATTCTTCATTGATGAAATCCATCTTCAAAACTATCTAGGTTATTATTTCTTAAGTACCACGTTGCATTAACTGTTCCACGTAAGACCTTGCTTTGGAATGACTAGATGATATTGACATTGGTTTCTTTGTACAGCCCAATAGCTGAATAGATAGAGCAAGTCCATACAGGTTTTAGAATTTGTTTGTTTCTTTTTAACATACTCTTTCTATTTTAGTTTCGCTTCTAAAGTCATTTCTAGATATTTTGTCGTGTTTTATAGGGAATTTGTTGCGAGTTCAGTTCCCCTGGTACCCGTTTGAAATTTTTGAACAGATTTTGTTTCATTGAGTTTTATTTGCCATCTCTTCGTCCAGGTACTGACAATATCGGTTCTCTCGTTTTACTAGCATGTGGTTTTGGCTCATCTTTGGTGAAAGTTTGGTTAATTTTTTCATGTAGTCCTGGATTTTGTTTTTGCATTTTATTTCTTAACCTTTGTTAGCTCCTTAGCTATTTCACATCCCCGGTACTTTGCGTGGTGTAGCTTCTCGCAATTCACACATTTTGCAGCAATATCTTTACTAACCGGACATACTTTGGCGTCATGCTTTCCGACACATTCCACGAATCTATTCTCTCTTTGGCAATATTTCTTCATATGATTACGCAGAGATTCGACATTTTTGCAATGCGGCATTTGAGCACTATTTCTTCAATGACTTTCTTTTATCTCTCATGTTAAGTATTGCCTTGATATTATACACATCTTCCACTTTTTGTTTGTTATTAAAAGTGAGCCTAAAAGAGTAAACCCTGTTTTGTCGATTTGAACTCCAAGTTTAGTTTCGATCTTCTCTTTCTTAATGATGTTTACAGCGTTTTCTATTTGATACCCCTTTTGTATGAGATCCTCAATAACTTCTTCTTTTGTGCAAGTAGGGTGAAGACCTATAGCCATAGCTTTGATTGGACGATCATTCTTAACCTCGTAGGTAAACCATTGATGCCTCTTGGAATTAAGCTTTGTAGCGAAAGCTCTAAAGGTTTCGTAGTATGCAAGATGAAACAAGAAATGAATCAAAAGTTGGAGCAAAGTTTGAAGGAACTCAGGCAGCCAACCAGCCTCGTCCGTTGATTAGGACATTGAAAAATATCTGGAAGAGCTACCGGCCAAGAGAAATGGTGACTACAAATGAAATACCAAAAGTAACCGAAAGCGGTCATTAGCGATTGAAAACTCACAGAAATGTTGTTCGGGAGGTATCAGTTTTGCAACAATCTATGGACAGAAGCAAGGTGTCTCACATATGTATCTCCCAAGGTAGCTGCAGAAACTGATGGAAAATAGACGGTGATCGAGGTGGTGGGCAGCTTATGGGAGTTATGCACAAACGGGAATTAGGAGGAGCGACAACGATATTGAATGAAATGGACCGGTGTTAAATGAATTAATAAATATTTCTGGTAGTAAGTGTTCACTAAATTATATCTGAAAAATTTCCTAAAAAATTACGAAATTATTCAAATATTTTCGATATATGCGAGAATATTGCGAGACTCTTCAAATTGATGATGTCGTGGCCTTGAAGAGAGTAAAACATACGATTTTTCAAATGGCAATAAGAGAAAAAACATTACTATATGGTGCGGCATGCACAAGCCATTGTCTTGCGTAGCAAACTGGCGACATGTTTTATCACGACAGTTGTTTATTAAAACAAATTCAACGTATTTTGTTGGTACTGCACATTATAAAGGAAAAGTTTTATACAAAAACTCCATTTTGTTTAACTGATCGATTCAACACGGTATAATTTTTAATCATATGGAAACATGATTTGTACTGTATTTGAATTCAACTAAAAATTTTATAGTAATGTGCAAAAATTTAAAACTAAAATTCGTTTTAAATATAATTATACGCGTGAATTTCATAATTTAACTGCTATGGAAATGTTTTGAGATTTTTTTTAGTGGGTTTAGTATAATTTGTGTTAAAAATATTTTGTTTACAAATTATCTCTTGAACTAAATTAAATATTTCTAATTTAATAAATTATTGTTTCTTAATCCTAAATTTATTAAAATTATGTTGTAACAAATAAATTATAAAAAATATTTGTTTTTCATTTTTTACATATTCACACAAACAAAAAAGCATGCCCTCGTGTCTGTCAAAATCATGAGAATAGGGCAACCACAAGACATGTTGCCAGCCACTACGACAAGACCCTGTGTCTGTTGAGGACCCCAAGACAGGTTACTAACGACGTGTCGGTCTTGTGCTTGTCGTTGGGCATGTCACTAGGCCGTCTTGCATGTGTCCTGCGCGACACAACTACTGGAAAATATCGATATTTCAAGCTACATTAGCCAAAAGCGAATATGCTGTTAACGCTTAACGCTTAAGAAGTATTGCGACATGAAGTAAAATTAAATAATTTTATTTCTGATTTTATTTGTTTTAAAACTAAACTTTATTTAAATGATATCTATTTTTTGTGAAGAAATTGAGTTCTATTATGCTGCATTTGATGAAATGATAAAAATTAACACACACGCACAACCCTATTAATTTATATTTACTAATTATAATAATATTTTGATGTATTGAATAATAATTAATGTAATTTAAAATTATGAATTTAGTTCGCTTATATTGTCCCTGAAAGGTTAGTTCGCTTATATTGTCCCCCAGATCGTAATCTGTTATGAAATTTCACTTGGGCATCCTGCCCCTATCGGGATTCGAACCCGGTACCTGCCGATCCAAATGCCAAAGCTGCCAACCACTGTGCCATTTGGTCGGTAACTCAATTCTACCTTCTACTCAATTGTTGTTCTTCGAGCTTTCAATCTACTGGCTGCATTATCTAGACAAATTCTTGCTTTATTCCCAAAATGCCATTTTTCTATTTTTTTTTTTCAAGTGAACCCTGTGTGATATTGGGGTTGGACTTGAAAAAACCATTTCCATCCAAACTTAGTTAACTTAATTTTCTTAGAGAACATAATCTTTAGCACCTGCCTCTAAGCGTTTACCCAATCTATAATCTTGCTAACAGTTTGTGAAAACGATACTGCGCTGTAATTTCAATACTACTACTATTACTAATTTTCAAATAGTCACATTCGGCACTATACACAAAAATATCTTTAGTATATGGTCATCGAATTTAGCCGAGTGTTTCATAAATATTGAATGTTATAATAATACTTTCTGCAACATACTATCAACTTTATGAAATTAATTCGAGTCGTTATAACTAATTTCCGTCATAGAGACCGGTTGGCACTCTTGAATTTCGATTTGATATTATTGCTGTGTGCCTCATGTCAATTTTTTCTGCTAAATTATGAACTAAATTTTTTAAGGTGATCTTACGCTATTCGCCGCCAGGTTGTTACAGGCTGGCTGCTGCCAACCTGCAGATTTTCACTAAGCACCTGCAGAGGCCTCCACGGTGATGTTTTGCCGGCTACGTTCTCAGCGGAGAAGTGCGAAGGTCGTGGGGTTTGAGGCATGCAGGGCTCCTGGCCTACACCGTGATGATACAGAAAGTTTAAAATAATAAAAATAACGCAAATAATAAAAACCCGATGTTCCGCCGAAATTCGTCGGCCGGAACCTGAGGAACGAACAGCCAAAATAAAATTAAAAAAATAAAATAATCATAATGGTAGAGCGGTGCCCTGGTGCGCGCATCCGCCCGAACTCGTACGGTGGTAACCACCGGTTCCGAATCCGGATGCGGGCACCAAGGAACCGCTTACCCTACGCCGACACAGGATGGGAAATCCCCCTCATCACACCCAACCGAGAAAATTTAATAATTCATTTCTTTTTAATTTTTATTTAATTCAACACAAAAATGAAACCCAACTTCCCACGAGAAACGAGAGAGAGAGAGCGAGAGAGAGAGACGAAACAATGCGTACCGAGCGCGTGCGCCCGCTGTGCGGCGCTCGATTACAAAATTTGAAATTTAATATAATGTAAGAAATATATAAAAAATGAAATCAAAAAAAATAAAAAAATAAAAATAAAAAAAATGGTACCTTAATTAATTCTATAACTGTTGCGGCCTTGGTGCCGTTACTATTTCGTTGCGGGGCCTTCCCCGATACCAAAACTAAAATTGGGCAACCGGTTGGTCGGCTACCCGTTTGTCGTTGCGGCAGACCACCGATTATCGTTGCGGCAGACCACCGATACCAACATAAATAAATAACACCAGCCGGTTTGCTACCGTTAGTTAGTTGTGGCTTGGTTATGCCGTTTCCCGCTCCACCGATGCCGCTATTCAACGCCGCCGCTGTGTCCGACCGACACAGGTGCTACTCGAATAATACGGCTGGCTTCAACTAGCCGCCGGATCCGTTGTAAAATGAGTGACCCAACCAACCACTCTTAAATACTTGTTTGGGCGTTGCACAAAGATAAAATGACCACACTGCACTTTTTATATTTTTGGGTTCACCTTCTGATTATAACGATATATAATAATCCGCTATATATATATAATCCGCTCGCTTCCCACGCACCGCGTAATTTTTTGCTATTACTTACTCCACCACTACCTTTCAATGCACGTATTATATAATTCCGCGTGCTTGAATGGTTTGAACGACAACTTATCCTCCCTTGCACTGGAGGCTCATAAAAAAAATGTTACACCCTTGTCTCAATCCAAAACGAAAAAAAAAACAAAATGGATATTTTTATTTCCAAACCAACTATCAACAATATATTTTTTTTTAATTCCCCTTTGGTAACTTATATTTTTACTTATAAAAAAAAAAAATCACAAATTGTGTTTTAATTAAACAGTTTTTATCGCTAATCACTAGCGTCGTCATTTGACAACATCCAAAAAAATTTATTTCGTTCAAAACAAAACTTTTATTATCAAGAATTTCCAAAAAACTCTCCTTATCAAAATTCACAACTCGAATGAATTTACTCAAAAAAAATTCGAGCGTCGCACATACGACGCGCAAAACATTCCAGAAGAATTGTCTTTCTTCTCTGTTTCTCGTTTACATCAATTCGCATTGGTGTAAACGAGAGGCATATAAGAAAAACATTCTTATGGAATGTTTTGCTTGACACACACTCGATACGCATTGTTCTCTCTTTTCCAACATCTTTCTCACCCTCGCGCCACCTTACAAAAGGTACGTACAACACAACATCCACAAAAGTGGGGACAACAACCAACACTGAGAAAACATAGCAAGTGGAGGCACAAACCCGAGAAAATACCATACAAACAGTGCTTGTTACGATCATGTAATCGTAACAAGGTTACGAACGGAAAGTGTCCTCACGAGTTAACTTTTCAATTTAGTTGTCAAATGTCTTTATTTGGTATTTAATGCAAATGTGTTTTTGTGTACAACACAAAAACATTATGTTACATGACATTTTTTTTAAACATTTTGTAGTTTATAATAATATTTGCAAATAATGCAACTTTCATATCATCTTCCATTATTTTAATTTAATTTAATATTTCCTTTATCCACGAAAAGTCGACAATTGACAATTTTGAATAGTCAAGCGCAACTTGTTTTGTTGCTGTTACTGCCACCTATGCATGTTTATTGTGAATTACTGAGCAATTTAGTTTATTTCATAATTTAGTCGAAAAATTTGACCGCACACAGCTATGTCCTTAATAATTTAATCCTTGAATAATTTACCATCAAATACGCGAATTTAAATATAGCATGCTTCTGAACTTAAAAAATACCCTTTGTTTAAGTTTTTTAAGCCACGGGTTTACAAATTTGATTTAGGATGGGTTAAACTTTTTGTTATGTTAACTCTCACCAGTTGTCTTCTTTATACATCCTACTTTATGACAGAGCATTCCTCATAATTAAGAGCTTAACAAATTGGATTTAAATTATTTACCTACTATTAGAGAGACAGTTATAACTGTATATGCTCAAAAATAGTTTTTCAACATGCAAATTTTACCTAAAATCATCAAATCCCGACGACTTTTACAAAAGCATCATGCACACACATGAAGGTGATCATTATACCATTCACCAAAAATATCGCACAATTTTGTACAACTAGAAAACTACAAAAAAAACTCAAACCATTTCAATCAGAGTACGCCACGGAAATTTGATTTTCAAAAATGGTGTGTACATATTTATTTGTACAGCTGGTGCAAAATCTGTTATTTACGTATGGAAATATTTTAGAAAATAAAATGGTTTTTATATATGTATCTGTATAATACGGGTGTTTGGCGCAAACAAAATTGTTTAGCAGATTGGGTGAGTCTTTTGGAAGCTTTCACTCCATAGAACTGATGTTCTAAGTTTTTTTTAATTACCTAAAATCTCACCTTTAAATGGTCATCTCTTTTTTATTTGTAGTCGTAAAGACGCGAAATTATCTGCAATGTGATCTTATTCTAAATAAATCATTATTAAATACAATTGGTTTAAGAAATATGGCTTATGAGCTCAACTTCAAAGGTTCTTAACCTTGACCTCAGCAAAATACCATCTCTTATTTTGACCACAAAATGCGTTATTTCTATGGCATGTAGTATACCATTTTAAAGGGCATGAACTAGAGAAAAACAACTAATTTCAAAATAACCTTAAGTTTTTTTTAAAATAAATGTAGGTGACATTTTTCATACTTTTACACATTTTCTAGGATTTGGAAGACCCATATAAATTATTTTTCTTAAACCAATTGTATTAACTAATGATTTATTTAGAACTAGCTGACCCGGCGAACTTCGTACCGCCTCAAAATCAATAAATGTTTTTTAAAGTTATTAGCTTAATAAAATTGAGTTTTTTATTAAGATTAAATAAATTAAATGAATACTCCAAATTAATTAAATTCAATGAAATTACAAAAATCAAAATGAAATATATTTTAATTACATTGAAATGAATGTAATTCACGTGGCAGCAAGGCTTTCGTTTTATTGAATTGAATAGAAATGGTTCGCGTAGCATTATTGCACTACTTTCTTTTACACTATTTGCTGGGTGAGTTGCAATGGAGTCGATTCCCTTCATTGTAGCACCTTGTGATATACGACATTTTTTGTTTTATTGTCAGGTGCGAGAACGAATAAAGCGGATGGTTTACCGACACGTGAACATGCTACGTACAATTGGCCGTGAGAGAAACATTCATTTTCTAGATTCAGGCCACAAACACTCAAGGATTGGCCTTGTGATTTGTTGATCGTCATGGCGAATGCAAGACGAATCGGAAATTGAATTCGTTTAAACTCGAATGGCATATCGGTTGGGATCATCGGAATTCTCGGAATGAGAACTTCCTCACCTTTGAACTTCCCTTGGAGTATCGTCGCGTGAATTACATTGCCCATGAGTTTTCTCACCACCAAACGCGTTCCGTTACATAGTTTTGGTTGATTCAGGTTTCGTAGCATGATGATTATCGAGCCAACTTTTATTTGTAAATTGTGCGGTGGCAAGCCAGGTAGACCCAATGAGTTTAAAAATTCAGTTGGATAGTTGGTTGCTTCGTCTTCGTTTGTCACACAGTCAATAGATTTGAAGGAATGAAGTGGACCGACGATTAGATTTTTAATTGTAAAATTTAAGTGATCCACATCTTTGTTCTTTGCCGCAAGAATTACTCGTTGACTCACCCAATTGTGATTTTTGTGGTTAGTAATGATGTTCGGGAACACTTTGTTGATGAGCTCGTCCTTCGTTGAGACAAAAATGCAAAAGTTCTGAGGAAACGAAATCAATCCGTTCGATTTGTCGACCGGAACACGGCCATTACCGATAGTCAGCAACTGCTTGGAGAATTCTTCAGCAGATGGATCGTTTAACAATGCAACTCGCATGTTTGTCGTCAGCTGAAGTTTCTTCACATAACACAACAGAGTCGATGATTTGAGGCAAGCGTTTATTTCATCAGCAGCGGTCGATCTTGGAATGACTGGTATAGTTTGACGGAAATCGCCAGAAAGTAGAATCATTGCGCCTCCAAAACATCTTGAGTCATTGCGTAGATCTTTCATAGTTCTATCGAGTGCTTCCAATGCGCGTTTGTGCGCCATTGTTCATTCATCCCAGATGATGATTTTACTTGCTACCAAAACTTTCGCTGAGTGTTTTGCAATGTCGCATGTCGGGTTTTCAGCCGATTGAAGGTTTAACGGCAATTTCAACGCTGAAAGAGCTGTTCGGCATCCTTCTAGCAATGTGGCCGCTATCCCAGAAGAAGCAACTGCTACAGCAATATCGGATCTCGCACGAACAGTGGCCAAAATCGATGACATGAGGAATGTCTTCTCAGTTCCACCGGGCGCATCGAGGAAAAATAATCCACCATTTCCATCATGAATTGCCTTCATTAACGTATCGTACACTCCTTTCTGTTGGAGGTTCAACAGTGGTACATTGGTTCGAACTCATTGGTTCAATGCATCTCGATCATATTCATGTTCACGTTCCAATTCTCGATTGAAAGCGTCGTTCATTCCACAACATGGCGTTGGCATTCCTAATTTGACTAAAAAACTGCCGCACATGCGAAAACACATGTCTTCGATCAAAAGCAAAGCCTGGTTATGTATCTCCTCATTCACCTCGAGATCGGGATTTCCGAAACTGACACGAATTCGATGTAGAATGTCTTCTGACATGTCATTCTTGTACTTGCTTCATAGTTCACGTGGATTTGATGGGAAGCATGTCGAAATAATGATAGCAAATAATGTGCGTATCTGGTTTGGAGTTGCAGAAATAATTGATTCAGCGATTGTCATGTCCCAATGAGTATCGTTTTCAAGCAAGTTGAGCTGTTGACATGCAGCACGAAATGTTGGGCACACTACACCATTGACAGTTCGAAGTGATTCAAATGATGTCGGCCCACGAATATTCACCAGCAACAACCGCAAGTAGAAGCATTCGTCATTCTTCGGATGAACTGTGTAAATGCGACCAAGAGCATCAGTAGAACGCACATTTGGATGATCATGAACCTCATCGCCTTGCTTACAACGTTGAAATTTTTTTGATGAGGCGTTCCAAGTGTAATAACGTGGCATCTCAGAGTAGAGCAATGTTCGTGCAAACGGATCACTTTGATAAATCGTAGAGAAACTGGTCAATGTTGTTGCTGGAGGTGTCTCAGCACGTTGAGCAACATTCGATGTGTTGAAATAAACTCGTTGACCATTCTCCAGAAGCACCGCCAAATGTACAACAGTGGGATGACGTTCATGAATAGGGAATGAGAATATACGCCAAATCGCCTCATTGCAGCTCACATATCG
This sequence comes from Nephrotoma flavescens, assembly GCA_932526605.1. Classification (NCBI taxonomy): domain Eukaryota; kingdom Metazoa; phylum Arthropoda; class Insecta; order Diptera; family Tipulidae; genus Nephrotoma; species Nephrotoma flavescens. Next base: position 115,733,063 of record OW052222.1, read on the forward strand.
ACCAACTTGATAATGCGTGATTTCATCGTTTGTATTGGGATTTTGAACACCAAAAACCGCCATATCGCTGCCTTTCGTGACATATTTACAAATGTATTTTATGGACTTCACTGGATTGCAGTACTCCACGTTGCAATGCGCCTTGAATGTTTTGGAAAGAAGTGGCGAATATGGAACAATCCAAGTGTTGTCGACCACGAACTCATTTCCTCTCACTATCGTTGTGATAGTTCTACCGTTATCATCGGCTGATCGACGCCGGTACAGTGGATAACCATCATTGCCAGTGATAGTCTCTGCGGTTAAATTTCGTGGATGACGCTTGGAACACTTGTTGTCGACCATGCACGGTGATTGGGGATTGATGGAGCCACACGGACCGTGAACCATGTTCGTAATTACAACATCATGCAGGTCTGGATCGGTTTCGGGATCAGGAATCTCGGCACATATGATGTCATCTATTTGGTCTGGTCGAATTTTTTCGACTAACCAAATAAGAATGTGAGCATGCGGCAAGCCTCGTTTCTGCTATTCAATTGAATACATCCAACATCGAGTATCCCCAAAGACGCAATGCCTAACAATGTAGTTCATCAGCGACCGGATTTTTTGTTTGAAGACACATGCGATGATGTCGTGCCGATCACTTGTTATTTGCCCGGGTAGCAACAGTTGAACAATCTCTATCCATTTCGGATTGCAAGTAAAAGTGATGAATAAATCTGGACAACCGTAATGACGAACATATGTCATTGCATTTTGCGCATATTCATGCATATGACGTGGGCTGCCAATGTACGTCGCCGGTAGAAGTCAATCGACCAACATTAGCTGCATCTCCTTCGGTGCTGATTGCATCGCGTAAATGGATATACTCCTCCGAACGCAGTTTAGCTTGGTTCAACCGAATGAAAATGAGGCGCTCCGTTTCGATTTTGACGTACATGTCGACGATATATTGCTGAAGCAAACGACGAAATCGCCGCAAATAGTTGTCAGCATTTTGACGAATCATCAAACGATATGCATAATAATTCATCGAGCTAACCTTCTTGTTAGTTTCCTCACCTGAAATGAAATCAGTAAAATTAGTGTCATAATCTAAATTATGATATCAGTACTCACCGCTCAATGGATTTATCATGTTGGTATTGAAGTGATATCCATCGTCTCCTTGCCAAAACATCAGCGGGTATTGCAATGTATCGTATGAACGGTGTGTTTCGTTTATTCGTTGCAGTTGTCCAGTGTCGCGACGTGTAAGCACAATATCGCGCGGTTCCACGTTTTCACCAACAATCACAATTGCGACTTCATCTGTTGTTGGAGCATTAAATTGGCGTTCGTGTGTTCCAGCGGGTCGTTTATCTGCTCTGATCACGACTTTGCAGTCGTCACTCGGCATGCGATCCAACGCAGTTTTAAACAATCGAACCAATGCATGATGTTCATGGAGTAGTTGCTGCAAATCTTGCAGAACTATCCTTTTCATTGCTGTATTGATCGTTTGGCGCCGATCAAGTTGATCCTCCATATTGCCCATAAAGTATATTTGGATGAATTTATGCTGTCCATCTTCAATCGGTTGCAATGACCCAATTCGGTGGTGAATTTGGCCTTGAATCTGTAAAGTCGAAGACGAAGTCAGAATTATAGATTTTTGATCACCAAAAGAAAATGAATGTTTACTCTCTCGAGCAGGGGTGGAATCATGAACGCCGGACGGAAAATTTAAACGGTAGTGAAATTTTATATGGAAAACAGCAATAATTGTACCGGTTTTGTTCCATTGTTTCGCAAAAAAACACAAACATCAAGCCAGAAAAAAAATAATTCATTCGTCAGCTTTATAGCAATCGAACGAATTTGTAAGATTTTTTTGAAACAACAGAATAAAACCGGTAGAATTATTACTGCTTTCCATATAAAATTTCTCTACCGTCTAAAATTTCCGTGCGGCATTCATGATTCCGCCCCAGAAATGACCTTAAATGTTGGATTGAATCCGCGTTCTTCGATAATGTCTGCTCCAAATGAAGTCATTTGGAAACATCCGTTGTGACTTTGAGTGTTGGATAGAAAATGTCGTGATTCTGGTGTCTCGCCACGAAGCAATGAACGCAACGGTTCAGGTGGTGCAGGCAATAATGGCAATCTCACCTTGCCACTGAGACAGCACAATCCAGGCGTTTCTCCAGCGAACTTCAATGCACCGCAATGATCGCACACAAACTCCATTGAGCCAATTCGAACGAAAGGATGCGAGTTGTAGTCAATTGTGCAATCGTATTGAAACGCTATTCGATTCAAATCAACACTTGAAGGATTTCTTCTTGCGCGTCGAAAATTATCTCGTTGTTGATCTGTGCGATAAGCTCGACGATTTCTCATTGTCAACTGAGCCATTTGACGTACTGCCTCTCTTTGTGCTTGCCTTTGTGAAGCGCGAAGTCGGGCCATACTAACGAGGCGCACTTCTCGTGTGATTTCTTGTTCATCTTCAGTGGATTGATTCGCAATAGTCCGAAGTCTAATTGCATTACGGCTTCGTGGTGAAAGATTAGATATTCTGGCTCGCGGCATTGTAAATAATACTGGAAAATTAATCACACAATCCAAAATTACATAATCAATTATCGATGTGCGCACAATCACAAATGTGATAACCTCACAAAGTGAACATCTTCGAAGGGAACTTACCGTTTAAAAATTTCGATCGAAAATAGAATTCCGCAGAATAAAAAAAAAATGAAAAAAACCAAAAAAAAATCTGGTGTCCGGTGTTGGGACACTCTGTACCACTAAAAAAATTACGTACAATTGAACGCAAAAAAGTACTGTTTTCTTATTGTTGTTGGCATACACCACACAATCTCTTATTTCACTAAATTCCACCACTTATTTTAATATTATATGCTAAACCACAAACCACTTAACTAATATGAAATAACCAAAACCAAAAATAAATTAAATTTAATATTAAAACCGCAAAGGAAAAAAACTTTTTTTGGAGCTGTCAAAATCTACTATTCGCACTGAAATCGTAATTCGGACGAAGATTTTATCTATATAAATAGATCAGTAGATGAAATAAAAAAAAAATTGGATAAAAAATAAAATGGTAAATGTGCATACAGCCTCCAGTCGGATTCGCATCCAGTACCTTGCGGTAAAAGCGCCGAAGCTTTAACCACTGCACCACTCGTCACATAGAAACTACACCTACAAAATTCATATAAAAAAAGGTTTTTTTTTTATTAGATTTTTGGGGCTTCCCTTTTGAGTTTTTCCGACTTTTCTTTTTTCCTAAACCACCACTGTATTGAGACGAACAAAATAAAAAAAAACAAAATGTACTAAATATATGAGAAAATGAATTTTCTTGATAACTTTTTTTTTGGTAAATTTTCCAATGTTTTAATAGTTATTATGCTATTCGGAACGGAGACAAATCCAACAAAACAAAAATCATAAAAATCGGTCCAGCCGTTCTTCAGTTATAAATGGTGTAACTAACCCGACTTTGTTTTATATATATAGATATAATCACATTGTAGAATACAATAAAAATTATTTCGTGCCTTTACGACTCCAAACAAAAAGTTATGACCATTTAAGGGCGAGATTTTAGGTAATTTAAAAAAAACTTTAAAATATCATATCTCAGTTATAACGTTTTAAAAATTAAAAGACAATAAACACAAATTTATTATTTTAATTTTAGTAAAATTAATTAAAGTATTAAACTTCATTTACGTGAAAAAAATAAAAATATACAAAAAAAATATTATAACGTTAACTAATAAGTATATTTATTATTATATAACTATCGATTTCGGCGTTTAACTAATCGCCATCATCAGGTTGGATACTTGAATATTGAACTACAAAAATTGACTATGTCTAATAATAACCATCTCAGTTATCGTGGCACTTATAGGACATCAGTTCTATGGGATGAAAGCTTTTAACTGACCCCCAATCGGCCAAGAAAAAAATTGTCGGTCCACGCGCCAAACACCTTGTATATAGTATAGATAAACATATGTATGAAGCTAGCCCGATACTCTGCCCGAAAAACGCGATAGCAAGACTAAACTATCACTATAGTGAAAGTTTCATGTGCCATTCTTATGCCACTATCGTGATTGTAAACAGTATCATGATACACCGTCACGATATTTATAATACCTGCGTCTTTTTGAAAACAATCGAGTAGAGTTCACGATTGTTTTTTTTTCAAATTTATCCAATTTAAAATTAAAGATTAAAGGCTCAACCAATTAATTGCTTGGTAGTCTAGACAGATGAAAACTCAGCATTTATTTGAAGCTACCTGGATATTCAGTCCGCAGAAGCTAATTGCAACACTAACTATCACTATCGGAACAGTTTTCTATCCCGGCCCTGAAAACTATCACTATCGCGACAGTAAACTTTCAAGTCCCCTTTAAAGTTACCTTTGAATTGCTTGCAAGCCTAGACAGCCTTAATCTCAGCTGAAAAGACAATGCAGAAACTCAATTATCACTACGGTTTATGGATATAGTCGATTGAAATTTTGACTACAAACTGAGAAATTTTCCTAAAAACTCCATTTGGAATTATAAGGGCAGAGTCGCTTGAATCTCGCTCCAAAGGCAATTCACGAGCACTTGACATACACCGCCGGATTGGTTGAAGCTTTGACTACAATCTGAGATTTTTTCAGAAAAATTCTATCTGGAATTATCTGGATATAGTCGATTTAATTTTGCTTCAGAAGCGCCTGACATACACAGTCGGATTCGATGAAGATTTGACTATAATCTGACAGATTACCAGGAAAATTTTATCTGGAACTATCAGGATATAGACGTTTGAATATCGCTGCACAGGCGATTCACGAGCACTTGATGTTTATGAGGCGATGTACAAACGACTCTATGCAGATAACTGCAGATAGAATTTTTTCGGAAATATCTCATTTTTTTGCAATACTTCAACGGATCACACGTCTCGTGTTCGTGAAACGTCTGTGAGGCGATATTCCTTAAATAAAACTTCAACGGATTCTGTGGCATGCGTCAAGGGCCTGAAATTGCCTGTGACGCATTATTCAAGTGACTATGTTCAGATAATTCCGAAAATAATATTTGTTTGCTTTGAATTTATTTTTATTATTAACAAAATTTAGAAGCCACGATTAATTCGATATTCAGTTCATACAAAATTAATTTATGGGCATAATATTGTCAAATAGCAAAGTAATGCCATTAGTAAAAAATTTAAATTTCGGGCTAGTTTCATGGAGGCTGGATAAGTTAACAATTTTGTTTCGTAAAAAATATTTTTTTAAGTTTTTCTTCTAAATATTTTCCTTAGTCTATTATCTACTTTTTGTTCTATAGCCAGTCTTTCTTGTATAAGTTTCATTTAGGCTCTTTGAATGTGTTCGAAACCTGTAGTAAATATTTATGTGTCGTTTGTTTGAAAAGATTTCCTCTACATAATATTTTTACAATTCTACTAGCCAAAATAATAAATTTGCAAATACATATTTAATAATTTTAATTGAAAAAAAAATATTTAAAAAAACTTTTTAAAAAACTACGCTTATATTTAAAGGCTCTAAAAAGTAGATAATATAATAAAAGGCTTTGCCAAGTAGAAAATAAAATTGTTCTTCCTTACTCCTATCAAGGTATATTTATAACAAGTAGAAATTTAAAATTAATATGACTAAAAATGTAAGCGTGGGGCGCTCCTTTACGGCATTAGTAATTTAAGAGTATTAGTAGACACATGAACTAAAGTCTTAGTAAAGTCTTTTGGAACAGTCTATTCTGATGTATCCTAAGAATAGATTTTTTGCTGTAGCATTTCAGTATTAACGTAAAAATGATATATTAGCGCCCCACGCGTATATTTTTAGTCATATTAATTTTAAATTTCTACTTGTTATAAATATACCTTGATAGGATTAAGGAAAAAAAAATTATTTTCTACTTTTCAAAGCCTTTTATTATATTATCTACTTTGTAGAGCCTTTAAATATAAGCGTGGTTTTTTAAAAAGTTTTTTTTAAATATATTTTATTTTCTACTTTTTAGTCATTGAAATTTTTTAATGTCCAAAAATGTTAGAATCTTGTATTGTCATCGGAGTTAAGCCTGCATGCAAAATTTCAGCTCAATTGGACTATCGCAAGTGGTTGAAAAATTCATTACAATATTTGACGATAGAAACAGACACACAGAGTGAGCTAATATAAGCGTGGTAATAATCATTTTTTTATTTAGCCGCTTCTAGAAACGATTTTTGCTCTGAATGGTTTACACGTGAACAAGCGCCATAAATCTAAAAACGAATTCCGAACTGATCCAAAAAAATAAACGTTTTCTCTGTTTTGTTTTTAACCTCAAGGCGGCCGCATGAAATGTGTCTCGACTCTCGAGCCGAGCCAACAAAGTTAAAAATGTGTGATCTCAAAACGGTTGTTGTACCGCCGATTGCATTACAACAACAGCAACAATCAAGCATTAATCTTATTGAACCATGCTACACGAGATTTTAGTTTCTGGTATCAAACTAAGTCGTAATAGATTTTTATTGTTAATTTAAACCTTTATTTTATATTAAAACACCAAATTTTTAAGCATTTTTGTTAAAAAAATGCTATATGGTTTCGGTTTGCCGTCTGTCCGTCTGTCCGTCTGTGTGCACGATAACTTGAGAACGAATGGAGATATCAACTTAATTTCTTCACTAAAAGTTCAAGCAATTCTTGGGAATGATCCCTATTGATTTGGATATTTCTGTGTTTAGGGTGTTCGGAGGTAAGTAGGGTTTTGTTAACCCCCCTCCTTAAAATTGTTAGATTTTTTTTTTTCATTTTCTATTCTATTTTGGTTTCATAGAGCATGTGAATGTGGAATCAAAATATATCTCGTTTGGATGTAGTTTTGTGTGGGTGGTGTGGTTATAGGGGTGGTAGGAGTGGTGGTATGGGAGATGGAGGGGTGGGATGAGACGTTCTGGGTTTGGTGTGGGAATTTGGGATTTGGTGGATGAGGGTTTGTGTGGGTGGTTTGTGTGTGTGTGGAAGTGGGTATGGAGGTGTTAACGGGTGATAATATGGGTGGTGCGGTATAAGGTGGTGCGGGTGAGATAGGTTTTGGGGGTTTTGGATGGTGGGTGAGGGTGGTAATAATGTTTAGGTGTGGTGGTTTGTGATTTGTTTTGTGGAAAAACTATTTTCTTTTATTTTATGGGCAACAAAAATGCTTATAGGGTTCGGCTCCGAACCTTTCCCGTATTTTTTTGTATCGTTTTATTCTGTTCTCTCGAAAATAAAATTTAAATAAAAATCTATATCTCAAAAATGTCCAACTGCGTCAAACAATGTAAGTCATAGATGGCTTTTATAACAATACCTTACGAATTAGCTATGCTTACATGCAGAAACACCGGACCAGTGCGGTACAGTTGTTAAACATTTGACCCTCTGATGTAGTGGAAATCTTAATGCCCATGCCGGCAACGTGTAGCTGGTGAACGGTAATTGTGTGAGTCTGAATAGATGATATACGGTTGAATGAGAAGCTATGGAGACTGATTGTTTTTGGACTGCGAAATAAGATTGGGTGTCGAAGCGGTCGGTAGCTGGCCCTCTAGTACTGTTATTAATTTGAAACATAAAATACAATTACTTACGAATTGTAAATGCACCTATTTTAATACAGATACTCTAAACTAACAAAAAAACCTAAGACGAAAAATAAAAGTCTGACTAACAAAGCATTTTCACGGTTCAATAAATATTTCTATTGGTTTCGTTATCATTACTGCCATTATTGTTAAAATATATCATATACATAGTTTCATTTTATGTATGTACTTTGTATATTATTTATTCATATAATTTATACATATTCAAACACGAGCGAGATAGTTTCGAAAACTAAAGGGTTAACGCTTTTCTTCTTATCACACACACACACACACACGCACACAAACATACACACACAAAATGTGTTAGGTTTTCGGTATATCAAAACTTTAATCATTAAAAATATTAAAGTTTTGTCGGTAAATCATTTTATTTTGGGTTTTGGGAAAATTACCACCTTTCTTTTTATCGAATATACGTTGTACACGACTAATGTAGAATAATATTAAAATCATCCGAAAATGTTGAGTGCTGATGCTGGTACAAAACTAAACTATTTAAATTAATTTTATTCTTTAAGATTTTTTTTTTTACTTTTCATTTTCTAAAGGTTTCAATTGTGTGATTTGAATTGATAACATCCTGTCTCTTATCAATATAGCAGGTTATGTACAAAAATATTCTATTCTTATCTTTGTAATCAAAAATGATAGATGCACATAATATTAGTTATAAATAATATAAAATAAAACTTGAAGAATATGCATTGTGCAATATTAATAAATAGGTCAGAATAATGCAGAACAACATGCACTGCAAATTAGTGCTGTATGAGGAAAAGCCCATTTCTCCTCCATTTCAATTTGCAGTAAATAGAATGCTAGGTTAGCAATTTCATTTATCGGTTTCGCAACGAAAAATGACATGTGTGATCGATATGCCGAAAAATCAAGGATATACATAGATTCAAGTTTTTTATATTACATAAGTCACAAAATCACTAATTATACAAAACCAATATCATTTTTAATTAATATATTTAAACAAAATTAAGCCAAGCAAAGCTAGCACAGTAAAAAAGGTGAATTATCGCGAATATTGCGGATTATTTATTTTCTTTATGCATGCGGCATAAATGTCAAAATTTGTAGTTATCATAGTTCGAAAAAAATCCGCTACGTGGAATTCATGATGCTTCAATATTCTATCGATGTTTGTTCCACATGACCTTTGTGTATAAGATAATTGGGTTTCAAATTCCACTAGATTTTTCAGAGAAAAAGTGATTTCCTGAAAAATCATCTTTTTGAGTTGGAGTTATTTTGAATGGATTTTGCGTAAGTGAACTGAACGAATCTACAACATTATTTTCAATTGTAATTTTTAGTGGAACCAGCATTTGGGTTCCTTTCATAGCAGTTTGGATTTTTACTCACACTCATCTTCAGTACGACATTATGTGCATTAAAGATCAGTGACTCCAGTTTCAATTCAAAGTGAATTTTAATGGCGTTTTATGAAAATAAGATTTTCATTAGTGCTTCGGCTAAAATATTTTGAACTTTTGCGAGGCACTTTGTGTTTGGCAAGTTAAAACGTTAACATCTTCATAGCAACGGAATCGACCATCATTATTCTTGTAAACCTTATGAAATGCTCCGACAATTTGTAAACAGAAAGTCCAAGTGGGAGATTTTTATAGTAGAAAGAGCACAAATAATAAAATTTTACTGCCTGCAAAAAAAAAATACTGCGCATAGAATATGCAAAAAACTAAACAGTTTTATTTTTCTACTGGGATTATAAGATCAAGGTGATCCATTTTCCGTACTATAAAAAATTAAACTGTATTTTGTATTTCATTAGGAACATTCAAAAATAAAAGGGCCAACAATAAAATTTTATAATAACCTTTATATAAAAGTATGTTAAAAATCTTGCTTTCATAACTGAGTCCGACAATAAAAACAAAAAAAAAATAACAAAAACCATAAAATCCTTATTTTATTTTGGTAATTCGATTAGCCTTTAAAGAATTGCAATCTTTATAACGCCATTAGAATTTGAGATTGTGAAAAAATATTAGACACCAAAATGTTTTAACAGATGCATATAGAATGGTCACAAAAAATAAAAACGCCTTGTTTTTAGTTTTAATTTTACGAGATTTGAAAGGTTTTATTTTTAAACATCTATAACGGCACTTTTTCAAGAACAAAAGAAACTATCCTTTTCACTTATTTGCAAGCAAAATATACAATTAAACCATTATGAAGCAGAACAATAAAACTTTAGGAAGAAAAGGAAAAGGATTTTTGTGTGAATATTAAAAGTGAAATAAATAATAAAATTGAAAGTGAGACCTAGTTGAAAGTGAGTTTATTATGTACCGCTGAAAGACGGCACGTTCAACGATTCGGTTTGATAGCTTAGTACATCGTTTCGATTTCAAACTATAAAGTTGCATCGCACATTACAATATGAGCACACACTTGTGTGAAGCGTAAGACATCAGAATTAATCTAAGCGTACAAAATAAAAAGTGTTCTACGTTAAAGATAAGATTAGTAGTTTTAATACTTTCCAGATTTCGGAATAAATACTACTAAGCTCCACTCCTATAGTTGCAGAGCTTAATTCAAAGCATGACTAGAAAAGGTGTATCAACTGATAATGAGTTAAAGGTCACGCTGTGTTCCAGAGGGTATATTGTTTGTTTGTTTAACTTGATCGAAATGTTTTTGGCTTTCTTTTAATCGAAAGGTCTACAGGTTTTAATCAAAAGTAATGAAAAGGCTGGGTAATAAAGATAAATGTGAGTACAAAAGGTTTACTCCCTTGAATAACTAACTTTTTCAAATGTTTTGTTGCTATCTGATGTTGGGACATGTTTGGAAATTTGACTATGCTACCGTCGTTCTGACTCAACAACGCGTCACCGAAGTACGTTTTTTCCTCATAAGATAATTCGTAAAGTAACGTGGAGATCGAATGAAGGAAGAACAGAAAACCAAATCGATAACATCATGCTCTCTAAAAGACTTTTTACCAGCATAACCGATGTTAGGCATTACAGACGTGTCGGATGATATGGACAGTGCAAATGATCATCTACATTCAATAAAGAAGCACAAAAGTCCGTCCGCTTCGATGATCAGTGCCGTCTCGTCATTGAGAAAAAACCTAAGGTTCGTGAAAAATGGTTGACTCATGACACTGGAAACTCTCTCTCTCTCTGTGGCACTATATCCCATTAAGGGATTTGGCCGCCTCAAACGAGGTTTCATAATCATAATTTCATTTCGGATAATGAGTGATTAATTCATTGATCCTAAACCAGCCGTGAAATTTTTTCCTTGTCACCACCGGGAATCGAACCCGGAACCTCCGGTCGCTGAAGCAAGCATGCTGACCACTTTGCCACCGGGGCGGCAGACACTGGAAACACTCTACTATATTTCCTTTCTCTGAAAACTACGACTAAATATCTCCGACAAAAAAAGCGCAAACAAAAAACTCAAAATAATATTTTGGTAATGCTAGTAATCTCACTCATGTTTTAGTGAGATTACTAGCATTACCAAAATATTATTTTGAGTTTTTTGTTTGCGCTTTTTTTGTCGGAGATATTTAGTCGTAGTTTTCAGAGAAAGGAAATATAGTAGAGTCAAGGGAATGAAGAGCTGAGAACAAACGTCGCTGATGTTTTGTCAATATAACAAACCTAATTCCAAAATCTGCTAAATCGGACTAGCGAAGTACGGTGCGACCTTCTAAAGTGTGAAAATTTATGGGCTATATGTAGAATCGTAGTCAAAGGAAATGTATCAGATCTCTTTGAAATAACATCTGGCGTTCGTCAGGGTGATTCACTCTCACCTATACCGTTCCATATGGCCCTTGAATACGTAGTAAGAAAAAGCAACATCGAAACTTCACAATGCATATTTAATAAGTCTTCTTTGCCGAAGACCTAACAATAGAACAATATCGTACCGCTCGATCGCAACGAAAGAAGATTTGGTTCGATAAAACAACACACGTTTGAAGGCGCAAGAGCATCTCTGTAGCAAATATCGGAATAAGCGACGATAATTTCGGTAGCGTAGAAGACTTCAACTCCCCCGAGCCAATAAACATCTTCATATGAACTGCTGGCAGATACAAAAGCCCGAATTGAAGCTGGACATCAAGTTATCTACGTCCAATCAAGGTTATTGTGATCTCAACATATTTCACAGTTGTGCAAGATTGCTGATCTCTAATGTCCCTAGAATGTTATCTATACTTTTGAAAGGAAGGCCATTCATTCCATCTTTGTTCGAATTAAACTTGCGGAAAACGAATATTGGGTTCGTACGAATAATAAATCCACACAACAACGAAGGATATAGAACGAGTTCCACCAACATCCAGTCGGTGTACGTAGTAGAGGAAGACCGCGACTAATCGATCGAGATGGCTGAAGAACCACTGTACAGGCGGCAAAGTCCCTTCATGGAATGTGATAGTGATAGCTAGAGAGAGAGAGAGAGAGAGAGAGAGAGAGAGAGAGAGAGAGACAAAGAGAGAAAGTCATTTTGACTGATTCTGGTCAAACTATCCTACTTCCTTAGTTTGTAGCATGGATTTGAGATTGTATATGTATCTATATGTATGATATATATTTCTGATTTTCTGAATGTTATTAAGCTGAATAGAATTTGAAGAATGAATGAAACTCGATCATTTTCTAACTGATTACCATGATACTCAGATTTTAAGATGTTGTGAAATCTGGCGATGTTTGAACGAACTCGGTGTTACTTAAGCAGTTTTGGTTCAGCAGAAGTTGTAAGAGAGGTTTAGATTTTTAACAAACAATTTGATCGAATTTGGCGATGCGTTACCGGACAAGTAATGCAGTGGTTAAAGCTTGGGCACTTGGACCGGGATAGATACCGTGTTCGTATTGCACCAGAGGTTGGATGCAAAGCAAATTTTCGTAATCGATTACGATCGGTGGTTTACATGGAGTTTGCAATGCGCAGGTGGTATACTGTAATAGTATAAATGGTTGGTGTGTGCGTGAATGAAAAGGGGTGTATTAATTGACCTTCAAATTACATTAAATCCACTAGACAATTAACACTTTCTTTATAAAAAAAAAAGAAATCAGACACAAAATATAAATATTGAAATCTCACTCACAATCTGAGTTCAAACTTATAATCAAAAATGTATAGTCCAGCACAAATTACACGTCCTGTGTAAAGTCTATTGTGGCATCGCTTTAACGCAAACTTGTTTGAGTCTTTTACTCCGATTTTTAGTCTTTTTCGTAAAGATGGCAACATAATAGATTTTACATGGTACAATAAGTTCGAAGAGTAGAGGTGGTTTGAAGGCCCTAAATGATTTCTAAAATCAGTTATAAATTCGCTGAGGATCGCGTTAATATGGTGGTTATCAAAATTAACGCCAATGTCAAATTACAACAACAGTGCCGTATATTGATACCCGCTCTGTGCGAATGTCAAAATTCCATGTAACCAGTCAGTGATACATTTTGGTGAAGGAAAATTTTATCAAGCAAATTCATTAATATTTGATAAAAAAAAAATACGATATAATCCTGAAAACAAATTAAAAAACTTATATTTCCAAAAACGAAAAGTAACCCCTTTGACACATTTGGCCCTTCGACACATGTGGCCCTTCGAGACATTCGGCCCTTCGACGCATTTGGCCGTTTTATCGAAAAATTATTTTAGAATCCCATTTCCATCGCAAATGTCGAATTTCAACTAAATCTGTTAATAAATGGCCAAGTTCCATCCCTATTAGCCATTTTGTAGAACTTTATCTCAAACTCATTTCTGAATTTTGTTAAAAAATCATTTAAGAGTCCCATTTTCTCAATGTCAAATTTTAAAAATTCAAACCGGGATTTCCTAAAAATCGGGATTTTTTTTATACAAAAACGGGGATTTTGACAAGCCGGGATTTCGTTACACACCCGGAGGAGAATACGAGAATAACGAAAGCAAGTGTAAACGAAGGCGATAGTCATCATGAAAACGACGTTAACCCCTTGCGCTACAATGGCGAGCTATACTCTTCATAAGCTTTTAATGTACAACTACCCCGTAACGAGCAACACATGATGCCATGCAATTGTTGTAAACGTGTTAGGTATTTAATAAGCGATGATAGGGAACCTTCTGGATGTACTAATGCATCTCCAGTTGAATGGATCTGGAAAGAATAAGAAAATGTGCCTGAAATAAAGGAATTTCTAGAAGTTCTTGGTGTAAATCATTCATTTGATTTTGCATAAATTGGGATAAGGATGTACTGGTCGAAAAGGCGAATAGTACAAACGCCAATATATTCGCAGACTATGCCTCGCAGGAGATTTTTAACACGGTTTGTAATAAAAGTATATAAACTATGCGAGTCAGAATCAGGATATTGCGGTCAATTGAAAATAAATGTAGGTCAAGACAAGGTTGGTGATCTACCTGACTCTGAATGTGTAGTAATGGAGCTTGCAAGACATATATTAGGAAAAGGTTACACTCTTCATTTGGACAACTGGTACTCATCTCCGAATTTATATCTAAATTTATTGAAACACGATACAAACGCCGTGGGGACTGTCCGAGAAAAACAGGAAGCAATCTTCAAAGATACTTTCAACATTTAAATAGAAAAGAGGACAATTTCGAAGTTACTCCAGTATAGGGTTGTTGATAAAAAAAATGTTTATATGCTGAGCACCAAACATGCAAAGGTTGACATATTGGATACGGGCAAAAAGAGTAAGGAGAAAAGATATCGTGAGGAAAATGTTCAAAAGCCTAGCTATGTGATTGAATACAATAATGGAATGGTAGGTGTCGATAAAAAAGATCAACATTTGGCATGTTTTCCTCTAATGCGAAAATGTGTCAAAGGATGCAGAAAAATATTTTGTTATATGTTTGACATTACTTTCTACAATTCCTATGTTTTACATAACAAAAACAAGGGTTCCAAAAAAATAGGGTTTGGGAGTTTTCGATTAGGCGTAGCAGAACAAATAATAAAAAAGCTGCAATACCGAATTATAAAATACGTGGACGTCCTTCACAAACTCATGTACCAAATAGATTGAATGCTAAACATTTCGGTTATTTTCCAGAACGTGTTATTGCAACTGAAAAGAAAAAGAAATCCTACCAAAAGATGCCATGTGTGTTATAAGCACAGCATTCGAAGTGAGACTCCCTGGCAATGTAAAGAGTTAGAATTTTTGACTTATAGATGGCAAATGTGTAAGAATCACAACAATCAACAGGTCGCGACGACTGATGTTGTATTATTTACATTGGATTATTGTCCATATAGAACAATACCATGTAGTTGTACTACTAGCGAATTACTGCGAAGCGTACGAAATTCTATTATTCCACATTTTCCATTTATATTCTATTCTCACAACTAACTTTTCGTATTCACGAATTTGTATATTTTTGGATTTTGGATTGTAATGCTGTTTTGTGATTGTTCCGTAGGAAATTCTTCCATTTAGCGTCACAATCTGTGTGACAACAACTATGATACTGAAAATAGACCAATATATGGACCAATACAAGTATATAACGCGAGTAATTTTCGGAGTTGTAATTTAACATTATACAATGCAAGTTATAAGAAGTAAATGTGAAAAGTGTGAAATAAAAGTGAAAAAGTGATCTGTTGAAGATGTGTTGGTGTAAATAAAATTTTTAACGTAAACGGCGAATGTTTTTTTTTTTCAAAATCAAAACGTCATTTTATTTCGATGACTCCGATCTTTGACTATAGATGGCAGTATACGCAAATAAATGATAAAAGTATTTTGTACAATCTTTTTCTTGGGAAACAAACAGTAAATTCTATAAAATTCTCTATTAACAATCGATTAATAAACCTCTAAACCTCAAGAACTTTTATGAACATTACTACATCAACCGTTCAGAAAAAAAAACTGCCGGTATACATTGAATATTATTTAATAGTTTTGCTCATAATGGTTTTGATATCTGTATAGTACGTATAAAAATGATGTTGATAGTAAATTCAACCCTCCAACATTTTCTATTGCGTACTACACTTTTGATTAAATGTTGTAAATACACTTCTGATAATTGTTAATTTGTGTAACTACACTTTTGATAAATGATTCAAACTTCACACCGGTTACACATGAACGTTATGTAGAAATCATATTCACTTCTAAAAAACAGTCCACTAAAAATATTTAACTGAGTGAACATTCGAAACTAAAAACACTTGTACAATAGAATTTCTTATTAATTCCCAACATCATAACCCATTTGTATTTATTTATAATTCCAACTAAATAACAAAACATAATGTGTAGATACCATGTGCAATGTGCATGCTAACATCAATCAAACTACTTGTATATACTAAGGCCAATAAAGGGGTAATTTTAAAACACAATCGCGTGCAGAAAAAATTAAAACGGTTGTTAAAATTGAAAAAAAAAAAATTTAAATAAAAAAACATATGAAACCAATCTCCATAACCTATAATTTATCAATCACTTTTGATTTTTGTTTTCTTCAAAAAATTAAAAATTTTCAGTTTTAAAAACTTCTTGTTGTCTTGACATTTTTGAAATTAGTTTTGTTGCCATCGTGAAGTTAAGTTTATGTGTAGACTTGTTTAGTGAAAAGAGAACAACTGTAGTGTATAATATTAAAAATCATGCATGCATGCAATTTAACATACACATACATACATACATAAAAACCAAAATTCAAGGATATAAAATTGATAGCGATTATTATTTTCTGGTTTTCGAATTTTAATTTCTTTTAAATTGTTTTTTCTAAGAAATAGATAAACGGTAGAAATACGAGTGTGGGTATATATTTTTATGATAGACACGATATCTAAAATTGTTGTGATTTTTTTTGTGTAATTTAGTATTTTTGAAATGGGTTTAGTTCGCAAGGACTTACACAATCAATATTGCATTTTATGCGAATGGTTAAATAAATAGGTTGGGGTCCGGTCAAATGTTGTAGTTTTGTTTTAAATAACTATGTACTTATAACTCTGGAAAAAAAATATTTTTTTTAAATTTACAATACCTAATTTATGTGCCGTAGACATTAAAATTAACCAATAATGTATTGCTACTGTGAAAAGTGTGTTAGGTTTTAAAGAGACTTTTCAAAATTGGAGTTTTAAGAATTGCGAAACGGTACCTTTCTAAACCAAAAACATGAGGTTCATAAATCGATTACAATGACTTTGCTATCCTGAATATATGATCTCGCCCATCTGCGAATTATCAAACAGTCTGTTGGCCAAAACTATTTATCCATAAATAATGTTATAAGTAGATACTCGTATGCATATATCGATCCCATAAATCAAAACCAGTTCAAAAAGTTCAGTACGAGTTTTTACGATTTAACCGCTGCAAAATTAGCACCACGGGACATCTAAATGCCTATTTGTAGCAGGTGATTTTGTAAACAAATTTCTCCTCCGAAATAAATCAATTTTGCAGCGGAATAAATGTATAAACTAGCACAACCAAATTATTTCAAAAGCCCATTACCATCTCGTGCCTCCAGCCAACTACGTGAAATAGAATGTTTATCCTAAAAAATGAGACATAAACTAAATCGAATGTCGAAATTAGTGATGGTACAACTTTCCTATCCTGGTATAATCCTGCTTGTTCGGGTTGAATTAATAAATCGAAACAGAATTGTATTTTATTATTTTGTTTTATTTATTTAAGATACAACATTCAATTTTATTAAAAAATAAATCAAAATTTTGGTTTAGCATTTAAAAAATATTTCTTTATTTTTGAAGTTGTCCTGTGATAATCTAAATTCAAATAGATCGGCAGTCGAAAATTGGTTGTCAGTTGAATGATTTTGACAACTTATTATTGGGGTTTATTTTCTCCATAGTTTGTGGAATTGTGTTCGAGTGCCAGAGTGGCTGCAAATGTTCTGCACGACATATAAAGAAAGATGAAATTTTCCAAAACGTAAGCTGAGCCAAAGAAAAGTTGCCTATTTTCAAGGGTGGATCTGTTGTAATCCGTGCATCTTGTCGACTACGGAAGTAACCGAACCTCATTTTCATAAAATTAATGTAAGCGAAATACAGTGATAAGAAGGTTTGAATATCTTTAAATTCACCAATCCATCGTTTGACAAACCCAACCATGGGATTCGCCTACGCAATCATCTACATAATCTTATTAACTATTTGCAATACTTCTTTGTTACCTTTGTATCAAATAATTAACTGATTCGTTTTACGATGAAAAGACGTGATTTTACATTTCTTAATATTTAAGTACAGTGAGTTTCAATCGCACCACTCACCTAATCTATCTATGCCTTGTGGAAGTTTCTCGGTTTCAAACATTCCAACAACGGTATGACAAATTTTTACGTCATCTGCAAATATGAACACGTTTGAGATTTTTATTGTCCCGATTATTTGATTTATGAAAACATTAAAAATCCGGGGTCCGATGGGTGATCATTTCGGGAAAGCTAGAACTTCACTTTAATAACGTTTGATTTCGCATTTAGCTTGATTACAAGCTGCAGCCGTTTTGTTTAGATATGACTTGGATCAATTTATGTAATCGAGTGTAACCCCAAATTCGAATAAACTCCGGAGTGTGCTTTATGATGGCAGATAGAATTTGTGGGCTGAACTTTTCCTTGTTTGTGATGGAAAATCTATTTACGTATCTTAATCCACACAATAATTTCTGTTCTGTTACAAGTACTGTTGCTACAAGGAATTTTCCAGGACATTTTGATACGAAACAACAGTAACTTTCCGTTTAGATTTATTGCTTTTTCGTAAATTGGATAATTGGACGTATGACAGCGATATACTAAGAAATCCTCAAATGCATTTAAAGTAGACATATTTCGGGTTAAGTTTGGTAGATGTACAAAGATGAAAATACGTTGTGGATTTCTACTGCCTTCTTTTTTACAGCATGGAGATTTCAAAATGGTTCGAATAATACAAGCGCCTTCATTATACATTTTGTTTATTTTATTAGCTTTACAATAGCAAAAAAGTGTATCAATCAGTCAATGGAAGTTTCAGTTCGATAGCAATAGGAGAAGTACGTTGGTTTAAAGCTACAATAAAAAATTTCGTATACTTATTCAGCGTTAAAATTGAAAATGAGGAAACAAAGTTGGAACCTTCGTTTAAATACAATCTGATGAAAATATCGATTAGGTTTTATTTTATTTAATATATGTTTTTTATGATAATACATAAAAATAATTTTAATTGCTTTAGCCATTCCCATAATTTTGAATTAATAAAAATAATAAAAAATGCGAAATTTTATTTTATATATTTTATTTTTATAAATAAAAATTATAATTATAAAAATGTTTGTCCATGGAGAAATTATATAATGTTAATGATTAAAATAATACTATATACAGTACATTTACATATATATATATAAATTAATGTATATGGATGTATACAAAATGTATGATTGTGTTATGCTTGTGTATGTATGTTTGTTCAAAATACGCAATAATGGTTAAACATAGACTTCGTTACAGCAGTTTAAATCCACTAAAAAATATGGGAATTCCCGATATCTCTTTTGAATTCTATATGCTATTTTTTCTGTACTGAAAGGTAGATAATGTCATCATTAATCAACTGACCAAAAAATTTGTTTTATTTGTCTTTGGAAATGTTCTTCTTTTTGTTTTTCGTCAAGATATGGTAAAAAATTTCATTTTTATTGTTACAGAATTTGAATAAATACACCAAATAGATTTACGAAATTATATATTTTTTTAATTGTTTATTTATTTATAACAATACATTTTATTATTTATTTTAGCACTCATCTACCTTCATTTTTTTAAATCAGCTCAAATATTTTACTGTGGCAATATTCTGGTAATTCCCCAGGAATAGGGAATTGGGGAAAGAATTTGTATGTAATTTCTGTTCAAATAGTTTTTTCCGGCCTACTGAGGAGAAAAGTTTGGTGTAAATATTTATAAATTGGGAATAATTTTTCCATATCTAAATTGGTACGGAAAATTATTCCCAATTTAATTTTGTTTTCAAAAAAATGTACACTATCTTTTTACCTCAGTATGCCAGAAAAAAAATGTTTACATATAAATTCTTTCCCCAATTCCCTATTCCCGGGGAATTACCAGAATAGTGCCACAGTTCCCCTTCCCTATTCCTGGGGAATTACTAGAATAGTGCCACTGGACATTGAATCGTATAGCGTCTTAAAATAACAAAAACAAATGTCGGGCCAAGCAGCTTGGATGGCTTCAATAAACGACTTTTTACTACATAGTACACTGCTTATCTCATTCATCTTGCGGGATAGCCATTTCCAAACGTTATGCATAATATTGATATCCGGAGAGTATGGGGCCATTTAGGTAAATCAACGCTTTTATAATCCTTGCTGTAGGAGCGATATCTATCAAATAGCTCCCCAGACCACAAGCCCTAGCTCTTCTTTGCGTTGGTCATGGAAATAAATGTTATAACGATCGGGCCCGCCCAAATTGATTTTTTTTCATCCGAAAACACGACTTTGTATAACAGGTCATTCCTTGTCAGATGCTCTTTCCTAAATTAATATTGACAAAACAATTTAATTTATTATTTAATATTTGGGCCGTTTATTTTGAAAGTGGTTTAAGTCCATTTGGAAAAAAAATAGTTAATGGTAACTATAATCACAATTCTTATAATTCTATATTTATTTTATAAAATGTATTACACTATCTAACATGACATGTTAGATTACATAGTGTAATACATTTCACAAAATGTAAAAGAATTATAAGAATTATGATTACAGTGAAACCTGTTAAGCTTAACACCTTTCTAAGTTGGTCAACTTGCTAGATTGGACGATTTTGTCTTGCATTTTTAGTTATTTTTCAACAAAAAATTTATTACGTGGACGCCCTAAAGCTGTTAATTTTGATTTTTGTTTCAAACCTTTTCAAGTTGGACACCTTTATAAGTTGGCCGTTTTTTACGGTACCGTGAGTGTCCAACTTACACAGTTTCCACTGTATTTTTACCATTAATTATGTTTTTCTGTAAAATGTACTTAAACCACTTTCAAAACAATCGACTTATTTTTTAATTTACTGAAACTAAACAAAAGAAAGGAAAATGAACTGGAAACTTCACTTGTAAAAACAAAAATTAAATGTTTTACTATATCTTAATGAAAAACAAAAACAACAACTTTTCCAAAGCTAACTCGAAAAAAATTTTTATTCATTTGATTAATGATGAAGTTATTTACCTTCCAGTATAGAAAAAATAGCGTTAAAATTCAAAAGAGATGAATATCGGAAATTCCCATTTTTTTAGTGGATTTAATCTGCTGTAACGAAGTGTATATGAAAAATGACAGTCATGTAACATGCTTAATCATTCCAAATAAAAATACAATCAAAATGCAGAATTAAAATTTGTTAACTCTGTTTGATTTAAATAAATGGTATTTCATTAATCTGTACGTCATGGCTTGAACCAACTAAAATTGCAAATTTCAGATTTCATAAAGATATTGAAGATTTTGTTTTATAAAAAAATCGTCATCAAGTTAAATCAAAGATCCGAATTAATTTCTGTTTGTGGTGGTGTCAGCAAAAACTACAAAACACCTTTTAAATTATTTTATTTCTTTAAATCAGTTTGATAATGTACATTTCAAAAAATTACAAATAAGTATACCAAAATAATTTAAAAACCTGCACAAACACATTTAGTGTCACATTCACATCACACAATGATTTACAAAAGTTGGTGTATTTTCCTTAACAAGAGCGGTTAACTAAGGTTAAGTGAACACTCTTAATGAAAATTATATAACTATTTTATGATCACATTGAAAAACCAGAACGATCAAAGTTGTTCATATTAACTTGGATGTGGTGATAGAGGATAAAAATCGAGGCACACAGTTTTTGTTTCGTTCCGACCTTTAAGTTGAATATGTCGAAATGTATAGAAAACCGAAAACATTGTCACATTGTTCAGTTAAGAGTGGAACCGAACCGAAAGAGTAGAAATCATATTAAAAAAACTTTAAACAATACCCTCGAACTGAGAACTAAAAAAATTCGTGTGTATATAAGAATTTATAAAAACTTATTGAAAACGAAACGAGTCGGAACGAAACGAATACTATATGCCTCGACTCTCGAACAGGAGCTTAAATTTATAAGCATGAATATCTCATCTCATTGGGTTATCGAAACCCAATTGGCATAACCCAATATAATCCGAAATTGTTAAAACAATATTTTTTAAAGTTTAAATGTGGTTCTTAAACTAAGAGGAAACTTCATAAATCGTAATTCATAGGATACGAGTATATGAATAATAAATTATCTAATTTCGGATATATCATCATCATACCGTTAAATATAAATACTGTAAGACAAATATTAAAATACTAAAATTTGCATTGTTATAATTCTATATAGAATCAAGCCAAAGTTCTTGGCGCAAAGGACATACGATTTATTGGCCACAAATTAGACAGAAATGGTCTAGCCGCAGATCTCAGTATTTAAAGTTCGAATAATGCATTATGAAATATGGTTTCTTCAACAACTGACATAAAATAACCAAGAGAGCAAAAAGGATAACCAAGAGATCAATAAGACATCAGGTATACTGTAAAGCACTATTCGAATTATGAGTTTTGCTTATAAGGCCTGGGGGTGATGTAAATTTTCTTCTTGGCACGCGAAAACGTTTACTTCAAAAGCAAAAGAACGTTTATTTTAAAAGAAGTTCAACTCAGAAATTTACATTGCTTATTACCTAGCAAATGATTATTTATTATTAACCCATAATTTTCCGGATGTTATTAAACAAATAAACTTCTGGTGTGAAATGAAAATTCATAAAACTATGTTTTGTTATATGTATTGTCCTTTTAAGTTCAATTAATACTCCCTTGTCATTCACTTCATTTCACACCACACATGCTCACACAATTTCAGTGCACCATCTGCACATTATAACGGGTGATTTTTTTGTGGTTAGGATTTTCATGCATTAGTATTTGACAGATCACGCGGGATTTCAGACAAGGTGTCAAAGAGAAAGATGCTCAGTATGCTTTGACATTTCATAAACTGAAGCCGAACGATCTGCCACAACGTCGAATTTTCAGTGAATGGGCCCTAGAAAAGTTGGCAGAAAATCCGCTTTTTTATCGACAAATTTTGTTCAGCGATGAGGCTCATTTCTGGTTGAATGGCTACGTAAATAAGCAAAATTGCCGCATTTGGAGTGAAGAGCAACCAGAAGCCGTTCAAGAACTGCCCATGCATCCCGAAAAATGCACTGTTTGGTGTGGTTTGTACGCTGGTGGAATCATTGGACCGTATTTTTTCAAAGATGCTGTTGGACGCAACGTTACGGTGAATGGCGATCGCTATCGTTCGATGCTAACAAACTTTTTGTTGCCAAAAATGGAAGAACTGAACTTAGTTGACATGTGGTTTCAACAAGATGGCGCTACATGCCACACAGCTCGCGATTCTATGGCCATTTTGAGGGAAAACTTCGGAGAACAATTCATCTCAAGAAATGGCCCGGTAAGTTGGCCACCAAGATCATGCGATTTGACGCCTTTAGACTATTTTTTGTGGGGCTACGTCAAGTCTAAAGTCTACAGAAATAAGCCAGCAACTATTCCAGTTTTGGAAGACAACATTTCCGAAGAAATTCGGGCTATTCCGGCCGAAATGCTCGAAAAAGTTGCCCAAAATTGGACTTTCCGAATGGACCACCTAAGACGCAGCCGCGGTCAACATTTAAATGAAATTATCTTCAAAAAGTAAATGTCATGGACCAATCTAACGTTTCAAATAAAGAACCGATGAGATTTTGCAAATTTTATGCGTTTTTTTTTAAAAAAAAGTTCTCAAGCTCTTAAAAAATCACCCGTTAGAACCATGCTAACATATTACACGGAAGATGGGTCGGTGCTGAGTTCAGTAGTACAGAGAGTTCTAATTGTGTTTATTAAGATCACCGATCATATTGGAAGAAGAAAATTCACATGTAGGTCCTGCCTTCACTCGATCCTCCCAGACCAAATGCCAAAATTTAACCGCTGTACTGCTTTTCCGGTGAACTGAGCAGCGAAAATTGTCAATAGATTGGTTCCAAATCAGAACGTTTATGCTAATCAGAAAACAAAACTTCCCAAAATATCGGAGTGTAACCGTTCAACATCAAATCACTTCAATCTTACTTGAACAACATATCACCAATAATTTAAACACAAAAAATATAGGCGGTATGGAATATATCATTCTGGGAAGTTTTGTTCCTCGGCTGGAGGTTAATATTATTTTATTATTAACCACTATTTACTATTGACGATTGGAAATGGAGGGAAAACACTGCCTATCGGAATAAAATAAAACTGTGCGACTAACAAATATTACCAAATAGGAATTAAGCCTTAATTCTATGGAAAAGATATACTGACAGTAATTTTTTTACTGATAAAACGCAAAACAAAAAAATTTTAAAATTCCATAACAGTGACAGCGCATCCCCAATAGAATTCCTTTTTGACTTTTCCTTACAGAAAAGTATGAAATAAAAATTAGAGAAAAAAAAAATCTCAAATATTTTTTCTGTAATTTCATAAAAGTTTTAATTTATACATTTTCGTACATTTCGATTTTTTTTTTATATTTTAATATTTTAATTTTTAAATATGTACCACAAAAAAACCACTAACGTTAACAAATTTCACCTCGGAAAAAAACAAATCGACATTTGACTATAAAAATGGCGAACGACTTATTTATTTTAATTTTTATTCATTATTTATTTTTAAAAATAAATAAAAATTATCACTTAAAGAAAAACATTTTCTCACATTTTTTATTTAAATTTGAAAAAAAAATTTCAAAACTAAGGCAGCCAACTAAGATTTAAAAAAAAATTCATTGAGTGTTTTATATAAGACTATTTAGTAAATTTTGAGGTGATACAACTAAGGGAATAGAGACCTAAGCCTTCTGTTGTCTATGGCGTTCTTCGCATTCTCCTGATGCTCAGTCTTGAATTTTCGGCAAAGAGCATGGACTTGTGTAGTATTGAAAAACTTATTCTAGAGGTGCAGGCCCAATATTGAGCTTTGTGAACAACTTTTATTTTCGCTATTGGAAAACGTGCCATATGGGATGCACAACAGTATCTGATCTGTCAGAGTAGTAGCTGTTAATGATCGATTAAAAATTAAATGGATAGTGCTGTCTTCTTAACTCTTTCATTATAGTAGGCCATCGCAGATTATCAAAAGCTCCAGATACATCCAGGGATGCCCCTAAGAAATATTTTCGGTCTGACTCCTTTAGCCAGATTAGCCAGATAAGCATTCAGGAAGCTAGTAATATTTGGTACAATTATTGGCCAAGATCTTTATATTACCTCGATCTCGATGTTGTCTACGCCTGGCGATTTACTTTTTTCATAGACATGATTGCAATCGTGGCTTCTTCACTGTTAACGTGTTCCACACGATTCGTGTTTGGTTTCACTTGTATCTGTTGCCTCACAATCACCAGGCAAGAGAGTGTTCAGTATAGGTATTTAGTAATTTTTTTTTTGTATTTATCCCTGCAATCTGTTCTGGGGCCTGTTCAAGACTCTCCCTGCTATCTCGCGGTTTGCTTATTCCGTCCTTACTTTTACGCCAGTCAGCCAATCCGAGGACGTACGGCTATGTATAGGAGCGATTTTAAGACCATCTGCACATTGCAAACTCCATGCCATTCTATACTGACATGGAAGATGGGTCGGCCCATGAGGTTTGTACTCCGACAGCGGGTCATAGATGTGTTACATTTCATCACAGATCGGAATCTGTGATGAAATTTCACTTTTGCATGCTGAACCTATCGGGATTCGAACCCGGCACCACCCGATCCAAATGCTTAAGCTTTAACCACTTAGCCATTTGGTCGGTATTTAGTAATGTTTTCCTAACATGTTGTGGCCTGACCACCACTATATATATACCAATGTACTAAGTACATCAATGTTTTTAAGTTTTCCTGTGCTAGATTTGTACATGAAACTTGCGGTTCTGCATTACCCTCTTCTGTAATGAATTCTCTAAGTTGCTTTAGCTTAATAAACTAATGATTTTTGTCTATTCATTACAAAGGATATGATTCCCTTTGGTGAAACTTTCAAAGCTTTGATGGTACGTTTGACGGTTAATCGTTTGACCACCACGGCTTTTTATAGGTCTAGTAAGTTTCCGAGGCAAACATTTGTCGCAGACACTAGGTATTGTTTTGGACATAACCCTCTCTATATCATCATCAGATGATACATTTATTTGGTTCGCTATTTTGGTTCGCATTACGCCACCTCAACAGTTAACATTATTGTTCTGTGATCAGTTGCAGTTCAATTTTCTTTCACTGACCAGTAGGCTACACTTCTCTCCTGCTCGTTACTATTGTAAGGTCAATATTCGACTCCCCATGTCACTATTGTCCCGTAATTGAAACTTTGCATTAAAATCACCCGTGATTATGATTGAATGGTTTTTTAGGCCATTAAAAGGTTTTGTAGTTTGTTTACATGCGAGTGTATCATTGGATCGTCCAAATATTGAAAGTAGCTTACTAGACAAAATTTATCAATTTTTGATCTCGAGTCGCAGTACTGTCTCATTTTGAGACCATTCAGATCACCATTGACGATGTTAATTGCTGTTTGTATATTATCATCGTTTCCAGTGATAATATGTGCCGACATAGCCATGCCATCTACTCAGCCTTTTATCGCATAGGGTTCTTGCATACAGACTACACTTAAACTCATTTCTCTTCATTAAAATGCTTTTTTAGCATTTTTGCAACACACATACTTTGGGCCTTTTTTGCGCAGACCTTCTGGTCATGTCCGAAATCACAGCAGTGTTCACATGTTTGATCTTTTTAATAAAATTTTGAACTCCGCATAACTAGCAGCCAATATATATTTTATCTGCCATTATTTGCGGAAACATACGTAGACAGAGATGTTGTACATAGAGACGTCGTGGATGATGATGCGAGGCCATCTCGTAAGCGTTGCTACCAAACCAACGTCCGACAAGTTCTTGTTATTCAGAAATAATATCGAGTCTTCTGACTTTTGGTTTAGATCAAAACTCCTTTTCATGGATTGCTGACCTTCTTTAATGCAATATTGCAATAAAGTTGACTCCTTGCCAGCTACTGTTACTTTTAGAGTTACTCTCCACAGAACTTACTATATGGTCAGAATGAGCCTATGAGTAAAATACTACATGAGACTAACAAAAACTTTAAATATTTTTACTAAACAATATTGGCAAGTCTTCAATGAAGACACTTTTATATGCTACCTAACCTTTAACCACAGACAATCAAAAGAGATTTTTCATTTGAACTAAAAAATTAAAACAAAATTTATTTCTGATAATTCCAATGTCATCGTTCTGTGATTTTTCGTTAAACTGATACGTATACGCAAAAAAACAAAATATTTTTGATTGTATGTGGCTATTTACAGAAAATGAACAGTCAGTTTAAATTTTTACATTTACATAGGATGAAATATCTTTTTTAGGTTGTCTCTGATTTAACTTTAATTTTTGTCAGCCATTGATAGCCATTATAAGTTAATATTTTTAAAAACAAATTTATAGAAAATCAATAAAGAATCAGAATATTTTTCTGAGTCATTTTGTAGTGAAATTTTTAATGGGAATTTTCGTATTTTCATTTTTCGGGTAAATTTTCCGGGTTAGTGCAATGATAATTTATATTGTTATAAAAAATTTCTTCATAAACTTCGTATTTAAACCAAATCAGAACAGTCTTAATTTTTCGGTTTAATTTGTATCATGAAAACATATTACAGCTAATTTGACTTCACGATGACGATAAACAAAATTTTGTAAGATCAAAAACGATCCAATATACGATCGTGTATAATGAGCTTATTACGAGTTTATTTTCCTGAGTTTGCTCATTTTGCCACTAACTTTCTTACTTGAAGTTTGAGATGTTTCCCAATTCCCAGTGAATTCTCTGAGTTTGCCAAATTTCTTCACTTTACGGATATATTCTATTATCGTTCTAAGATAGGAACAGTAAAATATAATTACTGAAATGACTTACATTATCGAAATTGTGATCTTTAAACGCCAAACAACGAAGACAACCACCGTCACATTTATCTGCGATAAAAAGTCAAAAGAAGTTTTTTAAGTCTGGTTCTTTTGTACTTTCGTAATTGTTGGATTTTAATTTTATATTTTTTTGGGGTTTCAGATCATATATCATGTCACCCTGACACACATATATGGTATAAGTGTATACGAGAGATATATTTAAGAAGAAAAAGAATCCAAAAATTCTTTTCTTTTTATTTTTTCGTCTTATTATTATGAAATATCTTATAATGTTGCTTTTGTTGTTATTTTGTAACAATTCATCGTGGGAGAATCTCTTATAAACACATAAAAAAATTGAGGATGAAAAACAAAACGAAATCAAGTTCTTACTTTATGGCTATATGTTATAGGTGCAAGTAAATATGTGAATGTGAATGTTTCAAGAACGGACATTATTGTAAAGAAGTCGTCAGCATCAATTTTGTTCGATAAGTAAATTTAAAAAACTTTAAACTCCCAATAGTATATGAAAGTATTTTTATTTAGCAACAATTCGTTAAGTCAGACTGTATAACATAACACATTTATATTGTTTATCTAATTCTGAAGAAAATATTAAAAGAGCTAAAATTTCGTCAAATAAGTCACTATTGAAGTGACAACGATTGTTGTCGAAAAAATAAAATATGTTTGTATTCCACAAAGAAATATGATGTGATCCTTAATGTTATTTTGTTCAAATTACAAGTGATTTTTTCTTCCTTCAACAAAATGAAAAGGATAATGGTAGTGAGAATATCATGGATACACCCCGGGGTTGATTTTTAAATGAATTATGTATATTATTTATATCCATTCATGACAAGAGTTTAATTTTTTTGCTTTGCTGATTCATTTTCAACAGAAATTCTAAGAAATCACGTTTAATATATTCAATTATTATAATTGTGTAAAATGGTTGACGTTGTCGCCATTGCGCGATGCGCTTTCAAGGATGAAATTTTTATGCATGCATATTTTATTATTTTTCAGATCTTAACATTGTTATTGTGCCATAAAAAATATTTTTTCTAAATAATATGAAAATCGTATTGACTAAATGACGGTGAAATAATAAAAGGGATAAAGGACCATAACAATCAGCACAATATAATATATTTTCATAAAATGTTAAGAATGGTTCTAAAAATTTTAAAAAATAACGGCATTGAAGATGTTGTATCACCCCTAAATCAATAAAAGGAAAACGAAAGCAATTAAAGACCATAACAAAAATATTGTAGAAATTAAGAGCGATTTATAAAAAATATTCTTCTGAAATAAAATTTAATAATTGTTTGGCAAGGTAACAAGCATAATATACATACTTAATTCGCACATAGTCAGGTAGATAAAATTAAAAAAACTTATAATACAAGAAACAAGAAAATGAAGATTGTTTACTCCCGACTTGAATCACGAATCCACTTTACAAAAAACATGCGCATGAAAACATAAGTTTTGGACCATGGAGAATACTAATTATTTTGAGTTATACGATTTAATATTAAATTTTTATTACTAAATAGGTAGGATGCTCGCTGAACAAGTGCGCCTGCACACTAGAATTGTGTTGTCATTGTATTATTTCTGTCCCAACTAATTAACCGTAAAAAGAGTGTACGGTGGGCCCGGCGACATACGGAGGATCCTGTGTAAAAATTTGGTATAGTACATACAAAATAAATAAATAATTATCACTGATTCAGGGTTTACGTCTTTATTCTTGGTAACTGTTTCGATTTGTTTCCACTGTTGCTCAACACGGGCGCTTCGCAGAATGTATTTGCTGTGTCATCTTTTAATTTGTCCGTGTTAAATTTCTTCCGACTTGTCTTGCTGCGTTTTACAGTAGCAGGCTTAATTTGGAACTATGATATTACCATTACCATTCAGGGCAATGACGTGTTATAATGTCGTGACAAATTTCTTGTTGATGTGATCTATTTGGTTCTTTGTACTGCCATCAGGTGATGTCCATGATGTGTATTTAATTCTAAAAACCTGCATAATTCAATAAATTTTTCACACGCCGTCTTGTCTATAAAGTTGGATTAGATAATCTTTTTAAAATATATAAGCCTTTCGTAATTTTTCGTACACCTAGCCAGACAACAAAATAATTTTTGTTTTACTTATTGAGGTACCATCAAACCATCGAGAAAATTAATTTTGGCGACAAAATATCTTCTTTATATTTTTCAAAGATTTCAACAACTTACGTCTCTATGTTAACATAGTTGATATGTAGCTCGGAATAGTTTTAATATTTCGTTGAAATTCGATTAAAACGGAAAATTTCCAGAAGCCTTGCAAACAAACAAAAAAAACAAATGAAAAAATAAAAGCAAAAAATCCGGGAAAACTGGGGCTAATTCATGCACACATACAATTTTTATTAATGTAATTTTTTGAAAAAAATTATTGATTAAAAATTATTTTGTTATTTGTTGTATTCAGTTGTCCTGGATTTTTTCTCGAATAAAATAAAATTTTATACATTATTATTACTATTTTTTAACTGTCCACTCGTTTCATAAAAACTCATTTTTTGTGTTCGGGCAAACACAAAGCCTATATACACACACACTTCAAAATAAAAACACTTCAAATGGATATTGTATACGTAATTCAGACCCACACCTATTATTTTCATTCACTATTATTTATACATGATTATTATTATATATTATTATTATTATTATTATCATTACTATTATTATTATTTAACAAAAAATCCTGAAAATCTATTTTTATTTATATTATATACGATTTGGTTTAAAAATTTGATTTATGTATATGATATTTAAATAAATACAAAATTTATGTAATTTTATATACCTATACATGTTTATAATGTTATATAAAAGAGTAGAGAAATGGGTCCACTTAAGGGAAACATTTTAAAACAAATTGCACAAAATTATTTTGAAAGGGAATGACCATTATCGGACCCAACTTTCTCCAAATTTTCTTTGTCAGCGTGAGCACTTGTTCAAAATGACTTGGATAAAAGTGATTAACTTTCTTTTAAACTTTCATCAAAATTTATTGATTGATTGGAGTGTGCGGCCAAACCTAAGTAAGATTACCGGTTAACGCCGGGCCCATCCGCCCTCACTTTTACATATATCAAGACAGAGAGAGGGATAACGCAGGTTGATTACTTATGATGGAATTGACACCCGTTTGAAGACAGACTAATGTTGATTTCGATTGAACGAAAAATGTTGCACTGCTGGTAAAAATGGTGCTCCAAACTGCTGTCAAAATGTTCGATTGAAAAAAAATACCACAAGGGTAATATTTTGCTACTCATTTTTTGTTATTGTCGTACGCCATTTTTTCTATACTTGTCAAAACCAAATATTTTCAAGCAATGTTAATTCGTTATTCATCGTAAAGATGAAACAAATATATTATATTGGTTTGACATTTAAAAGCGGTGTAGTTCATTTCTGTTCCATTGATACAAAATGGGGGTATGAAATGAAGTTACTAATTTTAGAGTAGGAAAATATCAATCGAAATCAACATAAAGCAAACACAAATGTAGTAAAAATTAAAAAGAGATGCATTTAGGCGAAATATTGAATTTTTGAATAATTTTTCAATTCAATGTATTTATTATCTGCGAGTAAAGAAAAAACTTTTTCGGTGGGATTGCTGTTAAATAAATACATTACAAATGATTTCTATCCAAAGAATTTAGGATTTTATTAAGAAATTTAATATCTTGAGATTAGTATGTTTATCAATATGTATGATTTTCTGGGCCAATAGTCGAGTAAAAGTCAATTTTAAGTAAATTGTTCAGTAAATTCATATTTTTTTTTAATCCATGCCATCTGTTTTGGAGCCAAAGCACTCCCTGCTCTTTCGCGATTTATTTTTCAGTCTTACTTTACGCATACCTGCATTTATTTTTCAAAAACTCTATGGCAAACTGATCGAAAAATCTGTTCTAAACCAAATTTTTACCATAGTAAACGATTTACCCGACTATTGGCAAGCAGTCCTTAGGCTGTGTGCCAAACTTAAGGTAGATCAATTAGCTGTTTTGCTTTTTCAAAGTCCGCTTAGCTTTAAAAAATGAAATATTAGCGGCCAATTTTGGTTTCATTAATATTTCCTTGTGAGTTCCCAGTAACGGAAAATAATTTTTCATCATAGTTGGTATTCATGTCAGTAGTAATTGTAAGCTGAATCGGTTTTATGAAAGTCTTATTTTTTTGGTTTTATTTAAAGCCAACTCTTCTTTAGTTACTACTAATAAATACGCCAACTATGATGAACCATTATTTTCAAAAACTGGAAATTCACAATGAAATATTGCTGAAACCAAAATTGGCCGCCAATATTTTATTTTTTAAAGCGGTTTTAGGACAGATTTTTCAATCAGTTTGC
Organism: Nephrotoma flavescens; assembly: GCA_932526605.1. NCBI lineage: Eukaryota > Metazoa > Arthropoda > Insecta > Diptera > Tipulidae > Nephrotoma > Nephrotoma flavescens. The sequence goes on from OW052222.1 coordinate 115,765,420, forward strand.
CTTGGAGTTTTTGAAAAAAAATTGAATTTATCGAAAAATTTTCCTAAAATTGACTTTTATTTTAAGTTTGACACACAGCCCTAGAAGTATTTATTTGACCACGTGAATGTTTGTTAGTCCTAACCTAGGCAACTCAGTAAATCATAGAGAACATGCTGATAAACATTAAAAATCTCAAGATATGCTATATCTTCCCCCTCAGAAAATCACACGTGAATTCCGTTAACTTTCCCGGTGGTTCGAAAGGTTGATACTCGTATACTTAACTTGGTGGTGTTAGACATATTAAATCTCAAGATATTCAATTTCCATAATAAAATCCTCAATTCTTTGGATAGAAAAGTACAAACGTTTAAGTATTTATTTCTCTAAGTGAACTCCAATAGCTTTTCAAATAGTTTGGAAGGCAGATAATCCTAATCTAGACCTCTCAGAAAAGCATACCGCCCCTAGAAAACTCAAATTTATTTGGATAGAGAAGGTTAGTAAAGTATTTATTTTACTACGTGAGTCCCATTAGCATTTTAAAAGGTTTGGAATATTGATAGTGCTAACCTAGATAGTTTAAACATACTAACCTTGTTTTTTTTATTTGTTCAATATTACAACTGATACAGAGATCATCTAGTAATTTATCTATCTTAAATTAGTTTCTCGGTTGATGATGAATAGCCTATTGGTTACTCTTTTTAAAATAATTTCTTATTCTAATTAGAACTGCCCAGCTCCAGCGGTTTCTGCCTCTGGAGTCTTCTCACTCCATTGGTGGTGTACAACACAAAACGTATGTCTGGTTTTTTATACCGAGACAATCGCTGTATTTGTTTCCTTGCTTGTTTCTTTATTTTCTCAGTGCGCAGATGTATTCCTTATTAACGATGAAGGACATTAATAAATGTACCATGAAGAATTCACAATCCCTTCCCACAAAGTAGTATACCTTAGGTCCATACTGGAATGAGCATTTGCCTGTACAGAAGTTGTTGCCTATTGTGAGCACAGAAATTTTACCCATGAGCCAGACATTTCCCTAAATTTGATTTGATTTTATTTAACTTTTCTTTTTTCTTCTTGATGTGCTGTTTCCATCTAACAGCTTACATCGAGGGTCATGCCAAGGTATTTAGCTGTATTTCCTTATGGAATTTTGTTTGAGTTAATAAGAACCACGAGAATCCAGTTTACGTTTTGCTACTTAGTCTCTTACCGTAGTCCACTTAATGGAAACACTTTAAACACTTTAGTACCTTGAATATTCGGTAAATCTCTTGGATGAACAGAATAAGTCAAAGTGCGGTATACCTGGTGATACTCTTTTTAGTTCAGAGTTTTCATTTTAAAGTTTGAGTCGAATCTGATATTTCGCTTAGGCAGGTCTCGATACAGTTTAAATTCAGCCACCTTCCATTGACGTGGAACATACTTCAGTCCCAAGGCTGCATTAATTATTTGAACTAATTTACGCCAGCCTTTCTCGGGAATAACTTTCACAATTTGCCCAGTAATTAAGTCATGGAGCCTTTCTGATACTTAAACTTTTATTGATTTTCGATTTTAGTTTCAATAAGGGCACATGTCTTATTGATATCATCTACTTTGTTTACGACAGTTGTATTTTCATTTGCTCTTTGTCTCGACAACAGTTAAAACGTCCCTTCCAAATGGATAGCAAATAGAGAGACTTTCTGTTTGTTACATTTAACTCAGGATCCGTCATCCTTTTTGATAGGGCGCACATGCATTTTGGTTCTTTTTAACCCATTCGTTGCATAAAAATCCAGGGTCCGATGTGTGATCCTTCGGGAAGGCCTGACGTAGCTTTAATAACTTTTGATTTCTTATTTCCATTATTACAAATTGTCACCAGTTTGATAGATAAGAAAATTTATTTAATCGAATGAAACCGCTACATAAACTTGATTGTGTTTTCTATCTCGTTAATTATTTTACTGGTGAATTCAACCAGATTAGTGGATGTGGGTCGGCCAGGCATAAATCCTTGCTAGATTATTGATATATGACGTGCAATTGGGGGTTTAAAGTTCTTGCATATGACTAATTCAAGCAATTTAGGATTTGATGATGAGGTTAATATTCCTCTACAGCATGTGATGTCATCTTGTTTACCCGATTTAGAAATTGGTGTAATTTTTGTAATTTTTGTAATTTTTCATTTTTCGGGAAACACGCCGATGTTCAAGGAGTGATTGAATAAGTAACATAATGGAATTGTTAAAATCTCAGAGTGCTCCTTCAGAGTAGAAGAGGGTTTATTGTCAAGACCACAACCCTCTCCAAACCCCTTTAAAGCCAATAAAATGTTATCCTCAAAAATAACAGGAGGAGTTATCGATGTGTTGTTGTTGCTGATTTGTTTGTACTAGTAACGGTTGGTCTATAGACGATTAAAAAAAACGACGCAAACATATCAGTTATATCTTTGGTATATGAGGAGCTGGTATTGTTGTAGGTCATAGTAGCTCCATAAAGTTTTTCCAAAATTGTTTTGGATTTACTTTGATTTTTTCTTCAGTCCTATATTTTGATTTGAGATAGGTTCTAGAAACGTAGTTTTGTCTGCGTCTAACCCGTTTTTCAACATTTTCAAAGCACTTAGGGTGAGCATTTTATGGCTTACATAAACACATAAACACATAGTTACATAAAGTTCGAAACCGCATAATGTCATTAAATTTGTCAACTTTTAGTAAAATTGAGAGTTATTTGCTAGTTGATGGATTCTAGATAACTTGTAGCTCCACCCGGTTTGTTAAATTTGTATTTGATTGGTTGTAGATGTTCCGAACTCGCCATTATTATTAGTTAAGTCAAATTCAATATCTACAAATTTGTGATTGATATCATTTATGACAAAAGGTAAGACGGATTCAGAAATTTTAAAAGTGTCAATGTTGTTGTCGAAGACAAGATCAAATAATATATCACGATTATTAGCAAAGGTAAATTTGGTTCAAATTATAACCAAGCACAGCGTCCACAAATAAAGATTCCGCATATGTTGTTATGTTGCATGGTAAAATACAATTTAGTGACGGGTCAAAATTCCAGATTATATTTGGAAGATTAAAATTACAAAGCACAAAACCTAAATCTGACGAGTTTGGTGTACTAGTAACTTCACCAATAACATCGATGGAGGTTGCGTAATGATCACTATTTGATTGAGGTGGTATATATGCTGCTTAGATGATTAGATTTGTTTGGTTGATTTTTATTTCTACGCCAATTTGTTTGACTCTCGACGGGACTAAAGTTACTAGAGAATTCCAGAGTTTAGAATGTACAGTCAGTTCGCCATCACCTGATTGTTTTGGGTTAGTTTCGAGAGAGCGATCGCATCTGTTAATGAAGTTCCACAAATTAAATTAAGGTAATTTGAGCCATTTACTGGTGAAAAATATCTAAATGATTGTGTGTGTTTTGAAATTGCAACTATGGTATGCGGTACAGTTCATGGATCGTCATGACTTTACCGGTTTCTGGTATCTTAACCTGGAAGATTAATTGTTTATCAGGTTTGGTAAAAAATATATAGAATGTGTTATCTAAATTGACTGACGTTGGTGACAGGTTTATAAATTGACTGCTGACGTTTCTACGGTATTCATACTACTGATCTTAGGGTAGTATTCTTTGAGAGCAGAAGTAATTCAGCTGGGCATCTACATACGTCACATCAAGTATGTAGTCTATGTTATGAAAACGCTTGCATCGGAAAATCGCATATTAACATTATGTAATCTGTCAATATATTGTATTTAGTTTTTATCACTCAAAATATATATTTTAGAACATTTACTTTTAATAACCACAAGTCCCTTATATACAGTATTGATCATCATGAACTCAGCAATAAAAACTGTATCGTAGATCCGATTACCATTTACTAGATCCGAGGCAATCGTTTTGTAGTTTAATTTCATGTTATTAAAACCAATGTGTTCGTGCTCGCAACGAGACGCTACCTTTAATTTAATATCAGCAAGTCCTTCTTTTATAGTACATAGAACAAGATCGCTGCACAGTTTATGGTTGTTTATAATCCAGATTGTTTTACCACATCGGTGACAAAAAATATATCTGTTGGGAGTAAAAAATGTGCAGTGTCTTCACAAAATTGGGCCAGATTGTTTCCATCAAAGCCAAACTGATATTTGTGGTCGATTCTTTAAGATATTGTTTGGAATTGTCGTAAGGAAGAAACAGAGAATGGCAGTAGATTGATGTTCGTAGCTTTTAATTAGGCTGTTTGAGTGTTTCAAGTAAAACATTATTTCCATACTCGAATTTTTATAGCTGGACTCTGCAGACAACACCTTGTAAAATGTCGAAGATGTAGATGGAAAATCCGTGCAGTTACTTCAAGGAATCACCTTTAATGCAACGGGAAGGTAACACTCTTTCATACTGAGGTAACATATTGAATGGAATATTTAAAACACATTTCATGTTGTTAAATGGATTGTTTGTAACGTAATCCAACACTGACAAAATCTTGGTGATTAACATCCAAAGTAATTGTAAAAGGCTCATTTTTCGTTGTTGCAAGTAACATGTTAAAGTTTCTAGATTAGATCACTGCAAACAGTTTTAGATTGATGAGTAACCACAATAACGTATTTACTTCCATTTGTGTACACCTTTGTAACTGAAATGTTATTTAATTGTTTGTCATTCCGGACAATAAAGTTTTAAGCAGGTTGGATAGGTGGCTTATCCTGTGAAATGAATGTGCTTTGTGAAGGGGTTGGACGGCAGTTATTGATGGCATGGGTAATTTTTAAGGTTTATTCTCCAAAGCCTCTTCTGTTGTTGATTGCTTTCTTGCCAAGCAAAATAACTCTTTCATGCTGTGCATTATTTAGCACAGAACCAACTAAGTCCCGGTACACCACCCAAAGAACTTTTCATACATTTGTTGATGTCCGTGGAATATTTTTTTGAGTTTTTTTTTTTTACTTGTCGTTGTCTACTGCACATAAATCGAAAAAACCACTTATCCACAGTAATAAAGGCGATGATTCATGCAGAAATTTTGTCTGACAGAAATAAATAATAATCGCTCTGATTGGTTAATATTTTATTGTCTTATACGATAAAAACGAACGAGATAGTATGGATCATTATAGGCTAATAATAGGCTATTTAAACGCCCTATTAAATAATTTTGGGTTCTATCCCTTCCAACTAAAACGATGGGTTCTAGCTTTAGAAAAAGTTAGCATAACCCATATCAAAAAATGATTTAAAAACAATTGGAAAATTAAAGGTTAATTTTAGACTAATAAATGCCCGATTTAAATTTTTTATTCCGCTTGTTCTAGAAAAAGCATAAGGCTTTACCACTTCAAAGCTTGCAGAACCCAAATCGAAAATCGGACCAAAACGAAGATCAATTGACATACAAATAATTTTAGGCTCATTAAATGCTCCATTAAAAGATTTTGGTCTCCACTCGTTCTTGACCAAACTCCAGGCCATTAAATCTAAAGGTAGCAGAACCGCAGAACCCAAAACAAAAATCGAATCAAAACCGAAATCAGAACGATAAACAAGATCTATTGATAAACAAATAATTTTACTCTCATTATGGCCTAATTAAACGTCTCATTAAAAAATTGTGGGCTCCACTCGTTCTTGACCAAACTTCATATTTAATCTAAAGATAACAGAACTGCATAACCCAAATCGAAAATAGGACATATGATATGGGGTGAATCGAATCAAAAACTGTTTACAAAAAAAATAAATTTACGTATTGATTACATAGCACTTTATTGTTTAACCCTAAAAGTTATATACACCAATTCTGTTTATTTATTGTTTTTCGCAAACTAAAACATTAAAACAAGAACAATATACACTGTTTAATATAAAATTTACTGTTTATACAAATAATATTAATTAAAAGAATTTGTAATAAAAAATTAAAAATAAAAACAAAAAAGAACCAACAATATTTGAAATACTGTTGGTCCAATTTAAAAACACGTCCGATTTGGGTGATTGTCGAGTAATTACTGTATAGCATTGATGCTAGCTCATTCGTTGCTTCTATATAACAATTGTATTGAGTCTCAAAGGCGCGCTCTATTCAACTGAAGATCCACAACCCTTCACTTCAGAAATTCAGTTACTCTTCAATTGAGTTACTGCACAGAAGAAGATTTTCGTTTGATACTCATAAATGTCAAAATAACTAGTTGTCAATTTTATATGTTTATGTATTTTCTAAAGTATTTAGACAAAATTTTGAATAAAAATAAAAAAATAAAATAAAAACCTATTTGAAGTATCTACACGAGCAAACTATCTCTTCAGTTAATTCAGTTGCTCAATTTAAAGTTGAAGTGAACAGCTGTCAATTGAATATTCTCTTCACTTCAATTACTTCAGATGTATCTACTACTTTAGTTAATTCAGTCCAATCGAACGCGCTTATAGTTTCGGGTTATAGTAAGAATAAGAACCAAGCAATTTAATTGACTTTGGTTTAGCCAGACATTTTACAACAGAATATTATAAACTAATCGCGAAGAAAAATGAATGGACTATAGAATAACTTGATAAGATTCGCTCTGGAACAGTCAAGCTGATAACAAGTATTTTATAATTCTATAAATTTACTCGTGCAAAATAATAAATACAAAATAAAACTGTTAAATAGAATACTGTGAGTTATAATCAAAAAATATAATAGTACAAGGTGCTTTGTTATATAAGTACACATAAAATTGATTGGTGTGATTCTTTTTTCCTCGTAACATTATGGGCCTATTCCATTCAAAAATACGAGATTTTGTACAAAATTAAAAAAGAGACAAGAATAAAATATCTACATGAGAGTGACTGAGACACAATTTTTTTTATAGTAGAAAATGTAGGGGAATGTTTCGATTACGATACAAACATAACCTAAAAATTATTTAAATACAATGAAAAAAACGTAGTTTTTAATAATTAACGATGTATTTTACACCACATAAATTATTTAAAAAAATAAATATTATTTTTGAAATGGCGGATATAGTCTTGTTATATTTTAGTTTCTTTAATTTGAACAAAATATATAGAAAGTACTCTGCTATAAAATATGTGAGGAGAAAATTTTGACAAGTTCCGGTATAACCTAACAAATAAAAAAATTTATGTCACACATAATAAACCAAAATGGCTACAATACAATAGAGAAACCTAAAGTGAAGATAAATTTTTTAAAATAAAACGTGTTTTTTTAATAATCAAAAACTAAATATTTGTATAACTTACAATACAGTTTATTTGTTACCGTTTTAACAGTAAATATAAATTAAATTAAGGGGACATAGCACCTTCAAAATTGAAAAAAAAAAGTTTTTCAAAGATTTTTTTTTTTGAATAAAAAGAGATATCTTAATGAAACTTTCCATTGACATTTTATTTAACTGAAAGTATACAAAAAAAATTTTTTTAGACTTTTTTTAGCCCACTGTCGTCTGCTACAAGGGTTTTCCAAAACACTGAAAATTCTCGGCGTGCATCATAACTTCTCTCCGAAATGTCTAAAAAAACGGGATTTTATTCAGCATTAAATCGCCCTTGGAATGAACTAAAAGGAAAAAAATAGGTTGAAAAATAAAAAAATGGCGGCATTTTCTCGAAAATACCGGGGGAAGCCATCATTTGATGATTATCAAGCCAGCTTATGCTGGCATGGAAGATGCCCATGGGTTTTGCACATCGACAGGGGGTCATAGATGTGTTACATTTCACCACAGATAATAATCTGTTGATGAAATTTCACATTGCATCCTGCCCCTATCGGGATTCGAATATTTTGTTTAAAGCGCAATGTGAACTGGGGTAGAGTGTTTTTTTGTAGTAAATTTTTGTTTATTTTTTATTATTATTTAATAAAACTTTAAATCGAATTTATTTATTTATATTAATGTATTGCTGTGGAAAGTAAAATTCAGCACCACACAAATCTTTTTATTAAAGTTCTTTTCTAAAATCACGGCATCATAAAAAATTGAACTTCTAAAGTCACGTCGTCGTATATCTGTTCACTATAAAAATTTACAAAAAATAAATTAAAAAATACTCAGCTTGATATTTTTCAAGGAAAAGTTATAGCAACTCAATAAAAACAAAAAAAATCGAAAATACGTTTCTCACAAATAGAAATGGTTTATTTCCGTCTCTTTTTAATTTTGTACAAAATCTCGTAGTTTTGAATGGAATAGGCCCATTACACACTTTTACCTTGCGTTGATGAACAGTATTATTGTAAACTAATATCATTAGATTTCTCATTTGTATAAAATGAGAGATAAAAATGAAATTCCAATGTCATGATTGTTATTGTGATTTTACATTGTGCACAATGTAAAGTCACAAATACAATCAAGACATTGGAATTTAATTCGTTTTATACAAATGAGAAATCTATGTTAAATTTGTTTTTTCTATGCTAATATTATAAACTTGTGAGTGACAATTTTTTGCACTGGAATTTAATTTTGATTATGTGTTGATTGATATCTTTTTTTCCAAATCATTTGAAGACAGTGTATCTATCAATATCATTATTTCTTTAAAATTAAAATGAACTGTAAAATCTGTTTAAATAAAGTTAGTGCCACCATACCATATGTCAAATGCGGTAAATGTGCGTCAGTGTTCCATCAAATCTGTGTAAAAATTAGTAATGACGTTCTGGATGCAATAAATTCTCGCGTCTGTGATTACACATGGAATGCTTGTAAAGCTATACCAGCTGAGAGTGCCCAGAGTCATAAATTATCGTTAAAAGCAATTCTTACTGAAATTGATAAATTAAAAACAAAACAAATGCATATGGACAATAGTGTTTCTAATACCATAAAACTTTTAAATGATGTACTGAACGATCAATCTGATGCGAAATCTATATTAAATACCCTTTCTGCACAATGTAGTAAATTAATCGAGATAGAAGTAGGGTTGACTCGAATTCATCACACATATCAATGATCTTCAAACACGAAATATCAAACTAACTGCAGATGTTGAAACTTTAAGGATTAGGTTCATTCATTGAGAGTAAATTATGTAGCTGTAATGTTCAGATTCAAGACAGAGACTTAAGCCGGACAATTAAACTGGATGGAGGCGGAGTTCTTATTGCTTTGAAAAAAGAGTTTGATGTAAATTTGCTTCAGGGAATTGACTCTGTATTTGAAAACCTATGGATTTGCATTAAATTGAATAACGGCAGTTTCTTGATTATCGGCGTAATTTATTTACCTTCTTATGAGGTGTTGTTGATGTTAATTTGAAATTAATATCGTCGCATTTATGTTACTTGCTAGATTTATATCCCAACGGTAAATCACTAATTTTTGGAGGTTTTAACTTTGCGTCAATTGATTGGAGTCCACAGTCAGAGGGTTATTTATATCCGATAAGGTACGGTGATCAATATCAATATTTTTTAGAAACTCTGGAAATGCTAAATTTTAAACATTTTAATTCTATTCTCAATTCTAATTTCAAACTTCTAGATTTAGTTCTTTCCACGTGTATTCTTAGTTCAATAATTGTACAGGAGAGTTCCTCTCCGTTGGCCAGAACTGATAATCATCATCCACCTCTCTATATATCATTTCACTCCAAGCTAACAAGACCAAAGATTATTTAGGTCATATTCAATTAATCTGAGGCGATTAGATTTTGATACTTGCCGAGTCAAGTTGAATGAAATAAAATGGATAGAAGCACTTCAGGGTAATTCAGTTGACAATGCAATTGAAATATTTTATTAACATTTGTTTAACATTATTCAGTCGCTTACAAAAACTGCCAATGCCAGACATTCGTATCCATTATAGTTTTCTTTACTTAATTACACTTATGAAAAATAAGGATAAATTTCATAAATTATATCGTCTGTATGCAAACAAATGTGATTATAATTTATTCTCGAAATATCGAAAACTAGTTAAAAAAGAAACTATATGAAATGCTATATGTCATACTTAAGTAGAATTGAGCTATCCATTAATTCATCACCTAAGCTATTTTGGTCATTTATTGATTCATTAAATAATAAAACTGTTTAGTAAAATTTTTGAAAAACTGACACACAATTTTTTTTTTTTTTTAATGAAGTTAATCAGAGTCTAAGTGCTTCTCAACGTGGATTTATTTCACAAAGATCCACTACGACCAATTTTTTGGAATTCTCAAATTATCTCTTTTCTAATATTGGTAATGGGATTAGAATTGATTGTATTTATACTGATTTTGAGAAAGTATTTGATAGCATGACCTACTTATAGATAAATGTGTTAAGCTTGGATTGTCCAATATTTGGTAATTTTAATACGCTCATATCTCAGCAATAGATTTCAAATAGTTAAATTTAATGGTGGCGTGTCAATTCCTATTACAGCTACCTCAGGTGTACCACAGAGATCCATATTAGGACCTTTATTGTTTTTATGGTTCATTAATGATCTATCGTTGGAATTGAGGTGTCATCATTTGCTTTACTCCGATGATCTCAAAATTTTTAGAGTGATTGAAAATAATTTTGTCTGTGAAACCTTGCAGAATGATCTTAATAATTTGTCTTGCTGGTGTAGTCGTAATAGATTTAATTTAAATGTCAGTAAGTTCGTAACAATTACTTTCAGCAGGAAAAAGGTAAATTTCACATATGATTATTATATCAGTAACTCGGTTTTATGTAGAGTAACGGAAATTGATGATTTAGGTTTGACGTTTGATTCAGGACTACGTTTTGATAAGCACATACAAAATATCAGCCTGAAGGCCCATAAAATGTTAGACTTCAATTTTTCGAAGAGCGTGTAAGTTTCGTAATCCTCAAATCTCTTTAACACTTTTTAATACCTTCATAAGATCGATTCTTATGATTGCTGTTTTCAGCAAGTTGAAAGAGTACAACGAAAGTTTACTAAACTTTTGTTCCACAGATCAATTCCTTACACTAATTATGTAAATTATGATATCCGTCGCAAAGAAGACTTGTGTTTGATGAAACTATGCTCTATAAAACGTTAAATTCTATTGTCTCTAGTGATTTGATATCTTCAATAAACTTCTACGTTCATGCATATGGAACTCGTAACACTTAGTTTTTTTTTTTGCCATGGCAAGTAAGGAGTAACTGCAGACTATCCAATCCAATTGTGAGAATGCCAAAACGTCATAATGATCGGTTCTCTACACTGGATTTTTTCAATATGGGCCTGGGGTTATTTAGAGCGCGTGCCACTGATTTGGTTAACATTTTATTCTTTTATCTTATCTAATTTTCTAATTATCTGGTTTGGTATAAATTATTTATTTATTTATTTTATATTTTTATTTTTAATTTTCCCTTTTTATTACAACATGACAACTAGGTCATTTTATGTAACTACATTGTAATTACATTGAATAAATAGCAACAATTTATCAACAGCTACATTAGTTTGTACAAAATTCAAAAATATATGATTCAATATAAGAAGAAATAAACTAAAATTAAAACTAAAACTATGTCTTCAAATTTATAACTAATTATAAGCAGCTGCAAAGCAAGATTACCTACAACGCTACAACTATTGATCATTAAGATAATTCACACAATCCAATTTGCTGGAATAGTGTTCCATAGCCTAGTACCTCTCCGTATAAATGACCCCTTCAAATAATTAGTACGAGTGTTTGGCAATATTAAGTTTTGTGTTCGTAGTGATTGAGCAAAAACCAATTTGTCATACAGATATTTTGGCTGACGAGTAGTAATAATTTTATACATTAAAATTAGTATTCTAAGACCAAAATAATTATTCAGAGAGCATCCAAAATTCTTATTATAGTAAAATGTCAATCTATCCCTATACGTTTTAATCCAAAAATGTATCTCAAACATGAATTATATACTCTTTTAATTTTGGAAAATAAGCTAGAACTAAGTTCAGAAAACACCACATTACAATAAAAAATTCTACTTAGAATTAAAGATCTAGCTAGTAGCATCCTCACCTTAATTGGAGTAAAAGCAGAGTTTCGCCAGAGCATTCGCAGCCCATTGAACATTTTTTGTATAATAGAATTCACATGCATATTCCACTCCAAGTGTACATCAAAGATCACACCCAGATTCCTTACTGAATCGCTGTAAGGTATATTGTCACTACCAACTCTAATACTAGTTAAGATCCCGTCAAAAATGAAAGGATTACTCTTCTGACCGACCACGCAATAATATTATTAGTGTCACTGTTCATATTTGCAATTACTTCGTTTAAGTCTAATATTCTGTCACATTTATTAAATTCAATTTCACAAAAATTTGTAGATCATCCGCAAACAGATGGTAGTGAGAGTATCGGATCGAGCTTCCAATATCATTTATATACAATAAGTATATCACAATGGAGGTTTGGGATATCAACATTATCATAATTGCGCACAAATCTGGTCTCATCATGAAATTGAACCGGTATATTGAAGTCAATTGATATTAGATCTTGGTCCGTGAACGGTGACTGACAAAAATTAAACGTTTCTAATGGTGTATGAGTGTCTTTCCGCTGTATCACAAACTCTGGTTGGTTGAGTTTGCGTTGTATACAAATTAAGCGAATCAAAGATGATTCTTAACTCACGGCTTTCAATCCTATCTAAAAAATCAATATTAAGGTCACCCACCAAAATAACTATATCATAATCCTCAATCAGATTAGATAAGAGCTCACTCAATTCATTAGGAGGAAGATTTCGAACATGCATATAAGCCACACAAACAACTATTTTTGCAGAATTTATAATAAATTCAATGGTAAGATACTCTGTCATTCCTTAGCAACTTGTAACCATCAATTTCAACACTTTTAAAAGTATGCGATGATTTCAGATTCGATTCACACACTCCAATGATATGATGCGACATATATCCTTAAATTCCATTCTCAGTTTATCAATATTAGCCAGAACACTGTGCGCATTAATATGACATATTTTCAAGCGGTTCATCGTTACCGGGGAAATGCTAATAAAAACACTATTACAGGTCACAGGCATAACACAAATGACAAGCCAGGGTTACCTGTGTGAGATAAAAAATAAGCAAAATAATATGCATATAAGATAAACTATAAAATCTGAAGACAATAGAACTAATCATTAACTTAATAACTAAATTCAAAATTTTTACATTGGTTTTCCAAACCAAAGTAAATATATAAAAAAATTCGTGAATACGAAAAGTAAGTTGTTAAAATAGAATATAGATGGAAATGTGAAAGAATCAAGTTTCGTACGCTACGCAGTAATTCGCTAGTAGTACAATTACATGGTATGTTCTATATATATAGACAATATTCCAATGTAATAATACAACATCAGTCGTCGCGACTTGATGAGAAACTGATTTTTTCGAATCAATAGTCTCATCTGTTCGAAACTGATCGTTGTCATTCTTACACATTAGCCATAATTCAAAAATTCAAAAAAATTCAATTCAATAAATTCAAAAGTTTGAAATACATATTTATTTACTACTAAACTGCATAAGGCTAAAGAAACAAGGTATAAGACAATCATGCACTAATTGTACAGTTGAATACCTACAGTTGAAAGGTTATAGGAACAAAATATATAATCATGCACTAAATAACTTAACTAATCAAGAAGCAATAAGAAATTCATAACCAAAAATTTTAAGCATATATATCAATCTGTCATAATACTCATCTCAATCAACCATCTTACTATTACGTTTTAAACTGGTCCAATTCCTCTACAGATCGTACAATTTTTGGGCTATCGTTAGCTACACCAATAACAGCTACTATACCTCAACTACCTTTTATATAGTTCCCATCACTGCCTTCAAAGCCTTGGCTTTAATTAGGATGTTCTTCACCTCCTTAGAGAGATATTCGTTGATGTATATCCTCGAATTTGGAAAACTGTTGTCAATGCACGTAATCCATAATGGTTTATCCTTAATATACTTCAGAAAGGCAGACATAAATTGGTTCCTCTTTAATTGCTTGAAGAAGCGAATCTTTATTACAGATGGGCCACCTCCGCCATTCTTCTTATGGAACCTAAAAACATCCTTAATATCGTCAGCTTTAAAGTCCCGTATACCTACCTCATGAGCAATATTTGACAAAAATAAGTGATCATAAATGTTCAATGTATCCGGAATACCGTAAAGCATCAATACAATTTGACTTTTTAGGTCCTCTCGCCTTTTATAAAGCTCGTATTGCTTCTCAAGAAAAACAATTCTTTCCATCAATTTAGACGTTTCAGATAACAGACCGGCCTTCACATGAACTATGGCATTATCACAGTAGCTGGTAATTTTTGGCCACATCGCATCCATTTGCTTTGACACCCAATCCTCCGGGTTATCTTTCTTAGCATGAGCCTCTTTAGCTTTCATCAAGCCAGCTAGAACTCTGGTGAGGTTACTGTCCACAACCATTTAGCCTTCGATTTAAGATGTTTGAATTCCACATCCGTTTTGACCTCAACGCATTTTGCATGAAACCATCTCGAACAGCCATTACAATTCAGCCAATTTTGCTTCTTCGACATGGACTTAACACAAAAATTTTTTTTATTGCACACCGCACATTTATCACATTTATCAGCCATATTAAGGTAATTGAGGTTATGTTATATTATTTAGAATAATAAATTAATATAAGTTAAATGAGCCTTTATTTTTAGATTAATTAGTAATATAAGACTATTAAAGTTTTAAGCAGCCTTATACCAGTTTATAATAAAAAAAAAATATACTAGAACATTAACTAAATTAATTAAATACGGACCAAAAAATTTTTGCTCTTGTACAACTAAAATGTCAAACACAATTCTCCAATATTTAAATTTTCTTTTGATTTGTTTTTATATAACTTTGTATTAAGAGCGATTATTTCGTTGACTATCGAATTGATTGTTTGTTTATCGATTTGATTGGTTGATACGAATATTTGTATATTACTGTAAATTATATCTCGAGGCCATATGGAATAGGCTTACTGTTTGTGATCCAATGTAAAATAAATAAATAAATAAATAAAATAAAAAGATGCTCACAATAAAGTTCTAAAAATGAAAGGGGACTTAGAGATACTATATTACAACTTCATATATTAGTTTATTGGAAAACTAAACTAAAATAAACCCAAATAATTTTACGAACTTAAACTTTAATTCATAGACCATGCCTTTGAAGTGTACCTTGATACTCCATAATATACAAAGTTGTGCAGGCATTTTGAGTCAGTCCTGTTGCTACTCAAACTCCAATCCCAAAGAGAACGAAGAAACCAAGAAGCTATTAGACAAAACTAAATGAAGCAAAGAGAATTAAGTTACCGAACCAGAAAACAAAAAAATTCCAACCAGGGCACAAATCTTAGCAGGACTTAAGCGATACAGCACGTACTATACGAAAAAAACTAAATTTAGCCCTTGGCAGCCATCAAAGTGTCGCTAAGGCGCCAAAGTGTGCTTAAAGATTAAGAAAGTTGTTGTGTCTGTCAAAATTGTAAAGCAAATAAAAGCAGCAAAGGTATTTTACTGTTAAATGATACCTCAAAACATCTTGAAAAAACTTTCAGGAGTAATAGTACTACAAAATAACAAAGCAGCAGCAACAGCTAAACAATATTTTCGATGAAGTATGCAAACTCCTCAAATAAAGTCACATACTACCCTATTCAAGAATACCTGAGAAATTTTGCAAAAGTAAACAGACAAAACTGGGATGAAATGATCCATTATGCGATGTTACTCTATAACACAACACCACATAGCGCAACTAAATTTACACTAAATGAACTAGTTTTCAGTAGACGAAGAAGAAAAACGTTTGTAAAACAAAATAACAATGAACAATCAAGCATCCTTATGGCAAGGACTATTTATGGTGGAAAATACACTTACCCTAACAAAAACAATAATTAACGTTAAAACGAGGCTAAAGAAAGTACACAACAATTTACTAAAAAAAGACTAAGAGGCAGCTCAAGCTAACTATACATATAGATAGCACTGTTAATACTAACGTACACCGCAAAAAGTCAGAGGGGGAAATCACGAATTTTCTGGAAGCAATCAGAACTCGCCACAGAATAACTACAGAAACGACATAACGCTGTTTTTTTACGGAAAAATAACGACTCAGTTTTTTGACCTTGACTCACTCACATAAGGTAGGAAAAAATTCGTTATTTTTGAATATTTTTATTGCAAATAAACTATTAAGGACTCATAATGAAGCTTTGACAGTGTAAACAAAAACCAGTTAGTTAACATAAAATCATCACTGTAATTATAAATGTCCATAATTTAAAAGTAATGTTTCCAATAAAAAATTTAATGTCGGAAACAAACTTCTTCGTCTTCGCATGTCTGTTCTAGTTATATTTGTATTCTGTGGTATATGGCCGTTCAAACATTTCTTTCAAAAGGAATTTCGCCGCAGTGATCTATTGACTGGGCGAAGTATTTTTATATTTGTAAATTTGAAAATGTTTTATCTTCAGAATAGCAAAATGGTACTCGTACATACTCGTAGCAGTATCCACAAATATCGAAAATAGGTAATTTTCATAATAATTTTTCCATAAATAAAAAGTAAAATTCGAAATAAAAGATTTTTGTTGTTAATACCGTTATATTTAAAATATACTCCTCATTCATAAGTACATATAACACAAAATTACCCACAACCAAGTAAATACTTAAGTCAAACTTTATTCAATCACAAAATAAAATTTAGAAATGTAAATTCTATGGTATGCAATTTTCTAGCTATGTATGTCTGTTCTACACATATTTTAAAAGTCGTTTTCCAAAAAATGCCCGAAAATGTGTTTTAAAATTTTTCATTTTCCATTCTTTACATTTTTGTTTTACATTCAACTGTACGAAACCAACAACATCAGAAATTTTCAAATTTCATCCGAACAAAAGAGGTGTTTTTGAATAGGCAACATTTTTAAGAATTTCCAAGTCTATACATAGTGATATTGATTACTCCGGCACACGAGAAAGAAATTTCTGTTATGTTACATGTTATATCCATTATTCCCTATCATACTAGTATATATATACATATATATAGAGAGAAATATCTATATGTACTTACATGTAAGTACAACGTATAGATATGTACAATACATAAAAATATTTAGGAGAGTGTTTTACAGATAGTGAGTTTGGTGTATAGTGAAAATTTTTCAACTTGTTTTCGTTTTTCTTTTTTTGGAAAATACAAACAACAACACACACAAAATTCAAAATGAAAATGAAAAACAAAAAAAAAATTTATACAAAATATGGTGTTGTTGTTGTTTTATTCTTTCATTTCAAAAAAAGTTTTCTTTTCATTTGTATTTTTTGTTGTAGTATTTTTAATCACAGGGAAATGAAACTGTGTTTTGGGTAATGATCTGGGAACGTCTGGTAAGACAGTAAGAAAAATTACAAAACGAAATAATTATGACGTATTACATATTAGACGTAGCAGGCAATGATTTAATATTAGTCCTAAATGTATATCTTTTTTCATTAGTTGGTTTAATTTTTTTTCAAAGGCTACTTTCTTATGAAAATAATTTTTCGAGCAACTGTCTGGTGGAAATGCATGCAACAGTAATCAATTCTTGAATGTTTTAAAGCGCTAAGCAACAATTTCTACTGTCGCTATATAGAACGATAAAATAGACCTGTCTCCATACCGTACACGCACAGAAATAGAATAAAGATTAATCGACAGGTTGAATTTCCATCATCCACTTTAAAAAGTTTGTATAAAAACAAAAAAGGTTTGAAAACACTTGATGTGTTATCGGAAAAATAAAAAGAAATTTTCTTTCCTCCTAATATATATAAATATATATATATATATGTATATATATATATAATATATGTATATACAAACATACATATAACTATACACATAACTGTACATATATACATACATATATATATCCATATAATATACAATACACAAGGCTGCATGCTATTTCAGATAAGCAAAGAATTTTTTTTTCCTTTTTTTTTGTATTTTATTTTATTTTTCCATCCAAAATCCGCCCTAAAAAGTATCGAAAAATTTTCTATAGAACGGTATCTAACAAAAAATGGAATAATTTCTTGGTACAATACGTACAAGAAAGTATATGAAAAATGTTTTAAAGGGAAAAGAATTTTGCTGTTTCGAATTTTTCAGTTTGATTAAAGGGGAACTGTTATTTGGGTAAATAAAAAATTTTGAAGTTGTGTAATATTTCGCGACAAACTTTACTAAAAAACTGATCGGAAAATAAAAAATAAAATTGTTTAAAAAAAATTGTTTCTTGTTTTGTTTTCTTTATTTTTTTTAATTCTTTATGAGACGAACGACATTTTGTTACCCATAAAGTAGTATGATTTTTATCAATGGAATAAAATTGAAGGAAAATGTGATACTTTATGGGGCAGATTTTTAGGAAAATCATAAAGAAAATGGGAAAAGGTGGAAAAAATAAAGCTAAAGCGGATATATCTATATATAGAAAAATAAACCTATATATAAAATATTAGAATTTTATTCAAAATGTTCTAATGGTGCACACCAAACGCAAACTGGGATTCACACATTTACCATCCACAGACGAGAAAAATTTTAGAAACTTAAAAAAATTCTTCAAAATATTCATGTTTAAAGCGGATAGACCTGAAGGAAAATTAGAAAAACTATAATACAATATAATATTATATTATTTCTTCGTATATTTTCGTTTTTTTGTATCATTATTATTATTATTTTCATTATTTTCCCATTTTCCTTGTCGTTGGAAAAAATAATAGCATCAAAAATACTTATAAGGGACGAAAAGGTTTTTTTTACATTCTATATTTTTCCGTTAAAGATTTTTCTCGTCTTCTTTAATTTAAAAGGCAACAGAAATGAAAAAAAGCAAAATAACAGAAAAATTGAAAGAAAATAACGACGACGACGACGAAGAAAATGTGTAATTTATTTTTTTTTTTTGCTTATTTCGAAAATAAAATGAACGACGGAAAAAAATTTTGGAGGAAACTATGAGAAAAGAATTTTTTGCTCTTGTTGTGTTACTGTTTGAAGATAGACTTAAATTTTTCTTTTTTATTTCTTGGTTATTGTTGCTGATATTTTTTACTTAGCTCTGTGTATATACATATATAAATGAAAAAGAATTTTCTTGAATTTTTAAAGATGACCTTTTAAAACGGAAAATTGATATTATTCTTCTTTTTTTGGAAACATGCTCGTATAATAGAAATTTTGTTTCAAAAGAGCGCTGAATTTGTTTTAAAATGAACTTTCTGAGAATTTTTGAAATTTGTTCCAACGAATTGCCATTTTAATATTCTATACATATAATTTTATCTGCTTGGACTACTAGAAACCTTACCGTATAGTAATACACTTAATGGCGTTCCTTTGCACGGCGTAGAACTCAGTTGACTCTTGAAGGTCTAAATTAAAAATATATATAAAAATAGTAAAGAACAATACCAGATTTATCTCCAGACTAAATTATTTAAAGACCTTTAGAAAATAAAACAAATCCTAATTTAAATTTCTGAACAAAAATCCTTATCAGATTTTAGAATTATATTTAATATTACATAGCACTATCAATAGGGGATGTTCTTTGATAGAAAGCCTTTTCTTTTATTTAGTAGCCAGGAAAAACGTTAACTTATGCAAAATCCGGTAATAATTAGAAGGGCCTTTTGAATCATTTCCGATATTTTGGAAAACTAATTATTATATTAGTAAAAATAAAGTTTTACCTTACTTAGCCCTTATGTGAGTGAAGAAAAAATATTTTAATTTGAGTGATTAACTTATTTTTTCTACGTTTGTCCAAGTGGTAACATTTCTCATTTTTAAGTATGATCGTAATCTATACTCGTACCAATTGAACTAGTTCTTATAAAATTTAAAATTTTTATTGGAAGTACATAATACATACAAAAATAGACGTCTAAAAGTACAAAAGGTACCCGGGTACCCACGTCACTCACATTAGGGTTAAAGTTATCAAAACCCATGCAGCGGAACATCATAAGATACTAAGGAAAATTATATGGTAATTATAGGTTGTGGTCAAGAATACTTTCTTTTAAAACGAATTGATTGATTAATTGAACTGCAGAACAAAGTACTGGGCAAGTGTTGATGACAGTAGGAAGGATAGGAAAGGTATTTTGTTTCTTTTCTCAGGACGGAGCAACCCGGTTGCAGACACCTAGCGATCGTACGGCACCAGACGGCATAATTATAATTACTAGAGGAAGGATAAAGGTTTAATAGGTTTAATGGTTAACGATTGCTCTTCAACAATTGCTTCTTTAAATCAGCAACCTAAGTAAAAATTATTATTTTCTCACATGTTTCTGATAATTTTACTGAAATCTTATTCTAAATTAATACTTTTCGGCTCCCAAACAAAATTGATTGATTGAATCTGCCTGTTTACAGACACCTAGGTATAGCCGATAGGTACACTGTGAGAAATAATCCTTTCATATTGAAAATTTGAAATTGTAATTATTGCTATAAAATTATACTGTTACCTTAACAAGCAATTTCTCATATTAATCGTAGTATATTGATATGACAACAAATTATTTTATTAACCACTAATATTCCGCGATATTAACAATAGTTAATTTTTTTTGTTATCACCGGTCAAACTTGAAGAGTTTTTCGAAATAAAAATTTGTTCTGTCAATTTATGTTTATTTGTTTTATAAATGTATTTTGTCTATTCTAAAACAAAAGAAAATTTATATTACGTCGCACATTTGCGTACTGATAGACTATCAATGCAATCAATACAAATAGATAAAAAATTTCTTCATTACGTTTGAGTTTCTTAAGCCAAGAAGTGCATAGTGTTGTGTAATAATTTATTTTAAAATGAATAAAATTAATTGATATGTAATAAATATAACCAGTTATAATTAAATATTAGTTAGAATTAAATAATTGTTAATTTGTTAGTACAGGGGCCGTATTGTTGAAATCGGTGGAAATTTCCCCAACCGGAATACAATTTGCTTTGAAATTCTCTATATTATTCAAATTTTTCGCCGGCTACTTTAGACATTTTTTCAAATTTGTTTTCAAGTTTACTAATATTTGTCATTTGTCTCCCTACTAAGGGAAAAATTTCGAATAGATTTACTCAGTCGGAATTTTTCCCTTAGTAGGGGGGAAAAATTATGTTTCTTAATTTAAAAAAAGAAAGTAGCCGGCGAAATATTGAGAATTTCAAACCAAATTGTATTCCGATTGGGGAAATTTCCACCGATTTCAAGAATACGACCCAGATTACAAAATATCAACAATTTTTGCTTAGATGCCAAAAACACCCACGATGGATATTTTCAACGCTTGGCCAAATTATAAAACGGCTTTAGGATATAATCCATTGTAATTATTTTATGCCTATTTTAGTTTAATTTAAATATCAATATGAGTTTATTTTAATTTTTCAGAAGACATTAATTGATTTCCAATATTTGTATTGGTTACACAGATTTAACCAGAAGTTTACATCAACTTGAGAAAATTTTATTCCATTGGAAAAACCTAAAATAAAAAACGAACAAATAAAAATTATACTGTCAATATTTAATTCACCTGATACAACGTGAATAATACATATAGTACAAGTGAATATTGCATGTAGCTGGGTTAATTTCATGAAAAATCCTCCACTACGCATATGTCAGGATATGCATCTATGTATATCTATTTAAGTTGGTTTTGAGATTCTCCCGTAACTTTGTAATGTCGATGCAAAACAAAAATTTGTGTTTGTGAATGATGCAATTCTTGTTTTTCAATTGTGATAATTATAATTAATTTATTAATAATAAAAGATATATTTAATGAAATTTCAAAATGTTTTATTTTTTCAACATGAGAAACATTTTTCTTGTAGAAATAATGGAAATTATGTCTCAATAAATAATGTCGTGTTTTCATTTGGAACTACTTGGTCATCAATATGATATGAAATACAATCACTTTAACAGAAATGATTATCTTTATGTGTCTTTCATTCGATCGTATCTATAGAATTATGCTGTTATATAGAAAATTCGTTTTATTGAATCAAAGTTTTATTTTAGTATTATTCTGATAGTCAAATCAAATATTAAATAGTATCAATATAGGGCATTGCCTTGTAAAGTCGTGTTCCAAAATTTTTTTTCTATAAGACAAGAGTGAAGTTAGCTGGTTTAGTACAAGTTATTTAATATATGGTCAAATGTCAAATTAACAAACTAAAAATGATAATGGAATTACTATTATTATAATAGATATTATGATCGGTTGACTATCGATTGCATTTTATTTTAAACGATGGTAAATTTTTTAATGGGATAGTGTTTTTCTCTCAGTGTAGTAATACAATGACAACACAATTCTAATCTACATAATCAGCAATTAATATTACATCTCCTTCCATGACTAATATCCTACCTTTATTAATAATTTACAATTAGATCTTATATTAGTTTCATATAAAGCTGGATATGAACTTCCTGAAATTTAATTTTAGTTAATAGTTTCACTTCAACTATTCAGTAACCTAAAATTAATTAATAATAATGTCGATCTAAAGGAAAGTTGATCTCTGTATGAATTTATCCAAACTACAGTATGTTCAACAAGAGCGTGTAGAGCTGTACTTAAAACTATTGCGAACTATAAATGTCCGGGGTAGTGACATCTAGCGCATTAAAAATAAGCTCCTTGAGTCTATTTTCCATGATATTTTAACACGGCGTACTTTATGAAAATAAAAATTAACATACAAAAATAGACCCAATCAGTTTAATTTTTTGTCGTCAGATCCACTTCCAGTTCTCTGGCGATTTTCATCGATTGTAGATAGCGTTGGTTTCTACGTCTACAAGGGGGACGGGAATTGTCAAATTCATTGTTATGAGAGTTTTAATCCTTCTTGTTTCATAGCAAACTACTTCTTGAAAATCGCGAATATGAACAAATATGAGCGGGACTTAAATCGGTTTTCTATTGATTCCTCTTGGACTTGGACGCTCTAAAACAAAAATTAGTTGTTTTAACTGTTTAGCGGATAACACATATGAAAGAAATGAGTGTGATTTATAAAAAACGATTTGAAGCGGTATTTTTAAGTGCATTTCCGAAAGGACCAAAAATGTTGGTTGCAAGTGCAGCAAAATATATAAAAAAGTCGAAAATATTTGTACAGAAGAGGATTTAGGAAGGAACATTATTCAATGTATAAAAATGTTGATGATTTGCTAGATAGAGGCACAATCGGGGCCACTACAAAACGGAGGATGAGGCCATCATACAGTTATTTGATGAAAACTCTTCGTTTACGATGAAAGCAGCTGTGAAAAAATTGGTGAAAAAGAATATTATTATACCAAAAATAACCATACGAAATAGAATTATGGAACATGGCTGCGCATCTGGAAATATACTTTGGTCAAACTACTGGTAACACAAAAATACATGAAAAAGCGACTACAGTGGGCGAATGAACATAAAAACAAAGATTTTACGAATATTCTGTTTACCGATGAGTCATTCTTTTGGGCTTTTAATGTTGAAGGCGTGTTTGGTCGATAAAGCTAAAAAAGAATTGTCCGAACTGTGAAGCACACGCCCAAGCTCTATGTATATTGATGCTTCACCAAGAAAGATTTTGGTAAATTAATCGTTTCCACACGGAACCTTAACGTACTTTTCATGAATACAATTTATTCTCGAGGTTTGTTACCATCTGTCCGTAAACGGTTTGGAGCGGAGAACTCTAATTGGATCTTGCAAGAAGACAACGATTCAAAACACCATAGCATACTCTGTTCGAAATTTAAATTCAAAAAGGGCATCACAACATTGGATTGGCCATCTTAGTCACCAGATGCCAATCCGATCAAAATGTATGGACACTCATGAAGATTATGCTAGAAATGTACTACATAAACAATTTGAGCGGTCTAGCGCGAGTTGTCCGGAAGATATGGAAAAATTGATCACCACAGTATGCACAAAATTTATTTTAGTATGGGCGAAAGGAGCCAGGTATTTAATAACAGTAATGGTGCCTTTACTATGTATTAGTTGGTAGCACCCAAGAAAATACAATAAACTTTCATAATGAAAACAAAAAAAAAATCGTAGTTTTATTTTTACTTAGTTTTTTGCCGTACAAGCTCTTGTTACACATACTGTAAATCAAAGGTATATATAGACATACACATACTCGTACAATAATTAATGCATCATTTAAAAACCTCATTTAAACAATAATTATTCCAATATTCAGCCATTTCACAATAAAACATGTTTTTGTTTTCGGCTCTAAATAACCAAACATTAAAAAGTCGCCTATAGCAAAAAAGTCCTTATTAACATTTTAATTTATTGCATACATTTTATCACTACTAGTAATAAATTCATTAGTACACCAATAGTAGAAAATATTACTATTCTACCTAAATATGAGGATTTAAATAAATTGTATTAATAGAGAGTACAGGAACCCATAGTAGGTACAAAAATACTCAAAATCATTAGTATAAATTAAATTTAGTTAATAAATACTCTTCGGAAATGTTTTAAGCTGCAATAGCAAATTTATTAGTAACCAAATTTTTCTAATTAATTTTGTGTTATCATTTTTTGCCGTCATTTAGGTGAATATTAGTATTGACAGTTCATACTTGACAGTCGTGAATTCAATTACAATAACATTAAGAAAATTACGTGAATGTTTCGGAAGGAATATGGTGCCTTCAAAGCCTACAATTTACCGGATATCAACGAATTTGAAGAAAGAGGGACTGTGACAAATAAGCAAAAGTATGTGCAACAACGTATAGTCATAACACCTTAAAATGTTTCTGCTGTACGCGAAAGTGTACGAGATAATCCAACGACATCAATCAGATTTTTTTAAAATTAACTATTAGTGAATCCACAAATAATTCATCAACCACCATTACATTTATTTATTTATTTATTTTATTTATTTATTTATACAATTTACAAATTTGTAAAACCGCACACCCCTTTTTGAGCATCAAAGCTCATTCATAACGAGGGAGCAGTTCATAGTTTTCTCCAAAAGTTTGTTCGATGTAACTCATAGCTCCATTCACTGTCGTCTTCAAAAGTTTGCGGTTGCTCTGAATTGTACCAGCCATAATAGCCATTGTGTGTTAACCAGCCAAGCAGCAAATACGTCGAATTTGGGCCAATAGTTATGAGGCCAAGCGCAATATAACCTTTCTTCAAATTCACGAAGCAACAACATTTTTCCAGTATACATAGATATCCGTGTCGTTTCAGGAAGCTGCTTCAAAATATATCCTACAATCCACACCGGTTGGGGTACTTCAACGTTCTACTGGGCGGGCAGTGCTTCACTCCAGCAACAAAAATACAATTTCCAATAATTCGGAATGATTTCGGAATGATTTACATCCCTCGAAAATGAGTGCAATTTGGGCTGGAGGGGTCATGCAAATAAACCAGATAAAATTGAACAACTTAAATGAATATTAGAGAAGAAATTTACATGATACAGGGTGAAATGTGTGAAAAAGTAATGAAAAATTTAATCAAAAGCGCCCGCATGTGTAAGGCCAATAGAAGCGGACATTTGGTAGACATTATTTGGCAAACGAATTGTAAACATTAAATCTATTTTCTTTTTTTTAATTGTATAGCAAAAAAAAGTAGTAAACCTTTCGGATTGACACCCTGTAAAAAAGTTAGTAAAGTTAAATAAGTTATGTAAAGTTATAAGTTACGTAATGAGTTAGTAAATAAAATTAAATATAAAGTTATGTTATGTTGGTTATTGTTAATAAAGTTATGTCTTAATTAGTTACCCAAAGCGACGATTCGCTCTTTAATCTCAAGTTTTTTTTAGAAAACCTGAAAATGTTATCATTTCGCTAAATCATCGTCGAAAAAAATAACTACTCTTCGTTTATACACACAAGCGTTGCTCCACATTATACTACGATCATCCAATTAAAAGCCTCATAGAGTAAAACGAGAAATTCCGGATGAAAACCACCTTAAAAATGAAACAGCTAATCAAAATCAAAGATCAATAAACAAAGTTCACGCTCAGGAGAATAAAAATTCATTCCTCTGCCACACCCACGAGGTATAAATAATTGGGTTGAAGAAAAATAAACCGAATATTTTTTCGCTTGATGGCTTTAGTGACATATATCTCGTGATGTATTTGTCGCATTGGGCGATACTTATAGTCGTTGGAACGGGGGATTCATGTACTAAAAACTCTTTTGTCATTGATTTAAGTGATCGATTCAGTTGGGAGTTTTAGCGTATCAAGGATGAAGGCAATAAAGAGAAAATTCACTATATTTTACAATTTTGCTTCGATAAAGGCGAACACGCGTTTATGACGTGAAAATGTCAAGCGAAAATGACGACGAAATGTCAAGCGAAAATGATAATGATAAAAGGCCGGCGAAGCGGCCCAAATTGTGGCCAAACCAGGTTTGCAGTCTATGAAAGTTGTGCTTTGTGTTTGGTGGGATTAGAAGAGAATCATCTACAATTTAGAACTCTACTACAAGTAATTTCACCGACTGCAGGCAGCAATCGACCAGACGCTATTGGAATTAGCCAATAGAAGAGTTGTCGTTTTCAACCAGGTCAACGCCAGGCCTCACAAGTCCATGATGACTCGCCAGAAGCCCAGGGATCTTGGTTGGGAGATTATTATACATAGTCCGGACCTGGCACCAAGCGAATACCATCTCTTTTTGACCATGGCAAGCTCTCTTGATGGTGTTAAAGTGGCCTCACAAAAGGCTTGTGAAAACTGGCTCTCTCAGTTTTTTTGCGAATAGGGACAAGTCGTTTTGGAGAAGCGGCTTAATTAATTGTCTTCTAAATGGCAACGTGTTATCGTAAAAAACCGCGCATATTTGAGCCAAAACAAATTATTGTAGCCATGTTAAATAAAGCCCCGAAATAAACGTAGAAATGATGGATTTATTTTTCCCCAACCTGATAAAAAAAGTAAAACAAAACTTAACAGAAAAAATAATAAAAAATGTCGGTTTCAATCTTTACGTTTTACAAACTCCACATACCGTGCGTGAAAAAATCGGCTCACCGAATTAAAAAAGGGTGACTTAAAAATGGTGTTTTTTCTGACTTAAAAACAGCGTTTTTATTTCGTTTTAAAATTGACTTAAACTCTATAATAAAAATGAAATAAAAAAAACTGACTTTATTAATGCATATCATAAGTCATTTTGAAAATTATTTGAGCAGTGTCTTTATAAATGGCATAAAATGTGTATTTATAAATGGCATAAAAGGCCCACTTATTTATGTTTTATATTTTCATTTTTCATTAATGAAACGCATGCATTTCTATGTGTATTAAAAACAAATTTTATGTTTATAATGTATACTGTTAAAATTAGCCGAAAGTTTCTAGCCGAAAGATAATGCAGATAGTGTCTTGAATACAGCAAAAATCAGTTATGAACTCGAATTTATGAGAATTTAGGATCAGGTTACATCATTCAGGTGAAGGAGAAATTATTTCAGTTTATAGGAATTTAAAAATCGATAGGAGCGAGAGTATAAAGAGAGTTTAAAAATAGTCAAGGCACTATCTGCATTATCTTTCGGCTGGAAACTATCGGCTAACATTAATAGGGTCTATAATGTGAAATAAAATACAATTTTTTAAGTAATTTTGAAAATGAATTAAAAAATATACTTGTAAAATGACGTAAAATATGCCTTTCTTGTGTCATTTTGAAATTAAATTTGTTTTTGTAAAACACCTTTGTTAAGTTAGAAAATTTGTTAAAAATACGACAAAAAAAGGTCCTATTTTTTCATATAAAAACACCTATTATAAGTCCACCTTTTTTATTTCAGCCTATTTTAATTCGGGGAAACATAAAAATCGTGTTCGAAAGAGAAACATGTCAAAAATTTATTTTTGTCTGTCATTTGGACCAATTTACACATTTGTGCATACAACTTAAATCGTTTTCGTCCGAAAAATAACACTATAACTATAATAATAATAAAATTATTAATAATAATTATCAAAAATAAATAATTAACATGTTATATAATTTATATGTTATCAAATTATTATGCTTTTTTCAAAAATAATTCCGATTTAACACTAATATCCGGAAGACAACCTGTCATTTACACATGGTTCGGGGTTCGATTCCCGATAGAGGCAGGATGCAAAAAGGATTTTTTAACATCCAATTACGGTCAGTGAAGAAAATGAACCAGCCGACCCATCTTCCATGCCAGTAAGGCTGGTATGGAACTATGCAATGTGCAGATGGTTCTACGTAAATCGGACTTATAGCCGTGCGTCCTCGATTTGGCATGCAATGCGTAAGATACGACGTGAAAAGCGAACCACAAAAGATTTGGGAGTGCTTCGGAAGCCCCAGAACAGATTGCATAGATTAAAACATAAAACAAATAAAAAACCATAGCATTGTATGACTGGTATAAATCACTGATAGAAGCAAACATAGTGGCAGTGGCTATGTATGTATGTGTATACGGCCGTCTCGCAATATATGATAGAAGCAAACTTTCTTTTATTTACAAAGTATTAAGTACTTTGTGCAACTGCTGTAAATGCGGCAGAAAAATAAATTTTCATTCTTCTCAGCATGAATTTTGTTTATTTATCTTTAATTTTGGTAAAGAATTTTTTATGTTTAAGGTAGTATTTTCATTTTACCAGTAGAATAAACGTAGGTAGCAAAAAAATGTGTGATGAAAGGGCTATGTTTCTATCCACTATACGTGCATACACACAAAGTTTGCTCTATATCACAATTGTGTGGGTAATGAAAGAGAATCATGTCAAAAATTTATTTTTGTATGTATTTTGGACATACATACACATTTGTGTATTCCCCATAAATCGATTTCGTTCGAAACATAACACTATAACTACATATAATAATAATAAAATAATTTATATGTTATCAAAAACAAATAATTAATACTTATGTTATATGTATAATTTATATGTTCTCAAATTATAATGCTGTTTTCAAAAAGAATTCCAATTTAACAAGACCCATTAAGAAAGACCTGTCATTTTACATACACTCTTGTGCGTAGTGGCTGAAAGTCTGATATTCAAGAAAAACTTTTTTTCTGGCCAGGGGATATAGTTCAAAAAAAAAATTTTTTATGTTTGAACATAAAAAACTTTTTTTTTGAACTATATCCCCTGTTGAAGTATACACAAATGAGTATGTAAATAAGGACAGGTTGTAATGTCTTACGGATTTTAACGAATCTTAGATAAATCGGAATCCTTTTTGAAAAAAACGTAATAATTTGATAACATATAAATTATATTATATATTAATTATTTGTTTTTCATAACATATTAATTAATTTATTATTATTATAGTTGTAGTGTTATTTTTCGGTCAAAAGCAAAATTAAGTGGTATGCACAAACGTGTATACTGGTCTTCAATTTACACATAATTCTATGTTTGAAATGTGTATTTTAAAAAATTAACATACACAAGTGTGCATACGGGCCGGGATAGGGATACACAGTGATCATCAAATTAAAGACATCATAACGGAAAATGGTGAAATTCTGAATGAGAACTAACTTGAAAATAATAAACATCTTATCAAAATTAAAGGTAAACAAACATAGTTCATGCTCAGGTGAGTGAAATTTATTTTTCCGCCACGTGTACTAGATATAAATAAATAAAGTAAAAGAAATCAACAAATTACATAATAATTTCCAAAGCATTTGTACGAATTTTTTTTTGTGTTTACGTTATTTCAGCCTGCATACAGACAAACCGTCGCCACATTATATTTTTTGAGTTATAAAACATGAAATCGAATTAAACAAAATGTAATTAAAAGGAGAACAAAAAACCAAAAAATAAATCTGTTTGGGTTTCCTAAAAAATGAAATGACAACTTGTCTAAATATTCGGTTTCGACGCAGCGCGAATTTCATGTTTCATCCTTTTTTGACAAAACTCCATGGTTAAAAAAATATCGATATACAACATATTACGTTACATACTTCATTCGCAACCAGACGAAAAAAAATAGACATTTGACTCGTTTGTGTGTGTGTGCGCGATGTGTTTTTGTTTTTAAAAAAAGTTTGATAGAGAAGTGATAAAAATAATTAGAATATTTAATAAATAAGTGTGTTTAATATTAATTGTTGATAGATTAAAAATAATATAAATTGAAGTTTATTTTTGTTATATTTTTGGTTTAATTGTTTTTATTATTTCATGTTTCTTTTCCTTTTTTTTGATGAAAATAAAAATTCAAAATGGCCGAATAAAAATGTCCGGGCATCGCGAGTTAATAAATAAAATCGCGGTTTTTATAAGAAATGGATCACAAAAAATCGCCAATACGTCGTGCTAAACGTCAATCAAAAGTTTTAGAAGATAATTTTTGGGATTGCAGTGTTTGCACATTTCGAAATACAGCCGAAGCATTCAAGTGTTTAATGTGTGACGTACGGAAAGGTTAGTCAATTTTTCGTTTTATTATAATTGTGACCGGATTGTCGTGCAATTTTATTGTGTATTTACTTGGACAGGCTGTATAATAGTCTTATAACGTTTTCATTAATTAAATTGTACAAAAGTGGTTTATAGAATCTATCAAAAACTGGATAAATAGAACGATATCGAGTTAACATCTTTGGGATG
Source organism: Nephrotoma flavescens (assembly GCA_932526605.1). NCBI lineage: Eukaryota > Metazoa > Arthropoda > Insecta > Diptera > Tipulidae > Nephrotoma > Nephrotoma flavescens. The sequence goes on from OW052222.1 coordinate 115,796,268, forward strand.
AGTAAGGCGAGATATGCGCGTTAACACACACACTCATGTAAAAGTAAATGTCAATAATCTCAGTTTTTAGACAGCACATAACAGCTTTAAATCATTAGCATGCTTATTCCTACAAGAGCAATCCAATTCAAATAATTACTTGTTCACTTAAATTCCCAATTATGAGGTTGAAGAATTATTTTAATTTTTACATACTGATACTAGGTACAAAACCGAACTCATTCATTGGAATTCGACATCCAAATCTATAGTAAATTTCACTAGCCAATTGTTTCGTTTGTTTACAAAAAAAAGCAAATTGACTTTTAAAAAACTAAGCCAAAAATAAAAGTTCTAGATAGTCGAAAACATTGCATTACAGTACAGTACAATCACTGATCTATATACAATATAGATAATATAAATCAGTGAGTACAATAGATTTTCTTAAATTATAGTTTTACTAGAAGAACGTTAGCCAAGTATTTAGTTTTGTCCCCAAGTTAGGTTATCCGAAATTATGTAGAATGACAGCCCTTTGAATTTCCATTAACACTTGACGGGCCACGTAAATTTACGTTTTCCCATTGTGACTTCCTAGGATGGGCCACGTAGATTTACGTTTTTGCTTGAATTTTTAGTACGCTACGCTAGTTTTTCATTTTATGCAAATTCTGTTATTTTTTGTCATGTTTTTTTTATTCTCCAAAAAAATGCCCAGTAACCGAGAAAAGCAGAGCAGATTCGACCCGTATCAAAAAACATAAGTCGGACTATTTTTGTTAACTTGGCGCTCTTGACAACGATTCTTTGAAGTTTCTACGATGCTTTTATTGTAGTTTGGTTTGGGCTGGCTCTCGGGTTTACAATTTGTATATCGACTAAATTTAGTAAGATTTAACTACTTTAAAGGGTCTTTCAAAAAGGATGCTCGACATGTGTGTGAGATATCCCCTCATTTTTTGTTTGAAAGAATATTTTATGGCAAGTATGGAATATAACCTCGTTCAAATGTCCGCCGCAGCTTTGCTTTGGGGGTACGTATTCGGGAGGTTCAATTTTCGATGACTTTGTCACATAAATGTGGACGAATTTGCTGGATGGTAAAGTAAGAAGTTTAAAGGCGCTAACTCGAACGATCTCGGTAACTAGATAACGTCGCCACCGCGCGAAATAACCATGCCCTCAAATTGCTCGTGCAGAATGTCCATCGTGGCATGTGCTGCTTGGCACGTAGAGTCGTCTTGTTGGAACCAGATGTCTTCGGTATCCATATCATCCAGTTTCACGGTTATGGTAATGCCTCCTAAACTGCAGGTCTCTTACTCTCATTTTTTTCGCATGACGTCAATACTCAATTTATGTCTAAACTAGATAGCGGCAGAATTGCGGTCTTTGAGAAATTTACAACAACAATCCCATATATGTAATTCCAAATTGGAATTGTTTTAAATCAACTTTTTGCTGGTATAGAATAATTCTATTCTACCGGTTGTAAATTAGTTACGATTTCTTATAATATTCAATATTATTCGGTCATATTACTATTTAATTAGATATATTTAGTTGTGTTTTCACGTTTTGTTTAACTTCAAAGTGTAATTGTTCCCAACTAATAAAAATAAGTAAATACAATTTTTGGTTGTTACTTTGAGCACAATATTTATTCTATTCCAGCATGGATTTAACCGGTACCAAAGTAAGACCACAAATAATGTTATGATATTTACACGTTACCCTCGTATTGCGCTGAGTTCAAACTTTAAAATTTATTACCAAAAAATTTAAAAATCAATTTTTGAAAATTATTAAATGGCTTACTTAAAAGTTTACAAAAAGTTTCAATTAAAATGTAAAATTAATGTAAAATTTTTGTTTCAAGTTGAACGTTTATTTCACAACTTTAAATTTTTTTTATCATCTAGAAAATAATTAATTCAATTTTAAATTTACAGTAAAGCAATGTATAATCGCATTTATTAATAATACATAAAGTAAATTAAAGTTTTATGCCAGCTCGAACAACAATTCCAAAAATGTTTGGTCCAACTTGTAACACGCAAAACGACAACATGTAATATTTAAACACGTCAACAGTCGCTCAATTTTTCGAAGCTGTAGGACGCACTTTTGCGGTTTTTTACATTATATTCGTGTGTTTTATGCTACTTTTTTAGTGTACTACAATAATTTCGGATTGGATGATATTTATTAGAAATCGACTTACTTATGTTAAATGAAAAATGCCAAAATCTAAAATAAAAATGTAACATGCATTACTAAAAAAATTGGAAAACGCGTATCCTCCGGCTTCGACAGTTTGAGCGCCACTAACAAAACAAACTGGAGAAAAGAAATACATAATATTCTTATGTCAAATTCTTTAGAAGTAAAAAGATCATAAAATTTTTGATCACAAATATCTTTTCATGATCTTTATATCAAATTCTTTAGAGGAAAAATGATCAAAAAAAATTGATTATGATCAAAATTTTTTGATCACAAATACCTTTTCATGTTCTTTAGAAGCAAAATAATTGATTTTTTTTTTTAATCTCTGATCAAATTTCAAAATCACAATTTTTTGAAGGATTTGTTTTCTGATCAAAAAAAAGAAAAACGTCAATGTCAAAAACAAAGAAACAAAAGACGCGCCATTTTCATTATCGGCATTATAATTTGGTGTTTATATTTTAACTTGCGTCTAAGTATTTATTTAAATGAAATATTATAAATAATTCTAGTTTTTGTGTAATTTAAAATGAATTTGGTGTAATTAAAAGTGTTTTTTTTTGTTACGTTTTAATTTTTTTTTGTTGTTTGTTTTGATGTCCCTTTAAACAAATGTAAACAAACCATTTTTTCTTTTCGTGTTCAAGACCACAAAATAATTTATCTCATTTCATTTCTTCTAAAGAATTTAACATTATTGTTTTGTAATTTTCTATGACAAAATTCATTTTGATTTTAATATCACATTCGTTCGAAATGTCAGGCAACAAAAACTTACCTGGATTCAGATGTCAGGGTAAAAAAAACTTACTCGGGTTGAGCTGTCAGGGTAACATTTTGTCATTACAAACAGTCGTGTGCAATATAATAGGTAATTCTATGAAATTTTTAAATAATACATTTTTTTTAACAAATTCACCAATATCAATAATTGAAACATGGTTTTTTTAATTGTCAGTCTCTTCTAGAAAGCAAAACATTTATTACATTATCGCGTCATTGTGATCATAGATCGATCTATCGTATTCAATTTTAATTCATTTACACCATCTGTGCAAATCAATAGGGAAATTTAAGTAATCTTGTTAAAAAATAGATATTCGTTGGAAATAATTGATTTTTACATAAAGTATTAATATTTTATGATGTACCCGTTATTTTTAAGAACCACATTACATCGCCTCCCCATAGAATCAATCAATGATTGACATCTTTCAACTGAGATGCTCCATCAACAATTTTGAACATTTTCTCATCGCTCAATTATATTTTTTGGCCTCGGAAATTTACTAAACCATGTTTTAACTCACTCCATCGGTTTTCTATTGGGTTTAGGTCAGGAAACTGAGTTGGCCATTTCATTATATTAATTTTATTTGCAGCAAACTAGTCTTACCAAATTCGCCGTGTGCTTCGGATCGTTGTCCTGCTGAAACACCCAGCGCAAGGGCATGTTTAAATGTCTGAAAGTAAATGTCTGAGACCAAAAAATATAAATGAGCTTTAAGAAAATGTTCAAAATGGTTGATGGAGCATCCCAGTTGAAAGATGTCAATCACTGATAAATTCTATGGGGAGGCGATGTAATGTGGTGCTATAAAATAACGGGTACATCACCAAATACTAATATTTTATGTGGAAATCAATTAATTCCAACGAATAACTATTTTTTTAACAAGATTACTTAAATTTCCCTATTGATTTGCACAGATGGTGTAAATGAATTAAAATTGAATACGATAGTTCGATCTATGATCACAATGACGCGATAATGTAATAAATGTTTTGTTTCCTAGAAGAGACTGACAATTAAAAAAACCATGTTTCAATTTTTGATGATTTTGTTAAAAAAAATGTATTATTTAAAAATTTCATAGAATTATCTATTATATTGCTCACGACTGTATTTTTATTGCTGCCTGGTAACACAATTGTGTGGGTACGGCAAAAGTACCATGTCAAAAATTTATTTTTGTATGTGTTCCACCAACTTACACATTTGTGTTTTCTTTTCAAACTTATTTTCGTCCAAAAAAAATATACTATATAACTACACTCACAATTGTGTTGGTTGTACTTCAAATCAAACGAAATTTTTTATCAAAAACGGCATTAGATACTATGATTTTTGACCCACACATTTGTGTAAGGCCAGTTTTTTTCTTTGGTGAAAAAGGGATATTCGTTAGAAAAAAAAATCTTACCCGGAAAAGTTACCCTGTGTAACTTTAAAAAATCGCGATATTTTGTCAGATTTTATAAAAAATTTACGCATACATATATTGTGTGGTAAAGGCAAAAACGAATCATGTCAAAAATTTATTTTTGTATGTGTTTTGAACCAACTTACACGTATTCCTTTCACACTTACTTTCGTCCGAAAAAAACACTATATACACAATTGTGTTGGTTGTACTTCAAAACAAGCGATATTTTTTATTAAAGACACCATTACATACTATGATTTTTTACTCACACATTTGTGTGGTTTGGACTTGTAGAAAATCAAAACAGAGAAATATCAAAACAAAGACATCGCGCCTTTTTTACAATTCCATTTTTAATAGTACTTTGCTTTATGATTGCTTATTACACCTATGCTAACAAGTTGATATGTAATTCTGACATATAATAAAAAAAGTTTTGTCTTGCTTTTCACCGGTTTCATGTTCGTTTACATAAAATTCGTGTAACTTTTTTTTGTAAAGTCTAACCAATATGCTATAAGAGAACGAGGCGGAGTGAAGAAAAACAAAAACGTCGACATCCCGTTTCGTCATTTTGTTTTAAGCGGCCAAAGACATTAATAATATTATATAGACTAGTAATAATTAAATGTCAAGTGAGTAAATTTCAAAGAAAAAAAGAGAGTCAAAAAATAATCAGTACTGTAATAAGAATTTTTATTAACGAATATGAATGAAGTTAATTACTTGTAGTATTAGAATTCTGTCTATAATAATTACCAACATCCAAGAATTTTATAATATTTTTTTAACCACAAGTGGTTTATGAGTCTTACACAAAATACTTAATCGAATTTATACAACAAAATTATTTCGAAAAAGCTATTCAACTATTCCATATAATTCATAAAACCGAACTATTCACTGTTTAACAATTATCAATATAATTAATTAACCCTAGAATCGGATTTAATTATAATTATACATATTTTATAATTAAAATATTTAAAATACTGAAAAAATGCGCCATTTTGTTACCACATATTTAATTGAAAACGGTTTCGGTACGGGACTGGCGGAATCTATTGTGCATAATTCATATCATCCACAACAAATAATTTTTTTTTCCGATACATTTATTTTAATAACACACAAATTTAGAAACACACATTTGATCACAAATTGTATTCAACACACAAATTTCATCATAAATTGCATAAAATTTTCAAATAATTCTATTTTGAAAGACAAACAACCAGAAACAAAAGCTTTATGTTGTGGATGATATAGAAATCAAAGACAGAGATATAAATAGAGCTTTATATATGCATCTCGTCGTAACTGTCCACGCATGAAATAGACGATTTTATATGGAGAAAAAGCACGTTACTGGTCTATTTAAATATTATAATGTCTTTGTAAGCGGCCTGTAGCTTAGGAGGCATTGGTTATGGCAATGCCAATTAAGTATAGATCGATGATTCCACCAGATCAAAATCCGTACCAAACTGAGTTTCTCGGGATGCATTTGGTGCTGGTGTATCTCTTGTGGATTGCTATCGTGCGAAATGCGACTTTTTTGGTCGTTCACATATCCATTCATTCAAAAATTAGCCTCGTCGCTAAAGATGAATTTTTGGCGAAATTTAGGTGTAAAATTTGGGAATATAATTTGATGATTTGCACACGTTGTTCAATGCTATAACCTCCCATGGTGATTTGCCATACAGTACACTACTGAATAATTCACAACAAATTTGCCATATGTTGTTTGCTAACTTACCTTAGCATTTTTAAACCGTATTCTCTAAACATTTTTTCCCTCCAAGACAAAACTATTGACATCGAATGAAACGTAGACACGAAATTTTAAAGATATAAAACAAATAACATGTGTTAAAAGAACATTAAAACCAAATATTTCTTAACTTCGTATGGGAAATTAGTCCTATGTACAATTCATCCGTGGAGCTTTATTTACTGTTGTATATGCTAAGCTCTTGATTACTATTGTATATGCTAAGCTCTTTAAAGGCTAATATTTATTTCTGCAAAATTACATTATTCTGTAGTTATTATTTACGATAAGTGTTTGAAATTTAATCTAATCTGTTGAAAGCTGTGGTGACATGTTGTAACTTCGGAATTTTCGATACTATCGAAAATTTCTATAGTATCGTTAAATTGGTATGTTGAATCATTTTCGACCATAACTTTTCTCGATATTTTATCACTATATTTTTTCTCTGCGATACACAGTGATACACAAATTTTGACATAACGAAACAATATACATATAAGGTAAAAAGAAGATAATATGTGTTTACAAAAAATTAAATTAATTAAAATTTTATTTTTATTTTTACATAAATAATTAATTTTAAATTTATTTATAATCAAAAGCACAAGTTTTCCAATATTTTAAATATTGATATTTATTATTATTATTATTTGCGTGTGGTGTGGACAAATAGATTATGTATATGAATTATGAATCGGGTGTATCCAGCCCATGTAGGCCTCACTAAAAATTAGTAGGCTTCACACATAATATAAGGTTGATGCAAATCTTACTAAAAAAAAATGTAGATATCTCACAGTGAGGCAAAAATTTTCATGTTGTAACATCACTTTTTTCGATACTATCGAATTTTACATCTCTTTCGTCACAAATTAAATTTATCGTTTTTTCATATTGCGATCTCTACCTATTCGAATAAAACAGTATGTCGTTCTACTCTTATTGTATCACCTACTTATTTTAAGAGTGATACTTTATCGAAAAACAAAAAAGAGATAAATAAACAATTTATTCCTAGTAGTGTGCAATCGCAATATAGAAAGCAAAATTTAAAAGTGAAACGACAAGCAATTTTGTTTTAGGAAAAAGAGATATAATATTCGATAAATATCGAAAAAAGTAATGTTACAACATCCCACCCCCTGTATTTTAAATAAAAATTTATTTTGTTCTATTTTCTTTTGTTTTTATTGTTTTTATCTTCATGGTGTTAAGTTTAACAAATTAAGCAATTTATGGCAGATATGGCTCGTGTGAAGCATGTTATCACCGACTGTTCGCTGGTATGATCCAGTTGCCAAAAAATTTAAAACTACCGCTAATTTGGTTTCCAGTGGGATTTTGGTTATCCGTTCGCCTTGAGGAATATGCGGCCTTAATTAATCAATTAAATATTTAAATATCTCTTTATTAATACTGAACGATTCAATAAATCTAAAATAAACATAAAATTCCATTAGACTATAAAAAGAATGAACAATTTAAGTGACTCACTTTTTGTTTTCCATATTCATTATGTCGTATCTATCTCTAAGATACCTCTTTTGAACAACATATTCCTAATTTACCTCATCCTCGTCTTCAACAAGATCACGAGATGAAGCTATATAGCCCCAACAAATCCCCTACAATCCCTTATTAAATTATAAAAAGCAAAGCACTTATATTTCTATTATTGCTTTGACAAGTAAACAAATGGATTCTAAATGTCATTTTAATTCCGAAAACATTCCGAAAACGTGTTGCCAGCTGTAAATATTTATTATCCATCGAAAAAGTTATAACATACCATTTGTCGTTATTTTCGTTGTGATGTTTTTTATCGAAACGAAATATGTGATAGTTACAACATGTCACCACTGATGTTTTTATCGCGAGTTAATCGAGAGTCGGACCTCGAATTCGGAATATTTTCTGAAATCCCTAGATTGCCTTACACTTGAATTTTAGAATTTCGTGAAAACTGAAAAAGCTATGCGTTTTAAGCAAGCCTATTTGACCACCAAATTTAGTTAGTCAATGCCAGTTTTGCGAACTCGAAAGACTTCGAACGAATAATTTTTTTATGTGTCTGTGACTAAGTCCTCAATAGCATCGATAATTTATTAATCGAAACCAGTGTTAGTTGTTTGATTTAGCTTTTATTATGGAGGAACGTTCTTCTTTTAACTCTAGTTGTTTTTACCTTGCGTTGATACACTAGTTAATATTTAATCTGCGATTAATTATTAATTAATCTTTGAAAATGAATCAGTTAGCTTTAGGATCGGTAACGAGTATGTGGTGAGGCTTGGTCAATTGACGTTTATTTAGAAATTGATTTTTGAAATATATCTTATTTGATCTTAGTGCTAGTTAAAAGTTATTTTTAATGCATAATATAATTAAATTTTGTAATCGTTCACTATTGTTAAATCATAATTATCAATAAAATCGCATTAATAAATAGTTAAGAGCATCGTGCGATCTTAAACCTTATTCATAGGCAACAGTACCTCTGAAGCAAATATTGAACATTTTCACTTCTAAATTTATTAAGTAATTTAAATTTTCTACGTGCCGTCACATTTATTGTATTCGTCGTTTTTACTTAACCGTGCATTGCCTAGTAAAATATTACGAGTGTACAACAAGTTGACTGTTTCGCTTGTTATGAAATGTAATTTGAAAACTGAGTCGTCGATGTTGTCAAGTCAGACACTTGAAGCACTTGATTGTTATATTTGAAAATTGCGTAAATATTATGGCTTGCTGTAATCCACGGGCCATCTCGTTTTAGGATATTCTACCCTTTGAGACTACTCCGTCTTATCTAAACGACCAACTTTTTTTATTTCCTACTTTAAACATAAATTGATACCGCTTAGTTTACGTGAAACTGTAGACTGGTTCATTTCCTAGACTTGTATGTATCCGTCGTTCTGGAATGTAACAACCTTAACTGAATTTAATACATTAAAATGGGTTGATGAAAGATATAATAAAACTAGTTCAATTTTAAATAAACAAACAAATATGTTGTTATAATTTAATAAACAAACAAATCAGGTTAGCTATGTAACAAACGCGGTTTGTTGCTTCTCAATAACTAAAAACATGGGTTAAACATGTTCGAGAAAATGAACTTTTTGCTATTGTAAGTTTTACAAAACTGCTTGCTGATAAAAAAAGTAAATGTGTAATCCTTTCACATCTTTTTTATTCAAATTTTCAGACGAGATTTTTTCAAATTTTCAGAGGGTCCTCCTCATGCTTTTATTATAAAGGAAATAATTGGTATCATTATAGTCACATTATCCACTCACGCTTAAGGGCTTTAAAACTTGTACAGATTTCTAATTTCTTACGCTCGAAAACCTCGTCAAACTAATTGTCAGGCTCATTTATCCTGCTTAACTTATATTTCAATAATTTTTGTTATCTGACAACATTTCTTTAAGTAATATTTTAACACTGGTAACCTAAGATCCAATCCATAGAGCGAAATACAGCAGAATTATGTGCGTTCATTAACTTTAGAGTAATGTTTAATTGAAAATCAGATAAACATTTTTGGACATCATTTCACTGTTGTTTAAAACACAACAACTTCAGCCTATAGACTGGATGTGCGCCTGGTTAAGCCTGTGAAGTAAAGTTAAACAACAGAAAACTATATATTGGCCACTAAATGCCATTAACTATTCTTAAGTGAAAATTATAAGATTAAAACCATATACAGTATTCTCCATTACTATAAAGGTAATCTAGGTACTTTTTGTTACACCAAATAACATAAAACAACAGTATGTATTTTCAAAGATTAAATAAAATTAACAACAACAAAAATGCACAAATAAAGTAAAAAATGAGAAAGTTCAACAGGAAATTTATAAAGGATGATGTCATATATTATTTCCGTTTTATTTTTTCTACATTATGATTCTATTCCACGGTACAAAAAATTAAATGAAAATGTAAAATTAATGTTTTATTTTGTTTGTATTAGATTTCTGTTTAAAATTTTTTTTTTCTATTTATTTTGAAATCATTTTTAAAGGTACATCAACGCGAAAACCGCGTCTTAATTCCGCCCTAGTAGCGCAACAGGCAGCGACACTTCCTGGAGCATCAACCAATATACCTAATGGTACATCGGGACCAGGTGGCGTGGGTGGTGTAGGTTCAGTAGGCGGTATGCAAACTTCAACATCAACAAAAAATTCGGGTAAAATATCACGAAACAAAAATAAAAAATATCCGGCTCGATTAAAAAATGTCGATCGGTCTAGTGCTCAAACACGAGAGGTGACTGTTAATTCGGTAACGGTTTTGATAACCGAATATAAGCCTAAACCAATTGTTAATCGTCGTGAATCCAGTGATCAAACTAGTATGAGTGAAAGTAATGATTCGCGAAGTTAGGCTAATTTTAATTAGGAGATATTTATTTTACTATTTTAATTTTTGTTTTCGTTATCTTCCATTATTACATAACTAACATGTGTGCATTATGCACCACGTGGTGCGTTGAGTGAACCACAAACAGGTGGATATTACAATTTTATGTAATTAAATAAAAACAAAATTAATAATTAATTTTATTAAACTATATAATTTATATTAGATAGATTAACGTACTGTAGAGCATTCACGTACATTTATTTTATAGTGTTCATGTGACTGTCAAATAAATAAATATAATAATTTTAACAACCTATATATTTAATTTTAAGAGTGTACAACTTATACACACTGTAAAAATTTAAATGAACCGTTGCAACAGAAAATTATGTCCAAGCTGTTATATATAAAAATATAAACTAATATTTTCAATATTAAATAAAATACTGCCATATATTTTTATTCAAAATATTTTATTTTAATAAAATACAAGATTCCAAAATAGCTTAAAGTTTTTGTGTCAGTTTTTTTTAATTCACATAAATAAAATAGAAATTTCTTAATTTAAATGCGAAAATAAATAGATAAAGTGAAGACTGAATAATTTCTTTAAAAATAAAATAATATTAAATTATATAAAAAAAATTATGCAACGAAAAACTAAAATGATAAAATTAATTTTTCTATTTTTAAATTTAGATTTTGACAGTGAATTACATTGTCAACATTAAAACAAAAAATATTATAGATAATCACACGTGTATTTATCGTAGGAGCAAAATGGCGATAAATTTTCTAGCCATTTTGTTTCAATTTGTATTTTTGTCTTTTTTTATCTGTGTAAATATAATAAAATTATCGTATATTGAATGCCATTTTGAAACTTAAGTAATTCATAATTAATTACAAATGGACGCACATTTAAGATGTAATAAAAATATAATTTAACTTAATTGCAGTACGAGTATTGCTACAAAACAATAAATTTATAACTCTATTTCCAGATGTTGGTTAAAAGGTAGGTGTCTTTACATTTGCTAAAATTTGACGAAATTATTAAATTTTGATAAAATATTAATTTTCTCTGTGAGAGTCAATTTAGATATTTCAAATATTTATGGCATTGATGATATAATAAATCCGATTTTTCTTTGTTTTTCATACGAAAATTAACACAAGCCAAACGCAAAACACGTTTCTAAATATTATGATAACATGAGAACAAATTGCTAAACTAAACAAAATTCGGAAGCGCCATTCTAACAAATCAGGAGGTTGTTCGTAAACTACATTGTTACAATATCTCTTTTGCTTCCCGCTAACACAATTGTGTGGGTAAATAATTAAACAAGAGGAACGTACTTTTTGTCGTTCATAAACTCGTTTTAAATTGTTACAAATGTCATTCTCAACCCTACTCGAGACTGCCTTTCCAGCTGTCAAAGTACTAATTATGCTACAAAAAAAGCGAAAAAAATATTCTTTCACATCAATATCTGACAAAATAATTTTTTAATGAACTTTTTTATGTGGTCAATGTGTTTGATAAAAGTACTATGCGTATAATTGAGTATTATTTACAAATTATAATTTTAATACTTAAGTTTACGGAAACCAATAGTTCATTCTAATGAGGACCTAAACATTCACACCATGATAAATAAATTAACCGAGACCATCCAAAGTTTCATGTTGATGATGGAAAGACAAATGAGCATGATGATGCAAAATATGAATACGCTTATGCAAATTATAGTCAAAAATCAAAAATGACAATTCTAAAAATAGCCATTTGGAATGCGAACGGGCTCTCGCAACACAAAGCTGAGGTACAAACATTTCTTATCGAACAAAATATAGACATCATGTTAATATCTGAAACACACTTCACAAAACAAAATTTTTTTAATATTACCGGCTATTCCGTTTATGACACCAAACATCCGGATGGAAAAGCACACGGCGGCACTGCAGTCTTAATAAAAAGAAGATTAAAGCACTACGAGCTCCAGAAATATGCTAAAGATCACATCCAGGCTACAACTGTCAGTTTGGAAGAATGGTCTGGGAAATTTTTAATATCGGCTGTCTACTGTCCACCGAAACACGCAATTAAAAAACAGCAATTTATCGATTACTTTAACCAGTTGGGAATCAAATTTCTAGCAGGGGGTGATTACAACGCTAAACATGTGCAATGGGGTTCGAGGTTGACGTCACCGAAAGGAAAGCAACTCTACGAAGCAATAAACGAGAAAAACCTTGATTATTTATCATCTGGACATCCCACATATTGGCCTACAGATAGAAAAAAAATTCCTGATTTAATAGATTTCTGTGTAATACGAGGAATAGCACGCACCAATGCTCAAGTCGTTGACTGTTATGATTTATCATCAGATCACTCACCAATAATAGTAACACTAAGTACCCAAGCATTAAAAACTGAACCACCACAACGTTTAACAAACAAACTAACGAAATGGGTTCTCTATAGAAACATAGTAGATGTAAATTGTCATCTTGATGTTCCACTTCGCACACCAGAAGACATTGATGCCGCGATAGAAAACTTAAGTCAAATAATGGAAATGGCTGCAAAAAAAGCTACTCCGGAGAACAAAAATTCCGAAAAAAATATAAGGCTTTCAAGTAACATTCAAAAGTTATTAGCAGAGAAGCGGACAATTCGGCGGCTATGGCAGCTTCACCAATCTCCTTTGCATAAATGGAAATTAAATACAGCTATTAAAGCTTTGAGAGAAGCAATACGGGAAGAACAAAATTTAGGAATACAGAATTACCTAAGTGAGCTCACAGCAACAGAAACAACAGAATACTCACTGTGGAAGGCAGCAAGAAATTTAAAAAGGCCAGAGGTATCGAACCCACCGATAAGGAAACCAGATGGTCACTGGGCCAGAAGTGACTTAGAAAAGGCTATCGCTTTCTCTAACCATCTACAAAAAGTGTTCTCCCCAAACGAACAAAATAATGATTGCGTACTACCACAGCTTACGAGGGACGAGTCGAACCCAAATCCAGTAAAATTTAAATGGAAATGCGTCAAAAAAGTTATCAAAAACAGTATAAATCCCAAGAAAGCGCCAGGTCATGATCTAATAACTGGGAAAATGATCAAAGAATTACCAGATAGATGCATAAAATATATAACATATATTTTTAACGCGATTATGAGATGTGGATACTTTCCCCAAAAATGGAAAATATCTCAAATTATCATGATTCCTAAGCCAGGTAAAGACGAAACCCAAGTCTCGTCGTACAGACCAATAAGTCTACTTCCGATAATTTCAAAGCTTTTTGAAAAGATGCTACTACAAGAACTAATACCTATATTATCTGAAGGTCGCATTATACCAGATCACCAATTTGGATTTAGAGAGCAACACGGCACAATAGAACAAGTGCACAGAATTGTAAATACAATTAAGGTTTCCTTAGAAGAAAAGAAATATTGCTCGGCAGTTTTCTTGGATATTGCGCAAGCTTTCGACAAAGTATGGCATGAAGGATTAAATTACAAAATTAAAACTCTTTTGCCCAAACAATTTCATGCAATTCTTGAAAACTACTTAGCCAAAAGGATGTTCCAGGTGAAACAAAATACGGCCACTACTGATCTAACCGAGATAAAGGCAGGAGTACCGCAAGGTAGTGTATTGGGACCTGTGCTATACTTGTTATTCACAGCTGACCTACCAATAACTGAAAAAATCGTCACTTCAACTTTTGCTGATGACACAGCTATATTATTTTCACACAAAAATCCTCAAACAGCATCGAGAGAATTACAAGAACATCTACACAAAATAGAAGATTGGTTAAAAACTTGGCGGATAAGGACGAATGAATGTAAATCAACACATGTAACATTCACACTAAATAAACGTACATGTCCAGCAGTAAAATTAAACAATATCACAATTCCTCAACAAACAAACGTCAAATATCTCGGTCTTCATCTCGATAGAAGATTGACATGGAAAAAGCACATTGAAACAAAACGCAATCAATTAAAAATAAAATTTTCTAAAATGTACTGGATGATCGGAAGAAAATCGAAACTCTCTCTAGACTGCAAGGTTCTACTATACAAAGCGATCCTAATCCCCATATGGACATATGGTATCCAACTATGGGGCTCAACTAGTGCATCAAATATAGATATCGTACAAAGAACGCAAGCAAAGATACTTCGTAGCATTACAAATGCCCCATGGTATATTCGAAACAGCAACATCCATAGAGACCTAGGAATCAAAACTGTTAAAGAGACAATTAAATCATGCAGTCTAAAATACCAACTGAAACTGGAATCACACCCTAACGAATTAGCTAGAGAACTACTAAGGCAACCGAAATATGGACGGCTTCGCAGAACAGATCCTCTAGATTTAATTAACTGAGAAATATAATCTAATAATTTCGTGCATGTTGAAATGAAATTAAGTAATTAATAATAATTTAATAATAATAATAATAATGCATAATGATATTAAGTATTAACATAGGTTAAGGCTTAAGTTAAAATTTTTTTTTATAGTTTTTAAGAATTTCACACTTCTTGTTAGTTTCGTATAAAGAAAGATTCAAGAATAAAGCCTTTGGCAATAGTTACAAAAAAAAAAAAAAAAAAAAACTTAAGTTTACGGATATCTAGTTTATTTTCATATTGAAGGGAATAGAAATTAGTTTTCTGTTTAGCGTTTTATTAAAGGTTATTTTATTGGTCATCGTCAATCATCTGTAAAATCATTGACATTTGTAACAAAATCATCGTTAAGCACATACGTCATACTAACTATGACAGTTGTAACAATGTAGAGTTTACGAACAGTCTTTTTCCCTCGTTCTAGTTGTACTAAAAAGTGGGTTTTCCTTTTCATTATGGAATACCGTCATAAAGCAAGATCAATACGTCAGTATTTTACATCTGAAAAATGAGAGAAATAAAATATAATTTCGCCACATACCAAAATGAAACAAAAAAAGACGGGAAAGGTTCGGAGCCGAACTCTAAGCATTTTTGTTGCCTATAAAGAACTTCTATGCAGTGTGATTTGCGTATTTCAAATATTACGACCACCCACTCCTACACCCACATAACCCCTTCTACACCCAGCCCAACCGACCCCAATCTACAATATCTCAACTGACCCCAATCAACCACAAATCACCACATCTAAACATTATTACCACCTCCCACCCACTATCCATTTCAAACTCCAAATCCCATCTCACCCACACCACCCATATTATCACCCTTTAACACCTCCACACCCACTTCCACCACCCACACAAACCCTCCTTTACCAAATCTCAAATTCCCACACCAAACCCAAAACGCCTCATCCCACCCCCACTACCTCCCATACCGCCATTCCTACCACCCCCATAACCACACCATCCACACAAACCCACATCCAGACGAGATATATTTTTATTCCACATTCACATGCTCGATCAAACCAAAATAGAATAGAAAATAAAAAAAAATCTACCAATTTTAAGGATGGGGATTAACAAAACCCTATATATCTCCAAATCAATAGTGATCATTCCCATGAATTGCTTGAACTTTAAGTGAAGAAATTAAGTTGATATCCCCATCCGTCCTCAAGTTATCGTGCACACAAACGGCAAACCGAAACCATATAGCATTTTTTTAATAAAAATGCTTATAAAGCTTAGTAAAATTTTTCTCATGAAATCGTTGTTCGAGCACCTGGGTATATGTAGGGGTGTGTTGTTATAATAAAATGAAAAAAATCGAACCGTAGTATTTTTCATGGCAACATTATAGCACACCTACACACTCAAAGTTAAATTTTTGTAGAAAAAAGTAATTGGCCGAAAAAAATTAAATTGTAAAATTATGTACTACTACATATGTATTATTATATTTTTTAACTAAAATATTTTCCCATATAAAAATTGTCTTCGTATTAATTAATTTTCTCTTTTTCGGTTTTCAGTATTTTACTGAAATAAAATTTCATCATGGAATAGAGACTTTAACGAAACATAAAAAGATATCCCTTTTCCGGGCCTTGATCACATTGTGTACATAAAAATCGTGTACGAAAGAGAATCATGAAAAAAAACGCCATTAAAAACTAAAGTTATCTATCATTTAAAATATTATGCATTATGGTTGTTTCTAATTAAAAACTTGAAAATCGCTTTGCTGTAAAATAAGTTTCAGCATTTTTTTAAATATTGATTGTATTAGAATCATGTAATACACAATATCAATAATAATTAATAATTATAAATTGTTTTAATTTTAACAATACTAAACATTTTTGACACCAATCACGATTTAAATCATACTCTTCCTAGGCACCGATAATTTGCTGAGCGGGATGTGCCGTGTGAGTCACACCAGAGAATTTATATTTTTATCTCTATTGTTTTTGCAAAAGGGGTTCGAAGGAGTGCACGAAAATCCAAGGAGAAAATTATGACTCGCGTGACCAGAATTTTAGGACAATTTTTAACCAATAAATTAGTTGAAAATGAAAATCATTGTTGAAGCGATTATTTTCATATCTAAATTACTAAATTGATTAAATTTTATTTGTGTTCTTTCGACAATTAAAATTCAGTGTAATAAAAGACTAAAATTTACTGAGATGCTATAAAAACAACAACACACATTTTCATTTTCTCACATCGAGAGAATCGTTCTTTTTGCTTTCTGTTTTTCTGCCAAAAAAGCTGCAATAATGGAATTGAGGCTTAAAAATCAATGAAAAACAAGAAAAAAATGTACATGACCGCTGACATACAAAGTTTTTTTTATAGTATAAAACATTGGGGACATTTTGACATGAACAAAAACAAACGTTTTTCGGACGATTGTTGAACTCAATAGTTTTGTTTGTATCTATTTTGAGTGAACGTACAGGATTAACATACGATCTTAGTGTCTCGTAATTTTTATTTAATGTCTCGTATATATATTTAATGTCTCGTAATGTTTAAGCATTTTTTAATGCTTCAATATTATATGTTGTTGATTACATTTGCAACAATGACAGAAAAGACGAAAACGTCAACGCTATTTTTGTATAAAAAAGTATCGATTCAATTTTTCGGCCTTTCTTCGCGAAAAGGTATAGGAACAATTGTCTGCAGGGTGGATACCCAATAGAAGGAAAAATTCGTTATTTTTGAGTTTTAAATAAAAGTTAGGAAAATGGTCGTAAAAAAGGTAGGAAAACGGTCGATAGGTATTTTTTTTTTGGTCGAAGCGCCATTGAGTGCTTCTGGATAATATCTATTCTGTGCGTGCCAGAGAGCAGTCTCTGGTGGGTCTAGAACAAGCAATATCATATTTCGCAAGTACCTTCATTTATTTTAACTTTTATCCACAAAGTGATTATGTTACTCTAGCATTTATAGGCATTTCAAAGTGTGTATGTTAGAACATACAGCTTCAGTTATATTGATACCCCTTCCGTGTTCTGACCAATGTCGTTTCCAAAGTGAATAAAACCGAAAATAATTCCAATTTTTCTTAAATGTAAACATGACTTGACAGTAAAATTACGGAAAACCTCGAGAAAATAAGCAAACCAGGAATAAATGTTGAAGATTTATGATTCATTGCCGTTTTGCAAGTCTAGTCAACTTCAGTAGCTGAATACCCAAATATCTTAAGGAACTAATGGTGAGAGCAAGTATGATGATATTATTTCCAATGTCATGTACTAGCATAAAGCTGAGTATATGTAACTGCTGAAATCATTTCTGTAAAATTTTATTATACCATGGAAACGTACTGTAAAGATCTTATTATATTTCTAAAAAAATCAACCTTTAAAAGGTTGTAAATCTTAAATATGCTGATTTAATTTAAGTTAGTCATACACATTTAGAAATGTGTGTATTTTTGCAATATACTAGGTTAATTAATTTTGTTTAAAAAGAAAATCAAAATGGCATTCACATTATGCGCAAATTATTCAATTGAATTGAATTATTGTTTATTTAATCTAATTTTAATAATTAAATAAAACCTATTTATTAATTATAATTATTCAAAAGCACATAAATCAATTTCGTTTATATTTTTATCGTAACTTAATTTAATTATATCATTTATAGGTAATTTTTTTCTATATTCGTTTGTTTTTTTAAATAAAAATGAAAATTAGAAAACAAATGTATTAGTTTTATTATAAAAATAAAAAAATAAATTATTTGTAAAACTTTAATAATAAAAAGAAAGCATAAGAATAAAATATATAAGTAATATTTCTTGTATTTTGTTGTTTCTTTTTAGTATAAAACAGGAACTTTTATTTCCAGTAAGAAGTACAAATACATATTCTGTTACATAAGAAGTTTTATCTCTAAAATAAAATGAAGCAGAAAACGAAAACAAATGAAAATTAAAAAAAAACAGTTTTTTTATTAGACACTCGGGTGATCTTAATTCTAATTTAGATATTTTTATTCTTTGAATTTTAAATACGGATAAAATTTTTCTTTTATATTTTCTATTTTTCAACTTTTGATTTAATTCGGATTGCTCCCAATACGAAAATATTTTTTTTGGGTTGTAGTAAAATTTTTGTTTTTTATAGAAGAGTCTAGATGATTTGAATTTAATAAAATGGTAAGTGGACGCTTTATATAAATATTTTGAGATAATTTTAAATTCGCGTACTTATTATGTAATATTTTTATATAAAAAATTACACGGCTTAAACTCTTAAAGTGCAACAGAGGCGGAACAAAAAGTACTTTTCATCTTGATTTTGAACGCTAGAAATAAAAAAGAATTTGGTCGCGGGGTCCTTAAGTGAATACTTAAGATGTAGGTTAAGCTGGCCAAAAACTCAACCCAAACCAATGCGTTGGTGATGCTAAAATGATGATATTTATTATACATATTTAATTTAAAGTACCAACCCAAACATTTGTATATCACGTGATTTTATAACATGTCAGCCAAAAATATTACTTTCCTGCTAGTTGCAATGCAAAAATCTTTTCCTTATGACTTTTGCCTTTTACTCTTTTCATAAGGGAAACCACCAACCTAACGAACAAATTTTTTTTTTCAAAATATTTTTCATACATTTCTGTGAGGTTAAAGTCATAAGTTTCCTATTGGGAATGCGCGTTAACTTTCACAAAAGTTAAACTGCGTCACTGCAAGTTATATATCAACCCAAAAATTCTTGATAAAATTTTTAATGATGAACAAAATTTTAAATTACCTAACCAAAAAATAAGCACTCATGCTGCGTGCAGATAGTAATTAAAAACTGGAGTGAATGAATGACATGGCTAAAAAATTCGTTATTAATAATTTAAGAGCCGTGTGTTTCGGAAGCGGCCCAAGTCTATTTGTTTGTTGTGTCACTAAAAACACGTGCCATTTGAAGTTAGCTATCATAAACAAAGTTTTGTAGTTAAGTATATTCAGAGTAAGTATATGATAATTTTGGACATTTAAATTTTCTTTTTATTTTAATTGTTGAAAAATTTACTCTTTGAAAGTGCCTAAGTTCAATTCATTTTTGATAATGTCAGAAACTGCCGATATTCAAATATTCTTAGGCTGAATGACAGAGATTTTGAAGTCGCAGTAATGTAATTAAAGAAAAATAATTTTCTGTTTGTCCCCCAAGATTAATTAATGTTATCAAGAAGTGTCGGAAAGGTAATAGCTTTATTTTAAATGGAATGTAACAAGAGGATTGAATATCAAAAAATTTTTTGAAGGATGCAATTTTTTAGTAACCACGTCGTAGTAGTAGAGTAAAAAAATTCGAAAATATTGTTTGATACACTTTTAAAAATATGACAAATTTCAATAGCGAAATACAAGGGCATGTAGTACTTACTACACTTCCTATATCCATTTTTCGACCTGCCATCACAATCGTGTGCGTCTGCGTGACGAAAGAGAATCATGTCAAAAATTTATTTTTGTATGTATTTTACACCAACATACACATTTGTGCATTTCACTTAAATCGTTTTCGTCCGAAAAATAACACCTACTATAATAATAATAAAATAATTAATATGTTACAAAAACAAATGATTAATATGTTATATAATTTATATGTCATCAATTTAATAATGCTTTTTTCAAAAAGAATTCGGATTTAACTGAGATCCGTTAAAATCCGAAAAACTTGTCATTTTTTACATAGACGTCATGTGTGCGTCGTGGACTTGTATTGAAGAAAAAAAATTCTGTTCGGAAAAGGGATATACATATTACATACCACCGGAGCACCATGAGTTCTTCAGAACACTTCCGTACACACAAAAGAGTTTAGAATTAAATTTTTATATAATTTATGTAATTAGAAGATTTCCTGGATTACATAAATGGTGTTTAAGTGTTGTAATGAAATATAAAATAAATCGAATATTGTTTTTTTCAATTTGAGGCATTTTAAATTATAACGAGTGGACTTGGGCTATATCAAATTGTATGACAAATCTAGTTGTTAATTTTCAAAGTGGCTTGTCTCCGTCCAATCTTGGTAAGAAGACACATATTATTCACTTAATAATTGCTATTATTTTAAAAGGAATTGTAAATGTAACACTCTTAGATACACTTAAGGAGTGTGAGACATTGATGTCATATACGTATATTCTTAATTTCATTGAAACGCAAAATCTTAATTTACTAAATTTAAACATAACTGGATTAGACCACTTTCAACAAAAACGGCTTATTTAACATACAGTATGTGCAACAAGAGCATATATGGCAAACAACTAAGTAAAAATAAAAATACGATTATTTTTGTTTTTATTATGAAAGTTTGTTGTATTTTCTAAAGGGCGCTATCAACTAATACATAGTAAAGTCCCATTACTGTTAATAATTGCCTGGCTCCTTTTGTCCATATAATCAACCAAATTTTCAGCATACTGTGGTGATACATTTTTTCATATCTTCCGGACCACTCGCGCTAGAGCACTCAAATTTTTTGTGTGGTACATTTTCAGCTTAATCTTCGTGAGTGCTCATAAATTTTGATCGGTTTGGAATTAGCTGACTGAGACGGTATTGTGATGCCCTTTTTGAGTTTAAATTCCGAACAGAGTATGCTATTGTTTTGGATCGTTGTCTTCTTACGAGATCCAATTAGAGTTCCCCGCGCCAAACCATTTAAGGACAGATGGTAACCAACCTAGTAAATAAATTTTATACATGAAAAGTGCGTTTAGGTTCCATGTGGAAACGATTAATTTACCAAAACCTTGTTTGGTGAAACAACCCCATACATGGAGCTAGGCTAGGGTGAGTGCTTCATAGTTCGGAAAATCCTTTTTTTTTGCTCAGTTGGCCAAACACACCTTTTAACATTAAAACCCGAAAAGTATGACCCATCGGTAAACACAATATTCGTAAAATCTTTGCTTTTATGTTCATTCGGCCACTGTATTCGCTTTTCCATGTATTTTTGTGTTACCAGTGGTTTGACCAAATTATTTCCATATGCGTAGCCGTGTTCCATAATTCTATTTCGTATGGTTGTTTTTGGTATAAAAGTATTATTTCTCACCAATTTTGCCACAGTTGCATCCAGCGTAAGTGAAGAATTTTCAACAAATAACAACATTTTTATGCATTGAATAATGTGTAATCCTCTTGTGTACAAATGTTTTCGACTTTTTTATATAATTTGCTGCACTTGCAATCGACATTTTTGGTCCTTTCGGTTGTGCACTTAAAAACACCGCTTCAAATCGTTTTTTATAAATCACATTCATTTCTTTCATATATATTATCCGCTAAACCGTTGCAGTTAAACTAATGTTTGTTTTAGAGCGTCTAAGAGGAATCAATAGAAAACCGATGTAAGCCCCGCCCATATTTGTTCCTATAATTTTAAGTACAGTTATACTGTACACGCTCTTGTACGCGCGTGTATTTTACTTTAACATACTGTATTTTACTTATTTACGATGCCATATTGCCATTATGTGAAATATAGTATTTTTGTTTGGGCTGATTTATAAAATGTTGTAATATACAATTTTGAATTTTCATTTATACAAAAGGAAGCTTTCAGTTAAGCTGAAATTTTGTTATAAAGCGTGTAATTTTTACATATAATTACACATATAATTATTTTATTATTTCGATATTCACAGTTAGGCTGAACTCTTAATTTTGAAAATATAAAATGTAACCGTGTGCCCGCCGTTAGATTTCCTTACTCCACGCCTCCCGGCCTATTAGTACGATTCGGGCAAACCTATTTGGCAAACCTATTATAAATGATCGTTTTGTGGTCTATCAAGGCTATAACCACTCGAGCTATTATGGTTCTAGATAGTAGATGCTCTATAATTGTCTAAAAGTGAATAAAAGTTCCCCACAAGATTTAAATCCCATAGAGAATTTGAAAATTTTGCAAAGAAAATATATAAATTCTGAGGAGCGTCCGTTTTTTCGAAATATTAACTTGGTTTAAATGGGATTTTTCTAATTTAAATCGTAAAAGAATTTTTTTCAAAAGTAAATTAAAATTCAAAATCTTAATGGTTCTATTCTCTTTAATTGTTTTGGTATAGAAACATCAAAATGGAGGCTTTCTCAACACCCAAACGATTTCTTATTTTGTTGTGCACCAAAAGTTGAAAATATCTCTCAACATCTACAGATGATGCTGCCGCCATTGATAATTGTGCGATCCCGTGAAATAATGAAAAATATAGTCTTTTCACAAAATTAATTCGCTCTTTTTCGTTTTGTTTCGTTCTTTAAATTAACTACGAACCCAGCGTAAAGTCGAGCTTATTGATTAATGTTTATGTTTATAAAACTTTCAATTCGTATATAGTTTTATTCTAATGTTTTACGTAACATCTCTGTTTCGTGTCAAAAATTAATAAGTCGATTATTACGGTTTATCAGTATTTGATTCCTAGCATAATACTGTAATTTTTTAAGTAAATTTCATTTTTCCTAATTTTCTATGTTGCTTGAACGAATCAATGAACAAATTCCTTGCAAATTAGGGAACAAATATGGGCCTCATGCTCCAAAACATAACCACCCAGATGCAACTCTGAAGGAGCAACCAAAACTCAAAACTTAAACATCATGAAGGCGCATTTTACATAAATGAGCTCTATAAAATGTAACGGTGACAAACCTGTCAGCACCCAATCGCCTAACGGGAAATCTTAGCAATTTATTAAAGAGAGAATAATACCCATACAATTATTCTCCATTTAACTTTATTTCGAAAATATTTACACCAAACTAATTCCATCAGTAAAGCCTAGTACTCAGTTCGATTTCACGTGAAATTTCCATACGATTTTACCAAAGTGAAATTAGAAATGAAAAATTTCATTTCTGTTTTCGTTTTGTAGTACTCAGTTCTCCAACGAAAAAACCAAGTGTGTTCAATACATCAAAGATGGCGCGCATAAACTCTCCAAATTATTTTCATGTGAAAATAATGTCTCGGCACATTATTTTCACGCGAAATTTTGACATTTGTTTGTTTTGGGCAAAAAACAAATTTTTTAAGACCACAATTTCATAAATTTTAATTAAAGTCAATTTAATTTAAATTATTTACGTAAAATAAAGAAATTAATTTATGCATGTTTACAAATTTATCCGTTAAAATTAAAAATTCTCCAAACAAAATTTCATTTCTATTTCACGCGAAAATAAATAGATTTTTGGAGACCGCGTTAAAATTTCATTTCACTTTGAACTGAGTACTAAGCTTAAG
The DNA here is from genome assembly GCA_932526605.1 of Nephrotoma flavescens. Taxonomy (NCBI): domain Eukaryota; kingdom Metazoa; phylum Arthropoda; class Insecta; order Diptera; family Tipulidae; genus Nephrotoma; species Nephrotoma flavescens. The sequence goes on from OW052222.1 coordinate 115,820,618, forward strand.
CCAGAAAAATACAATTTTGACAAAAATGCCGTGCAAATATTTTTTCATAATGCCCTGTTCCTTGGTAAAGCCAGAATAGTACACCTGTGGTACTATTCTGGTAATTCCCCGGGAATAGAGAATTGGCGAAAGATTGTATATGTAATTTCAGTTCAAATATCTTTTTTCTGGCCTACTGAGGTAAAAAATTAGTGTTATTTTTTTGAAAACAAAATTAAATGGGGAATAATTTTCTCTACCAATTTAGATATGGAAAAATTATTCCCAATTTATGAATACATCAAACTTTTCGCCTCAGTAGGCAGGAAAAAAATATTTGAACAGAAATTACATATAAATTCTTTCCCTATTCCCGGGGGATTACCAGAAATTGCCACTGTATATGGATTTTGTTAGAAAACCGCAACTTGATAGTTGGGAGTTTAGTTGTTTCGTAAAGGGGTAACCATACAAAAATTATGCCGTTTCTGTGGTTTCGCCCATGGCAAAATTAATTAATTAAAAAATTTAACGAAGCTTCGTTAACTAATAAAACTATTGGATCGAAATTTTGCGTCCAAACTTAAAAAAAAATTAAAATATAGATCATGATATCTAAGAAAACAACAACAATAAATAGCTGTCATTATAACAAGTAGCTGTCATTCAATATTTAGCAATATTCCAGCCATAATGTTATTGAAAATTAGTGTCGTCAAAATTTTTTTAATTTTATATTTTTTTATGGTTGGCCCTTAAATGCACTAGATGTAAATGTTAAATTTTATAATTTTTACATCAATCAATATTATAAAAATAGTTTTGTTTTTCTAGTATGTGGGAACTGGGAAAGTTTTGCCAATCATAATGAGCCATAAACCTGATAAAGATGAAACAATAGTAAATTCGTATCGCGCGTAATCAGTTAACAACTGAACCAACTTCTTCGAAAAAATGCTTCATCGAGAAATATAGCGAAGTTCGTTTCGCCTAACGAACTTCGCTATATTTCTCGATGAAGCATTTTACTATACTATACTATACTTTCCAAATGGAGAATTAAGACAAGCGACCAGAAATCGATACTAAACTAAGTTTACTAAGTAAACAAGCCTGCCTTCCGGTGAAGTTAAATAACATCCATTACGAAAACAAAAGTACCTACTTAGTTGTAGATCCATCTAGATTCTAGATAGAAGATTGACATGGAACGTCAAAAAATGAACTTCAAAAGTGTTAAAATAAATCTGGTAACCGGAGTATCAGTATCTGATTCCTCATTCAGGGTTTACTGTTTTTAACAGGGACGATATTCTAAAAGTTTGAAGACTTCAACCAAGGCTTATCCGGCATTTTAAGAATGCTGATTACAATATTCTGAATGAATTCTTTAAGTCTCGACTGGTCGAATTACTTTATATAAAGCCACTTACAAAATGTCGTATTTTCAGACCAATTGCTTTGTTATATGTTTGATTGAAAGTAATGAAATCTATGGTTCACTTTAAACTTTCAGGCCTATAAAACCACTTATCTCTTTCCGATATTCAAGATAGATCTGAAACAAAAGTTCATCCGGTGAACTCTTGGCCTACATGATGCACTGTTTGAAGCGAAGGGAAACAATTTACTACACTATATTGCGTCTGTAACCATTTGTGACGAAATTAAAAGTTTTGCTTCACTTAGGCCATGTTAAGATCGTAATTTTTCGATCTGCCCTGGAAAGAATATAATGACGATGCAACTTAACTCCATTCAAACGGAGGTCTTAAAACTCTATAAGGCTTGTACTAAGATATAGATCTTAAAAAGATCGTTTATGGAAGATGGATCCAAAACCTATTTGGAATATGTTTACAGAATTCAGGGCAGTTTCCTTCAAATGTTCTCTCACATTTTAAGGAGCATACGAACTATGAAATGTGTTTTACTTTAGGAATGACGATAGAAATTATAAAATTATATTGTAATATTTTCTTTGTCTCCATATATCCTGCAACTTACGGTTACTTAAGCTCCGGCTAGAAACGTTGATATTAATAATTTTTACAATATGTAGACGTTGCACCGATATGGTCTAGCAACAAGTCAACCATTAAAAACGGGTACGAAACACTTAGCGCATATTCAAGTTGGCATTTCACAAATGACAAAAATTCAAATTGCGTAAGTTAATTTTGCTCCAACTTGCACGCATATGTTCTTGTAATTTGGTTGTAACACTAATATTTTTTACCGATCTGTTTTAACGTCATCCGTAAACATTAAGTCCTTAAAATATTGTATATGAATTCAATAATCCCGTTTAGGAAAATAATTAATATCCAAGAGCCCACATAAAGAACCTCGAGAGACTCAAAAAGTGTTGCAAATAAAATTTGGTTCCCAATTTCAATGTACTGGATCCATTTTTTTAAATATTTTTTAAACCATCAAGCAAAAGGGAAGAATACGAAATTTTATAAACCGTATATCTTGCGATAGTTTGTAGATGATGGATATTTTTGGTCTGAAACCATGTTGGCTTGACGAAATACTTCGAGCAACTAAATTTTTAAAAGAGTTGCATATTATCCGTTTAAATAACTTATAACTTTAGTACAGACGACAGAGCAGTTCTATCTCTGTAACAAAACACATCATTTCTCGCCTGCTTTAAAGAGCTGTATTATTCTAGGTATTTTCCATGTTTGACGAAACTAGGCCAACCTCAACGACTGGTTATAAATTATGATCAGTGGAAATGCAAAGATGTCATGTTTTTACTAACAAACAGAAAGCAGACTTACCATCAGAGCCGCATCTGTCTATCCAATGTCTCAGAGCCTGATGTATGTGGTCGATTGAAATCCTTGAAGCTTCGATAAAGAAATCACCGTGAGATGTATCCTAGACATTTTAATCTAAGTGGGATTAAAAAAGTTGGCCATTTGCTTAATTTTGAACATACGGCAGGTGCTGGCCACTTCGTCAGCAATCACCCTAATCCATCTCAAAGTATTAATCGTCATTTTCGACCCAAGAAGCTCTTTGAGGTTCTAGACGATTTTCTGGTAAAGATATAGGGAGTCAAATCAAAGCTGTAGATTGCGCTAATCCTTTTGCTATTTCACTTAATTTTCGTACGAATATTTAGATATTAATGATGATTGGCTTACCACCCCTGAATCCATTGAACCAAACTCGTTAGATAGTGAATTAGCCAACTAAGTAGTTGACGTTACTACCTGGGGTATAAATTTCTTTTTGTTGTCTACTCGTTGCTTTAAGGCTCAAATACCGTAGGTAGCTACTTCCAACGCAACCAGTGAAATTGGTAGTGGGTTAATGAAGAAAACATCATTTGATAGGTGCTAGGTGTTTGGTTACCTTGCTGTTTCTCGGTTGCTATAGCCCCGATTGGCAAAAAGCAGAGAACACCACTTGCAAATGAAGTTGAATGATACACATTAAGGTCGATCATAACGACGCCAGATAAATTTACTGACACCAAAATCGTTTGTCTGTACGGGCTGCCGACGATTTCTCGAAAATGACTCGTGTCATATTTCGCCCAACCTCTTCTATTATTCAGAATATTGAAAAGCTTTCGGAACCTTTACATTAAGAGGGTCGGGTTGTTTCTGTCACAGTAAATCACCCAAATAACCACTCAAAACCACCTGTATAGCTTGGCCGTCTTTTTTATTATTCACATCACATACTCGTTCTGGAACCCATTATAGCCATATAGCGCTAGACGCAGATAAATCGTTCAATACTTTAGTACAAAACTCGTCTGTTTTGGCGCTGATGAAAAATTATTAATTAATTATCGTGCACGCACGTTAGAGCTATATCAATGGTCTTGTCCAGCACACAGAATGGGCAGAAATGTTGCCAAGAAAAAATCGAAATGGGATTTTCGATTTTCCTGCATTTCAGGTCGATAGTCTGAGTTGGGTGGGTCGGATGTTCTAATTACCTCGTGGTTTTTAAGCCCGTTTTTACAACGAAGTTGTGGAAATTTTCAGATGTAAATAAACGTATTGCAGTTTCTGTTTACAAATTCATTTTTTTGTGCTAATCTCTCAGTAATAGTTATGTGTTGATTGTTAAATTGATTCCTTAGCCAGCCACCTTGATGCAAGTGGATTTCCTGCAATTCGATATATTTTACTATATAGGGCCAATGCGAGCAAGGAAGGTTTCAACGGCCAGTACTCATAATTGTACTGTGATTGCTTAGACCCTTCGTGTGACTTTCGTTTTATTTCCTTTATCTCTGATTTAGGAGCATAAGGTGTCTACTAAATTGGACCATGTCACACCGTTCTTCTAGGCCATTTTTGGTCTTCCTACTTTCCTCTTCTCCTGCGCGAATTCTGTTCTAACGACATTCTGTTATGTCAAACCTTGCCTATATGTGTGTTCAATCTATCTCTGCTTTCGTTTCTGAATGTCACACTCAATTTCGATTTATTTTGTTTGTCGCAAACATTCTTTGCTTGTGATTTTCTTTGCACAGACGGTCCTTAGTGACCATGTAAGGCATTTGTTTACAAATACATTAAGTGCTCTTGTAATATTCTGCGTGTGTTTCCTCGTTTCACAGCTGTGGCGATTTTATGGTCCTACCGATCACGTGGCACTTTGTACCGGGTTTGCTCGCCTGAGGGGGGTTCGTTTGATCGGTCCAGCATAAAAACCACCATAATTGTTGTACCACAAAACTATAGAAAGGTATTCTTATATAGGTATTCTTATTATCATCCCATGGTCATCTTTACACACATTCCCTCACGAAAACAAAATTAGTTCATATTGTTCATATTAACACAACGTTAAATGACTTTATTAGCATTAAGTTACTTATATTCGAGATTTATAAACGGGAATTTTAAATCATATTTAAGTTTAATAGGAAATATTAAAACGTAGCACTTGTATAAACACTTAAGAATTACACACAGTTGCTGAGAATAAAATCAATCCTAAATATTTGGATTTGAAGAACCATAAATCATACCGCAGAAGGCGATATTGTAACAAACTATAACTACGTACTTACGGTTTCCTGATTCCCCCAAGGCCTTGAAGTATCCTTTGAAAGATGCGCGATGACTCTAAATTAATGGCGCTTGCTGCACACGATGCACTTATGGCTACTATCAGCTCGGCTGATTTATTCACACCAACTGATCACAATTTTGTATTAAACTTATTCTTTTTTTTTTTATGTTTTTACAAGCACTTTCGGGTTAATTAATTAATTACTTTTATAATATAAGGGTTAAAGAATAACTACCGATTACACGTTCGGCAATAAATATGTAGGTATAAAGAATAACTAGATTAACTTAATCACTATAAATCATATAATAAATTTTAACAAAAAATTTACAAAATAAAATAATATAACAGCCGTGGCACGGTGGCTCTAGTTAACGGGTTGTTGGAACAACGGAATTCGATCTATCACACGCAAATTATCCAATGCATGTTTTGTTCGTGATTTCCTCGTATAGAAAAACAGAAAAACCCCGGCCACGGATACACAACTATTCAAACCAATATTTAGGGCGGTGTCTAAAATATATGCCGGTTCAAACGGAACCACACCGATGATAACCTTGCAAGCTTTCTTCGATCATCAAGTTCTTGACTAAAATGGATATATGTATAGGTATGTTTTAACTTATATCGACCACTTAGTACTATGTTGGTCGAATCTTCGATTTATGATCTTTATTTGGGCCAATTAGTCACCTAGCACCGTTACCACCGTATTTGTTGCACTTTTATTGTATGCCGCTTGCTTACACCAATTTTTGATTTGAAATGAACCAATTTCGATTAAAGTCGTAAACAACCCAAAACATAAAGAGGTACCAGAACTCCAAAACAATTACAGCCTGTAACCCAATGTCATAACCATCGATATTTGTTCTGGTACTATTTTCACTTATTTAACATAGTCACAGCCAGGACTCTACACAACAGATTTTTAAGGAATTTGCCCAAATTCTGATGAAATCTGGAAAAGTCCCTAGATTTTTAAATCTTTAGCGTGGTAAACTCCAAGAATCTTACCACTGTCGCTAGCTACGGTATAACTCACACTACCAGTTTTATTGACAATTTTGCCCGGAATGTAAGTTAAAGCTAATTTGGCTGAAACCTGCTTGGCTTTATCACTTACAGGGTGAGTCTTGATGCATACCTTTTGCCCTGGTTCAAAAGAGATAGGACGGGCCCTCAAATTGTAAGTTTTACTGTAACTCTCGAAAGCTTTGGCCAAATTATCTCTAACCTTTGAGTGAATTATTGGGAGTTTGTAGTTTGCTGGTAAAATTTCCACGTCTGAATCATTCAGGGTACAAACTTCACGAAGAATTTTATAGTCGTCTCCATGGTTAATCATCTCATAACCAAATAATGAGAAGTACGGGGTATAATTGGTAGATCTATGGAGAGATTTGCGTAAGGCGGCGGCAATATCAGCTAAATGATCGTCCCACTTCTTGTGGTCGGTTTTAATATAAGCCCGAATGGCACTCAACACGGATCGGTTGACTCGTTCTGAGGCGTTGGACTGTGGGGAATAGACGGGAGTTTTCACGTGTTTAACCCCGCACTTGGAAAGGAAGTCTGTGAATTCTCGACTAGTAAACTGAACTCCGTTGTCAGAGACTACAGTTTCAGGACATCCAAACATACTAAACACTTCATCTTTTAGAAATTTTACGATGTTAGTAGTAGTCCCCTTGGATAGTGATTTCAAGATCGGAAATTTTGTTAATTGATCGAGGACAATTAAAATTATATTCTTACCATGTCTGGACCGAGGATACGGTCCAAGGAGGTCAATATAGATCTTCTGCCATGGTCGGTCGGCAAAATTGGTGTTTCCCATTATTGGGCGAGTTATTCTATTGGAAGCCTTCGTACATTTACAGATCTCGCATTTTGACACATACTCATAAATGTCGATTGCCATTCTGGGCCAATAAAATAGCCTTCGAATGCGTGTCAGGGTTTTTTTTATGCCCCCGTGTGAAGCAGTAGGATCATCGTGGTTGTGACGAATAATGTCCTGTACCAAAGATCTAGGAACCCAAATCTTCCAAACCGGCACATCAGATAAACCATCGAAAGGTCTCGGTTTTATCTTGATATAAATACGCTCATTCAGGATTTCTAAATTAGGGAATTGAGCGGGATTACCTAATATCTTGGATTTCAAATTCGTATAATCTATGTCATCAAAGCATGGGGAATTTAGATCAATTTGATCGATCAGGAATACCTTATCTCTTTCAATCTCAGTAACAGAATCGCAGTATACCCTGGACAATGTATCGGGCACAATATTTTCCTTTCCTTTTTGGTGAATTATAGTAAAATTAAATTGTTGGAGGTACAAACTCCACCGAGCTAATCTACTGGAGAGGTCTCGCATGTTCATGAGCCACTTTAGGCTCGCGTGATCGGTGATCACTGTGAACTTGTAGCCTTCAACATACTGTCGAAACTTTTTTATCGATAACACCGCAGCCAAGCACTCTAATTCAGTGGTCGTGTAATTCTTTTGAGCTGCGTTTAGTTTCTGTGAAAAGTAGGACAGTGGCTGTTCATCCCCCTCCTCGCTCTTCTGAAACAACACTCCACCCATTCCTTCCGTACTGGCATCACAACGGATAAAGAATTGCTTGGTGTAGTCAGGGTTCGTTAGCACAGGGGCGGAAGCCAGCAGCTTCTTAAGTTTCACAAAAGCCAAACTAGCCTCTACGGTCCATTTAAATTTGACATTCTTTTTTAGAAGGTTCGATATGGGTGCTGAAACGTCTGCATAGTTGGAAATGAATCTCCGACACCATCCAGCCATGCCCAGGAAGCGTCTCACTTGCTTGATGGTTTTTGGTTCAGGAAAATGTTCTATAGCTTCAACTTTGGCCGGGTCAGTACGGAGACCGTTTTCCCCAACTATAAAGCCCAAATATCGTATCTCCTTCATACAGAAATGACTTTTCTCGATATTAATCGTTAATCCGGCTTTATCCAGGTGACCAGCAACAACTTCTAGCAGATTAAGGTGTTTGTTAAAGCTGGGCGATATAACCAAAAGATCGTCTAAGTAGACGAATACCTGTTCGTGCAAGTCCGCTGGAATAACGCGATGCATCAAGCGACACAGAGCTTGGGCGGCGTTACAGAGCCCGAACGGCATCACTCTAAACTGATAAAGTGGCCGCCCAGGCACGGTGAACGCAGTTTTTTCTCTTGACGAATACTCCAACGGCACCTGCCAAAAGGCATCCTTTAAATCGAGACTACTAATATATTTAGTGTTTTTAAGCCGGGCCAGAATACCATCGATAATAGGAAGCGGATACGAGTCTTTCACAGTCACGCTATTCAGTTTCCTCGGGTCCAAGCATAATCGAGATTTACCGTTTGTTTTGCGGACGAGTACTACCGGGGAGGACCATGGACTTTGACTAAGTTCAATGACGTTCAATGATAACATCCGATCAATTTCTTGATAAAGTCGCTCCTGGATTATCGGAGACACAGGGAAGTACCGCTGCTTAATTGGCAATGCCGAGCCAACGTCGATTAAATGTTGATGAAGTGTAATACACCCTAGTCCTTTCTCATTAAACGACGGGAACATTTTTACTACAGCATTTAATTTGGAGAGCTGTTCTACGGCTAATTGGTGCTTTTTATTTGATACGGTCTCATCCATCAAATTAATTTCGCTTATCATTTTCGGAACGATCCCAAAAGATTTCCAAAAATTAATCCCCAAGTATAACGGACTTTGTAACGTGGGGACAATATAGAACCGCACTTTATTAGTTTTATTTTTGAAGCTTACTGGAAGGGTCACGTAGCCGAGAATGGCATTAGCACTACCGTCGGCCGTTTTCACGAAAGAATTTATTCTACGGTAGGTACAATTTATACTACTCAGGAATTCGAGGGCGTTATTTCCAAGAATACTTATGCTCGCTCCGCTATCTAGTAGCCCGGTCAGTGGTTTTCCTGACATTTTTACCGTGGCATGAGGTCGAGCATCAAGCTCTGGCAAAGAGGAGCAGATTGTTGTAGAGGCGCATTCTTTATATATACACTTCTTCTGGTGCCAGTATCGTTTAATCCGTGAAACAACGGCATTTTTCGAATCGCCAACGGCGTTACAAACAATATCATTGTGGTTAATTATTTCGGAGTACTTGATTATATTAGGTGTATCGTGATCATTGGTACGGGTTAATATTACATGTTCAGCATCCGGACTGAAATTCATTTGTTCAGGATAATTTAACCCTTGTGGATGTTCGCTCCAGGCGATTGGACTTGAACCTGTCTGGGATAATTTCTGGTTGGAGTTGAACTTTCCCTCCCAGCCCTGGAAAAGTTCCTCATTCCGTTTTTCGACAGGTTGACTTTCTGGCAGTTTAAGCAGTCATATTTCTTTACATTAGGACGCCCGCATCCAAAACAAAATACGTTTAGTAGATCGCAGGGGCAGTCTTGGTAGTAGTGCCCTAAGTCTTTGCAATTCCAGCATATAACCTCGGATCTTTGTGGTACTTGGGGACTTACGGCCTCTAGAAAATATGAATCCTCATAATCGTCTCCCGAAATCACATCATCTTGATTTTGGGGATATACTTCATTAACGTGGGACCTGAGATTAGTTCTATAATTTAATCTAGGATCGAAGCCGGTTTGAGACCACAAATTTTCATATCTCTGGCATATCAAACGAAGGTGTTCTATGTTCTGGATAGGGACCGAAATAATTTCGTTTCTAAACGCTGGATGAAGATTGCTTTTTATTATATCGAGGAGTTCTGACTGATTGAATCGGCTTACATTCAAACGATTATTATGGATTTCAATGTCTAGTATAAAGTCTGCTATCGTTTCTTTAGAGGTTTGCATCCTTTTAAATACGTATCTTCGAGTCTCAGTTTCTTCTTCTGGGTTCGTAAACCACGACAACATCGCCTGTCTGATTTGAGGCCACCGAGAATTCGGGTAGTTTCGGATATAATTCCACAAGAAGGTGTCGGCTTGGCCTGATACATAATCGAAGATGTGGCGGTCTAATGTCCCGAAATCATACCCATTCCGCCTAGCCATTGTTTCGAACCGAAAGATAAAATCACTAATACTATTGCTACCCTTTGTTTTAGATCCATCAAAATTCAAATTACGCCACTTAGGAAATTTGCCAACAGGATCGTTTAGATTGGTTTGGAAACCCGGAGTGGCATTGTTAACGTTCGCATAATAAGGCGACCGAGGAAAAGCATTTATTGACCCGCAAATTGGAACATTTATGTATGGCTGCGTATTCCTGCCAGTATTTTGACTGTTGAGGTCGTTTATCCCGCCAGCGTAAGGGTTCGCGTTATAATTCAGACTGGTGTTTGAATTCGGTTCGGTAATATTCATATATGGGTCGGACTCCGTAGGTATGTCAAATCGAACTTGGGAGTTTGCAATGGTTGATTGAAAATTTCTTGCTCCCGGTATCGCCCGAGATCTACTAGTTTCATGAGTAGGAATTTTTTTCGCCACCGTTTGGCTTTCATTTGAAAATGAAACTCTTGGGTTATCTGGCGGAAACATGAATCGAGGATCCAGATTAAATTTGACACTTTTTTGAAATGATAAATCTGACTTCGGCTTGTGCACGTTGGTTTCAGCGTTATTGTGGCCAGCACTACTACTTGCATTGGGTTCACCCAGCGATAAATTTTTAAAACTCGTTTCGGGAGTTTCAGTTTCACTGGAACATTCAGGTTTTTTTGTTTTCGATTTTGGTCTGGCTCCTGTTACGATTCTTTGTGGGGTTAAAACCAAATTGCTTTTATCTTCTATATGTTGTCTGAGCCTCTGTATGATCCGTCGGAGGGCTCCAATAGCCTGAGTAACTATTCCTATGTCACCATATGCCAACTTAAGTCGTTTGGCTCGATCATCATAATGTATTGCATGGTACAATACTCTAGTTAAGGCTTCAAGGGATGAGTGCTCGTTTAGTTTATTAGCTGCGGATTGAATCGCAACGGTCATCTCACCACAAGTGCGAGCTTCTAAGTCTGGTGATATTGGAATCTGAGTTTGAACCGGTTTCAATTTATCATCTACCTGTTCAGATTGGAAGCACCCTAATAGTTTCGACCTGGCTCCGGCATCGTTTTTGTCTATTTTCTAACGGCATACTCAACGTCAAGCTCTTCCGAGGTCAAACAGTCCAATATAGTTAAATTTGACATGACTGATTTTCAGACAAAATTGTATTTAATAAGTTAGACGTACAATAAGAAGGGTTAGCGGTCACGAATTAAAATGTGTGCCCTTCGACGAGAGAAATGTGATTAGTTTCTCCGTTATTCGTTTATGGTTTTGTCTATATATCTTTAAGTTTTAATTTATTTAATATTATTATATTTTTATAAGGAAAAGTATATTTGTTTAATGATACAAGCGGGAATGTGTGTTTCGTGATATTCATGGTATAATAATCAGAAAAGTTTATTATTATTATATTATTATTTTATTTATTTATTTAATTGTTACATTTTCGAAACTGTCCTTATCCTCCATGGTCGGTGTTATACGTATCTTATTGACTTAACTAATAACCCAGGCTACTAAGAATTACGAAATCATCGATAAAATCAGAACAAGTAACCATGTGCAGTAATTAGCTATACAAATAAAAATTTAACTAGTTTAACCGAACAGAGTGATTAGCCTAGTAAAAAAATGGAAAAATGGAATCACCATGATAATCAACCTCTTTTATCTAGGGGAAATCAATTCACGAAGACCGAGTCATATATTCGGCTAAATGTTTCTTTTCATATAAATCTACTACGAAGGAAGAAAGTTTCGGAAATATAAATATAGACAAAAATCTTAGTTCGAATAGCTTTACCAATTTAACTACAATGAGAGTAATGAGAATCACTACAAAAAATCTAGATCATTGTTGTCTTACTGGCTCCACTAAACCACCATCAATTATCGGATTCTAAATGAAACAAAAATTGAATTCCAAAAATAATTATGAAAGCAAGGTTTGGGTAAGAAAAACTTTATCCATTTGTAAACTGTAAGAGTTAGCGGAATTACAACTAAAATCTAAATTACAGATGCATCATGGACTACGTTCAAACTACCGGTATTAGAGTTTTAATGAAAGAAGGGTAAAATAACTAAATGAAAAAACTGAATCTAAAAAAAAATAGAAGATGTCAATCGCTAACGGAGATTTTGCGGAATTGTTAAGCGAATTATGCGACCTTCTGAACAGTTAAGGAGAGAGGCTCCTTGGATACCTTTTTAGGGTTACCATCTGAAATAACTAAATGACCTTCAGATCACGCTATTTTAACGGAAAACAGTATGACCTTCAGGTCCCTGCTCGGGCGCCATGTGGCGATTTTATGGTCCTACCGATCACGTGGCACTTTGTACCGGGTTTGCTCGCCTGAGGGGGGTTCGTTTGATCGGTCCAGCATAAAAACCACCATAATTGTTGTACCACAAAACTATAGAAAGGTATTCTTATATAGGTATTCTTATTATCATCCCATGGTCATCTTTACACACATTCCCTCACGAAAACAAAATTAGTTCATATTGTTCATATTAACACAACGTTAAATGACTTTATTAGCATTAAGTTACTTATATTCGAGATTTATAAACGGGAATTTTAAATCATATTTAAGTTTAATAGGAAATATTAAAACGTAGCACTTGTATAAACACTTAAGAATTACACACAGTTGCTGAGAATAAAATCAATCCTAAATATTTGGATTTGAAGAACCATAAATCATACCGCAGAAGGCGATATTGTAACAAACTATAACTACGTACTTACGGTTTCCTGATTCCCCCAAGGCCTTGAAGTATCCTTTGAAAGATGCGCGATGACTCTAAATTAATGGCGCTTGCTGCACACGATGCACTTATGGCTACTATCAGCTCGGCTGATTTATTCACACCAACTGATCACAATTTTGTATTAAACTTATTCTTTTTTTTTTTATGTTTTTACAAGCACTTTCGGGTTAATTAATTAATTACTTTTATAATATAAGGGTTAAAGAATAACTACCGATTACACGTTCGGCAATAAATATGTAGGTATAAAGAATAACTAGATTAACTTAATCACTATAAATCATATAATAAATTTTAACAAAAAATTTACAAAATAAAATAATATAACAGCCGTGGCACGGTGGCTCTAGTTAACGGGTTGTTGGAACAACGGAATTCGATCTATCACACGCAAATTATCCAATGCATGTTTTGTTCGTGATTTCCTCGTATAGAAAAACAGAAAAACCCCGGCCACGGATACACAACTATTCAAACCAATATTTAGGGCGGTGTCTAAAATATATGCCGGTTCAAACGGAACCACACCGATGATAACCTTGCAAGCTTTCTTCGATCATCAAGTTCTTGACTAAAATGGATATATGTATAGGTATGTTTTAACTTATATCGACCACTTAGTACTATGTTGGTCGAATCTTCGATTTATGATCTTTATTTGGGCCAATTAGTCACCTAGCACCGTTACCACCGTATTTGTTGCACTTTTATTGTATGCCACTTGCTTACACCAATTTTTGATTTGAAATGAACCAATTTCGATTAAAGTCGTAAACAACCCAAAACATAAAGAGGTACCAGAACTCCAAAACAATTACAGCCTGTAACCCAATGTCATAACCATCGATATTTGTTCTGGTACTATTTTCACTTATTTAACATAGTCACAGCCAGGACTCTACACAGCCAGGGACAGTATGGAGCGTGTACTACCGTCTGTCACTCAGGAAGCAGAGTGACTGTATTTGTCTCTATTTACGGCATATTTGTACATTTCTTTGGTGTGTTCGATTAATTTCATTGGAATGCCTAATTTGCAGAGTTGGTGAGTTTCATTCGTTGAATCTTTTGGTCATGATGCGATTTGAGTTGATATTTACTCGTTTACTGTTCTGCGAATAGCAGAGCGTGATTTAGCAAAAGTTTGTGCTTATTCAAAGCCTGGTTTCTCTTGGAGCACGACCCTAGAGTCTCAGCAGAAAGGAGGCTTCCATCTTTTCTGTGTTAGATCTATATAAAATCTCGTAGCACTTGTAATCACCATTTGTAGCAAATCTGTACATCGGCTAACTCATCCTTCGAATTATATATTTTATCTTAAATTGTTTCATCAAGGTTGTCTTCCCTAGATACATTTGACAAGGTTGCCTATAGTAAGATATGTATATATAATATAAAATTCTTCACCACGTATAGCACTTATTGAAACGGAAGATTCTAATATTTGCTCTCATTAAGGTTTCCTCATGTTCGGAGAGCTTGAAAACGATTATACCGCTAAATTACTGACACTCAAAAGCCAAATTTTATTTTGAAACTCTGCAAAATTTACAAAACGTATACATCTTGATTGTTTTTTGAATGATTTTCAAACATCTCCAAACGATTCTATTTTCGCGTTCAAAATCTATAAGAGACGTTTGTTTTTCATATTTTATTGTTGTACTCCTCCTTCATACGCAAATATTAATAAATAAAAATACAACAACAATAGAACCAGAGAAAAAGAAATACCCTGAAAGAATATATAATTTTCAATATTTATACATGAAAATTCACTAAATTCAAACCATTTTCAACTCTTACATTACACCATAAAAAATTTTCATTATACAATATTTTGCCATTTCCATCGTACAAAATGAGCACACCAAAATGAAAAAGTATAAAAATTAAACAAGAAAATGAGGAAAAAGGGATGAAAATAAATTAAAGAAAAATATTTTTTGTGAAGGGGGTTGGTATATATTCAAAATAGAATGGAAATTCCTTTCTTCTGTGTTTTCATTTATTTCATTTTTTTGTTTCTTGATGAAAAGCTGGAAAAGATAAAAGAAAAATATGCAACACATTTAGATAAAATTCCTAACATTTATGAGAATTTATTGGTTACAGCAATGCCAAGTTTTGAACAAGAGGTGGTGATGTTAACAAAACAATGCTGGCCGCCTCGCGTATCTCGATAACGGCAAATTTAGGAAACACTCGTAGTTACTTCATCAACCATTCTTATAACCCTGTCCAGGTTACTGTAAAACTACATTTAACTCGTCTGCGATCTTCATACGTTTATATCATAATGAATGACTTTCTGATTTTGATACGTGTGCGTCTCTTCAAATCATTTCCTTTGTGTAAGAAAGAAAACGTTTCGTTTTTTATCTATCCATTTGTCTTTCGTAAATGCTAAAAAATAATCAACAATTTTCAATTTTCCACGATTTTTCCAAAATATAAGTTTTTTTTTGTGTAATTTTCTTATCTATTTTCTTCGTCTTCGTCTTCTTGTCTATTGTTGCTGATATTTTTATGTTATTGTTGTTGCTGCCGTTATAGCTTTTAGTTATTTTTCCTCTGCTATAACATTTTTTCTTGTTTAAAAATGAGAAACGAAAGATAAGAAAAACAGCTCAAACAAGTAAAAAAAAAATAAAAATGTTATTTTAGCTTTTCTTCGTATGTATTTTTATTTTCTTTTCTGATTTTTCGTATTTTTAAATAAATTTTCTTTTAGGTTACTTGCGAGGTTGATTATTGCATAGTGCGTAGTTTTATTGTTTTTTTATTTTTTATTTTACTTTACTGATAAAATGTCGCGATTTATTTCTGATGTACATTACACATTTCAAAGTAGATGAAGGGTTGTAGTTTTCTCGATAACATTGTATGATAAAAGTGACAGTAACACCATTCCATCAGAAAACTAACAGTTACATTAAAACTCATAAATCAATTATGTAGAAGGCATTTTTTTTAGAGTGGCGCATACGAGAAGAAGTTTGAAAAGTTATTTTCATCTAGTTATATTTCAGCGTTCAAAAATACTCTTCACTTTGTTTCTATTCCATTTATATTCTCTCAATTTATGTTTTTTAATTTTTCCCCCACTTTGTCGATCGTGAATAGTAAAATAAAACATTAAAAATAATATTCAGTTTTCAACGAATAGTGAGCGAATAATGAAAAAACAAAGAGAATGATGTTTTTAATAGATCAGCAATTATATTTTTCTACTGTCTCCTCCTTTTTAAACGAATAGTCGGCGAATACTTCACACATTTGTATTTTAGAGTGGCGTGGAAACCATGTGGTTTCCATGTGTTTCCATTGATTGTACCATCGAATATTTTTTGTTTGCGAGAACTAAACCAAAATTGTATTCTCCTCTTTTGTTTTACTTTTCGTATTTGTTTGAATAGATAATAGAATAGTCCACTACAGTGGGAATAGGGATTTTTTTTGTTTTGTTTTATATTCAATGCAAGTTGAATATGATCAGTAAAATTTTGCTTTCTCATCACTATTCGCGACGATCAGTAGTAAAAATTATTTGTTCGATCAGTAAAGAAAGAATAATATATTTTGTAGAGCGAATTTTAGAACCCTGTTATATTTAAAGAAGTATAATGAAAGAACTGAAGAAAAAGTCCCTATAAATGTCGCCAAGGGTTTGTTATGCGGCTTTTTGTTAAAACTTCCAATTTATATTAAAACTCAACTCCATGGTAGAAATTGAAACAGTAAATTAAATTTTATGAATTTTATTGTGTACTAGCACAAAATATAAGTGTTTGTCCCCCCCTCCCCCCCCACCCCCCTCTGCCAACCCAACACGAGTTACCTTCAACGACTGTATATAGACTTTAGACCACAACTAGCGAGGAATCGTTGGAGCTGATAATGAGAATTACCTTTCCCGGCTGCTCCACACACGGGTTTTCTGTTTAAACAGCTTAACAACAGCAGGACTGCATCTATTTCACTTTTATAATTTTAATAACATACACGAGGATGAAAACAGATTCGAAAAGATTTTTATTTTTTACCGAAAGAACATGTGTTCCCTTGATACATAATCACAATACATCAACAATATTTTACATATTGACACAGCTTTCATTGCAAACTACGGTACCTTAAATCTAAGCTTACTGTGTTTTCTCCTAAAACGTTTGAAAAGATTAAGAAATCTCAACATCTGTGTATTGTATGGGAAAATCTGATAAAACTACTATTCAGTTCGAATTTCCATGACGTATAAGGAACTCTTCCTGTGGTAACCGTTTTAGATTCAGATGGGGTCTTTGCTTTAACAACGTGAAACCAAGACGATCACTCGGCAATCATATGTCTACGCGCGAGAACTTGAAATGACTTAAAACGATTTGATTATGATTTGATTTGGTGCCATTTGAAACTTTATGATTACAATTTTAGGCGGCATCGGCATGGACCGTTCATTTGGAACGATTTGAGAATATTTGGTTACGATTTGAGAACATTTGGAACAATTCAAAACCATTTGGAACAATTTGAGGCGTTTTAGAACAGTTTTATAAAAATTTGAAACAGATCAAATTTGAGTGAGCTACTGAGACCACTATCATGAATTTACTGGGTCAATATTTTAATTTCGCCGCCCCGGTGGCAAAGTGGTCAGCATGCTTGCTCCGCAGGTCCCTGGTTCGATTCCCAGTGGTGACAAGGAAAAAATTTCACAGCTGGTTTAGGATAAATGAATTAATCACTCATTATCTGAAATGAAAATATTATTATGAAACCTCATTTGAGGCGGCCAAATCCCTTGATGGGATATAGTGCCAGAGAGAGAGAGAGAAAATATTTTAGTACAACCTGAGCAGCCTGAGTAATTTTTCTCTCCACGTTTCGCATTTTTATTTGTGAACTGGGCTTACACAGTGCGTACTCGGTTCTGTACGGAGAGAGTGCAAAATAAACAATAATATATTTCTCTCTATATAACTCGGGTTGGATTAAAGAACAGGCCCATTGTTATTATTTCAAGTTGCCAGAGTCATTACTTTATAAATAATGCTATTTATGTTTTGAAGAACTCAAGGACTACTAATACTAACTATTCATTTTGCTAATTACACATTTTGTAACCCTCTTTGTTAAATGTAATAAAAGATTCGGTGAAGCCCAGCCAACTCCAGCATGTCGATTCTGGCTACCATAGGAATTCGGAATTTTTTTCCTTCATAGGAATTAAATATTGCAGTTTTTGCCTATACAATATTTCTTGTGTTTTATTCTGGCATAATCAGGAAAACAGTAGTAACAACAAATGGTAAATAATATATTAGAGTGATGCACCGAAGATGGTGGAGAGCAAGCAAGACATTACGGATTCAGCCATAACATGTACGAACGGATCTGATCTATTTCAAAATATAAACTGATGTTAGTGGTGCAAAGCTTTTTAAAGTTAGAATTTAATATTGTTATTATATCACAATTCTTAAGGATTTTTTGAGTGTAAGGGTTCTAGGTGTATCCTAGATCATTTAGATAAAATCTTAAGTGAAGGCATGCATGGAAGTTTACGAAACACTTGGTGGTCCTTTAATAATATTTCAGTAAACCAAGTTTTATATTTAAATTATTAATTTTTAAATATTATGTAATAGTTATTTTAATTTATAACATTTATGATTCAAATATTATCTCGTTAACCCCTGCAATAATTGGCCTATATGAAGATGGCCCAAAATTCTAGCCCAAAAAATGGCGGATTTAAAAGTTGGCAACACTAATTCTAGTGTCGTGAAAAATCCTTATGTATTTGAAGTTGGGCGAAAAATGATAACCCCAAAACTATTAAAGTACTGTAAATTATCCGAACATTTACTGCATCAAGTATCTGCCAGATATTTTGTATTTCCGATATGTTAAATCACAACTTATTCTGATACCACAACAAAACCGCCATATTTTAATGTCAGCCTAAAAAAATATATGTCGTAAAACTATAGTTATATCAATTCTATCAAATCAAAAATCAAAAATTGTATGGAAATAAATAATACATTTTAGTTCCGTAGCAGTTTATTTTGAGAATTAGCTTTTGACTAAAATTAGAGCTTATGTTAAAGTATACATTAGAGCATTTAGCGATATAAACAGTTTTTGGGGAATCGGAGGTTTAAAGGACCCCCCTTGTCATTATTCCGATAATAGTACCATTCAACGAAATATGTAATTGATTTTAATTCTGTGTTGAATTAATTTGAGTCTGAACTATGTTATTGTTAAGAGAGAGCTCTTAAACCTCCGATTCCCCAACAATTGTTTATGTCTCTTAATGCTCTGATGTATCCTTTCACTTAATAGCTATTCATATTCAGGGGCCATACTCAAATTAATTCAACACAGAATTAAAATCAATTACATATTTCGTTGAATGGTACTATCATCGGAATAATGACAAGGGGGGGGGCCCTTAAACCTCCGATTCCCCAAAAACTGTTTATGTCGTTTAATGCTCTGATGTATCCATTGACTTAAAAAGCTATTCATATTCAGGGGCCACACTCAAATTAATTCAACACAGAATTAAAATCAATTACATATTTCGTTGAATGGTACCATCATCGGAATAATTACTATGGGGAGCTCTTAAACCTCCGATTCTACAACAAATGTTTATGTCGTATAATGCTATTGATGTATATCCTTATATTTAAAAACTATTCATATTCAGGGATCATACACAAATTAATCAGATACTGAATTAAAATTAAATTGCATATTTCGTTTTATTTTAGTTTTTTGGGTTTTAATATTTTACAGTAATATTTTTCTTTAATGATAGTATCACGACAGATTTATTTTGGGCTGACATTAAAACATGGCGGATTTTCAGAATAATTTTTGGGTTGATTTATAGAAAATAGAGTCTTTTTAAACATTTTTGGGCTGACACTTGCCTATAGTCAAAGTCTGTATATTTTAGTATTGCCATCGATTTTTTTTGGGTTAGAATTTGGGCCAACTTCATATACTTCAATAATTGAATAGGAATTTAATTCTGTACCTGAAATAGGTTCGTACCTATTTCAATTTTGAAATTTGAATGTTAAAACTGCTATAAATAGAAAAATGAAATCCCTATTCCGTTTTGCCAGAATAAGCGTTTAACAAAAAAACAGAAAACTGCTAGAAAAATGTCAAATATTTATTATTTTTCCTATTCCTAAGGAAAGCCAGAATCGACCTGCTAATGATTGTGATAATTCGGGTGCGTTCGGTATATTCACAGCATTAGTATATTTACTAAAAAATATGTATCAAACAATTCGTGCACATCCCTACTTCATATTATTAAATAACTTTTACCACCTCCGTTTTGCATTCCACTTGGGAGTGTTTTGGTTTTACCGTTTTCTAAAAATGACGTATCAATGCTGGGCTCTGGACAAACCACCCAATGCAAGGGTTCACTACCATTATGTCTGAATTCTCTGAAACTATCCGTCGGATAGAGGAATATAAAATGGCTACCATTATTTTATTAATGAAATATAGCACACGATTTGATATAGCATTCATCTCAATGGGTATATCCAGCCCATGTAGGGCTATACATTTGAGATGTCTCAAATGTCTGACTGGATGAATATTTTCGTGTTATTTTGGGTTTAGGTCTAATTTAATTGATTTTAATAATTAAGTAAATATGAAATCCTTAATATATTCAACTTCACACCTTGAACATAAAAACAGTAAAAATTAATGAAAATAGAACAAACCAAATTGACAATTAAAGTACAGGAGGCTCAAACCAAATGATATCTACTCAAAAGTAGACAGATAATGTTTGCTTGACTAAACATTGAAAATAGTTTTCCTATATACAGTTTTACTCTTTATATTTGGCCCTTGTTTATTGATATTCTGACACTCAATACATCTGAGAGTCAATATATTGTTGGCCAATGCTATACTATTTGCAACCTCCTATTTCCGGTATTTTAAACGGTTTGCATGGAATTCTGGTTGAATGAGACATCCACGTTGGACTACCACATTAGTTTTATTTGTCTATCAGACTGCATAACCTTATTGTATAAAATTCTATGAAACTGCTCACTTCATATCTTTTGCCTAAGTTTCTGTTAACGGGCAATAGGCTTCTTCATGTGCCTACTTACCGGCTAACTCCAGTAATGTCATGAGTGAAGTCGTTCTAAAATCCGATAATGGAACTCACTGATTATAGAGCTGCTAAGAAGTCCTCTGCGACTTTATTTTTCTTATTTATGTGCGTATTAGTCGCGAATTTAGAGAGATTGCTCTTGAACCTACAAGCAAATTGACTCTAAATGGAAAGCCATTGACGATTGGTAAAGTGATTTCAATACCATCTTTCATTAAATTTTCGAAGCCTCATTTTAATACAAAATATGTGGCAGCTAATTATTCAGTGCGATTTTCTTTGGATAAAAGGGATGTAATGATCCGAAGCCGCTCACTATGGCACATTTCAAAAAAGGATGTAATAAAACAGGACATCACAAAACAGTACATGGTACGAAACAGGACCGATTAAAACAGTACATCACAAAACAGTACATAGTACATTAAAGTACATGGTACTAAACAGGACCGATGAAAACAGTACACCACAAAACAGTACATGGTGCGGAACAGTCAGGATATTTTTATCTTATGATATCGAAATCTGAAATGTTCATCTTTTAAAGCATTGTTGGGTGAAGTTCAGAGGATTTTTTCAGCTTGATTTGTTAAATACGTTTAGTAATTAGTATCCTATCAAGTAGAGATTTGCCTTCACCTAGAGTAATTAGTCAGTATACTATATAGAATTATAGTTGCTTTACGTTATAATAAAATATCCCTTCACCTAACAGTATATTATTTTGAAGTGTACCATGTACTGTACACATACACCTGTATACATACATCTCAATCAGCTATGCTACACACAATTTTGGTTTCTGGATTCAAACTATTGCGCAATAGATTTTAATTTTTAATTTTAAACCCTTATTTTAAATTAAATCATTAAATTTTTTTGTCTTGTTTTATTCTTTTCTCTCGAAAATAAAATTTAAACAAAAATCTACATCTCAAAAATGGTCCTTAATTTTTTTTATTTTCATTTCAATTTTTTGACATTTCGGATTCACGGACAAAAATTTTATTACGCAGCTGCGACGTAAAAATTTTGACCGTGAATCCGAAATGAAAAAAATTGAAATGAAAATAAAAAAATTTACGGACATTTTTGAGATGTAGATTTTTGTTTAAATTTTATTTTCGAGAGAACAGAATAAAACAAGACAAAAAAAATTGGTGTTTTAATATAAAATAAGAGTTTAAATTAACAATTAAAATCTATTGCGACTTAGTTTGAATCCAGAAACCAAATTATCGTGTAGCATGGCTGAATGTTTTTTTTTACCCTAACATTTTTTTTTACCTGATTATAAATGCTCACTTGTCGTCAACATTTTTATATAAATGATATGATTTACAATAAGAAAATTAACTTCGCCTAACACTATATAACATTATTTTAATTTAAATCGCTAATACTCGATTGTTGCAAAATAGATCAAAAATTTAAATAAATTTATAAATAATACATTTATTTTATTTATATATATATATATTTAAATTTTTGATCTATTTTGCAACAATAAATAAAACTTAAACAATTTTTTGGAAATAAAAACCTGCAAGATTTAATTACTAAAATCGTAAAATTGACTTAACTATTTTGTGGTGTTCTCTTTTAATACGTACTGTTTTGCGATGTACTCTTCCGTGCCATGTACTTTAGTGTACCATGTACTGTTTTAATCGGTCCTGTTCCGTACCATGTACTGTAGTGTACCATGTACTGTTTTGTGATGTACTGTTTTAATCGATCCTGTTTCGTACTGTAGTGTACCATGTACTGTTTTGTGATGTACTGTTTTAGTCGGTCCTGTTTCGTACCATGTACTGTAGTGTACCATGTACTGTTTTGTGATATCCTGTTTTGTAACATCCTGTTTTAGCACATCCTGTTGTGAAATGTGTCGTTTCGTATGGGACCCGTAATGATCAGGTACATATTATTTAATTCTATTCAGATTCTAAATTGTTTTTATTTGTTATACCTACCATTATAACATTGCTAGAAGTGGTATAAAACAATGCAAAAACATAAGGAAATATCTCTTTAGGTTAACGTCATTGTTTATATGTTGAACTTTTGTT
The DNA here is from genome assembly GCA_932526605.1 of Nephrotoma flavescens. NCBI lineage: Eukaryota > Metazoa > Arthropoda > Insecta > Diptera > Tipulidae > Nephrotoma > Nephrotoma flavescens. The sequence continues at coordinate 115,843,772 of OW052222.1, forward strand.
ACAATTAATATTATGTTTAGTTTACTAAAAATGCAATAATATTCAATTGAAACATATAATGTAGAGTGTAGTTGTTATTAATATAATTTAGTAGTTTCCATTATATTGTTGAAAGTGGTAGTACACTATGTTTAAAAACGAAGAAATGTTAGGTTATGTTGGATTTTTGTTTTCAATTTACAGTATTTTATTTCATTTTCCCACAGTTGAAAATGACGGATCCAAACCACAACCAAATTAACATTAATGGCCGGGTCATTCATATATCGTTTTGCGATATAATCGAACTCTTTACAACCGTTTGAAAATATTTCTTTGACTTATGCCCGGTTGTATAGAAAACTAACTAACGGCCTGTTTGTTGTGCGCCAACCGGACAAGTGGAGCAGTGGGTAAAGCTCCGGCACTTAGACCGGGTGGTACAGGGTTCGAATCCTGTTAACAAATGTACAGCTTGACATGGAGCTTGCAATGTGCAGATGGTATACTGTAGTTGTGTGGGTAGATAGGTGAATGGGTTAATGATGTGGCGTGAATGAGTGGTTGATCACAATGGGTCAAAATTGGCCTAAATATGCGATAGCAACCACTGAACCTAGTTGTGCGCCAGTTATAAATGTTTTATGTGAAATATGTTTTCGCAGTCAGAAAAAAGTCAGCGCAAACTTGATTAAATATATTTTATTCCGTGCAAATATGTAGCTTACGTATAAATATTTGAATCGCCAATTTTGATAACTAATCGTTAAATATTCCCATTGTATAAAATATCTTTAATCAAGTTTGCCATGACTTTTTTCTGACTGTGAAAACATATTTCATATTATATAAAACATTTAATTGGCGCGCAACTAACAGTGGCACTATTCTGGTAATTCCCTGGGAATAGGGAATTGGGGAAAGATTTTATATGTAATTTCTATTTAAAAGTTTTTTTTCTGGCATACTAAGGTAAAAAGCTAGTGGTAATTTTTTTGAAAACAAAATAAAATTGGGAATAATTTTCCCTGCCAATTTAGGTATGGAAAAATTATTCCCAATTTATAAATAATTACATCAAACTTTTCTCCTCAGTAGGCCAGAAAAAAAAATATTTGAACTGAAATTACATAAAAATTCTTTCCCCAATTCCCTATTCCCAGGGAATTACCAGAATAGTGCCACAGGCCGTTAGTAATTTTTCTATGCAACCGGGCATCAGTCGATTTATTCTAGCTCGAATTTTTGTGGTACCCTGAGGGCCTACTACTGCTTTCGAACGTTTTCGATCATTTTCGTCTATTGTTCAACTATTTGCTATCATTTTTCGTTAGTTTCGGTACTACACTGCTTTCGATTAGCAAAATAATTTTAGTGCCAAAATATTTAAGTGTTGTCAGAGTAATATTTTCACATGAGGCTCTCACAATAAAGTACTGCATACTGCAATTTCACCTCAATTATGATTGTCGCGTCGAAAAATCAATCGACACGACTCGGTGTTGTCGTCTCGTTGCTCATTTGATATTATGTAACAATGACGAAACGACAATTTAGTATTACCACAGGAACTTTAAAATAAAATACGTGATTGTGTATTTATTAGCCAAAATTAACAATTGTGAATTTTATTCTTGTTTAAAATAATTGTCAGTTTCATTTGTTTTGTGTTTTTTATATGTTTTGATATCGAAAATCAATCTTAAATTCACAAAATTAAAATATAAATAGATTTTAAACGATGATTTCAAGTAAGCATTTTTTTAGTGAGGAAGAGGATTATTGGGCAAAAGTTGAAGTTGCAAGAAATAGATAAAGATTGAGGGATCATTCTAATCCGTTGGACTTAGACAGTTTTCAGTATGTATAGTTTAATATATTCTATGGTTTGAGGATAAATATGTTAATCTTCATTTATTTTTCAGTTATTTTGAAGTTGTTCAGGCTCTCTAAAGATGCTTTTAAGGATTTATTAGAAGAAGTTTATCCTAATGAAACGTTTATCGTCAGTACCAAATATTTTAAAGTTGACTGTTACCTTGAGATTCTGTGCTAAAGGAGAATATCAGACGAGAACAGGAAATGATTATAATATAAGTTTAGCTCAACCAACCAAGCCAGTAGTTATTGACGAATATGTCATCACGAGATATAAACAGAGAAAGAACCTCCTGCAGTACACCCACACAACCTATCAATGAAAACGAAACGGAAATTTTTAATATTTCAGATTTGGAAAACGAAACTACATTGAATCATCGAGCTACTCCTCGAAATCAAAGAAACCATAGTATACCTAACTTGGAGCAAAGACGTTTAAATCTTTTGGGACAACAGACGAAAGTTCATTCTGAAATGTGGTAGGAGGTAAAATCAGCGGCAAATAAGTTTCAAACTCACATGAAAGATATGTTAAGTTATGTTAAAAAGACATATTACGTTAAAAAAGAAAAACTTGATTTTATAAAATCCATTGAAAAGGAAAAGTTAGAATTGTATAAGGAAGACCCTATAATAAAACAAAAAGCAATATTTGAAAAATTGAAGCTAATACTTTGGAAGTTCAATAACAGCAGCTGGAAATTCAACAGATTAACCTTAATTGAATTATATGAAAATTAAAATGTTATGCTAAGCATTTTATGTTGTTATTTTGAAATACAGAATATACTGTGGTTAAACATGTGATGAATTAAATTATATTTCTTTTATATTTTAAAAAATTAAATTGAAATAGTACATAAAAGATTACAAAAATATATTTATTATCCGAATCCGAATTTCATTTGCCTCGTTATTTGTCAAATTACGTGGTTCAGATTCGTAGTTATTTGTATTTTCTTCAGATGTATCATCCAGTGCAAGTTCATCTTCTACAAATAATAATTTATAGTGAATGCAAGTATTGTGTTATGCAGTACAAACGTTGATTATTTTTGTGGCTTTTTCTGAGCTATAATGAAGTTGTCGGGTGCCTATAAGGCACCTAAATCAACCTTTTAACACACCTATTGTCCTTTCGATGATATTACGCATTTTAGAATGGTTTATGTTATACCTGTTTTCCGCAGTATTTGTATCTGAGGCACGGCAAGGCATTAATAAATACGGTTGCAATGGATATCTTGCGTCACCTATTTCAGAAATACATAACTGTGAGCAACATATAAACATTTGTATTACATTTAACTAAATCGGATTGCAATTTTCTAATGATTGTCTAGGTATCTGACCTTATATCTGTTCTAGTTGTGAGATCCTTCATTATTCCAAATTGACGACAGTGGGTCGATTCTGGTGGCTTTAGGAAATAGGAATTTTTTCCTACTTACTAAAAAATCTTTCCTATGGTTTATTTTGATATACATAGGAATAAATTTTTCCCAAATTCTTGATTAAGTTGAGTATTAAAAACCATGACTGTAAGCGGTTACTAAATGTCAAACTTACATTAATTGTATGTAATTATTTTTTTTTGTCTAATTAAAAATTAAAAGAGTTAAATTAAAAGAATATTGTATGTGTTGTACAAGAATATCTTTCTGTATCTAAAGTAGGTGCGGAAAGATAAACGTCAAAACTACGATTAATAGGAAAGAAAAAATTCCTACAAGGCACACCAAAATAAGCTTATATGAAAGAAATACAAAACTGCTATAAAAATTTAAAATTCTTTCCTATTTCCTATTCCTATAGGAAAACCAGAATCGACCCACTGGTGGGTTAAAGGCGGTTTCAATTTGAAGCAAATCTATAACTGTTTCCTCCAACGCAGTAAATGACAACAACTTATTAGATCCACCTTCCGTTGTCGTAAATTCAGTAATTGAAATTGAAATATGTAGCATAACTATAACCTTAATCCATTTGTCCGCGTTTCTCGTAGGAGGCCCTAAAGAGTGAAGCTCTTCTGAGATTTTATCCCATCGACTATTTAATTCTGTTTTGAAATCACTTCCCGATTTAATATAGCCACGGGCGATATCTGAGTTTTGGCTCATAAAATTAACCAGACATTCAAATTGGTGTGGGTAATTGCTGTTTGTTGGTAATTTTAACCCTAAAGAATAACGCTTTTTAACCAAAGTTCGGCCCCAGATATTCACATTGATTATAGAACCCGCGGGAGCGGATCGATTGCAGATTAAAAAAATGTATATAAATAAAATGGAAAACAATTGCTATAAATCAAAGTAGCCAAGAAAATTTGTATTGATTTCCATACAAATCGTTTTTTATGATTCTCCGTACAAACGCAATAAAATATTTGCGGATCTAAAACAAATTTTTCTTCACTAATTGCATAAAAATCCATAGGAATTTGTATGATACTATGATTTAAAATTCTGTTTTGTTTTTTTATATGTAATTTTCTATTCGCAATTTGCTCCCGCAAATTCTATAATCGACGTGAATATCGACGTTTTTTACAGCGTAAGTTATTGATTATTTTTACGCAGCGGCACACGTATCCTCCGAAATTTTTTAATCAAGATTGCGCCTTTTTCCGAAATATCTGGAAAGTCATTTTCTGAAAAATTATCTCTCTATTCTATCTACATACTCTCTCCGATCTAATATTTCAACGCCCCCCTTGAGTGTGCCCAATTATTCTTGTATTTCATTTTCGCTTTTTGATTGGTAGTTGAGTTCGGTCTTTTCATCCACTAGCAGCTTAAAGATGCGTTATATTTCCTTTTTTAGCATAATCAGATATTAAACTTTAACAATGTTCTAAATAGATCTAGGTTTCTGATATCCTCTTAGTAACAAAGAAAAGTGGAAACTCTTTATTTTCAATTATTGGTGTTTAATGTTCTTCTAATAAATATATGTATTTTTGCGGTATTTGGATATATTTCAAGTTCTGTTATATGCTGCATTAATACATTTGCATTCCGTGTGGTTATTTTTATTAAAATGTTCTTATTGTTTATTCCTGATTTTCTAGTTGTTTGAGTTTTTTTTTTTTTTTTTTTTTTATGTAATAAATTTATTTATTTATACAATATTACAACTGATTCAGAGATCATCTAGTAATTTATCTTTCTTAAATTAAGTTCTCGGGTTAAGATGAGTAACCTATTGGTTACTCATTTTATAGTACTTTCTTCTAAAACAAACTGCCCAGCTCCAGAGGTTTCTGCCTTTGGAGTCTCCTCACGCCGTTAGTGGTGTCCAACATACGACGGATATCTGCATTTTCGTGTAGAGATAAGAGCTGTACGTGTTTCCTTGCATGATTCTTTATTTCATCGGTGACGTATTCCATCTTCAAGTCTCTATGGATGTTGTCATTCCTAATGTACCATGGGGCGTTCACAATCCCTCGTAGCACTTTATTTTGGAAGCATTGTATCATTTGTAGATTGGTTTTCTTGGCACAACCCCAAAGCTGGATACCATAGGTCCATACTGGTTTTAGCATTTGCCTGTATTGAAGCAATTTGTTGTGTATTGAGAGCTCAGAGTTTCTACCCATGAGCCAATACATTTTTCTATATTTGATGTTTAACTCTTCTTTTTTTTTCTTGATGTGTTCTTTCCATCTTAGCTTAGCATCGAGGGTCATGCCAAGGTATTTAGCTGTATTTGCATATGGAATTTGGTTTGAGTTGAGAACCACGGGAATACAGTTTACATTTTGATTTGTAAAGTTGACGTGTACTGATTTGGCTTCATTTAATGAGATGCGCCATTTTTTAGTCTAGTTGCTCACCGTGTTAACTGCACTTTGAAGTTTGCTTGTTGCTTCCGAAATATCTTTTCCAACTGCTAGAATAGCTGTATCGTCTGCAAATGTTGCTACTGTGGTACCTTCAATATTCGGTAAGTCTCTCGTATAAAGAATAAACAGAATAGGTCCAAGTACGCTACCTTGTGGTATACCTGCTGATATTCTTTTTATTTCAGAGTACTCATTTTCAAATTTGACTCTAAAGTGTCGATCAGCTATGTACGATTTAAGAATTTGATAAAATTGCTGAGGCAGGTCTCGATGCAGTTTAAATTCAAGCCCTTGGTGCCAAACTTTGTCGAAAGCTTGAGCTACATCTAAGAAAATACTGGAGCATATTTTCTTATTCTCGAGTGCATCCTCAATGACATCCGTTATTCTGTGAACTTGTTCAACTGTAGAGTGATTTTCTCTAAACCCAAATTGGTGTGGTGGAATTAGGCATCTCTCTTCTATTATAGGTTTGAGTCTTTTCAGCAACAGTTTTTCAAATATTTTTGATATGATTGGAAGTAGTGATATCGGTCTATATGATTTTTTATCGTTTCCTGGTTTGCCTGGTTTAGGAATCATTATTACTTCGGCCACCTTCCATTGTCGTGGAACATATTTCAATCTGAAAGCTGCATTAATTATTTGATTTAATTTACGCAAACCTTTCTCGGGAATGGCTTTCACAATTTGCCCAGTTATTAAATCATAACCTGGAGCTTTTCTAATACTTAAGTTACTATTGATTTCAGTTTTAAGCTCCAATAAAGTCACATGCCTTATGTCAAGATCATCTGCTTTGTTTACGACTGTTGTATTTTCATTTGCTGTTTGCCTCGGCAACGGTTGAAAAGTCTCTTCTAAATAAGCAGCAAATAGAGAGACTTTCTGTTTGTCACTTTTAGCCCATGAACCGTCATCGCATTTGATAGGCGGCACATGCATTTTGGATCTTTTTAGTCCCTTCGTTGCTTTCCAAAGCGAGTAATCGTCATCCTTTAATTCAGAAAGACCTCGTAGTCGCTTAGTTATGCTTTCGTTCTTTATTTCTTTTATTAGTTGTTTTAATTAGTTGCACAAAAAATTTAGAATAGTTTTGTGTTGCGGTGCACGAGAGTGCTGCCAGATTTTGCGAGCTTTCCGTTTCTCCCTAAGTAGCTCTCTGACTTCAAGAGGATAGTTATGTTTCATTATAGCGTTGGTATGAGAAATCGGTAAACTTTCCCAAGCCGCTTGTTGGATGTTGTTATTAAATATTTCTAGTTCATCTTCCAACTGCACCTTCGTTCTAATTGGTTCGCCGAGATTTGTTCGATCTTCTACTAATTTCTTGAATAGATCCCAATTGGTTTTATTGTTTGTTAACTTAGGTGAATTATCTTTTTTTATTATCATTGTACTCAGTAACATGATCACAGGTGAGTGGTCAGATGATAGTCCCAGTTGTTTGAGTTGATCAATTATTAATAACTATATTAGTTCAAATTATTTTGACCTTCAATTTAGTATTACTTGATTGCTATATCGCATGCATTCTGTGACATCCGAGTCATTTCGAATAGACCAATCAATACCCGGCCGCGGCCAATAGTTGGAAGCTGCCTTTTACAGTTTATAGATTTCTCCGTTTTGTTCTATTTATATTCGGTTTTCATGATGTCATTAAAATTTGTATTTACCATAGGAATGCTGGTGGCTTGATGTAATGATGAAGCTGATAACTTCTTTACTCTCCGTACTACTCGTCACTACCTACTCGTTAAGGGTCTCTAAAACTAACCTCATCACTGTTTCTACATTTCTCAATACTTTTACTTTTCGCATCTATTCAATATTGCAATTTTAACACTTTTTTGTTAGACAAATTCTATAAATTTTTCATATAAATTATTTGTATTAATTTCATTTTGCAAAACGCTTATGCAACATATCTTGATTTAGATTTAATTTAAACTCATATGTACGAAGATTTAAAACCCCCGTTTATTTCGATCTTTTCCTTTGAAAACAGATTAGCTATTCGATATCGATTCCATAGCCGCAATATATAAATTTCTTAGGTTAGTGTTTTAAGCTACATATCTGTACGATGCTGAAATCAATATTTATTAATTATTATGTATGTTTTTAAATCGAACTTTATTTATTGATTTGTGTGGCTAGTTTGTCATCCCAGTCAATTCCACTAAAGCAGGGATTTCTATTAATCCAGACTTAACACAAAAAACAAATAGGCGCCCGCTTTCTGGACATTGGGCAGAAATTAAAATAATTTGAAGTCGGTTCTGGTGTAGTACGAATATTCATTTAGCCTTTGTCCTTCTAACGAATCTGACACTTACCTGCTTCAATACAAACTTTTTGAGCTAATAAGCAATATCATTTATAAATCCATCATTTGTTAACTTGACCGTTTGTTATTTATTACGTTTCAAAACACAAAGACAATTTGCATTTTATTGCCTGTAAAGCTTTAAAATATATCTCATGAGCTGGCTACTTGATACATAATCGTAAGATTTTCAAACTACCGAAGTTTAAATAGCGGACATTCTCTAAAAGCTCTTAACACGATCCAATTCTATTCACTGTGTTTCAACCTGTGGCTTGTTGCCATATTCTGTTTTTTCTTTAATATTGAACGACAAAAAAGAAACGAGATCTGGTCTGGGCCCTGTAACGAAATTTGCCCACAAATACTCATTCATTGCCCTAGTGTCTAGATTTGAATAAGAAAATAAATTTTTGAAACTTTTATCATAGATGCGTTACCTAGAATCTATTTGTTTGCCGTTTAACAATCTGACCGATTTCACGATTAATTTAAATGTTTTCAAACAAAATTAAAACAACGTGAAAATTAAATTTGTTCCCGGTGAAAATGTTTTTTTTAACCCGAGTAACGATAAAAATATATTCACTGACGTGTTTTTTTCTAAAAAATTTAAAAAAAACATAAAAATGTATAAAATATAAAACTGGAGCCGCCTCGTATACTATTCTTGCTCTATAGTACTGCTGCTCCGATATAATATTATATATGGATATTACACACTCAATCTATCAATTGAAAATGTTTGCTTGGATGCAGATCCGACAAAAAAATATCTGCTATGTGCAAATAGCAAGTTTTCGTTTACTAGATTTTTATTTATAAAAAAATGACAGAAACAAAATTTGCCACATTACTAGATCGAGTGTACTGAAGAATCGACTCAAAAATAATCATATTTTACTTCAATACAATCAGATGGTACAAAAATGCGATACTTGATACTTTTTGACTGTATTCCCGTTCCAAATACACATAAAGTTTTATATTTATCTAACACAGACGAGATACGAAAGATTTTATGATACTTTTTGGGTCGACCGTACCAAAAAGTATTCGATTTGTGTGCCATTGTTCAGGATAGACGTTAAATCGGATACTTTATCGTGGGAATGTAACAAGAAAGTATAAAATTTTTTCCGATTTAACGCAATTGTAGCGGTATTATGGTATTTCATGCGTCGATTCCGGCTAAGAAAGTATTGGAAATTTTATGAAAATAATTTTATGGTGATAAATTGGATACTTTATGGGGTGAGATGAAATTTTTTTTTTATTTTTTTTGTATAGCTAAAAATTTTCTAAAGCAACTTGTCATGTGAGAAAGTAGTAGTGGTGGGTACGTAAAATGTTTGTTGTTGCTTTTGTTGTATTTTCGAAAATGTGTGTACATGTAGTATATAGAATTGTAAATATGTGTGTAGGTATATGTATATGAGAAATGAAAATACTGTATCGTGATTACAGTGGATATACTGCATGCCAAATGATTGGGAAGGGAATGTTTTATGCACCCAATGGTCCATTGGTTAAATTACAATAACCATACTGGAATGTAAAATTTTACTTTACCTTTAAACGTAGAAAGGCCGAGAATGCTGTGTGTCTCTTATAAAGGAGCATTAAAGTATGATTTTCCATTTGTAGATTTCGCAAAAGAAGGTTTTTGCATTTTCGAAAAACTTAATAAAGTTACTTACATACACACTTTGATTATTGATTTGATATTGGCTTGGGTAATTCAGTAAATAGAAACTGACTTTCTTGTTTGTGAAGAAAATTTGAGTTAGAAATTGAAATTTAATATTAACTTACCTTAAAACAAACGTCTAAACTGTTAGTTATAAAGTTAAATTAATGTTTCCCAATTGGAAAATTCTTTAAGAACAGCAGTTAGAAAAACTGATTGTGTGCGAAAAACTGACGAAAGATAGTAAATATTCACAACGAATTTTTTATTGAATGAATTTTCTAAAAAATTATGCGGTTTGGTATGTCACTTTAAATATTTTGTTTTAAATTAAATTTTGGATAAATAGTATGCATATTCGTTAAATGGTAATAATTTATTTAATATATTAATTATATTTTTATTATTAATTTATATTTTTGGTTATTATTTTTAAATTTAACGGTAGTAATGTAATTCGTAGAGACGATAAACAGAAGATAAAAAAAAAAATTTCCGTTATGCGAATTATTGCTTTATATGAATATGCAATAAGTGGATTTGTACTGTACAATCAAAAGCCTACTATTGCCAAGGAGAGGTCCATCTTTAAGTCCTTTTAATTAAATGAACCATCTGATTATAACCTCCAACGTTTTACTGTACCTACAATGTGTATTCGCATTGTTTTTGTGAGTCAGTATTGTTTTTTCTGTTTTGTTTGGAGTTACAGTTGTGTTGTACTTCTAAAGAGAGCGTAGAGGAAGCATAGCTAGCATGCATGTTTGGTAAGAATTTTTTCGTAAACATTTTTTGTTCATGTATTATAAATATATAGGTATATATAACATATATCACATACATATATAATATTATGTAAATAGGGTGATTCATATGTAGGAATGCGTATTGTTTGATATATGTATATGTCGTTATTTTTAATATGATAAGAACCCCTGGAGAACCCTTTTGTTTTTTTTTTCCTTTTTTATTCATTCGCTGCTGTTGCTTTCATTGTAAATTGTGTATTATTGATAAGTGATATTGATAAGGGGTGATTTTTTTATACACATTTTTTGTTATGTTTAGTTACGAAGGGGAAATCACTTGTTCCTTCGATTTTATAGTAATCACCTTGTTTTTTTACGGTTGGTATATTTGGCTTACTTTGAGCTTTCTGTAGGCCGACTGATTTTGAAGTTTTTTTTAATTTATTACACTTAGGAGGCACAATTTTAGGCATTACCTAGATTTAAAACACCCTGTTGATATCATATTCACTGGATTGCATGATCTTTTTGCTCTGTCTATATAGGTTTCTCGACTAAGAAAACGTAAAAATCAAATTTTAATATTTTCGGTCTTCTTTTTTCCGTCTATTCTTTTATGTAGACCGCACCGGTGTAATCGTTGCATTCCAAATATAAAAATATAATGGCAGTTTCATTCCTTTTAAAAAAATATTCAAGATTTTTTAATTTTCGGGAGTTAAAAGAACGTTTCGTTTTATTCTATCTAGTATTCGGATATGGCTTGTCAATTGGCTTTAATTCAAACTGATTAACTTAATTCGATTAACTACACAATTATAATGAAATTTAGAAGGCATGCCGCGTGAATGAACCGCAGCTACCGAAATGATACGATCTAAAAAAGGATATCTCTATCGGACACGTCCAATAGCTTAATAAACAAATTGGACAAAGTTTCACAAATGCCACTCAAACTGAGAACCCTAGACAATATGGAACGAGCAATACGAGCCGCACAATGCAACTTAAAAATTGAATAACTTTTCTTTTCTACGTTAAATTAACTGTAAATGTGCAATAAAAATTATGTGACAAGAGCCTAATAAAATTCTTAGAAGAACCTATAATTAAATAGATAACTTTCAGATAAGGACTCTAAAATATTGTTATTACTAAATTTCTAAAAACGTGCATTATATTATGAACATTTTGCTTGAAGAAACACGCCAGCCCAAAGGCTGATACTTACAAGGAGTTGGAATTGTTAGAAATTCAGTCCTAAATATGACCAAATAAAAATAAACAACAAAAAATTAGCTCATGAAACATTTCGAACTGCTTTCCTTAAAGTAATCAAACATTTTAGATTCTACTAAAGGAAACAGATAGTGATCTAAAATACATAAACAGTTAGAAATTCCAATAATAAAACAAGTATATAAGTTAATCTATAATAGCAGAGTCGAGAGACAAAGGATGTCAATTCTTTAACAACTTCTCCTTAATTTCTTCTGCTACGTTGTAAATTTGTTACGGTTACAAATCCTCTGGTGGAGATTGGGTGCGAGTATTAGAATACATTTTAAAATGCTGGAGAGACAACACCCTCGAAAACCTCAGGTCTTACAGACTTATTAGTTCTTCGCCATTCATTCTTAAAACTAAAGAGAAAATACTAGATCACGATACACCTTGAACCCCAAACAACATGCGCACTGGAAAATCAACAGAGACTATTATATACGAATCGACAACTTAAGCCGACGATACATTTCGAAATAAGTCGAAATAATAAGAAGTGATGTTGTGTGCTTTTTTCGACATATAAAGTTCTTTTGAAAACACCAATTTCAAAGTAATCTACGCACAAGCTAGAGCAAGGGTTTTGACTCCTCCAGCCAACGATGGGCTATTAGTATGAAAAGGATGCCGTTTCGGTGACGAAACAATCACTATCGCATCGGCTTGAAGCTGTCCCAAAGGGGAGTACTCTCACCACTTTTATGGCTGCTGCTAGTGACGGCTGACGGACCAATAACCAGATAAAAAATAACCTTATAACATACATTAATTATTCTGATGATCTAGTGCTGATGGCTCGGAGCAAATTTGAGCGTGCAAATAACAATAACGCAGCGTAGGCAACTCGACTGGTGCACGCGGATCATGATCTCAGTGTAAACACACCGAAAATCGAGTGCGCCTTTTTTACAACCTGCAGAAAACACTCATTTTACCCCGCTACGGTTTCGAAATACATGGATGTTATGTTTGACCGAACAAGTGGTGCAGTGGTTAAAGCTTCGGAACTTGGACCTGGAGCGGTACTGGGCTCGATTCACATCAGAGGCTAATTTCGGCCATCGATTACGATCGCTGATGTTAATAAATACAACTAAGACCATCTGATGGAGTGCAGAATTCAGCGCCGACCCACCGTCCACGTCAATGTACAGGTTGACATGGAGCTTGCAATGTGCCAGGTGGTATACTGTAGTTCTGTGAGTAGGTGAATGGGTTAATGATGTGGTGTAAATTAGTGGTATCACAATGGGCCAAAATTGGCCTAAGTGTACGATAGCAACCACTGAAACCTAACCTAACCTATATTTGACTAAATTTGGAACACCGACATCTCGTATATCACCAACAAACCTAATAAAGCTTACATCACCTGAAAAAAAAGCATACGGTTGAATGAACGAATTCTTACCACCAAAGCAACATATACGCGTCTGAACTCGCCGAATTTACTGTGGTGGGAGTCCAAAACTTTTTTTTTCGTATTTAATCTTTGCAATCTGTTCTGGGGCCGAAGCACTCAAAACTCTTTCTCAGTTCGCTTTTCACGACCTTATCTTACGCAGTCGGCTATCAAATCGGGGATGTCCAGCTATAGGTCCATTTTTCGTAAAACCATTGCATATAGCTCCAAGTCAATCTTTAGTACTGGCACGGAAGATGGGTCGGCGGCCCATGAGTTGTGCGCAGGGGGTCATAGTTGTGTTCATTTTCATCACAGATCGTAATTTGATAATGAAAAATCCTTTTTGCATGGTGCCCCTATCGGGATTCGTATAAACTGGTTTATTTCCATGGAAATAAACCAGTTTATACGAATCCCGATAGGGGCACCATACAAAAGCATACAAATCAAACAAAATTATTCGTTCATAATCCGCAGCAAAAACATTTCGAATGATTAGCGAATCGTAAAAACTGAATTATATCAACTCAAACCAGTTTCCAATGCAGTACCATATTAGACGTGAGGAACTTTGGTCCGATTCCATTGGACAACAGAGGCGGTTGGGTTTGACTTTCAAGAAAACGTGATAAGAAAGAAATTTGTTTTCTTAATATCTTTGTTCAATGGTATATTGGTCCAATTCTAGATCGGCCACTATATTTTTCAGATGGTAATGAACCTACCTGAAAAAAAGATATAATCAGCAGTGCCATGTGTCACGTCCATTGCAAATATGATGTTCATCAGGCACTTTGAGAAAACGATTGTTAAAGCCAATTCAATATATGGCTTTGTCAAACGATGAACGGGGTGTGATCCTTCCGACTTATCTACATTAAGCTACATTTCGCGTAAGTTAGATCCCAAAAGGAATATGCGGTAACTATCTGAAGCTCTTACAACTATGTTTACATCAACAGAATCCAAATATTCTCTTGCTTTTACTAAAGAAACCCGATCGGGATTGAGCACAATCTACCCCATAAGAATGTGGCACGGCTATACCTTACATATAAGACGGATGCCTGAATTATAATCTCTTCACTCCCGAAAATAGAAGATGCTGTTAGATGCTAGTTCTTTTAAGCTTAAATTTTCGATGAAGTTTTTGTAACAGAATTAACATCCAGTTTGATCTGATAAGATCATGAAAAAATTCAACCATCTCATTAGCCCATGGTGACTGAATATTACTACGCTATGATTACATTTTGTGTTCTATATATATATAGACCAACCATGTAATCGTAACTCTAGTGAATTATATGACAACTCACTGAATTTATGCTTACAAACTTTCATCTCATTCAACTGTACGATTTCCAGAATTTATCCTACGCAAACTAATAAAATCGACTTGATTTACGAAAACTAAAAGGTTACCCCTAGTCCTAGTCTCAATTTGGAAATTGCATTTGATTTCCGCAATTTATTAGTTAAATTTAAGAAGTTTAAACTACTCATACCGATCGAATTGACTTAATTTACGGAACAAAATTCAGAATTATCCCTTTTTTATGGAAATATACTTAAGTTCCCCGACATTTTGAGAAATTGAAACCGCTAGTATTATCTTCTGTAAAACTACTTAAAAATGAACATTTTTCGGACTATAGTGAAGAACTAGCTATTTCGGGGGCGGCTAAGCCGCCCGTCAAAATTGAAGTATTCTTGGAAAAAATAATAATATTGTGAATAGTATAGGGTAGATAGTTTTAATTCGGTGGTAGGTGGTTGTGGTTAGGTGGGTGGGTGCTCGGTAGGTAGGTGGTACGTTAGTGCTAAGTAAGTGTAAACTCATAAAGTCATAAATCCTTCGCATCAATTTAAAAGTCGCAGACGAAAAGGGGAAATTCACATAATGGAAAACGCTGAGCAAGCATAGAACACAGCAAGACAATGAATGAAGCTGTTTTTGAAATATTCTGTCAAATACAAAATGTTAAATAACTATTATTCGACTAAATTTAAAATCAAGTTTTATTGCTTCCATTTTTTACATTTGGAAGACTTCGCGGAAAACATGTTTCGAGTGAAATGACGTTCATCTCGCAGCAACTTCCCTTGTTGAGGATTTTCCATTATGCGAACTTTCATTTTCCATTATGCCAATTGCTGTCTGTAGATCAATTCCGCCATGATCGAAAGTTTGACCTTACGATTTGTTGATTGTGATGGCGTATGCAGGTGTGATTGGAAATTGTCGTCGCTTCAGTATATGAATGGCAATGTAGTGTCTTTTGGAGCCAAATCAATTAATTCGCGGAATAAAGATAATAACTCCACGATTGCACTCTGTGCCATTGTACATTCCTTTTTTCGGTTTAAATTTCTCAGCAGCATTATTATTACTCTAGGCTTCAGAAGAAAAACATAAGATAGTATTCCTGATCGCTTTTGATCACGGAAAAACTCTGCTGGATAATTTTGTACATCGTTTTGATCCTCTGAGATCACCGAATCAGCACTGTAATACATTTCAGCTAGTCCTGGCATCATGTCGATGATCTTACGATTCATTCTAAGTCTGTTGATTTGTCGGTGCAACAATGGTGCGTTTTGCCAACTCTTACACAGATATTTCAGAAATATTCGTGCCAAAAATACTTTTAATCAGATTCGATCATTTACTGAGGAATTTGAACTGTGCAGTCATTGTTGATACCTTTGATAAGAGGATGATTCGCCATACCAACTTGTAACAACCAGTTGTTGTTCTCTTCTTGACCTGCACTTCGCATATTTATCGGAAGCGACAATTGAAGAAAGTTTCTCCACACACTCAGAAAAAAATATGATTGCATTTACCATAATATCATCACTATATGTTAAATACAATTATTTAAATGATTGATTTTATCATACTATGATTGATTTTATTATACTATGATATTCTTAATCATTTTTCTTGATCTTCATCATAACAATGATGATCACTGAAAAAAAAAAATTTTTTTGAGAGATCAACTTTGTTATTATGAAGAAGATCAAGAAAAATGATCAAGAATATCATAGTACATATGATAAAATCAATCATATTATGAAAAAATTAATCATTTAAATAATTGTATTTAACATACAATGATGATATATTGTAAATACAATCATGTATTTATCATATTTTTTTCTGAGTGCAGACTGCTCGATTTTATATAGCACTCGATGATGTCAGCTTGCGTTCCTCTCACAACAACTGGAAGTGTCTGTCGAAAGTCTCCACCAACAACGAAAACCTTTCCGCCGAAAGGCAATTCGCAACCCATTATTTCACGCAACAGCTTGTCAATGCGGCATAGTCCGTGCTTTGTCAACATTGAAATCTCATCGACACTAATCATGAAGCTTCTCGCAAAATGTTTGCTTCGTGCCAATAAGCGGTACTGATAATTTAAATCCGCTGTGAACTGTTCGACCACCCTTCACTCTTCAGCAAAATAGCTGCGTTTCCCGTTGTTGCAAATAGAAGCACATTTTTTTCTTTTCCACGGATGAAGGCCATCAGTGTTGCGTATTGGAACGTTTTGCCAGAAGCTCCTGGCCCATCAAGATAGAAACTTCGGCTGAAGACATTTTCATTATCCACTGCAGCAGTTATTTTATGAAATGCATCCAACTGCTTTTCGTTTAGCAGTTGAATTCATAACTCAGCTTCTTGGCTTCTTGGTCTGGATCGAAAACTTGCACTTCTACTGGACTTCTCGATGGAGTTGGTAAGCCGATCATAGCGCAAGAAAGTCCGTGCTGTATAAGAATTATGTTGATATCGCGGAGAGCCAAATATTTTGCTACATTTTCAATATGATGATCTCATTCATCATAGTTTACCAGAAGGTCCAGTGCAGCTGCAGCTTCTTTGAAGGTTTTGTAAATTACACAATTGAATGTTCTACAAATTCAAATCGAGTATGGCACCTCGAATATGTAGCAAAAGCAGCCGCAAGAAGAAAAGCTCCTCATCTCTCACGCTTACTGTATACATTCGTGCAACATCCTTATCTCCACCTCTTTGGCGAAGTTGCCATTTACCGCGTACGTAAACGTAATGGTGGGGAATGTCAGGTTATAGGAAATAACGTGCGTTTTGATCATTGAAGTTGAGGTGAAACCATGACTCAGGCTTCGTTTGGCCAGTTTGTGCTGCAAGTAACGCTTCGTCTTCATTACCTACTTTGAATGTAATTATTTGTTGATTCTGTAGGTGCACAGGATGTTGGCGCAATTATATCCCTTAAATATATATTTGTAAATGTACTTAATTGCGCTTTAAGCGATGTGCAAACCTCGTCGTTGATAAGTGCGTTGTTCTTAAGCAGAAGATGCATTGTGAGGTCGTCCATCAGCACCTTTAGCTTCAGTTTATATACGCGAGCTACCAAACCAGGGCGATCAATTTTGTGCTCGCCTGGTCGCAAGTTATTTTTGATTTCGGACCAGTTTGGATTAGCCATGAATGCAATGAACAGATCAGGAGCACTCCACTTTGCAAAAATTGATATTGTATGTTATTGCACCGTACTTGCATGTTCCGCGGAGATCCTTCAAAACATGATGGTAGAATGACATAAACTCCTGCAGCGATGTTTGAGTTGTTTGCCAAGTCAGCTACATGATCTGCAAGTCCTTGATAGGTTTCAGCTCTAAATACTTGCTGGTGTGTAGAGATAAAATTGAGGTTGGTGGCTTCAACTCGTAGGTAAGAGTCAATCAACTACTGCTGCGTGAGTTTTCCTGCGCTCATAATGGGATTGAAATAGTCACAAATTGCTGTTTTTGCCACTTTGTAATATAGCATACTGACTTTATTGCGAATACTGTTTTGTTGCGCTAACTCGTACGTTTCGCATGTCTAATTTGGCTGCCATCCGGGCTCGCCATACGGGGAAAGAATGGCACATGTCAATGGGATCCAAAGTTCGGACCCAAAATGTTTATGTTCACGAACTGCTTTGTGCGATCTTCGGGATTTCGTGGGTATACTCGAATATCACGTTCAAATGGGAGCATATACCATCTTCGTTGATAAACTCAACCTCGTGGGATGTTGGAGTGTAGTATCGACGCTTGTCTGATTCACGATTTTGACGACGAAATATTAGCCTAACGACAGGTATATCCTCGCCAGAAGCTGCTACTGCTTTTGCTTCCGCTTCAACTTCACGCATCATTTAATAACATTTGGCGATTCTGTTATTTTGCCGGAAGAAGCGATCAATTTAGTCGAAAATACGTAAAAAACACTGCTCATTAGCTGGACGTCGTGCTCAAGCATCAGAAGCCTGCATGGTGTCAATCACGCATTTTTCAGCATATTGTGGTTATTGTTGGGTCAGTGGATGAACATGTGAAGTGCGATGATATGTCTGGCCATGCACTTTGTAAACAAATGGACCGCGACCTTGAAACCTCGACAATTTTTGCACCCAGGGAAGCAAACGACACTCCATTATTGTACGAACGATTGTTCTCCCCAAAAATTATTGCGACTGGGACCATTTAAATGTGACAGCAGTGCTTGCAGAAATTCAGGATAAGGTAGTTCAACGCCGTTCTCGTCTATTGGTCGTGGAAGCTTAACTTTTGCTTTCCGGCAGCAGCTTGTAAACTTTCCTTCTGCTGGACGCTGTTTGAGAAAATTATTCTAGCCGCAGAGCTTGCAAATGACGTTGAAAGGCCCACAGTCATGAATAACAACTCGATCTTCAACAAAATGAATTGCTTCATTTTGGATAATTTGACTCTGATCAGCCCTTTGATGTGCACTTCGTTGTCTCTGTACTGCAACACATAAAATTGAACTAATTGAATTCTTGTTGATAAAAAATAATTTGATAACAGTTCAGGGTTTTAATAAAGCCAACTCATGGCAAACTCACATGTAAAATACTTTTTTTTTAACTCAAAATTCTTATTAGAATTTTTTTTAACAGTGTATTTATTAATACTTGTTTAGTTTTGTTATTTTGAACATATTTTACTGCCATTAATTTTCCACCTATTTAAAGCAAAATCTTTTAGAGTACAGGTTTTGAATTTTAGGAAAAAGCCAAGGGGCCTATACCCTCTTTGGTTAGCGCATAGGAATATACTTTTCAACTATAAATATACCACCAATCAAATTGAATAGATAATTGCAACAAATAGTATTCCACCCTAAGCCAATACATCCAGTTGCTAATTTTTCAATGACTACATTCTTATAGTCCCTAAACCAAATAACTTTATCGGTTAATTAATGAAGTTTCCAGTTGCTTAAAGCTATTTTAGGCTTATTTGTAATAATCAGATCAATTAATGAAGCTGCTAAAATGAGTAGGCTCCTCGTTAAATGCATCAAGAGAATATGGTCCAGCAAGTCCAATAGTTTTCTTTGTGTTAATACAATTTTTAGTCATCACAATTTAAACCGCCGCATATGATAATTTTATAATATGTAGTTGAAAACTGCAGATCTAGAATAATCGTAAAGTTCGCCAAAAACTGTTTTCGTGGAGGTTTGTAAACTAAAACCAGTAGCATTTTTGATGACATATTCGCGTTTTCATCAAGAGTAATATCTAGGTGAGTAGTACTCTTAAAGATAATTCTGGACGAAAGACCACATCTGTAATGTATACATGCATACACCAGCACCCCCAGATTCAATTCTATCGTTTCAAAATGAGTTGAAACCATTCAAATGAACCGAAACATCATAAATGTGATCTAGTTTGACTAGATCCCTTTTGTTAACTATACTCCGAGCGTTAAAATAACAAAATTTCATACCAAGCCGATTCCATCACAGGCAAGTTCCAAGATAATAGATTATCCTAAAAATATAAACAGAAAGGAACATCTTAAAAACAATAAAAAAAATATAAATTGTAATAAAAATAATAATTTGACAATAAAAATAAAATTTGAAATCCAAGTAAAATTTTTAAAATACAAATAATTAAAAAACAATTACATAAAACCTAAAAAACAATAGTTTTTTGTTCTGAGGCCAAGGCTCTCCCAACTCTTTTGCGGTTCGGTTTTTCCGTCCTTACTTTTTCCCGTTGCCAGCGATAAAAATAATATTTGTTTTAATTCTAAAGTGTACAATAAAATGTTAAATGAAAAATAACTATAACTTAACTTCATTGGGTTTCATTTAAAGAAGTTCACAGAAGTCCATGAAAAAATTTATTTACTCATAGATGGCGAAGGTGAATGTATTTTAGTACTACGTAACATTCTGGAAACTTGGTCGACGACAATTATATCAGGTGCGGAATTTATACTTCCTTCTATGATTGAACTTTTTTTTCTTGTTCTTATTCTGGATTTCCTATACTGAATATTGTGTTGGGTCAACATCATTATCTTTAAATTTTACAGCTGTTTTAGTGACGTTTTCAGTGGTAAGGTTATTTCCTATTACGGTATACAATTTGTCTATGCTGTTTACTAAAACTCGTTCACTGTTGTTTTATAAGAACCTACACCAAGTCGAATTTAGTGAATGTTTTGTAAATTTTTTTAGAAAGTTGTAGCTGTTTAGTGTGATTAAATATCAGTTGATTACGTTTCGTAATTCCATCGTTACAGTAAATTCCGGTATTTACTCACGCCTGATGTCCTTTAACGTGAGGCCGCCAACATTTTTGTATTTTTTGACAAATTTATGTTTTACCTATCTTTGTTTGACACTCATAAATAGCGTTTTTATTTATTTTTATAGTGGAATCGACCACATGCTGTTGCGTAAGTTTACGGTTTGTTGTAACATGACTTTTGCTAACGCACTTCGTGTTTTTTAAATAAGTTGGGGTATTCCACTTAGATGATCAATCAAACATTAACACCCCTATTCCCCTAGTCGCATCTCTTCAAGTGATGTGAGTACTCATCTTCTTGGTTACTAGATCGTTAAATCAAAACTTACAAAATAATTGTTCAATAAAGTCGTTCTGGTCGTTTTCTAAATCTTAGTATGCTGTTTTATAAATATTTCCTATCGACTGCTATCACTTCAAATGACAATTTCTATCACTTGAAATTTTGACGTGGCAAATAAAAAATTCAAACTAATGCAGCCAACTAAGACTTAAAAAATGATCATTGAGAATTTGCACACAATTATTTAGTAAATTTTGATTTTAAAATCTAGTAACCATGAAGATCCATAGTCACGTCGCATGAAGTGATACGTCTAAGAGAATTGAGTATTTAATATCACAATCAAACTGCGTTTTACTTCATCGATTGTAGAAAAAATGTCATTTATAGATTCGGATATGTTTTTTTAAATTGAATCAAACTTTTGGTTCACAGAATCCATCAACTCACTGTAACTTTCAACATTTACACCAGCCATTTTAAACACACGATTTATCTTAATCAAAAATTATCGAACAATTTTTGATTAGCTTCAAGTTAATGTTTAAAGATGTTTTAGCATTTAATTTAAATTGAAATTTAAGGCGGTATTACTAGAAACATATTAAATAAAAATTTTCAATGGTGAAGTTTTAAGCCGACTTTTACATCTTTACTCAATTGCCGTCATGTTGATCTACTTCACCGAAAGTCTTTCACTCCATGTTCCGACAAGGAGACTATACTTAATCACCGACTGTTGGATCTGGAACACCATTCCACTAACTATGAAGATAACAACCCATTAAGGCCGGATAATTTTTTTAACATTGTAGAGATGTATAAGATTTGGGCCCGAAATTGTCATCCCGAAAAGTTTTTTTTTCATAAAGTGTGTGTCTTTGCTAAATCACATAAAAATAATTCCATCCCGAAAATTTAATTCCTAAATTCACAAAAATAATCCAAATGACCGTTTGAAAATCATACATGATCATTAGGAGTGAAAATCATCATCTCGAAAACAATTTTCAATACATTATGTTCATTTACAAATTTTTTTGTGGCTCTCGCAGAGAAACCCCTCCCCTCGACATATGGTGTTAGGTGTGCTAATCAGCTCAGAACTTAAACCCAGGTGCCCATTCGAAAATCATGGTTGGTGAATATTGGCCATTCCGTAAAACAATTTTCTATACATTCGAAACAAACACTATCGTGAATGTAGTTTGAGCGGACCATCTCTGAGATGGCAACAAGGAAATTTAGCAATGAACCTATTTTTAACTGAATAATGTATAGAAAATTGTTTTACCGGATGACCAATATTCACCATTAATGATCATGATTTTCGAATGGGTACCTGGATTTAAGTTCTGCACTGATTGGCACATCTAATTCCATATGTAATTTGAAGGGGTCATCTATGAGATCGCCATAAGTAAATTTGGTAATGAACTTGTTTAAAACTGAATATTGTAGTGAAAATTGATTTACGAGATGACCAATATTCACAAATAATGATCAACGTAAGGTAAGATGTTAGGTAGGTAAGGTAGGATGTTAAAATCGAACCGCGAAAGAATTGGGAGTGCTTCGTCCTCAGAACTGACTGCAAAGTTAATAAACAAACAACCCAATATTCAACATTAATTATCATGATTTTGAACGAGCGCCTTAGAATTAAGTTCTTTACTGATTGGTACACCTTACTCCAAATGATATGTGAGAATGGCATCTCTGAGATCACCGCAACAAAATTCGGTAATGAACATATTTTCATATGAAAAATGTAGACTCTAACTTTATTTGACTAAACCTGTCAATGATTGGCAGTGTCCGACAATTAGTTGAACCGAATTGGAAAATAAATTAAATTTTTGTTTCCTTACAGCTACAATTTTTTGTATCCCGTTTAACTAAGTTTAACTAAACCATTTTTTGTGTGGTGTCCAGCAAAACTACCAAATTGATTACAAATTAAAATAACCGTATCTGTTTTTTTGGGGCCACAAATAAATTACAAAACCAAGAATTGTTTTGGTAATAGCCGCAAAACCAAAAAATCATGTTTTATTTCTCGCACCACCCAGGCGAAGATATAAACGATTAAAAAATATTTTGTATGCATCACAGTAAATGCTGGCTGGGCTGGTAGAATTGTTTATTTAGTTAAATATTTACATTTAAAAATGTTTTTTTAATATAATTTGAAATAACACAAAAACCAATAACTGAAATATATTCGTAAGAATACATATACGTTATTATGTAAAAATTTCTTGAAACTGGGGGAGGATTCGTTTAATTTAACTCCGTGATTTTCATCTTCTATAAACGAACACGCCTTTTTACGCAAATTTCGTTTTTATTAACAATTTTATGGGCATCAGACGGTAACAATTACTATTCTAATCATTAATTTAACCAATAGTTAAGAATATTGATTAAACCTTACAGTTATCCAATTTTTCTAAATTTTGCATATTTTCGAACTGCAGATAATATATGTTAAAGTTATTTAAGAATTCTTATTGCAATTTGCTACTGGAGAAGTCGATATTTCAATATGTAGATATGCAAGGTCGGACTCCGCACTAAGAAATTTAAAATTACGATCGTTATTATATGCGCACCGAAGATAACTCAGTTGACGTCAAAGATCTATTGTTTGATTTGATTTTAATGCAAAAATCGGTCGGAGTGCAGAAAACACATCGAACATCGGTTCTAACAGTTTTCACCTTACGAGTAACAACAACGGCCAACGAGTTACCGACCTAGCAATAACGTACAACTAAGTTGTACCAAACTCGTTTTTTCCACATATGAGAATCTACAAAATATCAAGCATTATAGGAGCAGTGGCTAGTCATACAGTTAGCCATAGCTACCGCAGTCCAATCGAAAGAAGACGAAAATGGTTTTCGAAAATAAAAAAAAGATTCATGAAAATGGTTGGGTGGAACATTAGAAGTATGGCCTTGCCGCGAAGCTTTCTAGGGGAATCAAGTTGGCACTTGTGTAAGCTCCACATCTTGCTACTTCCGCAAGTGTTCGTGTTACCTCGTCGTAGCGACCACCGGGTAGCTAGCTCATTACGGAATTTGTGGTGTGTTAGACTAAAACACAGTGCAAACTGTCCGGGGTAAGGTGGATATCGTACCGTGCTGATAACCGGCCAGGCTGGGAGCCCAGTAAAAAAAACAGTTCCTGACGATATATCCGGATACCAAGCACCCTCAGATTCAAACTGCCTTATATGTGTGATACGGATTTCTGCTCAAATGGCCATTTCTTTCTCCGCTACTTGTGAGGCAAAACATGGATGGATTTTGGGCTTTAGGCCTGGTTTATAAAGGCATAGGTAAATAATGTGAGGCTTTGGTAATTAGGTCTGGTTCGAAAGACGTTCGAAAATACAAGAACAATATAGAAATTTGATCATTAGGCCTGGTCCTCAAGTCGTACCAAAAACAACGGAACACAAGCACAAACAAGGCTGGTTCCTCAAATGCAATCTCTGTGCCTCCGAGCACATACAAAAATGGTCTCCTTGTATCAACTTACAAAACCTGAAAAAGAGCCTGGATAAGATTCTAATAAGATTCCGTTAGCGGAGAGAACGGACGAATATATGGAAACAATCTCACGGGCTAATAAAACTACTGAAATGAAGCAGGAGGGTTCGTCTGAAGCCTCTCTACCCAAAAAACATAGTTCGAAAGAGGAATTACTGAATAATGCAAAAGGGAATATAATGCAATTGGAACTAATCCTTTCAAAGGTTATAAATGCACTAAGGCGGAGAAGGCCTTAGTCGCCATTTTCCTATAAATTATGAGGTGAACTCTGGACCCGCTCTGGCCTACCGGGACTGTGGGTGGCACTGGCACCGTGTCAAATTGGCATCGCCGACCTATGGTGACTGACCCTGTATAAAAATGCTGCTGCTAGACTATAAGTAGTCGCTAGAAAGGATATAGCCTGCAGACCTAGAGCGAGAGCTTGGATCCCTAGGGCGGTGGGTAGGAATTTTCGAAATGCTGCAAATTAGCAATCCTGAACTGCCGACCGCCACCTGCAGAGTGGCCAAGTTGAAAGAAGCAAAAGCTGATTATAGGTCAACTATCATCATATTAAAAGCAAGTCGCTGACTGCGCTGGCGAGAACTAATGCTTTAACTAGCTATGGTTTCAGCGTAGGCACACTCAAGATTTATAAGAAAGATAAGGATGATTTTTTGCGGGTGCCGATACCGGTAGAGACCCAGGCTAACATTCATAACATCATGGAAATGGGTGAGGAGGTAGAAACACTCTCTATACTTCGATTAGATTACTTTCTGGATCCTTGGAGGAATCACAGTCAATGGATGCAACTGTGGTGGAGGTTGAAGTAAAGGAGCAAACCTAATGTTATGGTTCCTGAGGATTAACCTCCATGCTTCATCACTCTATAACATAAATTGAAATTTTTATTTATAATTATTATTTATAATATTTAAATACAATGGCTGTGGGCCAATTCTAAGGTAAATCTAGGGTAAATGCCGTTTTTAACAGTGTATGCGATAAATTAAAATGTTGTACTAAAAAGTAAGACAAAGCGAAGACACAAAAGGTAAATATAGTGGTTTTTTCTTTTTGCTACACAAATCATGAAAATATGGCGGCAATATTTCTAGACATAATTTTTTTTATATTCACTACCATGTCCCATGAAATAAAAATGTGCTTGAATTAATCCACACACTTTTATTTGTTAAAATTTTTATTTATTTTCTCAATATTTTTTTGTGTGTATTACACAACATATCTGTAAAAATATGTAATATAAATTTATTCATATAAACAATACGAATAATTGGAAGAACAACAATAAAATTTATGATATAAGATTGTGTAGGTACCTACATACCAATTTCTGTTATTCCTAGGAACAATTTGTCCCTTTAAGCCGCATTGACCTAATTTTATTTACTAAAGAATTAATACGATTTGAAAAGTATTTTGTACTAAAATTTCAATTTACCGTACTAATCGATTTACCTGAGAATTGGTTCACAGCCAATATATTAAATTTATATTTAGGCTGTGGGCCAATTCTTAGGTAAATCGATTAGTACAGTAAATTGAAATTTTAGTACAAATTACTTTTCAAATCGTATCAATTCTCTAGTAAATAAAAATAGGTAATTGCGGCTTAAAGAGACACATCGTTTCTAGGAATATACAAAAATTGGTATGTAGGTTCGTATGTCATAAATTTTATTGTTATTGCTCCAATTATTCGTATAGTTTATACGAATAAATTTAAATTGTATATTTGCTCACATTTGTTGCGCAATATACACAATCAACTTATTGAAAAAATAAATAAAAGTGTTAACAAATAAAACTGTGTTCATAAATATTCAAGCGCATTTTTATTTCATGGGAAATGCTAATGAATATAAAAAAAATATGTCTAGAAACATGGCCGCC
Organism: Nephrotoma flavescens; assembly: GCA_932526605.1. Classification (NCBI taxonomy): domain Eukaryota; kingdom Metazoa; phylum Arthropoda; class Insecta; order Diptera; family Tipulidae; genus Nephrotoma; species Nephrotoma flavescens. Next base: position 115,870,309 of record OW052222.1, read on the forward strand.
ATATTTTCATAATTTGTTAAGCAAAAACAAAAACCACTCTATTTACCTTTTGTGTCTTCACTTTACCCTACTTTCTAGTACAGTATTTCAATTTACCGCTTCAATATACACTGTTAAAAACGGCATTTACCCTAGATTTACCTTAGAATTGGCCCACAGCCCTAGTTATAATTTATTATGATTTGCCACATTCAACGGCAGTCTGATTAGAAAAAAAAATTATTTTTGCCAAATAAATTTGTTCGGTTTGCTTTGCTCGTTTTTGTCATTGTCAGTCGGTTTTTGTTTTCGTTTTGGAATGCTCATCGTGTCGCGTCCGTCTTGCACAGATATGTAAATCTAGAGTGATGCAGACTGTTACAACTCTAAGGCAGCTTCAGCTGCGCTCATGCTCAAACTAAAAGCAAAGGAGGTAAGCATTGTCCTAGTCCAAGAACATTAGGCCAATGGTGATTGGCTACTTGGACTTATAAGTCCTATAGGACCCCTAAATATAAAGGTAGGTAAAATTCGTTCCTGCATTCTTGTGAAAAATAATCTGACTATGTTTCTGTTATCAAATTATAGTAAAGCAGATGAGATCACCACAAGTATTGAAATGGATGGGCAAAATCTCTGGGTAATCTTAGCTTATACTCTACATGGTAGCGAAGGCTTCCTACCTGTTATTTTAGGAAGCTCACTAGAAAATTCAGTCTGGGAAAACCTCGACCAACGTCGTGTTTGAAATGACGTCAAAACATCCGTGAATAATACAGGCGGCTCTTTAGAAGAGCCAAGGAAACTAAAGCTTCTAAGGACAGCGAATGCTATAAGGAAGTACTCAAAACATATAAATACGAATTAAGAAATGCTAAAACAAATACCTGAGGGCTGTATACTGTAGTAAAATACAGCTGTTATCTGAGAGATCTAACCCGAGTTTTTTCTAGCGACCGGATGGTTCTTGGACCATAGGGACAACAAAGTCGCAGCCGTTGTAAGCCAGGATATAAACGGAGAAAATTCTTGGGGGCTACAAATAGCTTTAAGCCTTATAAGTCGACAGAATACGATGACAATATACCAGCATTCCAACAAACGACTGACTTAATCTTACACCCTGACTAGAAGTTATTTTCAAGGGCAGCCTAGGATTCTGTCACATTCTTAGTAAATGGAATGAAGTAAATGTAAGATTTATAGGCGGAAAAAAATCTATCCAGTCCCAGAACACTAGAGCCATTAGTTTAGCATCTTCCCTACTAAAAATTTAGGGGACTTTAACAACGTCAGAAAAGAGCACGCAGGCACACTGTGCGTGAACGAGTTACTCTCTACTGGAAGCCATACCAGTTCTGGATGATCCGCGCAAGCTGATGTTACGAAATACCATCCTGAAGGGCATCGTTAACAAAGCAACCCAACTGAAAGCCAGCTTCGCCAAAGCAAGTAATCTTACAATGCCTAAAATATTATAACGTGCAACGACCGCCGGCCTACTGGTAGAATGAGGAATTGAATCGTTGCGGATGAGGTGCATACCAAATAACCTCCTTTTCTATCCCACAACAAACATAAAATATGGTGCACTGAAGGAAACCATTAAAGAAAGCAAGCGATGATGCTCGAAGTCTCAATGTCAAGAACGATCTTTGTAGTCGCACAATTATAACGCTAATATGTCCTACCCTGGTGGATAATAAGCTTTGTAACCTCGTTAACGTTTTAGAAAAATTTATAATTTCCAAGCTCCAGGACCGGACTACCTAACATCACATTACAAGAAAAAAGCCCAAGTGTATTTTGAGGTGTACACGTCTAGTCTAAATAAGGTATATTTTCAAATATTACGAAAATGCAGAGACTAATATTGCTTCCCAAGGGCAAAACACAATCTGTACACACGTCATCATTTCGTATGATTTGACTATTGAGAGGAGCCAGAAAATTTTTCAAAAAGTTACTATGCGGTCGACTAGAATAAGTGAGCGCAAAATGTGCGGAGGTTTCTTTGCTTAACGCTTAATCATATTGCTCAATATCGGGCCGGCTGAAAACACCATCAGCGGTGGGAGATGGAAAGGGGCCCATAAAATATCCCTGCTTTACTAATGATATGCCAAATATCGGAGTCTCCAAGCACAAGAATGAGTTGGAAAGCATTTGCAAAGCTTCGTCGGATATATAATGCAACGAAGGTATCAATTTCTAAAAAACTACGTACGAATCGATGCCCCAAGTAGCAAAGCTCTCTCTTGAATACTGACATTTAGACCCAAACGCTGCAGGTGAATTTGTATCGGCGAAGTATGAATTTCATATAACTGCGACTCCAACTGTGCACATAGAGTTGTTACTGTCTCCAGAACGGTTTAGAACGTGGCAGCCTGCATTGTTGCGGTAACGGCAAAAGTTGTATAAGAATAATCATGGAGAAATACTTCAAACACCAGTCAACAATAAAAGAATATATACAGAGAGGATATTCTGTCCGAATGGCCACAGCGATAGCACCAATCGGAGAAGGGTCAATGAACTAATTGGAATGCCAACGTTACGAGGTACACATTACTACACAGTCCTTCCCTCAGAAGTAATACCTAAAGGTCGTAATAATGGTCAAGAATTTAGAAGGTGGTTTTAGTGAGTAAGAGTCTGTCACTGTTGTGATGGGTTTCTTGTGTTATCCTCACTGCGTCCATGTTGGATTTTGCTAAAAACAAGAAGAACCCCACACGCACAAATACATATACGGAGAATACTTTGAAAATCTAAAAACTAACTTTAGGATGTCGGCTATATAGCGATCGGTAAATCTGCAATTATCTTGAGATCGAAAATAAAATTTTCGTGATTACTACATATGTACTTGTAAAAAATGTAAAACGAAGATACTAATATTTGTTATTAGCAAATGTAGGTACGCAAATATCGTATTTAAGTAGAAAAAGGTTTTTGTCACAAATTGTCATTTCCGCTTTCAGAAAACCAAATTTGTTGTAAAACATACTGCAACATTTTTGGTACCTATTTTTTTTTTGTAAATGCTGTAGTATTCACGATGTTTGCAAGAAACGAAAAATATTCTATAGAAGCTGCCACTTCCGGTGAACCGATTTCAGTTTAAAATCACTGGGATCTCCCAGTTTATGAGAAAAGCTTTTAAGTATGAAGGGCTTGTAGAGAGGATATAGACGTAAAGTTTTGTTCAAAAGTTCAACTGTTAAAATATAACCTATCTTACTTGTATAAATGGTTCACCCATTTCCAACCTGAAAAAGTACTCTTACTCTTAAAATTGTATCATTCAATTCTAGCTATTTCTGCGAACTATGTACAGTATTATGACTTATGAGAATTACGATGACGCAGGTTTTATACAGTTTTCAGTTTAAAAGTTAACGACGAATGTTACAAACATGTGTAAAAGCTTAACGCAAAAAAAAATCATTACAAAACAACATCGAAAACATTTTATTTTTAATAATAAATTTTCAAACCACAATAAAGCCATTATTAAAGTTTACAAAAATATTAAGAAAAGAAAAGAAAATTTTAAGCAACTCAATACAGTACGAACGCAGACAAAAATATAAGTATTGAGTGCTAATTAAAAATATGGCTACACGTAAAACCGTCGAGAATCTCTCTACATTAGAGCCCTGCTTATTCGCACATTAATGCTGTAAAGCTATTCCGACTTTTGACTATTCCTATAATATGTAAAATCTATTGATAGTGTGTGATATATGAAACTTAATTGGTGATAGTGCAAAGCAAAAATGTTTTTATATTTTGATAAGCTTTATTATGTGCATATATAGATTTATAATACGAGTATCAATACTAGTAGCAGTTATCTCCCCAAGAAAAGAGTTTTGCTGGTTTTAAATACACACTATACAATATTACTATAAATAATAATGGCATTGTGTAAGTAAATAAACTAACCCATGCATTTGATATTCACGTGTTATATACTTAGATTGTACTCCCCTTTTTTATTTCGTTTCATGCTGTTGATGTTACGTTACCTCCATTATGAAGTCTACAATACACAAGCATAATATACGAAATAATAATTCTACCTGCTCGACTTTTTCCTGTATATATTTATACGTATTTGTAAAATAATATAAGGAATGTTCATTATTGTATGTCTATATACATATATAATTATATACAAAATATTGAGAATAACGAACAAAGATCCAAATTTAATACGAACCTCACAAAATCAAAAAGGATCACATTTTCTTTCCTTTCCATTTCTTTAACATCATTCATAAAACTAAAAATGAATTTGTTGTACGGTCATGAATGCAATATGCAACAATGCAATTTTTGTAAAACATACTGATCGTCTATACATGTGTTAGATACCTATTTACAATATATGTATGTACGAGAAAATGCATTTCCTGTTTGAATCGCCGAAACAAAAGTTTATGGTAGTGTTCAGAGAGTCAATTGATCACCAAAAAATTTATATTAACGTCTCACCTGTCCGACTGTGTCGATGAAATATAAAAAAAAAAAATTACAAAACTTAAATTTGTGTGATGCTTTCACAAAGTCAATTTGTAAAACAAAAGAAAATCGAAACTGCATAAATTTACTGTAAATTTTGTTTTATTATTTTGCAACAAAACTTTACTTACGTGTATTATAAAAAAAAGCAAAACTAAAAAAAACACGCATAATTTCTGATGCAAATTTATTTTGTTTATTTTTTGTTTTTTTTTTTCGTTTCGTAAAGATGCACATAACGGTTATTTATATACATTTTTATATCATTTATGTATTTTATAATAGTGCATGGGCATAGAATAACAACGATTCTGGGTTGTTTCACAGTTTAATTTATTTTTAGCGGAGAGAAGAAATTAAGATTGATGTAGAGTAGACTACGCGAAACTGGCTAGTTCTTGGATCTTAATATTATGTATTTAACGGATCAACATATTATAAAATTGATGTTTTTAAGAAATTTTGCTGTTTGCGGTAAGGCTTGGTCGAACGGCTCGTTTTCGCAGTGTTTTAAACTGCAACGACCAAATAAGGCTGCCTTAATTACACTGTGCTTGAATTGCAAACTTTTTTTTGTCGCAATCTGGGCACGCAGGGGGTAAACCTAATTTCGAGTATGCTGAATTTAATGGTGCTAGTCCTATTTCAAAGTTAGTCCCCATTTTTGAGATATCGCTTTCGACATGTTTTGCCTCTGAGTCAAAAATTTATCAAAATATACACTCATACTCACGTTGATAGCTCCTGAACTATTAAGATATTCGTTATGCTTTCTTCAGCAAAGTTGTTGCGCAAGCCAAGATAAACAACTTTGCCGAACATATCAAGACCGAAAAACGACATCTACATTCACATTTCTGTGTTATTTTTTTTTTTTGCTTTTCATTTCGACGAAAACCACGTTTTTTATCATTTTTTTGCCCATTTATTGAATTTAAATCGATCGATTAAGCATCGAATCGACAAATATAGATAAAATAAAAACTATTTAAAAGAAAATTAAATCAATTGAGTTGATTTTATGGAGATTTTTCTTAATTTTTTACTAAAAAATTAACATTTTGCTTAACTTCGGGATCTTCTTCCTCTTGCAAATTCCAACAGATGTCACCCAAGAGTGCATCTAGGTTTTTGCCGCTATACCAATGATCGAGACTTGCCGTCACTTGGTGAAAACGCTCGCCGTGCTCATCGGATTCAGTTGGTGATTGTTCGGCGAATTTTTCCACATGACAATGCTAAAAATGTATGTTCAATGACATTCAAACGTTTATATTATGACAAGCATTCAGCATATTTTCAATATATCTGCGCCAATCATCGGCTCGATTAATTCCGAAAACATTCTTAATAACTTCTTTTACACATTTCCATGCCACATGCTCTCGTTCACTGAGAGAATTTTCAAATGCATCATCGTTCATCATACGACGAATATCTGGTCCATTAAGTATTCCTGTAATAAAAAACAAGAAGAGAGATGAAATTTCATTTGATCAAAACTTACATTCGAGTAGATTCAAACACCAACCTTCTTTTATTTTCATTTCACTTAACCGTGGAAAAATGCGATGCAATTCGACAAATGCATTTCCATCTGGATTCAGCGCTTTTATAAAATGTTTAACTACTCCAAGTTTGATATGAACTGGTGGTAACAATATTTTTTTAATTGGCATAAGTGGAGCCTCAACGATGCTGTCATATCGCAATTTAATGTTCTCACTTAAAGCCCAGTTCCGTTCGTTGTATTGGTCGCCTTTAAATCGTGTATTCTATAAGCACATAAAACACATGTTTTTAATGTAACCCAATTGCATGCCACTTAAAAAAACTACCACTTTTAAATCTGCACAAAGTTTTCATTGATGGTCATTGTATGATTCAATGATTTTTTTCATTGATGCATAGGTTTTCTTTGTGTTTGTGCTGAGTGCAATTGGAATGGAATTCCTTGAGTTGGTAACGTGAAGGAGAACTGTTTTCAAGCGGCTTTTAGAGCAATCGATGATCGCCAACCTTCGGGATTATATGCATTGTGCATTGTGGATACCAATCCTCGGATATCAGTGCAAAATGCCAGTGAATTATTCTCAATTGATTTGAAAAAATTCGTAAAATGACGATGACGATTTATTGCCCCATATATCCCAACATTTGGAGCCAAAATGTTCACTTGTTTTAAAACCTTTGACAAAAGAATGGCTTGCCGCTACGATAGTTTCAGGCGTCGTATCATAACATCCAAACGATTTTGCGAGATTTCAATGTGATTGCATGGCGCAGTGACATTTGATGGTTGATATATTGGTGCAGATGTTTCTCCGGTTTCACCTGATTCAAATGTTGTTGGTAAATATTCCTCAGTTGGGTTTGATTTTTACGGAACGGGAATTTCATGTGAATGCGGCAGCGGTAGTTGAGCATTTGTCGTTGCAGTGTATGTCAAAGAATCAATTTTTTTCTGTTTGTACCGAGAATATAATTCATGCACCCATAACATTGAACTACATCATGTCCTTGTGGAACGGTCCATATCATCGGGACACCAAATGGTATTGCGGCTCCAGTGTTTTGCCATCTACGCAGATGGAAAATGCATGTTGTACAAACAAAAGATGGCGTCCAGTTTACACCACTAATAACTATTTGTGAAAAGTATACTCGATATCAATGAGCGGTTTCATCACTTATTTTGCGGCGATTGCTCAATGCTCATAATTGTAAATTTTCCACACACATAACAAAAGCACTTGAGTTTAAAACACCTATCCATATTATTTATTTCACCAGATTTCACAAGACGATTTTCACTTTATTTTTTGTATTCTTTTGTCACTTTATATATTTAGATGAAAATCTTTTTTTTTTTAATTTTATATTACAGTTTTTAGTTCTTACTTATGTGCCAATTTTTTAACTTTTTTAGAAATATCGATTTCGAGAATAATCTCTTCTTCGGTTTACTTTTTACTACTGTTTACTACTGTTAGGCGCTGCTGTTTGGTACCTCGTTTGTTTTTAAGTAATGGATAATAGTTCGTAAATTTTATTGGATTTTTGTGTTGATTTTGTCACCAATTAAATTGTTGCTGTTTTTGTTTTGAGTGTGAATTTTGGCCGTAATTTAACTCAAGACTCATGAGAAATTTGTATACGTACAGTATACAAATGTCTCATGACATATGAGTCAAATTGTTCCCAAAATTTATAGCCATGGCTTTGGTCTTCTAACCTATCTAATTTCAGTCCTTTTTTGATTCTGTGTAAAATGGTTACATTTTTATTGAATTTAGTGTTTCTATGATTTTCAGTTTTTATGTGAGTTGTACGAAACTTGATTTTATGTACTTTTTTAAATTTGGTTATGTCATTGATGTGTTCTTTGTATCTTATCTGAAATGAGCGGCCTGTTTGGCCTAAGTATGCCGACTTCCAGTTGTATTTAGCATTACCTGTGTTGTACCCATGTTTCTCTAAACGGCAAGGCAGGAGCCGGAGTTTCTATGAGATGCCTCTGCCAAAACTGACAAGACCCTACCTTTTTGAGGAACATGCGAGAAGGCTGGGTCTACAAACGGATGACTTTGTAGAAGTTGCATGGACGCTTCCCCTTCGTCCAAGAGACTTTATGCTCTATGAACTTCCTATGCTCGTGTCTGGCACTATCATACAGAAGGCATAGGTATTTGGGCGTGTACAGTATGGCCAGCTTTTCAGATCTCGCTGACTGTGGAGTGCGAGATATTTTTCGGTACGTACGTAGCTCCGAATGGTTTTCAACAGGGGTAAACGGGAAATAGGTTCCTGTGGTATCACAACGGGGCACTCCTGGTCTAAGTGTGCAGAAGCCGCCACTCCAACCTAACCTTGGCCTAAGTAAAACACACATATATGGTGGATGTGGTTTTTCGGTCTTGATATGTTCAGCAAAGTTATTGGTCTTGACTTGCGCAACAATTTTGCTGAAGAAAGCGTAACGAAAATCTTAATGGTTCAGGGGCTATCAACGTGAAAATGACGGTATGTTTTGACTCAGAGGCAAAACATGTCGAAAGCGATATCTCAAAAATGGGGACTAACTTTGAAATGGGACTAGCACCATTGAATCCAGCGTACTCGAATTAGGTTTACCCCCCCCCCCCCCCCCCCCCCACCGGGTGTCCAGCGTGTCACATTTTTCAACTAGCACAGTGTTTCTAGTTACCATCCATCATACACGGTTGCTAGATAACATTTCATTAAAATACGTACATCTTATGCAAAACTTGCAATTTAGTTTCACCCGTAGACTTCTCTCAACCATCTCAACAATAAAGAACTAAGAAGAAATATTAGTGGTGATCTAGAGGAAATATCTAGATCACCACCTACACACATACAGTTCGCGATTACTGCTCTTACTTGCTATAACAAAATCAGCACACTTGCCATGTACTAACGCTTAGTTTCATACAGATGAGGAGGAACTTGCAAAAAAACTGATTGGATACACAAACAGAAGAAAACACCAATTCAAAAAATGAAGAGCAGAATTCTTGCCAGAAGTTTTGGAGCACTCGCAAGCAAAAGTTAATGAAATTGTCAAACCAGTGCCTGTACCCCAACAACAGCAACAAGAACAACGCAAGGTTGGAATGAAGACTAAGGCACTACCGCTAATTAATGTGATAGACATAACTGAGTTTGCGAATATCCAAGCTCTAATGAAATCAGTGTCCACAAACGACTATAGAGTAGTTGTACTAAACAATAATGTTTGGAAGATAAACACAAGAGATCCCGATGCATACAGAGCCACAAAGCTCACTGAAGGAGGTGAAGAGCGGTACATCTATAAAGACAAAAATAACCGAGAAATTAAGGTTATGGCCATAGATCTCCATCCCACCTGCAAGACGGAGGATACAATAGAAGATCCAAAAATAAAAGGACTTCAAATTGCAGACGCAGTAAATATTTTTAAACGAGAGAAAGTTGAAAATAGTCAAGGAACCAAGATCATGAAAAGAGGGCTCTCGCTATTCATGCTCACATTCAACAAAAGCGGAAAAATTGAAAATATATTTAATATCAAAGCAATGCCGAATATGATGGTTGAAATAGAACCACTGAAAAAGAACACGAGATTAATACATCAATTCCAAAAATGCCAAGGTATAACTACACCCAAAGATATTGCGGGAGAGATGTTAGGTGCGTAAAATGTGCGTAAAAGACACAACGCGAAAGACTGTTCTGTTAATCGAACCGAACCTGCAAGGTGTATAAACTGTAAAGGATAACACCCAGCCAACTATAGAGGATGCGAAGTAGCGGTACATCTGCAAAGGTTAAGAAATAAAACACGCCAATCGACTCAAAACAGTATAAAGTTAGAAGAGAAAGAATTCCAACTACAACTAGAGTGCCGACACAACCAGAGCCCATAGAACTAGAGAGGAGATCCTACTCGCAGATAACGCAGCAGAATATTATTAAAGAAAATCCACTGGAAAGGATATTTCGAAGTATAGAAACGATAAATGTACGGCTAGCAAAACAAGAACGTAGTCTAGGAGCTATATAAAGGGTGGTTAAATTTTAAGGGCCGACGTTGAATGTGAACCACACCTAAACGTCAAGTTTTTTCTGCATTTAATTTGACATTTCTCAATTTCAGACTAACTCAATTTGAACTATGGAAAGACACACAATCGAGCAACGCGTTAAAGTTATTCAGGCATATTATGAAAATGAACGTTCAAATCAAAATGCATATCGTGCACTTCGTGATTTTTCCGGTCAATTTAATCATCCAAATGTGCGTACAATCGGAAAAATCGTGCAAAAATTTGAGCAAACCGGGTCTGTAGGAGATTTTAAAACACCAGTGCATGCTCGTACAGCTCGTACTGCAGAAAGTATTGCTGCTGTTCGCGATAGTGTGGCTGAAGAGCCGTCCACCTCAACTCGTCGGCGTGCCCAACAATTGCACCTCTCACGCTCGCCGTTGATGAACATAAATGATGATGCATAAAGACTTGCATTTACACGCTTATAAGGTGCAATTGACTCAAGAACTAAAGCCTCTTGACCATTCCAAACGTCGTCAATGGTCAGAATGGTGACAAAAAATGGCAACAGTGGATGATCAATATTCGAAGAAACTCATCTTCAGTGATGAGGCACATTTTCACCTCAGTCGATTCGTCAATAAGCAGATTTAGCCACATTTGGGCGAATCATAATCCAAGAGTGATTGTCGAAAAACCAATGCACCCACAAAGAGTGACTGTTTGGTGATGTTTATGGGGTGGCGGCATCATCGGGCCGTATTTTTTCCAAAATGAGGCCGGTCAGGTGGTTACTGTGAATGGTGTTCGCTATCGTGAGATGATACCGAACTTTTTATGGCCCGAATCGGAAGATACGGATGTGGACGATATGTGGTTTCAACAGGACGGTGCCAGTTGCCACACAGCTAACGAAACAATGGCTCTTTTGCGCAACAAATCCAATGGCCGTGTTATCTCACGTGGTGGCGATGTCAATTGGCTGCCAAAATCATGTGATTTGACACCGTTGGACTTCTTTCTTTGGGGTTATTTGAAAGAAAAGGTGTACGTCGACAAGCCAGCAACTATTCAAGAGCTAAAGGATGAGATAATTCGGCACATTAACGGCATAGAACCTCAATTATGCTTAAGCGTCATCGAAAATTTGGACCATCGGGTGGAGGTGTGCCGCCTATATTTTGTTTCATACATAATTGAACCATACCATATTATCATAATAAAAAGAATTGACAATAATTTCCTAAATAATTTGTGTTTTATTCAAAATCAACATCGGCTCTTAAAATTTAACCACCCTTTATAAGCACCTGGATATATGAGAAGCTACGAATCAGCTTACATCAACGCTTTACTAATCAAATGAATAGATCACTTAGAATTATTATTTGGAACGCGGATGGATTACCACAGCATGTTCCAGAGGTATAAATTTTTCTAAACTTAGAAAAAATAGATTATGTCTTGTTTCGAAAACTCATTTAACAGAAACTTCATTTATTAAAATACGTGACTATGAAAGCTACCATGCTATTCATTCAGGAGGAAACGCTAGAGGCGGGTCTACCGTAATTATTAAAAATAATATTAAACATTATGAAGTGCCCGGCATTGAAAAAGAAATTATGCAAGTTAAAATCATACCAGTATCTTCTTTATTTACTGTCCCCCACGCTATCAATTAAAAAAAGAAGACTACAGTCGACTTTTTAAATCATTAGGACCAAATTTTATCATAACCGGTGATTTTAATGTAATGAATACCTATTGGAGATCTAGACTTACAACCTCTAACGAGAAATCTAAGGGGAAAGATTGTGAACATCTACGGGGGAAGATTGTGAATGCCGCCCATGGTACATTAGGAACTACAACCGTCATTGAGACTTGAAGATGGAATACGTCATCGATGAAATAAAGAACCAAGCAAAGAAACACGTACAGTTCTTATCTCTACACGAAAATGCAGATATCCGACGTATGTTGGATACCATAAACGGAGTGAGGAGACTCCAAAATCAGAAACCGCTGGAGCTGGGCAGTTCTAATTAAAATAAGAAAATTTTGTAAAATGAGTAACCAATAAGTTATTCATCTTAATCCAACTAATTTAAGATAGATAAATTACTAGATGATCTCTGAATCAGTTGTAATGTTGTATAAATAAACAAAAAAAAATAAAGAACTTTCATTTACATGTGTACATATTTTCACGAATCAAGGTAGGATCAATTTAATCGGTTTTATACTATTGTTTTAAAAAGACCTTACAAATATGTATATTAGGTTACTCAAAATTCAAATTCGTTTGTCAGTTTTGTAGACTAACGAATTTGAATTTTTATGACTGTTAATTTGTAGTTTATTGTGACTTTCGAAACAGTGAGCGTTTTCAGATCGCCAACCACCAACATTTCACAAAGTTCAAATTTTTCATAACGTTGGCCGTAATTTTACTCACCGTCTTGTCAACTGTTTGGTGTCCTGATAGAGTACAATGAAACAAAATCGTATATTGTTGTTCTTTTCCCGTACAAATTTCACTACCGTTTAAAATTTTCATGTGCTATTCATAATCTGGCCCAGACTTTTCACGAACGTTTATAATTCCATCGAAATTAGTCGCGAAACCGTACATTTTCTGTTTGGTTACGGAGGCCACTTGATGACACTCGTACAGCACAAAAACTTGGAAAGAGACGAAGATGGTTACACTCAAGCCTGAATAAGAAAAGAGAACAACAGCTAGATTCAACTGAACTCAGACCATCAACTTTATATAATATTACGACTAAAAATTAATTGGGATACGCACCTGAATTGAGACCACTACGAAATATTGCACGAATTATGTGTCCTGAATTCAAAAAGCCAAATCGATTCCCGTTCTGCTGGCTAATATTTTTTCAATACGATTAAAATAATGAACCTCAAAGATTTTCTTCGATTTAGAACAAGCACCTGAAATATCATTACTATTTTCCTTTAAGAAACTTTTAGATTCAAATTTTCAACCATTAGCCATTATTGGCCAACTATTTGCAACCAACTGGTGCTTCTTGATAGTTTTTGAGAGAATTTTCGCAACAAAAAACCAAATAAAATTTCCTAAATATGGCATTGTAAATGATGTTGGTAGCTGTTTATAAGAAGGATATGGTTCAAATCTTTTTTATAATTAAGTGGCAAGGGAAAATATTACCTGCAACAGTTGCAGGAAGATTGGACATCGTCTTTTAATGTTAAAACAATTCAGATGTGGGTTGCAACTAGCTTATAGCTAGATTTACCTAAAAGTTCTTCGTCTTCCAGTTTTCTAAAGTGCCCTATAGTGAGTATAAAGGAAAAACAGTTTCTTTAGAAATCCTTGACTTAAATAATTATGGAATGGAGTACTTTCATTGAAGTCATTGGTACGTTTTTAAGTTATACCCAACCCATATACACAAATTTCTACTCAAATTACAATTTAATCTATTTAAGAGTGTTAAGAAATTATGGCTAATTCCGTTTGTATAATATTGTGCCGAATTCTTTTCACACAAATTTTTGATTCTTGTGGATCAAAAAAGGTTCATTGAAAGTTCATTCAAATGTATAGATTTTTTGATTGGTTGGTGTCTTTAGGAAATAGGAATTTTTTTCCTATTTAGGAAAAAAATTTGATAGCAGTTTTTTCCTAAAAACTCTTTTCTATGGCTTATTTTAGTACACGTAGGAATAAATTTTTCCCAAATTATTGATTAAGTTGAGTATTGAAAACCATGACTGTAAACGGTTAAGAAATGTCAAACTTACAATAATTGAATATAATTATAATTTTTTTTGTATAATTATTAAAAGAATTAAACTAAAAAAATATTGCATGTGTTGTAAAAGAAAATCTTTCCGTATCCAAAGTAGGTGCGGAAAGATAAACGCCAAAAAATTCCCATCAGACACACGGAATAAGCTTATAGGGGAAAAAATACAAAACTGGTATAAAAATTTAAAATTCTTTCCTATTTCCTATTCCTATAGGAAAACCAGAATCGACCCACTATTCTGTCAAAAGAATTCAACACTACGAGCATACAAAACTATCGTACAGAATACGAATCGCAGAATTCTGTATAGCTTGTTGATTGTATTTGACGATTTCTGTAACTTTAGCAGGTCCAAAAAACCATGAATAAAACATTGGTATTCGTAAAGTTTTGAATTAAAATCAACATGAGTTCAGTATCGTAAAATAAAATTTTTAATATAATTTTCTACATTGGCCAGGAACTGTTTCCTCCGTTTTGGGCGGTTGTGTCTAATATTCGATTCACATCAATGTAACAATTTACAGTAAAACCGACGATTTTCCAAATTTTGGAATTACAAACATTATTTGGTACGTATTCGTCAATTCTAGAAATTATGTGCATCATTAAATCGAATATATGTATATATAAATACGTACTGTACGTATTAAATACGTACGTTTGGCAACCCTACCACCATAATTTGTTACACATTTATTTCAATTTTTTACAACAAATCCCGATTTTATTACAGTTTTCGTTTTCGAGAAACGAAGCGAGTGGTTGGTTTAGCTTACAATTAAACCTGCATTGCCAAAATTATAACTTGTGGTGTAGCTATGATATCGGGATGGTTCTTGGACCAGAATTTATTACAAATTATACATAAATTAAATTCGTTAGTTCAAAACCACCCGTATAACTTTCATAAGGATAATTTCCACACCAAAAGATTATTTACTTGAAAAACGTCAATTTAACCAGTTAGTTACACATTTTTTTACACCAGATCGCCACCAGATTTTTGGCCAAATGTTGCTCTAGAAGTGTTGTAGCGGTTAGGTCAACTTTATCCAGGTGTGTTACATTAGACGGAATTTGCATCAGAAGATGTAGGTTTCAAATTGTAATAACGGGTAATTCATTTACAGGTACTTTTTTCAGTATGGATTTTATTACAGATCACGTGTGCGTCATGAAAAGACTTAGCCCGGCACGCAGCGTCTACAAATTATTCAGCTGTATTACGAAAATCAGCGTTCTACGAGGAAAATTTGAAACCGCGACCATATACGACCGATACACGCGACCAAAAAGACCACATCCAGCACGTAGTGAAGAAAATAAAGGGTAGGGGAAATAATTCGTGGCATTTTCCCGGTAGGTGGCTTTACATTCATATATCTCAGTAACCATCGATCGTATCGGGCTGTTGTCGATCGTATGTGTGTTTGAAAGGTGTCATTTTAACTTGCACTTTGACATACAAAGCATTAAAATCGGTGAAGTGAATAAAAACTACAACATTTTAAACATGGAGATAAACAATGGAAAAAATCCATATCTTTTGCAATTTTATTACGACAAAGTGGCTCAGGCTAGCGAAAAAATTTGTGCTGTTTATGGAGAAGGTGCTTTATCAAAATCAGCAACCACTTCTACCAACCACTGGAAAAGTTGATGAAGTCATGCGGAAAATTGAAGAAGGCTGGCATATAAGCAGTAATGCAATTGGTAGAGAACTAAATATTGATCACAAAACAATTAACTAAATATTGATCACAATTAACGCAGTTAAAAATGTAATGAACCGGATTTCTATCTGCGAAACGCTGCTGAAACAGAACGAAATCGAGCCATTTTTAAAGCGAATGATTACTGGTGATGAAAAGTGGTTAAGATACGACAACGTTGTGAAGCTTCTCAAGCGGTATCAAAGCAAGGATTGAAAGGTCATCGATCAAAATGGCACATATTTGGTTTAATCAAGTTCATTAATAAAGAAATTTTTTTGTTTCAATGTCACCCAAAAAAGCCACGAACTAAAGCCCCTATCCTTTATGGCGACGCTAGATGAGAGTGTAAGGAACTTCGTTTAAAAGCATACAAAATTCCGTGCAAGAATTGAAGTCGGTCGATCTTCCAAATCGTCACTGTTTCAGTCTTTGGGTTCTTGAAAAGCCTGCCTGAAGAAGATCCACTGTTTTCGACCAAAACTTTGTTTAGCAATGAGGCCTTTTTCTGCCATAATGGCTATATAATAAGCAAAATTTCCGTATTTGGGCTGAAGAGCAACCCAAAGAGGTTCATGAGCTACCATGATATCCAAACAAAACTACATTTTGGTGTGGTTTATGGGCTGGTATGGAAACATCGGTCCATATTTTTTCAAAAATGAAGCCGGCCGGAACGTAACTGTGAATGGCGCCCATTGTTGTGCTATGATAACGGACTATTTGCTGCCTAAAATTGAATCCCGTGATCTCGACGACATTTGGTTCCAACAAGATGGCACTGCTTGTCACACAGCCCGTGAAACGATGGCTTTACTGGGAGAACAATTGGGTGAATGGTTAATTTCACGCTGCGGACTAGTGAAATGGCCACCTAGATCATGTGATCATGTGACACGGAACGACAGCATAAAAATGACTGAAACTTATGTCATAAAAACAGCAATGGCCAAGCTACATATATTCAAAATAGCGGGCGATTTGGATGCGTACAAGTATATTTTTTAATGCAACCAACTTCAGAGCCGAGTTTCTACTTGCACACCTAATAATTAATAATATTTTTATTTATTAACTTTTATTCTAAAATATTTATACTCTAATCTAGATTTATAGTTTTAATTTTAGTTTTATTTTTTTTTTTTTTAAGAAAGCTCTATTTCTGTATAATATTGGGTGTATGGTTTTTTGGATTTTCTAAAAGATGGTTTAACTTTAGTACTAAACATTCTTTTACAATGACACCTACGGCGTTTTAAAGTGTTGACATTCCACATTAAAATTTAGTTTGTCATTATTCGTGAAAGAGTAAACAACATATTTTTTGATCCCGTTTGAAATCAAAAAATGGCTCGACGAATGGATCGCATCAAAAGACAAACAAATTTTTTTGATGGAATCCATAAATTGCCAGAAAGATGGTCAAAAGTCATAGATAACGATGGAAAATATTTTGATTAAAATAAAACTTACCATTTCTTAGAAATAGACGTGTTTTTTCTTTGAATTTTTGACTTATAGATGACAAATGTGTAAGAATCACAACAATCAGTTTCGAACAGATGAGATTATTGATTTGAAAAAAATCAGTCTTCTCATCAGGTCGCGACGACTGTTTTTTGTGCAAAACATCCAAAAAAAACTAAGTTATACTCCCAATATTACAACTAATCTCAGTGATTATCTAGTAACTATTTTATTAGTTTAATTGTTAAATGGGCAGTCTATTCTTGTGGGATGAAACCTATCGGTTCTTCTCAGCTCTGCCAGTCCTTCGATTTCAACCGCTCAAGGAACCACTGATCCTAAAGGCTTTTAGGTGCTTTGGTTCATTCGCGCGATCCTGTAGGTACCGCAGCTCCTCGTTGTCATGCTGCTTCAGTCGCGGTAAATAGGTAGAATAACAAGCAAGCCAGAAGGAAAGCAAGCCCTCCAAGACTAACAAATAACAAAACCAAGTGGGAATACTTTCAACAGCTTTACATATAGAAGAATTGGATAGCCTCATTGAAAGTGTGCAAAAAGCGGTGCGAGAAAGTACCCGAGATCAGCAAGAAATATTACAAAAAAGACGTAGGCGAATTTGACCCGAAAACCATCCCGAAAAACGCCTTTTAAATATGGATGGGTTTCTCTGCTAAATTAAAAGTCATAAACAACTTTTTCTGTTTTCGATGATAGGTTAGGTTAGCTTACGTTTCAGTTGTTGCCATCGTACATTTAGGAGAATTATGACCCATTGTGATACCACAGGATCCTACATCATAAACTCCCTTAAACCCATTTAGTATATAGCGTAAAAGATCTCGCACATTACAGCTTTCGAGATCAGAGAGGCTGTCCATAGTGTATTTGCCCAAGTGATCATGTCTTCTGCCAGCTAGCACAGGAGCCAGCTAGCTCGTGAGCAAAGGAAGTGAACAAGAGTCTCCTCCTTCTCCTCATCCCTACAGCTTCTGCAGAAGTCATTTGTTTCCAGACCCAGCCTTCTCGCATGATCTCCGAAAAGTTTCGTCGTTTTCAGCGTCCCACTAATGAGCAAACATGCTGCCCGCTGTATCTTCACCATCCCGTCCCTGTATGAAAATTTCTCTACAGTTGGCCACGATACACTCACACCATACAGCAGTACAGGCTTTACAACTGCCGTGTAAAGTCAGTGTACCAGCTCCGGTTTCAAGCCCCATTTCCTTCCAGTGGCATTTTTACAAGAGTGAAGTTCCACAGTAGCCTTGTTAACTCTTACTAACGTGTTTGGTTTCCAACTGAGCTTACTGTGCTAACTGAGCTTACAAGAATTCCTAGGAATCCCGCCTTTTCAGTAAGGAACAGCTTATAGTACCATTCAGGATTGGTGGAACCATTTCGGGAATTTTATATTTCCTAGTGAAAAGGACCAACTCTGTTTTAGATGGGTTAATCACCAATTCACATCTGCTGGCAAAACCCAACTTCTCAATTTCCCGAACCAAGGTGTGTAATGCCGTACCCACGGACTTACCTTTATGGTATGCATGCTGAGATTGCGCCCAGTTTCTGGCTACAATTCTCGATCGCATATAAGCGTCCAGCAGAGTTTCGGGATGAAGATCATGCAAGTGCTGAGGTCCACCAAACAGGTTTTCGCTTTCCCCTCAGCTTTGTTAATGGGCAAGCTTCAATCATAGAGATATTGCAAGCCCTAAAGAGTATCCACCATTGAGTCCAGTTCACTACCCGTGTCGAGTAGTTCGGGAACTCTAGATGGAATGATGCCCTCCAACACCTCCCTATATACACACCATACTGTCCTAATAGACCAGATTACTAATAATAAAGGTGGGTTCCTGACCTATATTGCTGATAGTGAGGTTAGTTCTTAAAGAAATTCGGAAAGTAACTCATTCCTATCATTGATGTCCGAGCTGCCCCAGTTGGTATGGTGTGCGTTCGCGTCATACCCTAGGATAGCTCTCACAGTCCTCCTTTCCGCGTCACTGGCTTCTCCCGGTCCAAGTATGCGGCTGCAAGCCAGAAGCTCCTTCCCTCCATCTCTATGCAGACCGCAGTTATATCCCCATTGCAATACTATGGAAGTAGGTAAACTTTTATATTATTTCCTAACCCTTCGCTCGCAGACCACAGATCTTTTTATTTTTGATCGGGGTTCTTGGATCAAAACTATTTCCTCTCCTCTGACTTAGCAAGTCTGAGAAGTAGCGCCGCCGAAGCAGCTTTGGTATTATGTAAGTTTATCTGCACAAACCTGATCATTGTTAACAGAATTCACTTAAATAATTACAACAGCCGTGCAGCTCTCTCCCCCCGCAGTCCCTAGTCTTAAAGAGGTCTCCCCCTTCAGAATCCGATGTGTACCCCTTCCCTCTGCCAACGAATAGTCGGTCGCGGAGTCTGCTATTTAACTCCTCATTTGGGTTTGCCACTAGCTGTGTCTGCTCTGGAGAAATACTCCTCGTCGCGCTTTCTCTTCCATGCTGGACCTCTTCCCTCCCCCCCCCCCTTTTCGGGTTGCGCAATGCTGATTTTTCTTCGACCTCGTCCTTTCTGAACACCTTGAGCGTAATAGAGCCGAAGCTGAAGTTTATAACGCCTTTGGTTTTTGACAGGGGAGCCAGGGATTCCTTGTTGATTACCATAATGGATGGTCTAAAGTTATCCTTAGGCTCATCCTGCTTCACAATCTTCCAGTTCTCTGTCGGAAGATCCGGACTGCAAATCTGGATAATCCTCAGGGATTCATGCAAGTTTGCCGGCTCCGTAGGAATCCAGACCATTGCCCTAAATCTGCTCGGTATTTCCTCCTTGGGAACTGCCCTGCGTTTGACTTCTGGCCATACCTCGCCTACCTCTTCGATCGCTTTCCTGTACAAGAAGGCCAATCGCTGATCTGAGCACGCGGTCAGCTTCAACCGTCACTGATACCATCCCGCGTCCCTGCAAATTGGCGGTGGTCTCGAATATTGTCCAAGGACTCTAAGGAAAACTAGGTTAAGTGCCTTAAACAACAACCTCCGTTTCCCCGGTGATGCTCCCATATTCATGGCTCACGTCCACGACGGCTAGCACCACCTCCCCCTCCTTCATAACATCGCTGAAAAGCTTAAGCCCCTTTTGCGACTGTCCTACCAAAAGCTTGGCCCGTTTCCTCTCGGCGTCCATATCTCCATGCTCCTTCTCGCTAGACCTCTGTCTTTTAGACCCAAGCTCCCCCTTTTGTCCTTTGTTCACATCGGCAATGCGATTCTTCGAGCACTTAACAGATTGCTTTGGTTTCTTCGTCCATTATCCTCCGGGATTGTTGCCAGTCTGTCCAAGACACGGAAGGCCAAACGCCTAGCCCTGCATCTCCGAACCGAAGGAGCAACAACCTTCTCCCGTTCGCTGCGACCGCTAGCTCCTGACTTGCAAGCCTCGAAACCAGTCTTAGTCAAACTGACGGCTAGGGTTATAGACCCCCCCCCCCCACCCTCCGTCTCCCCCAGCATTTGGGAAGTGCTAACCATTTCTTTGTTTTCTTATTTTCATATTCCATATTTGGTTCCCACGAGTATCGGGGAAATGATGGTCCGCCCGTGTAGAGATTAATTTTAGATGCGTCCCCAGCCTAGCTGATCATCGGCACGTTTCGCATAACACCTTGATCCGACCCATCCGACAACATTAAGCGTGACCCGCCCCACACCTATGTTACTTGTTTCACCCATTCCTGTTACCAAGATTTAAAAAACCTGGAGGCGGTGGCGATTGTGAGACAAACGATGATAGAATTTGGGCTATCTTCACAAAGGCCAATATTATTTAAAAATAAAATCAATACACCTTGGTTATGTTCCAAGATAACAAAATCGAACCCATCTTAAAAGACGACCCGGTACCCAATTCTTTGGAGATGCACTAGGAAAAAGTAGAAAATATGCGTTGCAAAACTATGTAATGTCTCATAAACCTCCGGGGTCAATGTAGGAGCTAGAGCAAACCTTGGAACTAAGGCCTTATCGGTCGCTCACATGAACACGATTTAAATATAAATTATTGAAAAACAATTTGTACTTGTACTTGACTACAAAGTCGCAAGATGGGGTTATACCCAACAAAACAACTACGACACGGAATAGCAATAGCCTTTGTCTAATAATATATACAAAATTTGGAATACGTTATACGACATTTTAAATTCTAATAGGAAATGTCTACTCTTTAATATTAAGCAGAATTACTGAGTGTTTTATAAACGCAGTTTTTTAAAAGTTGTAAAATCGTATACCTAATACATACGTACATATATCAAATGAGCAATATACGCGGATCGTATCATTTTGAAACAAACAGAAATTCTCATGATTTACACACAAAAAAAGTAAATACGTGAAGGCCAACGTGTAATAGAATCAAACAAACAACCGTATATTTTTACACAAAAATAAAAATTTATACGTTTATTTTTCTCGAAAATAGCAAAAAAATAAAAGTTACATAAAAAAAAACCAGCGATCGTGAAATTGCAAAATCTCATGAGTCACACTTTAATGCAATTTTTTTTGTATGTTATACATTTTGAATAGTTTTTTGATTTAACTTCTGCCGTTTCATCTTTTATCTATGTGAATGTGTGTATAGGTGTAATATGTATAAAAAGTACTAATATATTTTATTAACAGCCCTAATGCTAAAACACTGTGACGAGATGAGATACGCAAAATAAAACAACCTTCAAGAAGATAAACCAAGGCAGAAACGTAGTGACGTTGTTTGTAATCACAACGGAAGTGCTGGAATTTTATTTCGTTTTACTCTCAATATATAATACGCCGTTACCAATAAGAAGTATCTACCCTTTAGTTGTACATATTTGAATGCAGATCGCGTCGACTGATTCATATGATCGATAAAAAAATAGTAACCAAGATGAAACGTGGGTGGGATAAAATCCCTAGATCGTAGCATTTGGTAAATTACCATGCAGGTGGCTGGCTGCTATACACGTTTTCTGTTTTTTAAATATTTTTTTTTTGTCGATTTAATCTTTTTATATTTTTTATTCTCCTCCTCTTCTAGTTTCTTACATGTGTCTGTTCAACAAAACAACAAGAAAACGAAAATCCTCATCTTTATTCATTTTTTCTACTTTTTATTTTTTTTATAAGATCGGCGTTTTTTAGGCTGCTCATACACACATGTACACGAACGTCGTTGCGTTTTTAAGAAACAAAAAAATTAACTTGTTGTTGTATGCTGCACATCACAGCAGAACATTGTACGCATATGGAGTTGGAAGAATGCCGTTTTAAAGGAATTTTAAATGTTAAGCCTTTTGTTTATACATATGTTACTAAAAACAAAATAAGATTCGGACTTACCGTCTTGGGACTGACTATCCAACCAACAAATCTTAGCGGACTGTAGTATTTCTCATAAAGTGAATAAACGTTAAAATTTATATTTTTTTCAATTTAATATTTGCTTTCATAACATAACCAAATATAACATAACTCTACAAAACACGCGTTAGAAAGGCCATTACAAAGAGGCAGTGGACATTTCAAAAAGTACCGACAGTTTTAAAAATTATCTATGCTCCATTCCAACAGAGCCTATAATACTTCATTATTTGATATAATTTCCATAACAAATTTTTGTTTTCATTTATTTCTGATTTGTCAAGTTTGCAATTTTCTACTGCTGTCAGTAATGTTGGCAATCGCGCCAAAAATTTGATTTCATTTTGATGCATAGCGTCTAGTCATGCCTATATAAAAATTCACGTGTGCCGATTTATTATACCACTAAATGTGGCAAATTACCCTAAAATTACATCCCAGAAATAATCCAAATAATCAGGCACTATCAATTTTATTGTCTGTTCTTTTGTGGCCACTACGATAAATTACTTACCTATACAGTCGAAAATAAAATAAAATCACTTGCCCAATTGCACAGAAAAATGACTTACTATTGGTTTCCATCTAACATTATTGCAAATATTTGCAAAGGGAAATTTTTGACTCATGCAGTTGTATTTATGTGTTATTTTCATTTGTACATGAATAATTTTGACGATTTCCAAAACAAATCTCGTATTAACAACATAAACAAAACTAATGTACAATAGATTTTTGTTTAATGGCCATAATAAAATTTCCAAATAACGGCAGCAAAAAATAAGATATATTAATAAGAAATAAGATATATTAATAAGATTATAATATTCGGTATTAAAAATATTCATTGAAGTCTGGGAGCAACAAATAAAACACACATTGAATTCCTGTATTAAAATTTAAACAATTCAAAAATTGAATTGTGAACATCCACTAATACAAAACATCCTACGGCCATTTATTACCCAAACATTTTGACATAACACAATAATGTTCGTTTTCAAAACATAAACAAGTTGCTGTGTTCATTGCAGGGTTGAAAATTTCCTTTTATACATTTGGGAAATTTCGGATTTCGTTTTGTAAATGCAAAATTAAAAGTTGTATGGCCGTCTAGTTTTGATTACAAATCGCTTTGTAATTTTTTTATGTGTGTGTAGCATATACCGATACGGAATAATTTTGAATGTGTGCTATCGAAGAAATCGATTGCAAATAGTTGCAAAGCAATGGGGTAGCAAGCAATTTGCTAGCCAAAATTAACAAAAAATATATAAAAAATAAACAAAAATATATAAAAAATATAATTTGAAATTCAAATTTCCTTGGTAAAATTGATTGAGTAGCCAGGATTTTGGCTAGCAAATTACTTGCAATATCAGATAGAAACGCACAGTAACGGCAGGTTAATTGTGCACCAAAATATGTTTTCGCATTCGGAAACAAAATCATAGTAAACTTGATTAAATTTATTTTACTCCGTGGAAATATTTAGCTTGTGTATAAATATTTAAATGGCCAATTTTGATTGAATAGCTTTTTTTACTAACCTACGGTTTCCATTAGTATGCTTTGCAAATATTTGCAAAGGGAATTTTTTTTTTGTATGGGCAATTTTTTAATTGTATTAGTAAATAAATTTAACATTTGTCAAAAACTGTCGAATTATGTTTTTTGGTTTTTAGTTGTGCGTTTTTATTTTGTGATTTCATTAAGTGTTTGTGATTTATTAATTATAAATAAATAATAAAAATTAAAATGGATGAGGAGTACTTGCAAGGTGTGAGTGCTGCTGCTTTGGCTATCGTAATTTGTAGCAATGTAGCTAAGCTGTTGCAACCTAAAAAAAAGAAAAGAGTGCATAAGATGTGGGTTCGACCAATTTTTACAGAAGCTCAGCGAACAAGGCATGGCGATCAAAATTTAGTCGCAGAAATGCGATTAAGAGACCATGAATCTTTTTTTAATTTTACGAGGATGACCCCAGATTCTTTCGATAAGTTACTGGAAATAATAGCTCCAAAAATCGTAAAGCAAGACACCCAATTTCGAAAATCGATAAACCCATCCACTAGATTGGCACTTACATTAAGGTAATTATAACAATGAAATACATAAAAAAGGTATAATTTAATAATAAAACTATAATTTAATGTTAGATATTTGGCTAGTGGCGATAGCCAACGTTCGATTTCATACAACTTTCGAATTGGCAAAAGTACAGTTTGCCATATAATATCGGAAACACTAGACGCAATTTACTCTGGTCTCAAAAAAAAGGTTATTCCTGAACTGAAAGCTCAAGATTGGTTAAGAGTGGCAGATGGATTTGAGCAAAGATGGAATTTTCCGAATTGCATAGGGTCTGTAGATGGAAAACATATCAGGATAATTGTACGTAAACATTAAATATCTATAGACAATAAAATCACACGACCATCCTATATGAATATATTTTTACAGGCCCCACTCGACTCCGGTTCAGATTTTTATAATTATAAAAATTATTTTTCAATAATCATGCTGGCAATATGTGATTACAGGTAATCATTAATTAAAATTAAATGAATAATCTAAGTGCTCGGCTTCTATATTACAGGTATCGTTTTATAGCTATCGATGTGGGCGCTCAAGGAAGGCAGAGTGATGGAGGAGTGTTTCAGAATTCAATAATGGGCAAAAGATTTTTGGATAACACCATGAACGTTTCCGATGATGCCGAAATTTTTGAAGGTGGTCCAATTTTGCCATATTACCTAGTTGGAGATGAGGCATTTGGTTTAAAAACCTGGTTAATTACACCATACCCTGGTAAATCCAGTGGAAAATTAAATTTCGAGGAAAGTATTTTCAATTACCGACAATCGAGAGCGAGACTGGTAATTGAAAATACGTTCGGAATATACACCGATAGATGGAGGATACTACGAACGTGCTTAGAGACGTCCGTAAAAACAGCAGACAAAATTGTACAAGCAACCGTTTGTTTGCATAATTTTTGCCTCATGGAGGATGAAGAAAATCTACCACATCAACGGAAGTATTGTCCAAGACGATTTGTAGATCGAGATAGTACTGATAAAAGCAGTACTGTGCTTGGTGATTGGAGAAAAAATTCCGAAATGTTGCCACAAATTTCGAAGCAAGGTAGCTACAATGCTTCTTTGGACGCGAAGGAAGTGCGAAATGTTCTGGCAGAACATTTTATGACAGATGGATCTGTACCATGGCAGTGGAACTGCGTATAATATTTGGGAAATAAAAAACTGAAAATTTATTTATTTGTTTTATTATTTATTATTTCATTCATGTATGTAGTGAAATATAAAGAAGCAGCATACTTTTCTTGTGTATTTAATTCCCTTAAAAATAATATTACTTGCTGCCCTATTAGTTGTTCCATATCAACTGGTGGAGGAGGAGCATTATTTCTGTTAGTAACATTGGCGACTAGCTGTAGTAGCGGTTCCAAAAAGTCTCCAGCGGGTGGGGATGGGCTTGACGCAATTGATTTACTAGAACTTGCTGTTCGTGACCTTTTCCTAGGGTGTACCATATTACATTCGTCTGAAAAAAAGATTTACTGGGTTTAAGAATAAGAAAAATTGTATTAATTTTAATGTTTGCTACCGAAATCTTCTGACGCTGTAATAGATGAATGCGGCGAAGTCTCACATGTTTCTACGTCCAAACTACTTTTTTGTCTAAAAAAAAATTATATAATTGTAACATTATTCAATATAAAATAAGCTGACTCATTTGTTACTTGCGCTTTTGCAAAACTCCGTCTAATCGGCGAAGTTTTTCCAAGTGTTTCGGCTCTGGCGTGATTTTTTTCGCTGTGCCACTGGGATTTTCTTGATCTTTCCAGGTTTTATACCGCGTGTAACTATTTCGTAGATTTTTATACATGATTTTTAATAAATCTACGCGTAAACTTAGATTGGGGTATTTTTTTTCTAAACCGGCTTTTACTTCATTCCACATATAATTGATTGTGGATGGTGATCGGCTCTTGATAGGCAAAGTATAATCAAATAAAGGTGGGCACTCAAACACGGCATCCAACATATCTGCCTCGAATGATAATCTACTAGTGCCTTGTAGCATATCATTGATCTTATTAATGTTTTTATATACTTTTGTTGTGTGAACGTTCGATTCTATTTTTTTTTTCATTATTTTTTACATTATTTATTACGCCTCCATCAAGAACTTCACCAAACTCATCCACCTCCTCAACCTCATACTGTAAGTATGATCTAGTTGACTAGGAAACACCACCGAAGTCATCATGGAGAATCTCCAAATCTTCACATTCCTCACTTAAAAAATTATTGTTAATCATCTTTTATTACCTGAAAAATATTTATTTATTATTTATTGTAATTTATAATCATATAATATAATTGCATATATTTTTAATAATGTTAGATTAAACAAATTAAATTCAAACAAACGAAATATTAAAATGATATATGCCACTTACTTTTTTGACAAACCTCTTTTAATGACAACAAAATATTTTTCAGCTTGTGCTTAGTGCAGGGTTAAACAAAATTAGGGAAATTATTCATTTTTGTTGTAATTTAAAAATTTGCAAAGTAAAAAGTTGTATGCCCGACTACTTTTGATTGCAAATCGCTTTGTAATTTTTTTATGTATGTGTATAAAAATGTATATACCGATACGGAATTATTTTGAATGTGTACTATCAAAGAAATCGATTGCAAATAATTGCAATGCGATACCTAATGGAAACGCACGTAATCGTTAAATATTTTCTTTCATGGAATAAAATATATTTAATCAAGTTTGCGATGATTTTTTCTGACTGAGAAAACATGTTTCATATTATAAAACATTTAACTGGCACATAATTAACCTGCCGTTAGTCATTTTTCTATGCAACCGGGCAATTAATGTTTTAATACGGAATGCCCAAAGCATAAAATCTAAACTATCGAATTATTTGACTTTTTAAACATGAAAATATTCACTTCTGTTTAGTCACCGAAACATGAATTTCTGCTGAAAACAGATGTGAATATTTTCCGCATACAGATCTGCACGTAAAACACATGAGAATAATTTTATGATGCTTCTGTGAGGCATTTTTTTCGTTAGAGCAAGCTATCAATCGTAGTGTTGTAATTTTGTCTGTTAGTTAATAAATCTGTCAAACAAAAATGAATGACAAAATTTAGTGTCAAAAGTGAAAATAAATAAACAATTTTGAATGAAATTAGCGGAGATTTTTAGTTTTATTTATTTTTATGTTGACAACAACGAGCAATTACATATATCGACTTGATAGGCCAGGAAAATCCAACCGTGAGTATAATAATTATAGGAAAAATATTATACATAAACTCATTCCCTCTTTTAAATTAAAAGTTATAGAAGCTGTAGGAGTCAAAGTATTGGTGACATTATATTTATTGCAGCTTATTTTCCTGGTTCACAAGACAATTCGAAACATATAGATTTTAAAACAGTCATAAAAATATCAGTAAATGTATCCGATCCTTATTTCATCGGAGTAAATGAGTGTAATCGCAACAAGGAATTTCGATATTATTTTTCCACTCGAACCCACTCATCATTTTTAGAATCTAAGCATCTATCTACACTAGATCTAAGCATCTATCTACACTATAGATCTTTTGTTAGCAAACTACAATGAAATGGTATCCAACTTGGAAACTCGGTATAGGCTTAGTTCCGATCACTTTGCAGTCCAATTCAAAACTCATTTATTAGAAATAGAAACAATTAACGAATCTTTTACTAAAATTGACTTTAAGAATGCAAATTGACCTTGTTGTAAACATTTAATGAGGTTTTTTCTCTGTTGTGTTTTTTTTTGATTACATCAAAACAAATGTCAAAAATTTCAAAGAAAAATTAATTTTTCATTAATTTAATATTTTTATTAAAAGCTCATCATGAATATGGTGGCACCATGATTAAACGTATGATTACAATTTTTCACGTTGACACTTTGAATAGAAATGGCGGTATCAACATTCAGTTCAAAACAAAATATAAAGAATTGTTGTTGTAAAAATCGTCTAGATGTGTTAGATGTGTATGTGGCAAAGCTTTTAATGCCTAAATAAAAAAGCTTAAGCATACTGATTTGTTTTGGGCTAGTACTTGTATTTATATAGACCTAATAATAAAAAGTTTGAGCCCAAAAATTGATTTTCGGCACACCAGCGTGTTTTGGTTCTCTCGTATCTATTTTATTTTTGAAGTAAAACTTCTTTAGGCACGCTTGACTTGGGGACTAATCTGGCAAATGCGTTACGAAAAATGTAATCGAACGAGGCGAACGAAACAAACGCAAAACGAAATCATTTTCCTTTAGTATCAGGATGTGCCATGACAATTCATAAATCCCTAGGTGGAACATTAGTGATACCATTTTATTTTAAAATTTGGTTAAAAAAATTGGAAAATAAGAAAATAGGAAAATTGGTATATGGAAAATTGGAAAATTAGAAAAATTGGAAAATTGGAAATTTCGAAATTTGCAAAATCGGAAAATTTGTAAATTGGAAAATTATAAAATTGGAAAATTAGAAAATTGGAAAGTAGGTAAATGGAAAATTGGAAAATAGGAAAATATCAAAATTGGAAATTTGGAAAATTGGTAAATTGGAAAACTGGTACATTGGAAAATTGGAAAATTGAAAAATTGGAAAATAGGAAAATAAAAAAATATGAAAATTGGAAATTTGGAAAGTTGGTGAATTGGAAAATTGGAAAATTGAAAAACTGGAAAATTGGAAAG
Source organism: Nephrotoma flavescens (assembly GCA_932526605.1). Taxonomy (NCBI): domain Eukaryota; kingdom Metazoa; phylum Arthropoda; class Insecta; order Diptera; family Tipulidae; genus Nephrotoma; species Nephrotoma flavescens. Next base: position 115,899,574 of record OW052222.1, read on the forward strand.
TCACAATATAGACTTCTATGTCACTGACTGACTCACTCGAGAACTCACAGGGTGACCAAAAAAAAATCGTCCGTGTGATATATTTTATATATGTATTTTTTTCTATATTATAGCTCCATTCGACACGAGGTATCACAGAAACCGATTCTTTCTTCGTTTCTTTCCCTACAGGTTTTAATGCGACTTAAACAAATTTTCGATGAAACTACACTACACAAACATAAATGAAATAAAAAATATTTCAAGGCCATTTTTACTATGCGAAAGGATTTCAAAAATGATTTTTTTGTCCATTTTGTTACACATGTATAAACATTATCTATTACGACTAGTAGGCCTTGAAAAAGTTACCAAGTTACAATGTTGCCTCTTGTGGCATCAGGCATAAACGGCTAGGTGACACTCGAGAACGCACAGGGTGACCATTTTTTTTTTTCAATATTATAATTTTTCTATATTATATTTTAAATATTAAATATATATTAGAAGTTTAACTTCAGTAGTGTGGACTAAAGCACACTTAATTTTTTTTTTTCGTTGCATATTCTTGGGACAAAATTTCATTGCATTTTTCTATATAATGCGAACTCAAAAACATCTTCGATGGTAAAAAATAATAAAAAATTAAGAATATTTTGCAACGAAAAAGATCATACACTTAGGGGTATATCCTCCATCAAGTCGCAAGTTAATTTTTTGCGACCAGAAATATGGTTACTAGATTTATTTTGCCATGCCAATTGACACATTTTTTTCAAATTTAAATTTGTTTTGCGATTGTTAAGTAGAAATGTATAAAAAGACTGCGACCTCGGAAAAGGCGTAGCAGTCTTTTCGTGGATTTCTATTTTACAATCGCAAAACAATTAACATGGCAAAATAAATCTAGTAACCATATTTCTGATCGCAAAAAATTAACTTGCGACTGGATGGAGGATATACCCCTTATAGTATGATCCCTGATTTGTTTTTAAATTATTTAAAATTATGTTTCATAATTATTTTAATATCGCGTTTTAAAAATTGAATTTGCAGAAAAATTAAAAACAAAAGACTTCAACTTCTGGAAGACGGTTGTTTTTACGGATGAAAGTTATTTCAACATTTTCGGAACCGATGAGAGAGGTAAAATTTGGAGAAAACATGCTACAGCGCTGGAGTCAAAACACATCATCCCAACTATTAAACATGACGGTGGTTCTGTTATGGTATGGGATTCAATGTCGGCGAGTGAGGTATGTAAACATGTTTTAATAAATGGAAATTTGGATCGCTGAAAACATTTCAAATACAGAATTACCAGCATAAAAACGTTGCAAGAAACAATCATGAAAGAATGGGATAAAATTTCACCGGAAGTTACCAAGAAGTTAGTAGAATCAATGGCTAGAAAACTGAAAGAGGTTATTAAAAATAAAGGAGGAACAACTCGATATTAAAATAATTATGAAACATAATTTGTGTAAATAATATAAAAAAAATCAAAGATCATACAATAAGTGTATATGATCATTTTCGTTGCAAAAAATTCTTGATTTTTTTTTTATTATAAACGGTAAATGAATTTCTATTTTGTATTTTTGAATTTGTAAAATTATTTAATTTAATAAAAAACTACAAAATAAATTTAACAGCCTTAATAAATAAAAACCGCCACCACTCTCACATATAGTGAGTGTGACGAATTTTTGATTGAGTATAATAATTTGGCCACCCTCTGTATATACCGCCCCAGTTTGGTTTTCCAGTGCTAAAACACATATCCAGAAGCTTCAAATAACTCAAAATAAATATCTAAAGCTGATCTACAACAAACCAAGATTCTACTCAACAAGGAGAGTGCGCCAATGATCAAATGTACCATTAAGTCTGGATCAAACAAAACTAGAGACAATTTCAAAAATAAATTATGTTTAACCGAGAACCCGACTGTTAATCATTTATGCTTTGATCATTAAGGTTGTATGCCAAACTTAAAGTAAAAGTCAATTTTAGGTAAATTTTTAGGTAAATTCAAATATTTTTCAAAAACTCTATGGCAAAATGATCGAAAAATCTGTTCTAAAATCGGGTTTTACTGTAGTTAACGATTTACTTTAAGGGGACATAGCAACTTCAAATTTTCAAAAATTCAAAATTTTTTTTATGATAGAATATGTTAGAATGAACGTTTAAAAATATGATTTTAATGATATAAACATGAAAATCTCAAAAAAAAAATTTATTTATATTTTTATTTTATTTATTGCGTAGCGCGCCTAATGTAAAGCGCGATAATTTAAACGCGATTATCTCGAAATGACGTTTTTCAAGTTGGCGTGCAAGATTGAGAACTACTTATCCAATCGTTCTAAAATTTTAACTCGTTGATCTATATATATTTCTGCTCAGAATGAACTACGGAAGCAATAATCGGCTTTCAGTTTTTTGAGTTACAACTAATTGGGGGGGACAAAAATGATGCATTTTCGAAAAAATGCTGCCATTTTTTTATTTTTCAACCATTTTTTTCCTTTTAGTTCATTCCAAGGGCGATTTAATGCTGAATAAAATCTCGTTTTTTTTGAGACATTTCTGAGAGAAGTTATGATGCACGCCGCGAATTTTCAATAAAGAAAACCCTTGTAGCAAATAACAGTGGGCTAACAAAAATCTAAAAAAAAATTTTTTGTATACTTTCAGTTAAATAAAATGTCAATGGAAAGTTTCATTAAGATACATATCTCTTTTTATTCCAAAAAAAAAATCGTTGAAAAACTTTTTTTCAATTTTGAAGGTGCTATGTCCCCTTAAGTTTGGCACACAGACTAAATAATAAACGGACATGTAGATACGTAAACAAATTTAATTTAGGGCTGGGTGCCAAACTTAAGGTAAATCGTTCACTACGGTAAAAAAGATGTTTAGAACAGATTTTTCGATCAGCTTTTTTTCTTAAAATTTACTTTTACCTTAAGTTTGGCACACAGCATAAATAGAATTTGTTTTGTGGAAAAATAAGGTAATATAAAAAACACAACAATTTAAACTTAGAACAAACCTACACTAAATTAAAACTTAAAACAAAATTAAAAATTCATCGGTTTTGTAACATACATGGGTTGTCTAAAAATTTCCGACCTTACAAAGATGCAAGACATTTTTTCTTCAAGCCTATTTTTATTTCTCTGTATAGTCTCCTTGTAAATCTATACTATCTCTTCAGTCCGTCCAAATAGTACTCGGCGTCTTTCTCTGCAAAATAGTTGTTTATGTAGGTGGCGGCCTTGTCATTAGACGAAAAACTCTGTCCTCCGAGCAGAGCTTTTAGCTTAGGAAATTTGGGGCTAGTGAAACGGTGCACTGTCTTCGTGTAGCATGATTTTCTCTGCAAATGTGTCCGTTTTTCCACAATTTCTGCGTTCAGCTGATCAAATAATGATGCGTAAACGCTCCGGAAATGGTTTTCCATTTTTGAAGATAATCGATTAAGATAACTCCATGACTGTCCCAAAAAACATTCTCAATGGCTGTCCCAAAAAACATTCGCCACTTTCCCAACCGAAGGCCTTTGTCTTTTATGGAGCCGATTCCTCCTTGGCAGTCCGCTATTTTGTCTATGTCTTTGATTCTAGAGTGTGTATCCAAGTTTCATTAACAGTAATTATTCGGCACCAAAACTCTGGTTTATTGGGCGCAGTCAACAGAGCGTTGGAAATGTTCATAGCGCAGAGTCACCGTACACAGCGTCCAACTCGTCTTAGATTTGCGTAGGCGGATTACCTTTCAACAAAAAATATTTAATGACAGCTCGATACTCGATTTTTTCCATTTTCACAAAAACACTGGACAAACGATTGTTGAACTGCGCGTCCAAAATGGCTGATATTTCAAAACTTTTGGTTGGAATATAGGAATAAAATTATTCTACGCAAAGTTATCCTATTGACCATTAGAGCAACTTTTTCGAAAATTATAATTTTATGGGTTGGCATCTTGATGAGAAAAATCAATTTTAAATTTATCAGCAGTAAATTAAATTAAATTTTTTATTTTTATCACATAAAGAACCAAATGACATAAATCAACGATTCAAAAAATGAACTCCGAAAAAAACGCATTTTATATTTTCATATTTGTTATGGCATAAAAGTAAATCGCATGCCTCGTTTGATTTTATGAAATTTTTGTATCAACCGACACAAAAGTATAAAAAAAAATCGCTTATGGCTGTTACTTTGGCCACAAATTTCAATCCTAGGGATTAGAAATAATACGAATAGGAATAATATTTCCCAAACTAAGACCACATGTGCTGAGTAAAATTTTCTTGCTAAACAACAAAAAATTATACAAGTTCTTGAAGGCTTGCTGGTCGCTTATTAGCAACGCCTCCAAAAATCTTGTGTAATTTTTTGTACAAATTTCACACACTGGAAATTTCTTGGCGCAACGATTAATAGATCTCGCAACGTGCGATCTAACGCCAACGTTCTTGTTGGCCGAGTAACGTTCTTAGCGGACTCAGATGGACGATTTTGTCTACAATAAATAACGCGAATTTTACGAAATTTTGTTTTTACAGATACGCCTTTTTCCACCTGTATCCCAGAGCCCTCCAAAATGTGGACATGACGTGAAGTTGCGGCATTGCTTGTTTTATTGATTCAAGCTTTTCCTTTTCTAAGTTTGATCGACTATCCCTTCTACGATTTCGTGCCTCTTCCCTGTGATACTTGAACTTGAATAGGCCCGGTATTGATTTCTGTGCGAATTCTTTGTTTGTGGTTTGTAAACCAATATATCGTGAGCCAGGTAACTGAGCCACGTTTGACGATGTTCAATTGCAATTATGCATTATTTTGTAATTTCGTCAAAGTATGTTTTTGTGCCAGCCAACATTATCGGGTGTCTGGCATTAAAACTTAATTTCTAAGATCCGTTAATGAAAGAGACACAGGATGTTGTTGTTTGCCGCTGATTTGATTGCTTTTGTATATTCTGCACAACTCTTGCCGGGCTTCCTTAAACTCGTTGTCTGCTACTGTAACACTCCCTAGGTAGTTGTCTGGTGGTATTTTTAAACACCTTTTGGTGAAGCGATTGACAATATTGAAATTTTTTTATTGTTCATGTCTGTTGGATACACTAGACGCATAATCAGCAGGGGTTTACTTTTAATTTATGTGTCGCCATTGAATTGTGATTGACTTTCCTTGAATTCCTGAAATTTTATGAGACGATAGTTTAGTGGAAGATAGAATAGTGATAAGATAGAATAGTGATAATGGAATCTATCTAAAGCCTTGTGTGTATATTTGGTATTTGTAGCGCTTCCATTGCCTTTCCCATCAATGTTGTGAGTAACGAGGGCCGCATAATTCAAGCCTTTGTAGCGAACAAATAGTTTTGATTGGTGCTATCTTTGTTTTAAAAGAAAGCTCATTACCTTGAATTTTTACTCTGGAATAATGCTCTTGGCGGCAGGTATTTCCGCCGTTTCGTTTTTCGGATAAAATCCATGTATAGACTGATTGAGGATTTTGTATTGAAGTAGCTCCATCTGGGTTTGGTTCTTTCTTCTAAAGAATACTTGAAACTAAACCACTGTGCCAATAGAACCAGAGCTGAGATTTATTTATTTATTACAACAAATCGATTTGGTATAAGTAATACAGTTAAGGTTTCAATTCATTTTATTTCTATTTGATTTTAAAAGACTAAAAATTAAAAGTAGTTCTTCAAGTTGAAACAGTAATAAAAGTAATTATAAATTTAAAAAAGGTGTTCAAATTGCAATTGAAATTGTTTTAGATAAATGAAAATCGAAATGATCCACTATGGTGTTAAAGGTTTTCGCGGGTTGATAACGCCATACTTGGTAGAATGAAATCGATGATTACGCAACGCCCTGCTTAGAACTTTAATTGAAATTGCCAATAAGTAGGCTGAATCAATGTGACCAAGTACGACGTTTCTATAGCACGCATAGAAGTAGCATCTAGAAGTAGTCTTTTTTGAGGAGTGAAAATATTATATTCTTTGCACCTCGTTGAATATATGGAGGTAACTGATCCACATCTTTCACGCTCTAAATGTTGAATTCGTAATTATTGGATTCCGTTTGAGATGAACAGGCATAATTTTGTATTTCTTGATATTCAAATCCTATGAATTTTGATTGCACCACATATAAGTCTATTGAGGTCATCTTGCAGTTCGACAGTATCACACATTAGCCTAATCGTGTTAAATAAAATTGTACGTTGCCGGCAAACATGAGAACTTGGAGTTTTATTATTATGTTCGTAACGCTGTCGATGAAAACAATAAAAATCCTCAATCCAATATGTGATCGTTGAAGAACATCAGATGTAACTTTAGGAAACGTTGGTTTGTGAAAAACGACTTGAACCAATTGACATTCCAATGAAGCTCCGAACACAGATAAATGATGGATTGCTTTATACATTTAGAATCAAAAGCGTTACTTAAACCCGTGTAAAGCTACTTTTACTTAAGGCACGACAAAAATCCATGATGGTTGGCAAATGACGTATTAATATGGATTTAAAACTATTGCACACAACTAGTTCAAACAGTTTCTACCGATTCTCCCAACATTGATGATGTTGCTCGATTTAAAAATTGTTGTTATCTTTGAATTTTTCCATTTTGGACCTGGAGTATATCTCATGGCCCACATCCATCACAAAAATCCTTTAAGGCTGATATAATTTTGTCATCAGGTATAACTGGAGGAGTGATAGAGATGAGATTGATCCGGTAAAGTTTTTGGGCGATAGGCAGATTGAAAGAACTCGGTAAACATGTCAGCTATTTGATCAAAAAATAATTTTTTCTTGGATGGCAATCAAAATAGACTTGTAATACGATCATCAAACCATAGAGGGTGAGTATTTCGTGTTTTATTGAAAACAACATTGAAGGCAAATGATCCTTAACATTTAAAATTTCATCCCAATTCACTTCTTCAAAATATTTTTTGGGGCCAGTGTAGTTTGAAGGGAGTGGGGGGGACGGGATGTAAAACACAATATCCAAAGATTTGTGGTTGTTGTCATTCACGACAAACGGATTTAGCAATTCAATAGCGTTAAACGCATCTACTTCGTTAGTGAAGACAAGATCTTTCAGATCTCTCCAGATCATTTGCAATACTCTGTATCATCGAAAAGATACTGCAGCAGAATTCAGACTTTATATTGCTCGTGTTAAAATTCCATGTTGCTCGTGTTAAAATTCCACTAAATCGGATAAGTTATCCACTAAAATTCCACTAAATCGGATAAGTAATCACTTCATTAATTGAATTAAGGCATGTCGCATAAACAAAATTGTTTGAATCGTGCGGTCTGTACCCTATCTAGATGAATATATAGCGTTGGTTGATTTTAATATCTGCACATGATATCTGCACAATTCTTCATGTGAATAATTTAGATGCAACACTCTCTAGTTTAGAAATGCACGACTATTAAAACGCCACCTCCCGATTTTTTAGAGATTGCTTCAGATGAGCGATCACTTCTATATATAGACAACATAGTCATGTCCGAAATTTTTCCAAACTGTAAATTCCCTGATTTAAATTGCTTTTACGAAACGATAAAATTGTGATGCTTTAGATGTCATTTTGCCGACATTCTGTAATAGATGGAGCACGCTTCATTGGATAATTTACGACTTGATCTTACAGATGGTTTAGTTTTATCAGTTATGTAATTTGAATGGTGGGCCCTGTGTTTCGAAAACTGAACTTCTGTGCAAAGCCTGGTGGCCAAACCCTATATGATATATAATCGTACTGGCTATACCTTTTATAGCTTTTGGTATACCATTCTGATTGAATTCACATTAGTGAGTTGAAACTTGCAATTTATAAATCCTTTAAATTGTTCATCAGTAACAAACAAATAAATTCTACTTATAAAAATTCACCGTCTGAGTTTCACAATACTTCCTGAATTTAGGTCTTCGAAACACTTTGATTTTGTTGATGGTTACCATTGATAATTGGGGGATCGAAGTAGATCCAGCAGGCGTCATCAATGTTTTGTTTCAGATCTTGCAACAGTACGAGCTTCTACAACAATATCTCTCTGTACTGTAACATATTTCGTCTCTCTGCTATTTGGACCTAGAAGAATTAATTCAATATTTTCAATTATCTTTAAAGAATTTTGTGTTATTGAGGTAAAATTATTAGTGCCTCTGTGGCACTATTCTGATTTTCCCTGGGAATAGGGAATTGGGAAAAATATATTCATAGTATTTTTGTCTAAATTGTATTTTTCTGACCTACTGAGGAAATAAATTTGGTGCAAATATTTTCGAAACAAAGTTAAATGGGAAAATATTTTTCCCTATAAAAATTTTGTGGAACAAAAGTTTCCCAATATACTTTGTTTTGAAAATTTTTGCACCAAACTTGTTTCCTCAGTAGGCCAGAAAAATACAATTTAGACAAAAATACTATGAAAATATTTTTCCCAATTCCCTATTCCCAGGGAAAACCAGAATAGTGCCACTGATGTGCATTCCAGTCAAAACCAACGTAAACCGTGCGCCCGATCCATAATTATCGTCATTACCTCTTTAAATTCACTGGGAAATTTATTTATCAGTTTTTTTGGGGGCTTGTGTGACACAGTTGTAGCTTATGACCTTATTACACATAATTCCACTTTACGTAAACAACTATTCGTAAACACAATAATTACGTTTATTCAACACATGTTTTTTCAATTGACATAATTATGGTGTTTTATACTACACGATGTTATATATGTAATAATTATGCAACACAATCAATATTATTAATGTTGGATCACTTTTATATTTAAAACAGTTTAGTTCGCCAAATTAAAAAAAATACACTGCAAAAAATGCGCATAAAAGTTTTTTTTTTTTAAAACGGCTAAAATTTTATAGAAAACGAAAATTAAAAAATATTTAAAATGTATAGACAAAAACAGTTTAGAATACTGTTAAATAAAGGATAAAAAGAAGAGAGTCCTGTTATCCACAGTTCTTGCATCGGGACCGATACGATATCTCGCATTTCGAAATCTCGCATTTATAAAATCTCACATTTACTTACAAAATCTCGCGTTACAAAATCTTGCATTACCACCGTATTTCAAAATCCCGTAATATAAAAACCCGTATTTTATAATATCTCATATTTTAATTTACCCTTCACGAGAGATTTTGAAATGCGAGATATTGAAATGATTACGTACCACACCCTCTTGCATCATTAACTTTACTACTAATGTAATTCGTGCATGCTATCCGTACGTTCCTTGTAAGGATTTGGGAGCGGGATGTGAAACTCAAAACGGTTTGTCGCTGGATTACAATATAGGCCGGGAGTTTTAACATTACCATCAAGCTTGAATTCAGCTTTTTATTATTTCGTAGTCCTGCGGGCATTAGGGCGTTATGATTTGCTTCTGAGCAGATAATGCTTCCGCGAGTGTTGTCGCCGGAGATAAAGTCATCTACATACAAATCGTTTCGCGTAATTTCTGATGCATTTGGATTTATCAAAGCGTGGTTGCTGCTGTATCGTAAGCCACTGTAGTTAGCTTGTATCACTGTAGTTCAAGTGATTCCCTTCGACAAATGCGCTGAAAGTTTTTGCTGGTGCAACGACTTCGAGCTTCATTGTCGTACTCGTGTCCATCAGTACTAGATGGTGTGGTAAGTAGTCGTGCTCAAAATCCCCAGTTATAGCCTTAATCATGTAGCCTAAAGCTTCATATACTGATCCAGAAACTTCTCGTATCTTGTGCGTATTCTTGATTCTTGGCAAGCCGTTTCTCAACTTGCAGCAGCAGGTCTATACGCTATCAAACGGAATCTTTACTTTGCATCTTCCATTAAAGTCTAACGCGTAAAGGTTTTTGTATAGAATTCATCACATTCGTGAGTTCCCATAATTCCCTAAGCTGCTCGTCCATCTAAGTTGAAGTTTTCACCAAACTTTAAATAACCTCCATGTTCACGTTAGTAGATGTAGTACTTATTTATTAATGGGAACGGGTAGGTTAGCAAAAAAAAAAATCCAACTGACCTAAATTTCCAAGATCACAATTAACAATAATGTAATATTCCATTTTACAAAATACCTAATTAAATTTAATTTAAACGTTCTTAAAAATTATTACTCAAATATGATTTTCATTGCTTACGATATTGATTAACGTTTGTTGTGATTTTAGAAAATAGGGTTCGTTTTTTATGGAATACCGAACCGTTTCCCTACAAACATAGCAATATATACTAAGGGTACGATTCGCCAAATACAAAATTCCAAAAACCAAATTTGAAAAAACAAAATTGCAGAAACCAAAATTCACATAAAAGCAATTCCAAAAATAAAATTCCAAAAAAACAAAATTCTTATACAAAATGCCAAATTTCAAAGTTCCAAAATAAATTCCATTTTAGGGTATCGAAAGGCCAACCGTTTTATTAGCGGAAAAAAATATCCCAAAATGCCATCCCGAAAATAATAATCCAAAGAACAAAAATCTCAAAACTCATAATACTAAAAATTTATTTACCAAAAAAAAATTACTAGAACACAAAATCTCAAAAAAATAAAAATATCCAATCAAAAATCCCAAAATTTACCGAAAATAAAACCAAATGAGTCGAAATCTGCGAGCGCAGATTCAGGCTCATTTGGTTCTATTTTCGAAAGATTCGAAAAAATGAAATCATTAGATAATTTTTCTTAAGATATTTTTTTAAAATATAAAATATATATTATTATAATGTTTCATTTTCATATTAAGATTTATATTTCATTTTCATATTTTCATTTAATAGACTTTAATAAATATAAAATTAAATGCAAATTTTGGATTTTTTTTTGAGATTACTTATTTCGTCCAAACAATCAAAAAGTTAGTTACCAAAGGTGATTTGCGATATTTTTCGGAATATTTATTTTTGGCAATTTGAAATTTGGGGAACAGCCTACTAGTAAGTTTTTGATCTAGTCAAAAACATCATTTTGGTAATAAAATATTCGGGAATACGATGGTATCCCTCCAATTTATGCCCATGGAAATATGAAAGGCGCGCCTTTGATATTTCCATGGCCATAAAATGATTGTTTTTTGAATTTTGTATATTGGAATTTTGAAATTTGGCATTTTGTATAGGAAGTTTGTTTTTTTGGAATTCTATTTTTAGAAATTGTTTTTATTGGAATTTTTGTTTCTGGAATTTTGTTTTTGGAGTTTTGGATTTGGTAAATTGCACTCAACACTTTATTGATGGCTGTACCATACACAAGTTTGTTAGTATTATATTGCTATGTTTGTAGCGAAACGGTTCGGTATTCCATAAAAAACCCAACCCTGTTTTCTAAAATCCCGGAAAACATGGAAATCATGTTTGAGTAATAATTTTTAAGAAAAAATAAATTAAATTTAATTAATTGAAATAACTAAATAATAACAATTAAGTGATTTGAAAGAATTAAACAATAATAATTAAGTTAATTGAAATAAATCAATTAGAATTTTTGCGAAATTCTTTTTTTTTTTTATGTATTGGCCAGCTCCACTCCATTTATAGGTTATTTACTGAAGTAGTCTTTGCTCTGGTGTCTTTAATCCATTAAATCAATTGGTTTCGTTCTCTGCAATCGTCTTACTGCATGTGAAGTGTCTAACATACCACGAAGCTCTTCATTTACATGTTGATAATAAATACGTTGTCAATGAATTACTGCAAGTTTTTTTATTTCTTCTTGAACCGGTGGGATATTTAGGTCCCTATGAAAATCATCATTCCTAATGTACCACGGAGCGTTAACAATACCACGTATAGCACTTTGTTTTGAAAAGTTTGTATTATTTTGGTGTTGGTTTTCTTTGTACAGCCCCAGAGCTATATTCCGTAAGTCCATACAGGCTTTAACACCTATTTATATAATAGTAATTTATTTTCGGTTGACAATTTCGAATCCCGAGCAGCCAATACATTTTTCGATATTTGATATTAAGTTCATCTTTTTTCTTTTTAACGTGCTCGTTCCATCTGTACGAAATCTGCCCGATACGCCACATTTATGTCCATTTTATGATTTTGTCATATGCTTCTTGAAGTTTCGTTGTCGATAACTCGATAGTGTCTCCTACTCAGAGCACTGCAGTGTGATAAGCAAACATTGCAACAGTAACATCATTTAATTGATGTAAATCTCTGGTGTAGAGCTGGTAAAGAATAGGTCCCGAAACACTACCCTGCGGGACTCCTGCCGAAATCTATTTTAGCTCGGAATATTCATCTCATATTTGCCAGAAAGTGGCGATTCTCTAATTATGATTTTAAAATCATATAATATTGTTTTGGAGAATCTCTATGTAGTTGAAGAGTAAATCTCTGTGCCACACCTTATGGAAGGCCTGCGCCACATCTAAGAAAATACTAGACCAAACCTTTATTTCTTCTCTCATGTTTTCTCAATGACTTCTGTAAGCCTATCAACCTGCTCAATAGTAGAGTGTTTTTCTCTGAAACCAAACTGATATACTGGGATAAGGTTTCTTTGTTCTATGTTTTTGAAGTAAAACTTCTTTAGGCACGCTTGACTTGGGGACTAAGCTGGCAAATGCGTTACGAAAAGTGTAATCGAACGAGGCGAACGAAACAATAAACGCAAAACTAAATCATTTTCCTTTACGCCTACTCTCCACCTGCCATTAACATCAAGTTATAACATTAATTTTGGAACAGTTGCACGTGGAGACTCAAATTTGCAGATGGTTGACATATGTCGTACAAACATTTTCTACCGAGATGTCTAAACTATCTTGTATACCAGATACTGACCAGATGACTTGATTATTATTCGTATTTGTTTAATTATATTAGTGTATTGACGTTTTTGTATTTTTCAAAATGGCGATTTCCTTTTTCTGTATGTGAATAAAGAATTAGTTTATGTTTTATTAAAGTGCTTGGAAAATGAAATTTTTATATTAGATATATTATCTTATATACTTAATTTAATTGTGACGAAGCAATGAATGTCTCTGGAACATCAATTCGAAATTGTTTAGGAGGACTGACATCAAAAATAATACTTACCGCAAAATTGCAACCGAGATGGGATTAGACGAAGACTTTATAAAAAAAAATTGAAAGCCTTCGCACATCTTATACAGCCAAAAAAAAAGAATTGAAAATTCTAAAAAATCTGGCTCCGGTTTGGAGGAAATAAAAGAATCGACTCATTTTTATTTTGATGAAATGACCTTTTTGGATCCATGTATAATTTACAGGAAATGCGATACAAATGTGAGTTCATATAATATTAATTTATTTGCTTCTCTAAATTTAGTTTGCTTTCCTTTTAAATTAATTTTTATAGTTTTCAGAAAGTATTAATAGTTCTGATGCTGAACATCTTGATTCTCAGACCTCTGAAAGTGATGCTACTGATTATTAATTTGATACGCCACTACCAAAAAAACAAAGAAAGGCTGCTCCTGTTTTGCCATTATCAAATTTTGATGAAGCGCTCGAAAAATTCATTTCAGCAGTAAATTCTGAGAAAGAGGAGGATGACTTTCATTTGTTTGGACTTCAAATAGCATCAAATCTTAGAAAGCAACCCTTAGTTCACGCCGTAGAATTTATGGCATCAATACAGCAACAGATGGCTGATTTGAGAGTTACAATAATAAACACTCCAGATCCAACAACAATAAATCACCAGTTTCCATCTAGCTCCAATTCGGCCGCATTCATCTTGTTCCTCATCATCATCATCAAGAGAAAATGATTGACATGATCAATCCAAACAGAGTCATCTCAAGCCAACCAGATTATGGCCAGAAATACACCGATAGGCTCTAGTCGAACGTCGAACTTTGTAAATATAGCGATGCATGAAGCCGATATCGATGAATATTCAAAATTTTAACACACCTTTATTGTAATACAATACTTAATATAATATATAAAATGAATTTATTATTGTGATGTGGCTTATAAATTTCCTATGTGATATTGAATTTATAATTTATACTCACCTTTATATTATATTAAATTTATATTATTAATCTCGTTAAAAATTAAATTTATTTACTATCTTTATAAACATAGGTAATAATTAAATTTAATTCTACCATTGTATTTTATTAAATAATTTTCTAAAAAAACAGATAATTTAGCTAATAAATATATTTATTTAAAACTCCATAATATATACATTCATTTATTGTATTTTCTTAAACTGACTCTCAATTATTCCATCGGAAACAAGATATTTAACAATATTTCCTCTCGTGATCGTTGCTGTTTTGTTGCATTCTACATATTGTCTCCCGACAGAATCAAAATTAATATCCGATGTATAAATCTCATCTTCTTCATTTGGACGATGTGAAAATTCTTTTGTTAATAAATTGTGAAGCGCGCAAGAACCTTTCACAACTAAATCGGTAGTGTTTAGTGTAGTTTCAATCGGTCGTTGGAATATCCGAAACCGTGCCACTAACCTGCCAAACGTACACTCGACAATCATTCTTGCTCTGGAGATTCTATAATTAAACACCTTTTCAGGGACACCTAATTCTATATTCCTATTAAAAGGTTTCAACATATGTCGGGATAAAGGAAATGCATCATCTCCAATAAAAAAATAAGACGTTTCTATTTCTTGGCCTGGTAATTTTGCTGGTGGAGGAATGTCCAAACTTCCATTCATGAATGCCTCATAAAAGGGACTATCTTTGTAGATTGTGCTATCGTTTATTCTACCATTTGATCCAACATCAATAAATAGAAATTTTCCATTCGCATCCACAATCGCAAACAAAATAATGCTAAAATACCCCTTGTAGCAATAAAAAATTGACCCTGAACTAGCGGGAGCTTTAATTCTAATATGTTTCCCATCAGCGGTACCCAATGTGTGTGGAAACTGCCATATTTGATTAAATTGCTCTGCTATTTTTAACCAATCTTCTCTTTCTGTGGAACCTAATATTATAATAATAAATTGGTTCAGTATTTTTGTACCGACATAAATATATTTTAATTTTGTTTACTTTTGGTTCGAGCGCATTCCATATGGCTTGAAGAATTTCGGGAATGAATTTTGATATGGTTTTAAAAGAAACCCGAGACAGATACTCCAAAAATCTGTAAGAGTCGCCTGACGCTACAAACCTCAAGGTAATTGCGAGCCTTACTCTTGGCTTCCCGCAAAACGGTGTCCTGCTTTTTAATTCCCGGTTCCACATATTAAAAATTGTCAAAATAAAATTTAAGTTATAAAAAAATTTAAAAAAATATTATATATGTATATAGTTTAATGCTCACCAAAGCCAAAAATTCTTCGAATTGACTTACATGGATTCTAGTAAAATTCTGAAAATCGTTACCAGAACCCCAGTTTAAATCTTTTAAAAGATGCATTTCCATGTCGTGCTCTCCCCGTTTAATTAAAAAAGGATTAACCCACAACACTGGCTGCTTTCGTTTCTTTTTAGCTTCTTCATTTATTAATTTAATTTCTTGAAGTTTCTTTAACTCACACAAAACTTTCAAGCCGGGCGCAATTTTAATTTTTTTTTTTTAGAAAGAATTTTCACAATAGATTTTTAATGTAACAAAACAATCGACTCTTTTGAATACTAAAACACAAATGATTTTTAAACGTCAAATTTATGGTACGTTTACCGCACACGACGCCATTTTTATTATTTTGTATACCAGTTATGTAAATGTTATGGCAGACAATTATGTCACGTGGAGAGGCCATGTTAGTATCAGGATGTGGAACATTAGTTGATACCATTTTATTTTAATAATTGGTTAAAAAAATTGGAAAATAAGAAAATAGGGAAATTGGTAAATGGAAAATTGGAAAATTGCAAAATTGAAAATTTCGAAATTTGCAAAATTGGAAAACTTGTAAATTGGAAAATTATAAAATTGGAAAATTAGAAAATTGGAAAATAGGTAAATGGAAAATTGGAAAACTGGAAAATAGGAAAATATGAAAATTGGAAGTTTGGAAAATTGGAAAACTGGTAAATTGAAAAATTGGAAAATTGGAAAATAGGAAAATAAAAAAATACGAAAATAGGAAATTTGGAAAGTTGGCAAATTGGTAAATTGGAAAATTGGAAAATTGGAAAATTGAAAAACTGGAAAGTGACCAAAAATTTTTTTTTTCTATATTATAACATCTATGTCACTCACTCACTTACTCACTCCAGAACGCACAGGGTGGCCAAAAAAAAATTCGTCCGTGTGATATATTTTATATACATATGTATTTTTTCTATATTATAGCTCCATTCCACACGAGGTATCACAGGAAACCGATTCTTTCTTCGTTTCTTTCCCGTTTTAATGCAACTTAAACATATTTTCGATCGAACCACACAAACATAAATGAAATAGAAAATATTTCTAGGCCATTTTTACTGTGCGAAGAGATTTCAAAAATGATTTTTTTGTCCATTTCGTTACACATACATAAACATTATCTATTACGACTAGTTGGCTTTGAAAAAGTTACCAAGTTACAAGGTTACCTCTTGTGGCATCAGACATAAACGGCTAGGTGGCACTCGAGAACGCACAGGGTGACCAATTTTTTTTCAATATTATAATTTTTCTATATTATATTATATGTAAATATTAAATATATATTAGAAGTTTTACTTGAGTAGTGTGGTCTAAAGCACACTTATTTTTTTTTTCAATCTTGTGAGCAGCAGCCTCTCAAACAATTTCGCTAGTATTAGTAGAAGTGAAATTGGCGGGTAAGACTTTATCATTCGGTGGCTTGCCCGGTTTCGGAATCATTATTACTCCTGCTACTTTCCACTGAATTGGCACATGTTTTTTCCTGAGGATCGCATTGATTATGTGCAGAAATTTACGAGTGCCTTTTTCAGGCAGCTCCTTTATTATTTGCCCTGTTATCAGATCGTAAACAGGAGCTTTCTTTGCATTTATGTTCTTAATTTCAGCTTTTAGTTCTTTCAATGTTACAGGCCTGATATCTTCGAAATCAATTAGTGTGGGCGTATCAGCGGTGTTTTCGTAACTTGTATGCCGACCTAGAGGTTGAAATGTTTCTTCAAAATGTTCAGGTCAACTTTATCTTTCGCACTTCTACCTCAGGATCTGCGTTTTTGGTCGTTTTAACCGCCTTGTTGCTTTCCAGAGGGAATAGTCGGTATCTTTAGTTGGTGCTAGCCAACAAAGGTATTTTCCAATTGTTTCATTTTTCACTGCAAGTTACTTCCTAATTTCTTGAACAATTTAATGTAGTCTACTTTCTTTAGGTTATACCGTGGACCGGTGTGAAGTTTCTAACGTTAAAAGAAGTGTAGGTACACAAAAAAGTGGCAAAATAAAAGTGTAAATGTTTATACGATTCTGACGTTAAAAAGTGTAGGTTTGTAAAAATTAAATCAAAAAACAATTTACAATAAATTATACAAAAATAATTGAACAAAAGAGGAATAGTTTTCAAATTTAAATTTAATCACCATACATAAGTATAATGTATGTCAAAATATAAAGTTCGGCACAAATCGGCGAACAATTGGAATTTATCGCGCAATCTGGAGATGTGCTCGCATGGTGACTATACGGTAATCAAAGGGGATGAAGAGGGCTATCTAAATATGTGTCTGCCATTTCCTTAAATAGGTTATGGCTCTGGGCATAAATTTTCAAAAATATAATATTTTCCTCTAAATTCCGCGGAAGCAATGCTACACTATAGAAATTATCGCGAAATCTGGAGATGTGTTCATCTCCAGATTTCGCAATAATTTCTTTAGTAGCGCTGCTTTCGTCTATTTGTGCCGAACTTTATATTTTGACATAAATTATACTTATGTATGGTGATTAAATTTAAATTTGAAAACTATTTCCACTTTTGTTCAATTATTTTTGTATAATTTATTGTAAATTGTTGTTTGACATAAATTTTTACAAACCTACATTTTTTAACGTCAGAATCGTATAAACATTTACACTTTTATGTTGCCACGTTTTTGTGTACCTACACTTTTTTTAACGTTAGAAACTTCACACCGGTATACCGTGGGGAGCAATATATTGCACATATATTACAGGTGTTGTGATGACCATGTTTAACCGTCACGGTGGCTACTTGCATGGATTCTTTTTCTATTTTTAATTCTTCATGATCATTGATATTATCCCTAATAAATAGGTATAGCTGACCATCCTCTTGCTCCTTCTGCAGGATGTGTGGTAGTAACAAGTATATCTGTTTATTGATACATAGGAGTTGTTGGTAAAATGTGTTTCTGATATTAAGGATACATCTATTTGCTCGGTATTTAAAAATAGTTCTAATTCTTCTAGTTGCTGTTAATGAGTAGTTTTGATGTCTGGTTTCTGCTCAGGAATTATGAATTGAACTATGTATTGCAGACGTTAACTTGGTATTTCCAGCAGGTTGAGTTGATCCAGAATTAACTTATTTAGTTTATTATGTTCCTCAAGGCTATTTAAAATTGCTTGGACAGTGTTTTTGAAATTTTCGGTACCGTTGGTCTCATTTTCATTCGAATTTGAAGAGGCCTGTGCATATGTATAATTCTCCCTACGCATAGATGCTTCATTTCTTGCACGATCCTTGTTTGGATGACTTAGACGGGGTTTGCGTGCCTGATCCCTCATTTTCTGTAGCTGCTTGGCAACCTCACATCCTAGGTAGCTGGCTGGATGCTCTCTCTCTCTCTCTCTCTCTCTGGCACTATATCCCATTAAGGGATTTGGCCGCCTCAAATGAGGTTTCATAATCATATTTTCATTTCGGATAATGAGTGATTGGATGCAGCTCATTAATTGTGCTTCTTTAGATAGTTTGCAAGGTTGTGTTGAACTTTCCAACACATTTGACATATCTCGGTTCGCACGAGCAATATTCGTTGCGTATGGTTATAGCCTTGAAATTTTTTACATTGTACTATTCTTGTACTGCCTCTTTTAACAGCTTCAATCTTTACTCGCATGTTGAGTATGCCAGTTTTATTGTAAATTTTTTCTATTTGCTGGGATTTATCAAACGTCAGCATGAACAGGGGAAGTCTTTTTTTTTTTTTGAAACGGCTTCTAGTCGGTTCTCTTCGCTACGTCTGTCTTTTTTAATAATGTAGTAATGGATTTTAAATCCTTTATTTTCTATATCCTCCATTATTGAATTACTTTCACATGTTGGATGTATAGGCCTTTTGCCATGACCTTGATGGGACGATCGTTTTAATTTTCGTGCGTGTGCCCCTGATATTTTTCCGTATTCAGCTTGATAAGTTTCTGGATGCTTTTGAATTTGAAGGGTTAATCTTCCATAAATTATTGTTCAGAGCAGTAATTTTATACACTTGTTCCGTAACAGTACTCATTTACACTTTGGATTTCGGGATAGTTGGTTAATCTTATTATAAAAATCGGTGATGAGGCTTTTACCTTTGGCTGTGCTTCATTTTGTTTTGTTGCTGTTTGCCGTTCAGGTTATTTTTTACCTCTGGTAGAACAACTTTCATCTCTTTTGGTTTAGCTGGTTGTTGTTCTAGAGCTACTTGTTTCTTGATGATTAACTGTTTTCTAGAAACCTCTTTTGAAGTTGATGGTTAAGTTTCTGCCATTTCTGGTGAGTGTTGAGCTTTCTTTTCTTACTTGGGTCTTTTACTCCGTTTCAACATCCAGTTTGTTTGTTTTTCTAATTCTTCTTCATCCCTATGGAATGGATTAATGTCATCATCGATTGCAGGGCTAGGTGTCGTCCCAAGTTCTGCACGTTTTTCAACTGCTTTTTTGAGTTTTTCATTCTCTTTCTTTAAAATTGAAAATTGTTCTTTCAATTTAGTTTTAAATTCCTTTATTTCTCTTGAGCATTTTCCTTCTCGTACTGAAATATATTTTCAGTTGAAGATCTTGGTAATTTGGAACTTCGTTCAAATGGGTTAAACAATGATTGGCCCAGCCCAGTATCTATTGGGCCTGCCTTCGAAGAGTGTGGATTTGTCAGCATATCTACTGCTGTTCCATCTGGGGTATTACATTCCGTATTTGTCGTACTGATTGTTTGTTTTAGCCAATTTATACCATTGGCATTTGGTCTCGACAAGTTCTGCAAATATTATTAAACTACATGTAGTGAAATAATGGATTTTTTTTATAAATTAAATAAATTTTGGAATTTTCTCAATTGGAATTATGAATTTTGTTTTTTATGTTATGGTATTTTGTAGAATTGAATGCCCGGGGTTTTTGCAAGTCGTATGTAGCTGCCTCAGTAATCGATGATTCACGTCATGTCTGTATTATTGATTCCACTTCACGTGATTTATATTAGTTTGATGACATTTCAGTGTCCGCTATAAATTGTGGTTTTTAAATGTTCAAAATGTATATATCGTTGTGTAAGGTACTTCTTCCGTAGATGCATAGCACTGAATTAGAATTGTGTTTCTTATTTTCGAGTGGAATGTTGCTAGTATATTTTTCTGCTCCTTATTGGTCTCCATTCGAGTCCATAATTCTTAGTTTTCCTTAGTTGTTAGTTGTTAATATAGCTAAGCTATACCATTGTTGTATATGTCTTGTCTAGCAAAGTAGATCAGATAATTGCCTATATTTATTATTAAGTCTCCACTATTTTTTCACCTGACTTAATATATGAACCACAGTTCTTAGGCCTCCAAGATTGCGGTCCAATTCGCGACTTATTTCAAATAAGTCGACTTATTTGACTTATTTAAAATGGCGGGTTGAAATAAGTAATCTGCTGGTCCAATTCAAACCGCGATCTATTTGAACATAACCCTACATTTCATTAATTGATAATTAACAGTTCATAGTTCTAATAATTAGTGATATTTTTTATTGTTTGTGGAACTATGAAATAAACATATGCTAGTAGTGAAGTTTATCCAAATTAATCCAAAAAATACAACAACAAAATTAATGTAATAGTTTGGTGTAATAACATTCAGGCGAATTTTATTGTGTAATTTAGACCAGATGTGATTTTTAAATGACCCTTAGGTACATTCCAAAGTCATTTTTAGTATTTTCTAAGCATTTAGAAGCATTTTAGCAACTTTAGTGACATTGGTAGACCGTTTAAATCATAACAAGTGCCCCTAGTAAATTATATTAGTTTCTAATGGGTCTGACAGGGTGTCGCAGGAGATTCTTAAGTGTGATTTTTTTAATGGGCCTTAGGTACATTCCCAAGTCATTCTTAGTATTTTGTAAGCATTTAACATGAATTTCAGTGACATTGGTAGACTGTCTAAACCCAGATTGGGACACTCGTATTGTTTTAGATAGCTTACCAATGTCACTGAAGTTCATGCTAAATGCTTAGAAAATACTTAGAATGACTTTGGATTGTACCTAAGGTCCATTAAAAAAAATCACACTTTTGAATCTCATGGGACACCCTGTCAGACCCATTAGAAAATCATATACATAGTTTACTAGGGACACTCGTTTTGGCTTAGACAGTCTACCAATGTCACTGTAGTTCATGCAAATAAATGCGTAGAAAAACTTAGAATGACTTTGGAATGTACTAAGAGCCATTAAAAAAATCAAATTTTTATATCTCATGGTACACCCTGTAAGACCCATTTAGAAATCATATAATTTACTAGGAACACTCGTTTGGAATTAAACGGTCACTGCTTAGAATGACTTTGGAATGTATCTAAAGCAAATTAAAAATTCACATCTCGTCTAAATTACACAATAAATCCGCCTGAATGTTTACTTACACCAATACTATTACAATAAGTTGTTTTTGTTGTATTTTTTGGGCTACTTTGGATAAACTTCCCTAGCATATTACACATTTGAAAAAATTAAGGAAAAATCGTCGGCTTCAAATGAAATTACTGGCTGTACTAGTAAAGAGGAACATTAGACTTTACTCCAAAATCATCACACATTTTTTTTGCAATTTTCTTTATTTATTGAATCTTTCATACATGAAAATAACAATAAGTTTTCAAATCTTAATAACTAAGGTAATTATGTAACTAATAATAAGGAAACTTAATAATTTTATAATTTATGTTATTACCGTCATCGTTTTCTTCTTTAATTGCGAGGATGTAGGTATATCTTTTAGGTTTCGTGCCAGCAAAGCAAATTCGGATGAGATACCAGCTTCCCTGCATAGCTGATCCGTATCTTTTGTAATTCGTTTTTGATGGCAGTTAGGATGCTAAGGTCCTTATGTATATTTTTGTTTTTTTACGAACCAGGGTGCTCCTGTAATCATTCTGAGAATTGTTGACTGTGTTCGTTGGACAATGTCGATATTCGAATTTGAGGTTGATTGCCATAATTGACACCCATACGACCAAATTGGTTTAATAATTGTATTATGCAGGAGAAGCTTTTATTCTAGGTCAACAGTTGAATATTTCCCCATCAACCAGTGCGTTTTATCAATTTTTAATTTGATGTGGTCTCATTTCATTTCAATATGTTTTCGCCAAGTTAACCGTCGATCTAGATGGACGCCTAGATATTTTGCTCCATTTAATTGAGGGATTTGTATTCCGTTCATTGTGACAGGTGGACAAGTAAGCTATTTAAAGTGAATGTTACGTGGGTCGATTTCTCTTCATTGACCTTTATCTTCCATTTATGTTGTTGCAATCGTATGTTATTACGATGCCGATACACGTCAGAATTAGCGAAGACGTTGGTAGATCTGAAGAGAAAATAAAATATAACGTTGGGCCAAGCTCACTCATCAAACATGATGTAGAAATACTGAAGTACAATATTTTGAAACGCGTTTTATGCGAAGAGTATGTATTTAAAGTATTTATTGTTTGAATTGTATATTGTCTAGTTCATATTTGGTCTAGGGTTTGAAATACTGTACAACCAACTTTAGTTGATGTATTAACCTTATATCTAAAATTATAAGAGGGAATACCAATTTGGCAAAAAAAAAACATCTGAGAATTAATTTTTTACGTTTTGAAAAGTACTAGAATTGGTACCAGATAAACCCTCCGGCCATCAAAGGAGAATAGAACTGTTATAATGTTTGTCAATCAATTATTAATTTATTTTTCTACTGTTGTCACGACAACATTTCAAAAATTTATGAAATATCAAAAATAAGTCAAGAAAGTCTACAATAAGTCTCCTTGTTAGGTTACTTATTGTAGACTTTCAAATAAGACAGTCTGCACAAAATAAGTCATGAATTGGACCGCAGTCTAAGTAGTATTTCAATGTAGATCTAGGTATACCATTTCATTTCTGTCTCAACTTGTGTCCTTGGTGTTTCCGCTAAAATTTTGGTATTTGTGTTTGTTGGTTTGTTTGTGTGTTTGCTTCTTATTGTGCATAATGATTCAATCTATGCCATGCCAATTGAATGTATGGGCTTGGGCTACTAAATCTAAACTGGTATAATTATGGTTATAACTTAACTAAACAACTACAGAGTTTTCGACATTTGGAATAAACTCTAAAATTAAATAATTTTAGGTTTATTACGGGTTTGGCCGTTCTCAATATTCAAATCGTCACTTATAGATTGTTAATAAAGTTTGAATACACACAGTAATGCGAATTGCATAAAGTACCTAAAGCACGTTAAGGTTACTGTAACGTTCGCGTTTAGGTTCTTTATGTCATTCGCACTGTTTACAAAACATTTTCGCGCATATAATATTAAAACTGAGACTTTCTTTTCCGAGACGAGTATTCAAACTTTATTAACAATCTATAAGTGACGATTTGACGTTTGAGAACGGCCAAACCCGTAATAAACATAAAATTATTTAATTTTAGAGATTATTTAAAATGTTGAAAACTCAGTAGTTGTTTAGATAAATTATAGCCTTAATCAGTTTAGATTTAATAGCCCATAAATTGGCGAGAACTCGGATTTGAGAGTGTTGACAACACTCAACTCAGGTATACAACTGTTGTGTTACAAAATGATATCAGTTATATCACTCTGAAACCCGAATTCTATCAGAAATGATAAAACCATCAGTCAGTCATGAAATATTGTAAATAAATCAACAATTTTACTGATAAATTTTGTATGTTTTAAAATTTCTAAACTTATCAGAAAATAACTCTTTAAAATATCTCGATATTTTCTGAGAACACGTTATCACAAATTTTTTGTCATTTTTTTCATTTAACTCGTTTCATTTTTTTTTATATTATTTTAAGCACATACATAATTATATTAACCATGTATAAGTGCTGATATTATATCCGGTAAATTTGTTTTCGGTGACAAAATGAACTTTTTGGGAGAGTATTGGAAATGCATTTTGATCATGAATATACCATATGATCTAATTGAAGGCCTGACTGTAATCTTATATAAATTAACGGACTTGTATATAGCTATATAAAAATATTATAATATACATACACGCGGCCACAAAAAAAACTAAACTAATACCATTCAAGGCCAAGAAACTAAAATACAAAAAAATAAGAAAACAGAAAAGTAAAAACTTGTTTTTATCGTTCCGAGTTAGTTTTCATTATTTTGTACGTATAGCGAGTGCATTGTAATGATTGGGGAGGGGGACAAGGATTACGGTAATATGATTGTGCCTAAATGTCAAATAAAAATTGCACTTCTTTGCCATGTTATATAGCTACCAACTCTGCCAAAAAATGTGCGTGGGTTTTTGTACCCACCTGCAAAGGACATGTAATATATTTGTACACGAATAAATATTGAGGTTTACCTTTATACGCCACCTTTATTCCACATACTCGTTTAGGTGCACCCCATTCTCACTATTTTGTTACTTTTTCGCCCTATATTTCGTTTTCATGTACATAATTTTTGTTAACAAACAAAAAAATTTAACACATATATAACTTATATATAACGTAGAATTGCAGACGTATGTGTGCAAGCTTAAATATATGTATATGTACTTAGTATGCATGCCTACATATCGCCAGAAAACAGTCGTACATATAAATAAACCTCCAACTATCTTATTATTCCATCTTTAATTATTCTGTTTTGTATACAAAAGAGTATATACATTACATTTTACATATACTTACACACGTGTCTCGCTATAACATTTAAGTTGGTGTATGTATTATTTTTCTTTTCATTTGTTTTCAGCCTTATCACTCGGCTGCGCTGCGAGTGGATCACATATTCGTAAAATTTAAAGTTGTTGTATATAAGACGTGAGTGACGTAAAGTTTTGTATTTTTATTTTGTTTTGCCGTCGTTTATTTTATTAGTAAGAAAATAACAAAAATAAAATTAAAATATATACAAATACCAAATATGTAATGTAATATGCATATGTATATGTTATATACATATGCATACCCGTTAAAATTATTGAAAGCTTGTCTCTCAATTGGGAAAGACGACAATTGGTGATGATAACTGATAACATTTTTTAGAGACATTTGAATAAACTGATCTCAGCAGTTAAAAGTTATAGCATTCGCATGAAAGTTAAAATTGGATATTATAGTGATTCATTTTATTTTCTTACATTTCACAAACAAAACACTACGTGCATACGTACTTACCAGGAATTATACATCACCTTTTATATAAGCTGTGTATAGCATATTGTCTCATTTAATATTTAGTTAATTCAGATTCTTTGAAAAGTGTGTTTCATAAACCACTCGCCGCAAAAGCAATTTCATATGTTCTGGTGTAACGGTAAACTTCCTCAACATGCGTAAACTTTTTATCTGTGCTCAATCATTAACGGTTCATATCATGGATTAGCTATTATTATGGCAAACCACGGTACGCTAGCTAAACGCTGGAATAAAGTATTATGGAGTGGGAAAACCATTAGCAATATTTAAATTTAATTGGCCAGTTACAGTTTAATTAGCCAGGAAAATCCTAAACCACAGAATTACTCGCAACAGGTACCTATAGTGAACTCAGTATAAATTTTATTTGAGGCAAAAGCTATCTAAAATTAATGGAAAATAGTAAAATATGTATAGCAGCAGCACATGAGTACATCTAACAATGTAGTCATTGGGAAATTCATCATAGCCAGTTTCATGGAAGGCGATCCTTTACAAGGTAGAGATGCGATGACGACGAGAATCAAACTTCCAAAATTGGAAATTCCAACATTGAATGTGAATTGACTCAACTAATGCACAATAATATGTTTAAGGATTTTTCTAATACAGGAAGCGGATTTTTCTAATACAGCGTTGTTCGAGACTACAAAAAAGAAAATAAACAAAGTTTCGTTTTATTTTTTGTTATGATGTACAAAAAACAAAATAAAAGAGAATAACGAAAAACGTGTTGTTTGAAACCGTGTAATTTGAGGAAATGGGTATCCGTGGTCTTCGAAACCGTGTTCTAGGAGGGTTACTTGCATAGTGAAAACTTATGTTAACGATATGAATTATCGATAAAATAATAAAATATAGTGACTGCTAATAATTTAAATAATAAAACCCACTATTCTCACTATAGGCCCTTCGTGACATTGAGTGTGGAACCCTGTGGGTTCCAGCCAATGGTTGGCGACACTTCACTTTTATTGACTAGACTGTGTCTCATGAACTTTTATTTTAAAACCTGACTAATCTTCTTTCTTGTCTAATTCTCTATACCTATCGATAATCGATAAATATCGAGATTCGCCAATATAATGGGTAGGTGGCGAAATAGCTCTATTCAGCAAAACGAGCTATCCCTCGTAATTAAACGTGTATAAATACTTTTGCTACGAGGACTGCCACGAAATGAAATGGTTTTTTGAGCCGCTACAGGCCCGTGGTGCAAAATCAGGAATTCCCGCAATGGGCGCAAGCGCAATTATACTTTGCCTCTTTGGGAAACTGAAGAAGTTTGGTTGAAGGAATAGACTGCAGTTGGTTCTCAGCAACGTAGCACTCAGAAAAAAGATTACTACCAAATACTTAGTTAAATTAATTTGGTCGTTTTAACACAAAATTTTGAGCTAGATAAACCAAATATCTTGTTTAATTTAGAAACTTGGTATTTTCTTACTTGGTTACTAGAAAAAGCGAGTGAAATTTGAATTATCAGGATGTTGGTACGTAGTTTTGTTTAATTTAACCAAAAAAAATTTTGTAAGGTGAACAATATTCTTGTTATAACCACAAACTAAATACCAATCAGACCTGCAAACCAATAGTAACTTTATGTGTAAATCAAATTCTCGATGTCGTTACAAATGGAAAAATATTTCGAGCGGCTGTTAGTAGAAATGCTTAGCTAAAACTCAAACCCTATGTGCTCAATATACATCTCGCTCAATATATTTATTCAACGCGCGCGACAAAATAATTTTTTTTTATTTGTGTGTACAGTATAAAAGAAACAAACGGAAAAATACAAATTCAACGTGTTTTTTATTTTCGTTTGAAAATATCCTTTCTCTTATTGTATGTTTTAAATTTAATAAAACAGAAAACGCACGTATTATGTATATACTATACATATACTAGATGTATATACATATGTACTATTTAAAATAAAATGTGTGCACGATCGATAATTTCTTGTCGTTTAGGTATATAAAATTTAAAAAACATGTGATCATGAAAAGAAAGAGGATCTATTTTCGATGTATGTATGTATGTATATATGTACGTATATACGTTGTATGTACGTATATATATACGTATATACATACATTGATTATGGTTTGGTGTGCTGCATGAAATATAGTTTATAAAAAAGAAACAAATATTTGGAGGAAAGGATACGAAACATCAGAAATTTATGAACGAAAGGGAAAATATTATAATTAAATTGTTTTTTACTGATCGCAGTAAACATTTAGATATACATATTACATATTTGTGTTTAGTTACATTATGTATATTTTATATGCCTATCTATACTGATTGGTCGAAATTAAATACATACATTCATTACTTAATTTTTCCTAAGTGTACTATAAGGATGATTGATATATGTTCTAAATTCAATAATATTAAAATTCCTAACAATTTTATAAATGATTTTAATTTTGAGAAAAATAATAAAATCAGCTTAGAGCGGAAAGATGCCTTAGGGAGGATGTACTATGTATTTGGATTTGCATCTAAAAAATTGGTCAAGCATATATAGTACATTTTTGTTAACACTTTCCCCTTATTCCATATTATCTGAAGCATAGTATAGTATTTGAATTGTTTCAAATAAAAGCTAGTTATTGATTTTAACCAAATTTGCAAAAACATTAATATTTCGAACTCGGTTGTGATATATAGAATTATGAGTATACACAATATCCTTGGAATTCCATTTTTAAACTTCTAACCCCAAGTAAAAACCATCCTAAGGTTTAAAAATGAAAATAAATAAATTTCGTTTTTTGTTGTTTTCAACCGAGTTACAAGCTTACATTATAAGTACACTGCAATTTTTCAGATACCAACCACCACTTATCATGAAAACAACCCCAAATTTCTCTAGAATAAATGGCCACTTTTTTGACAATTTCAAAAATAGACATTTCAATATCGGATATTGGGTATCGCTTTATAATCCTCATCAGAAGTGCAATTCGATTTTTAAGTTGTAACTTGGAACTTTAAATCATAGAAACAAATTTATTTAGCCACCCACTTTATTTATTAGGTATATAACTTAATTTCTACAGATTTTTTTCACGGTATTCTGTGGTTTTTGTAGGATCGGACGCAAGGTTTCAGAACAACGAACGACAAGTTTACGTGAGTTACATAACCTCTCAGAATAGCAGAGTTTACGATTACAACTGATAAACAGCACATTCGGCACTGCATTCTATACGAATTCCAACAAGGAAAAAATGCTTCTAAGGCACGGGAATCAATTTGTAGTGTTCTTGGTGCCGACCTTGTGTCTTATGAAACGTGTAATTATTGGTATAAACGTTTTAGAATTAGTGATTTCGATCTTAGTGACAGCCTCGAAAGTTTGAAGATGTGCGAGCTAACCTGGAATCTACAACAGCAACAGGCATAACTCAGAAAAAACGAATACCTAAATAACATACTGCCTAATAATTGGTTTCATCTAAGATTTCAATTCCTAAAAATCATAAATAACTATCAAATGTTTAAATTCTCCTAAACTTCTGAAAATTTAAATAAATTTTAAGAAATATGTACTACGGACTTGGAGCAAAATATTTTCTGAACAGTTATTTTTCAGTAATTATCTTCTCCTGTACTAAATATTAATTTATTACATTAATATGCCCAGCACCAAGTGAATTTTCTGAAACTGGTGGTTATGTAAATGTATTTAATTAATGTGTAGTAATCTATCACCATACCATACATGACATACTTTAGTCATATATAGTCTACTGAGATGGTCACAGATTTTAGTGAGGCCACATTAAACCTTTTATGAAACATGTCTTTGTTTTTGGTAAGACTTCAGTAGGCTGAACTTGCTCGACATGTTTAAAGAGTTCGTAGTATAAATATTTTTTGTATAAGGCCTCCTGCCTGATGACATAAATCAAAGATAAGATCACGAACACCGCACGGAAGTCCAGAAAATACTCGAATTCAATTCAAATAAAATTAATTAATTTAAAACGAGTTCATAATTTTGAATTACAATAGAACAAAGAAAAATATTTTGAATATCAGTGATATATATATATATATATATATATATATATATATATATATATATATATATATATATATATATATATATATATATATATATATATATATATATATATATATATATATATATATATATATATATATATATATATATATATATATACATATATATATATATATATATATATATATATATATATATATATATATATATATATATATATATATATATATATATATATATATATATATATATATATATATATATATATATATATATATATATATATATATATATATATATATATATATATATATATATATATATATATATATATATATATATATATATATATATATATATATATATATATATATATATATATATATATATATATATATATATATATATATATATATATATATATATATATATATATATATATATATATATATATATATATATATATATATATATATATATATATATATATATATATATATATATATATATATATATATATATATATATATATATATATATATATATATATATATATATATATATATATATATATGGTAATCACACCACATGGCTTATTGCTTTTTTACAAATTAAAAACCTCAGGCAGTCCAAACTTAAGAGCTTAAGTTGTGCTCCGTTTGGACCACTTAGGGGAGCGGTACGACCACCAAAAATTTTACAGGTCCGGGGCGGTATGTTGTACCATCACTTCGAATCGAAATTCGAAAAAAGTCGAGTGGCGGTATGTTCTATTATTTTCGAAAAGCAAAAATGATGCAACTTTCACTTTTTTGACGCGAATTTTTTCGAATTCGATTCGAAGTGATGATGATACAACATACCGCCCCTGTTGTTTATTTGTGACAAGAAGCCTATACAATTTTGGTGATTAACCGAAGTGGTGCAACCGGCGTGTAACTTAAGCTCCTAACCTAAGTCGTGCGTGACTGGTTGAGGCATTTTAAGGCAACTTTAAATATTTAGTGTTCACATACGAATTAATCACCCATTGAGATAGCGAATTTTTATAAATACCTTAAAAATTATTAAACGAATCAAAATTTAATCATGCATTCTGATTACACTAATCATGGGAGATGAATATGATTACATGTATCATAATAATAATAAGCTCCGTTTTCACTGATTGACATAATTAAACAAATAGTATTTCTTATTATTGTATGATAGGGAATATCACAATAATTTTATAATGATTTCTATTATTATAATATGGTAAAGGCAATCATGTGTTTATCATATTTTTTCTGAGTGTAGATGCTGACTCATTTTCTATATCAGTATATATATATAGGTTTAAATGGAGCTTGTATCGTGAAGAATTACTTTTGTACATTTTGCTTAGAAGGAAAATTATGCAAATCATTGATCGAAATATTAAAAGTGTTTGTCTCATGAATTCCTTATTCAATCAGTAAAGGGTGTGTTTTATAGCTTCACATCGTTAAGTTTGCAACATTGTTTTGTTTGACAATCGAGTTTACAGCTAACATTTGCTTTGTCATTAGTTTGATTTGCCATTTTATAATGAATAAACTTACGCCATAGCACTGCTTGCCAAATCGGCCAATCGGCTGAAGCACTAATTCTATTGATGTTGATTTTCCAAACAAAATTTTGCTCAACGATGAAGCTCAATTTTTGTTGAATGGGTACGTTAATAAACAGAATTGGATTTGGAGTGAAGATAATCTAGAAGCCTTTGCCTTTGAAACACCATTATATCCATAGAAAATCACTGTTTGGTGCGCTTTATGGGCCGGCGGACTCTCTGGTCTATATGTCTTCAAAAACGATGATGGGTGGAATCTTACAGTGAACGGTATAGAGACATGATTTCTAACTTTTTTGTACCCCAATTGGCTGCCATTAATCTTGCTGATATGTGGTTCCAACAGGACGGTTCCATAAGGCACACAACGCGGAATACAATTAATTTACTCAAAGAAACATTTGATGAAAGACTAATTCAACATAATAGTCCTGTTAATTGGCCACCGAGATCGTGTGATCTAACTCCATTAGATTATTTTCTTTGGGGATATGTTAAGTCACTTGTCTACGCTTGCTGCGAAAAGTGTGTGAAAATTGGACATGCAGATTGCGCCATCTACGCACCAGCCACATGGCCACAATCATATTCAAGCATTAATGGCATAAAATTATCAATCCAATAAAGCTAGTTTCACTGATATTCAAAATATTTTTCTTTGTTCTATTGTAATTCAAAATTATGAACTCGTTTTAAATTAATTAATTTTATTTGAATTGAGTTCGAGTATTTTCTGGACTTCCGTGCGGTGTTCGTGATCTTATCTTTGATTTATGTCATCAGGCAGGAGGCCTTATACAAAAAATATTTATACTACGAACTCTTTAAACATGTCGAGCAAGTTCAGCCTACTGAAGTCTTACCAAAAACAAAGACATGTTTCATAAAAGGTTTAATGAGGCCTCACTAAAATCTGTGACCATCTCAGTAGACTATATATGACTAAAGTATGTCATGTATGGTATGGTGATAGATTACTACACATTAATTAAATACATTTACATAACCACCAGTTTCAGAAAATTCACTTGGTGCTGGGCATATTAATGTAATAAATTAATATTTAGTACAGGAGAAGATAATTACTGAAAAATAACTGTTCAGAAAATATTTTGCTCCAAGTCCGTAGTACATATTTCTTAAAATTTATTTAAATTTTCAGAAGTTTAGGAGAATTTAAACATTTGATAGTTATTTATGATTTTTAGGAATTGAAATCTTAGATGAAACCAATTATTAGGCAGTATGTTATTTAGGTATTCGTTTTTTCTGAGTTATGCCTGTTGCTGTTGTAGATTCCAGGTTAGCTCGCACATCTTCAAACTTTCGAGGCTGTCACTAAGATCGAAATCACTAATTCTAAAACGTTTATACCAATAATTACACGTTTCATAAGACACAAGGTCGGCACCAAGAACACTACAAATTGATTCCCGTGCCTTAGAAGCATTTTTTCCTTGTTGGAATTCGTATAGAATGCAGTGCCGAATGTGCTGTTTATCAGTTGTAATCGTAAACTCTGCTATTCTGAGAGGTTATGTAACTCACGTAAACTTGTCGTTCGTTGTTCTGAAACCTTGCGTCCGATCCTACAAAAACCACAGAATACCGTGAAAAAAATCTGTAGAAATTAAGTTATATACCTAATAAATAAAGTGGGTGGCTAAATAAATTTGTTTCTATGATTTAAAGTTCCAAGTTACAACTTAAAAATCGAATTGCACTTCTGATGAGGATTATAAAGCGATACCCAATATCCGATATTGAAATGTCTATTTTTGAAATTGTCAAAAAAGTGGCCATTTATTCTAGAGAAATTTGGGGTTGTTTTCATGATAAGTGGTGGTTGGTATCTGAAAAATTGCAGTGTACTTATAATGTAAGCTTGTAACTCGGTTGAAAACAACAAAAAACGAAATTTATTTATTTTCATTTTTAAACCTTAGGATGGTTTTTACTTGGGGTTAGAAGTTTAAAAATGGAATTCCAAGGATATTGTGTATACTCATAATTCTATATATCACAACCGAGTTCGAAATATTAATGTTTTTGCAAATTTGGTTAAAATCAATAACTAGCTTTTATTTGAAACAATTCAAATACTATACTATGCTTCAGATAATATGGAATAAGGGGAAAGTGTTAACAAAAATGTACTATATATGCTTGACCAATTTTTTAGATGCAAATCCAAATACATAGTACATCCTCCCTAAGGCATCTTTCCGCTCTAAGCTGATTTTATTATTTTTCTCAAAATTAAAATCATTTATAAAATTGTTAGGAATTTTAATATTATTGAATTTAGAACATATATCAATCATCCTTATAGTACACTTAGGAAAAATTAAGTAATGAATGTATGTATTTAATTTCGACCAATCAGTATAGATAGGCATATAAAATATACATAATGTAACTAAACACAAATATGTAATATGTATATCTAAATGTTTACTGCGATCAGTAAAAAACAATTTAATTATAATATTTTCCCTTTCGTTCATAAATTTCTGATGTTTCGTATCCTTTCCTCCAAATATTTGTTTCTTTTTTATAAACTATATTTCATGCAGCACACCAAACCATAATCAATGTATGTATATACGTATATATATACGTACATACAACGTATATACGTACATATATACATACATACATACATCGAAAATAGATCCTCTTTCTTTTCATGATCACATGTTTTTTAAATTTTATATACCTAAACGACAAGAAATTATCGATCGTGCACACATTTTATTTTAAATAGTACATATGTATATACATCTAGTATATGTATAGTATATACATAATACGTGCGTTTTAGTTTTCAAAACATTCTGTTTTATTAAATTTAAAACATACAATAAGAGAAAGGATATTTTCAAACGAAAATAAAAAACACGTTGAATTTGTATTTTTCCGTTTGTTTCTTTTATACTGTACACACAAATAAAAAAAAATTATTTTGTCGCGCGCGTTGAATAAATATATTGAGCGAGATGTATATTGAGCACATAGGGTTTGAGTTTTAGCTAAGCATTTCTACTAACAGCCGCTCGAAATATTTTTCCATTTGTAACGACATCGAGAATTTGATTTACACATAAAGTTACTATTGGTTTGCAGGTCTGATTGCTATTTTGTTTGTGTTATAACTAACCAAGTATTTTGGTTTATCTTAATTATGTAGATGTTTTGACCTATACGTTTTGTCATATAAATTAAGACTTAAATTGTAGCGAATCAATAAAATTCGCTAAAGCATTGTGATTATACTTTGAATGTAAGTTCAAAGTATATTTTCAATATTTTTGTAGTTTGGTCAATGCAGTCTGATGAGACGACCGAATTTTTTAATATAAAGAATTCAATGTTTCGTTAGTTCGAAATCAAACTTCCAACGTGTTGGTTTGGTAACATCACCTTGATGTAATGAGTTCAACTTAAAACGTTTGCAACATTTACCGCCATTTTTGTTACATTTACTAAGAAAAATTGGTAGAACTAACTCGTAAAATAATAATAACTAATTATTAGTTAAATAATTGTTTCCCTTGGTTAATTTAACAAAATAGTCACTGCACTGTTACTAATTATTTTCCATTTCTATCCATTAAATGAACTATATATTTTGGTTATATTAACTAAGTTAAAAATTAAATAACCACGATTTGGTTATTTTAAATTAAAATTTTATTCAATTAAGATCTTGTTCGGTTTTTTAACTAAGAGATTTGTTTGATCAAAAATCACCAAGATTTTGGCAAAATACTCAGATTTTTGTTTCTTTCGACCAAAGTTTTTCTCTGAATGAGTGAGAATGTGGAAAGGGAACGTATCGTGGCAAACGCGGGACAGCTACAGAAATAATGAATACTGTTATCTGAAGCGGTCGGAGTCAACCCCTTACGAATAAGATATTTTTTAAAGCGACCATGACCCGACAGAATCGCATCGAGGATTCTTAGTTGGTCCTTCTTTATGGAAATCGCACATTTAGCTTAACCTAGATTGTGTTCAGTTACAAAAGTCTTAACTATGCGACAGGTATGAGCTGAAAGCCGCTTTTGCCTCAGCAAACCCGTAAAGTAAGTTTTAATTGCTGCCTTACAACTATTGGAACAGCAACTTCGGGACCGATTAGTTTTAGCTCCCGAACCTATGATAACACTACCTAATTACGGAGACTCTTCATGAAGAGGCAATAACAACTCCGGGAACTACCATTTAATTTGAATACTTTGCATTCTTTAAACCGATCTGCAAGGCGTGAAGGAACAACGGGAGACAAACAGGAATAATACTGGTCGCTCGAAAAATAACTAAGATATAACTAAGATGTGTTTAGAAAACTCTAAAAGGCTCGAACATTGATTTCAATGGCGGAAAGAGCCGTTAAGAAACGCTCGATGGGCCAAACAGATCACGAAACCTCCGTACAGAGAGAGAGGGTGCTAGTCAGTCAGAGAGTAACAAGGCCATTAACTCTATATAGACTCAATTTCAGGCGAAGGCTTCGGAATAACTACTGGGACTCCTCATAAAGCACAAATACGATCTAAGAAATGCCAGAAACAACACATGGAGGCCAAACTGGGATATAAATACAGGTGCCGTTGGAACTATGTAAGCTACATAGAGAATTACCTATTCAAGTTTCACCATTCGAGTTATCTTCAATATTCTGATGGGTCACAACTAATGAGGTATCATTAAAGCGGCTAATCGAAACTCACTCATGGCTGCTCCGTAATCGCACTACTAGGGTCACTAGGATTCCGGGTCTCATAAATCAAATAATAAACAGGAATGAAAACCTGTGTCCAATAAACCGCTTTAAGCTTGGAGTTATATTCAGCGTGGAACTTTGTCGATTTTCTCGGAATAGGACCGAAATTAAGGTTAACTAAGAATATAGAAAACTTTCATTACATTCCCTGAAGCCTCAAACTACCATTACTATCGTCATTTCTCCTAAAATTGTTGAAAGGACATTATTAGAAACTCACATCAGATAGCCGATTGAGCCGAATAAGCTGTCAGAATTTTAAAACGCGTGTTCTAAGAGGGTATCTATAGAAACCGCTCTCCACCCTTTTATTTGCCCTAATGAGCAATCACTTAAAGAAGGAATTCTCCTTGATACCGTTTTTGGATGTAGAGTGGTAGTTTAACAACTTGAGCACTGGAGCACTCACATATTTATGTGTAGGCGAGTCACTCGTAGATTGTATAAATCGGTATTCCGCCTTCTTTGAAACCTAGTCATTATTATCCTGTTACTGAATCAAAAGGAGTACGGTTTCCGAATGGTTTCATAGACAGGCGATGCCGCTTTCGGGGTTTTCAGAAAATATCATACAGCTCCCTGAGTGAATGCATGCAATCAGCATACCGCCAATTGGACCAACGGTTATGGAGTGAGCGTTAATCTATACAAGACGAGTTAATTCTTCCTGTAGGAGGTACAAACTCTCCCAGATTTAAACCCTATTTTAAATAGTATCAGATTGTCCTTCACAAACAAAGTGACGTGCATAAGTCTTATTTTCGGCGAACTAAGCTGGAAACCTATATATTATATAGACTATAGAAAGCCGCTCTAGCGTTTTCCGCTTGCAAGTGCCATTGGATAAAATAGAAAAGGTGGAGTTTGAAGACCCATATCCCTGTTCCTGCCCACTAACACAATTGTGTGGGTACGGCAAAAGTACCATATCAAAAATTTATTTCTGTATGTGTTTTTAATCAACTTACAGATTTTTGCATTCCTTTAAAACTTATTTTCGTCCGAAAAAAAACACTATAACTATACACACAATTGTGTTGGTTGTACTTCAAAACAAGCGAAATTTTTTATCAAAAACGCCATTACATACTATGATTTTCTACTCACACATTTGTGTGGTTTGGACTTTAATTAAGCCATTTTCTTTTTTTTTTGGTTGACAAAGGGATATCGTACACTTGCTCGTAATTGGTGAACGTAAAGTATTTAATAAAAGGGCGACAAACAGTTACCGTATACATTATTCGGGAACTCAGAAACACACCGACCCAATCACTGGATATTCTCTTTCATCTTATATTTTTGGATATTCTAGGTAAACCAAGAGCCGACAGTCCAGCTATTCAGTTGCATACCAATTGGATCAACTTTAAAATCTTAGTTCAGCCGCACTCGTTGAACTAAAATTATATTTTTGAATTTTTGACTCATAGATGGAACATTTGTAAGAATCACAACAATCAGTTTCGAACGGATGAGATTATTTATTTGAAAAAATCAAAATCTTTATGTTTAATAGAATCTTTAATTTTCGGTCGGGTTTTTGTAAATGTCATACTTTTCAATAACATCTTTGCAAACTTTGAAGAAGCTCCTACGGAAGCTGCAACTTTCGGTATACAAATCTTTTAGTTTTCTTTTTGTTTTAGATTTATTTGTTATTTTAGTTGGTGAATCGATTTTATCCAGTAAGATGTTTCCAATAAACGAACACTTTAAAAGCTTCCGTCTATTTTCTAGGACTGTCAGATTATAGGTTCTACATCCAGTGAGGTATGGCGGTAGTTCTTGCAAGTTAACGTGATACAGTAAGTCTTTGGCGTATTTCTAGCTATCCTTCCAAGATAAGTGACGTACACATTTCTTTTGGATACTCTCTATATTATGAATAGATGCCATATTTAGGAAAAGCTTAAGTTGAAGTTGAAGAAAAAATGACCTACCGACCATTTTCCTACCTTTTTTACGACCATTTTCCTACCTTTTATTTAAAACTCAAAAATAACGAATTTTTCCTTCTATTGGGTACCCACTCTGCAAACAATTGTTCATACCTCTTCGCGAAACAAGGAGAATGAGTCGATATTTTTCTATACAAAAATAGCGTTATGTCTATTCTGTGG
The DNA here is from genome assembly GCA_932526605.1 of Nephrotoma flavescens. Taxonomy (NCBI): domain Eukaryota; kingdom Metazoa; phylum Arthropoda; class Insecta; order Diptera; family Tipulidae; genus Nephrotoma; species Nephrotoma flavescens. The sequence goes on from OW052222.1 coordinate 115,937,754, forward strand.
CTTTACCATTTAAATTAAATGAGCTGCCAATCGAACTTTAATTTTTTTTTAATAAATAATTTCGAATAGTCAAACCGACCTGTCTGACAATACTTATTAAGTTTAATGTAAAGTTTTGACTGTTTTGATCATTAAATCTGTTTTGATCATCAATTCCAATGCCATGTCTGTGTGCATGGTTACGTCCAGACTAAATATCTGTTGGCGCCCTACAGCCCAGATGAACTGGCTGATCGGGGTGAAACTTCATATTTACGCTTTTATAAATTGGGAGATACCAGTTTGGTTGAAATCGGCCGACAGGAAGTGACAGCTTCCATAGGAGCTTTTTCGTTTTTTGCAAATATTTTGCAAAGTATATAAAATTTACGAAAAAATGTAAACATTAGATTTCAAACAAAATTAGTTCAATCATTTTTTAAATTTTACCGGAAATGTCAATTTTTACAAAAACTTTATTTAAGCAAAATTCGGCATCTCTAAATTTTGCGATATTAGCATTTGCAAAAAACGATAAAGAATTAACAGATTTAAATAAAGTTAAAGGTTCAATTTTCAACCAACAAGAGTTGACCTTGTTGGTTTTCTGAGGCCATAACATATTCACCCTTCTATGTTTTGAATAAGTTTGGAGTAAATATTTTCGTAACAAAGTTGAAAATATTGATCCCAAAAAATTTAGAGGGGAACATATTTCCCAGTTTAAGTTTGTTGTGAAAACATATATCCCAAACTTCTTCCCTTTATAGTAGGGTAGAAAAACAACTCAGGCGTGCTGAGAAATATTTTTACCAATCCCCGATATCAAGAGAGTCATAATAGTGTCACTGAATTATGTCAATTTACGTTTAATTTGATATGGCATTTTTCTCGAGCGGCTAGGAAGCAAGTAGTTTGCTGCCGAAATGCTGACTTCTCAATCAACTTTACCAAGGAAATTTGAATTTCAAATTATACTTTTCCTAAAATTTTGGTTTAGTATTGTGAATGCACAGTAGCACAAAACAAATATTTGCTGTACAATTTTTGAATCCGAAAATTTTACTGTATACAATCGCAAAGTAAACTAAATAACTAACTAATATCTTTGGTGTGACTGTTCTGACTAAATCAGAATTTTGGCAAGCAAATTGTATGCTTGCTATCCGATCGAGTATCTACCACAATATAACCGAGAATTCAATTTTGTTGCCTTTTTAATTTTTAGAAACGAGTTCTCGTTAGCGGTTCCGTATAAATAGTTAGAGCTAAATAATTTTCAACTTTTTTCGTTTTTGGTTTTGAACACTCAGTTGAATTAAAAAAATGAAGAGGTGAGTTTATGTTTTGGCCAACACCCAACTTTCTTTTACCACGAGTGTACATATCCTCGAATAAACCACACATGATTTCTGAACAGAAAAATAAATCTTGCCAACAATTTTGATAAAAACAGAGCGGAATCATGAAAAACCCAACAATTTTTAACGGATTAAAAATTATTTTCTAATTAAGTTGGGCAATGATTTATCTATTAGGAGATTTTTGAATTCAATTTCTAGCCGTAGTAGATGGCCAAAAATGATCGTTAATCTATAGTAGTCGGGAAAAATTTTGTTTACTTGTATATTCATAAAATATTCAATATAAAATATTCAATTCACGCCCACTATTTTTCGAAATATTTTTTTTTTCACTACTACTTATCGTTTGTGTCTGCCTTAGTATGCTGAAAGTCTTGTTTCTCATCATCTAGCTCAACCTTGGTTTATAATAGGGTAGATACTCGATTGGCTGGCTAGCAAGCAAGCGATTTGCTAGCCAAAATCCTGGCTACTCAATCAATTTTTGCAAGGAAATTTGATTTTCAAATTATGTTTTTCAAAAAAAATTTGTACGTTTTTTTTGTGATTGCACAGTAAATTTTGCGGCTTCAAAAAATGAACAGCAAATTCTTGTGTTGTTTTACTGTGCAATTGCAAAAATAAACAAAAATTTTATAAAAAATATAATATGAAAATCAAATTTTCTCGATAAAATTGATTGAGTAGCCAAGACTTTGGCTAGCAAATTGCTTGCTTGCTAGCCAATCGAGTATCTACCCCAATATACTATTATTTGTTCATAGAAACTTTCTGAAACAATGATTATTCCGCTCGAGATTCTATGATGTCTTGTATAATCAAAGAATATTTTTCCTGCTTAAATTTCAGAAAACCAAAATGGTTAACTCTTGTTGAATTTTTAATCTTTAAGTTTAATAGAATCTTTAATTTTCGGTCGGATTTTTGGTATGTCATACTTTTCAATAACATCTTTGCAAACTTTGAAGAAGCTCCTACGGAAGCTGCAACTTCCGGCTTTTTGTTTTGGGTTTATTTGTTATTTTAGTTGGTGAATCGATTTCATCCATTAAGATGTTTCCAATAAACGAACACTTTAAAAGCTCCCGTCTATTTCCCAGGGATTGTAGGTTCTACATCCAGTGAGGTATGGCGATAGTTCTTGCAAGTTAACGTGATACAGTAAGTCTTTGGCGTATTTCTAGCTATCCTTCCAAGAAAAGTGACGTATACAAACTTTTGGATAATCTCTGTATTACGAATAGACACCATATTTGCAACGATCTCCTAATTTATGGGAAAAGCTTAAGTTGAAGTTTCATCCCGATTAGGCAATCGGCATGGAGCTCAAATTTTGGTCGTTTGGTAATTTGCGGTTTTCTTACTCTCATTATCCCAAAATGCGACTAAAATTTATACTATCTGGACCGGAGAGATGCTGATTTCTGGTGAAATAAACTTTTTATCAAAACCTAATTTTAATTGGAATTTAATTTACAATTTACATATTTGTTTTTAATCGTTTTTACGAAATGCAAAAAACGGAAAACAGAGGCCCCTATGGAGCTGACTCTTCTTTCGTCCAAAGAAGAAACAGTTATTTAATCTGCACGGTACTCCAAACACACACAGAGAATTTTTTGAAAACCATTTTTACGGACTTCAATTATATTCGCATTTTAAGTGCCGCTAGGAGCGAGGGCGCTACATCTACATGTACCATGAGCCAAAGGTTACTAAATGTTTAATTGAAATCGTTATCTTGTGATAATATACAGGATGCTTGTAATTTATTTGCTGATTTCTTTGAGAGTGTTTATAGTTCAAAATCAAATCTTGGTAATTTAAGAAATGATGTAAGTAAATCCACATTTTCAATGTTTCGTCTGGAAGTGGATACTATTTTATCCAAATTGTCTAATCTTCATATTAACCAAAGTGCCGGTTTTGATTCCATTCCACCTATTCCTCTAAAATTAATCGGTGAGGTAATCTCTCCTCATATCACTGTTTTGTTTAATAGAAGTCTCACTGAAGGTTGCTTATCCCTATGGCATGGAAACGCTCACTTATTAAGCCGATTTTCAAATCTGGATCGCGAAGTGATGTGGAGAACTATAGAGGTATTTGTATTATTTCAGTTTTACCAAAGCTTTTTGAGAAACTAGTTAAAGATCAATTATTCTTTCATGGTAAGATATGCATTTCTTCCAAACAACATGGGTTTTTCCAGGTAGGTCAACTATTTCTAACTTAGTTGTGTTCTCTAATTGTATTTCAAGTACTCTTTTAAATGGTAATATTGCGTGCAGGTTGTGTACACTGACTTTTGTAAGGCTTTTGACAAGATCGATCATGACTTGCTATTGCGGAAACTCATTTCATTGGGTTGTAACTATTTGCCAGTTGATTGGATTAGATCTTATCTGGAATCCAGAACACAAATTGTGAAAATTTCGCCTTTTCACTTCAATGGCGATTGATGTTTCTTCGGGAGTCCCTCAAGTCAGCCATTTGGGTTCCATGCTCTTCATTCTTTTCGTAAACGATGTGGTCAACTGTCTAAGGCATTCCGACATTTTCATTTATGCGGACGATATAAAAATTTTCCAAACTATTTCATGCACCAATGATGCAATTGATTTTCAGTCCTACCTGACATTTTAATACTTACAATTGCTGTTTTGATGGTTGTATTATTGAAAGTGTTGATACTTTCAAAGATTTAGGTATAACCTTTATTTGGAATTTATCGTTTCATAAACATGGTGAAGGTTGCATTTCTAAAGTAAATTGTATGCTTCGATTTGTTAAAAGGTTTTCCTTACGTGATTAAAACTGTATATGTCTCTTTTGTTCGTTCATTGTTGGAATATGGTGTTGTGATATGAAATCCGTTTTATAATAACTATTCAGATCGCATCACAGAGAGGATTCAGACGCGATTTTTAATGTACGCACTAGGCACTACGAAGGTTGCCTATGGAGATGCGAATGTCCCTGCTTTCGTACTCCCAGCGTATTGAGGTAGATGTAAATTAATAAATATGGAGCCGTTGTTAGTGTCTAAAATCGATTGTTCGGAAATTTTGAGTTTGCTTGATATATATGTATACCCCATTACATGTGCTACGGATAAAGATTTCCAAATTAAATTGCCGTTTTGTAGGCAAAACTACGGTAAATGTCAGCCGGATTATCATTCATCAGCTTCTTTTAATAAAGTATGGCCACCTTTTGACTTTAAATGTGTTTAAGGAATTAATGTCGAAGCTTCTTTTAAATTATTGGTAACCATTGTAAACTTTTAGTTATATAATTTTATTAATACTTTAATAAATAAATAAATAAATAAATTTTGGTACAAGAACAGTTTCACTAGGTATCAGGCAATTTGGTAAAATAACCATTAAGTGACCACAAGGTGACACAAAGAAGAGGGAAGGAATAAAATGACAACGCATACCTTCGCAGCTAGCTACTATGCCATATCGTGGTAAAGAATCAGCGAAACCTCACATAGGCGGCCATGAATCGCTTATGAACAATAAACCCCACTTTATTGTTGATGCTCACTTGCACCATAAAACTAAAAGTTCTGACGCTACAAGATACAAGAAAAATGCATAGCCTAGCGTCCAATTCAGCCCTTTCCACCAACAAAATCAGAACAGCAGCTGGGCTTAATGCTAGCAAATCAACAATTCGTAGAGCAATTTTAAGTGCTTCATTTTTAAATTTCAACAAATAAAAAAAGCACAACTAAACCCAGTACGCAAGTAATAAAGAATGGAATTCTCCAAGCAGCACATGACTAGGGATGTGCATCCGCAAACAATGAATGATAATTGGAAAAAGAAGGAGAAGGAAAAGAGAAGAGTAATGGTATGGGCTACAATTTCATATTGGGACGTTTCCAATAAAATCTCTGGACATTCATATAAGCATATGCTGCAATCAGCTTTTCTAGAAATTCAGGAGCTACTTGGATCTCTTTCGTGGATTGCGGATCAAAACATTGAGTTATTACTATGGCCACCTTATTCCCCCCATTTAAATATCATCGAAAACGTTTGGGGCTGGCTCAATCGCAATGTTTATGAAAGGGGAAAACAATACGAATCCAACGAAGAGCTAATTGCAGGAATTGAAGCTGCCTGGACAGAGATTTAGTTGAACTACTTAAAATGTTTATATGATACTGCGACAGGATCTTTGAAGTAATTTCTACTCACATTACTAAAAATAGCTAGAAAGATTAAAGAATTTCTTAATAAAATATTAAAATAAAAATATAAATGACTGTGTTTTCATTATATTTCTAAGTTGCGTCTAATCATCTGAATCGAAAAAATTACATTAAATTTGAACTTGTCATAAAAAAATTGAGAGGCAAGTTAATTTGTTCTCTCAAAATAATTATCGATTATGGATTTATTGAGTAGGGATTTCTCTCTCTTCTCAATAAAAATATTTCCTTGGTTCTGCGCGAAATTACAGTAAAATTTACATTTAAAAGTAAAACTGCAGGTGTCTCTAATCAAGTGAACCGCAGCGTCTAACGATGTTTTAAAAACTGAGTATCCGGCTCCGACACTAATTACGGCTGTTACTTTAAAGAATAGCAGTAAAGGATTACTTAAGCTATATATATAGAAGAGAGGAGATATAACATCTAATAAAAATATTACCAAGCTTTATTTTTTTATTATGCTAGGTATGCTGCTAAAATAAATTGATATTAAAAATATTGGAAACTTGACAAATCAATAACATCAAAGTAGGCTTGCTTCAGTTTTATTACAAAACTTATAAATATCTTAATGATCTTTTGTTCGATAAAATTTGTGCTTGGCTCTCATCCAGTATTCGCAATTTCCAACAAAGTAGATGGCATCTACTGAACAAAATGCGAATCAAATAAATTGATTGTCATATAGAGAGAAGTGTTTACAAAGCATACTGTATAGTTTTTATTTTACTCGGAATTTGTCATGCAAATAAGCACCGAAACCACAAAATAACCACAGAAACGTCATAACGCTGTTTTGTATGGAAAAATATCGATTTATTTGTTTTGATCTTAACTCACCGATGGTAAAAAAAATATAATATTTGAATATTTTTATTTCAGAAAAACAATTACGCGCCCATAATGAAATTTTGACATGTCAATGTGCTGAAAAGTTAGTTAAAGTACAAAAAAAAGGATGTAGTTAAAATCACCACTGTAACTATAAACATTCATATTTAAATGTTCGTTTGGTACAAAAAATTTAAGGTAAGAAAAAAATTTCTTGATTACGCAAAACACTCATTCTGGTTTTATTTTATTTATTCTGTGGCTAAACGCTATTTGAAATCGCCTACTAAACTAGATTGTTTTGTAATCTAGTTACCACCTATGACTTAAGTGGCAACCATACTAAAATTTAAAGAAGTATAATCGTAACTTTAAAAAAATTAGGATTACAATAAACATTTGTCTGCGCTTTCGACCATAGACAAAATATTTTAAATTAAGAAATTTAACGAAGCTTCGTTAAATTTTAAGTGTCACTTAAAACCAATTATTGGAGCGAAATTTTGCGTTCAAACTTAAAAAAATGTTTAAAATCATATCTGAAAAGACAAAAACAAAGGTGTCAAATATAATAACGGATATTGTTTGATTTGATTTTGGCAATCACTACAAATTTGTCCCTCGGCTGTAACTGTGTACACCTCTGCATGATTCCGCCCCAGAATTTGCTAGTATACAAAATATAATGAAATCAGTGACCACTAAGGAGTACAGAGTAGTGTCACTAAACAATAACGTGTGGAAAATCAATACACCAGATTCCGATACATATAGAGCTCTAGCCAAAAAGCTCAACGAGGAAGGTAAAGAATGGTTCACATACGAAGATAAAAACAACCGTGCAATTAAGGTTATGGCCAGAGGCCTTCATCCAACTTGTAAGAAGGAGGATATAATGGAGGACCTAAATGCAAAAGATCTGCAAATAGAAGATGCAGTAAATATCCTAAAACGAGAGAGAGGGGTGAGAACAATGAAGTAAGAAAAAGAGGGCTCCCACTCTTTATGCTTACTTTTAATAAAAAGGAGAAAGTTGAAAAAATTTTCAACATCAAAGCAATACTAAATATGAGGGTTAAAATAGAATCGCTAAAGAAAAATACGAGGTTAATACCTCTCTCTCTCTCTCTCTCTCTGGCACTATATCCCATCAAGGGATTTGGCCGCCTCAAATGAGGTTTCATAATCGTATTTTCATTTCGGATAATGAGTGATTAATTCATTGATCCTAAACCAGCCGTGAAATTTTTTCGTTGTCACCACCGGGAATCGAACCCGGGACCTCCGGTTGCTGGAGCAAGCATGCTAACCACTTTGCCACCGAGGCGGCAAGGTTAATACCCCAATGCAAAAAATGCCAAGGTTTCAACCACACGCAAAAATATTGCGGTCGGGAGCCTAGATGCGTAAAATGTGCTGGAAAACACAACGCGAAAGAGTGTAAAGAAAGTAGAAACAACCCTGTAAAATGCATAAACTGTAAAGGGCATCATCAAAGCCAAAGAACTTCAAAGGCTAAGAAAGAAAATGAATCTTCCTCAAAGCTCTAAGGTTGCCAGTGAGAAAGGAAACAAAAACCAAGTGGAGCCAAAGCCACTAGTTATAGGTACAGGGCGGAAAACCTACTCGCAAATTGTACAACAATCATCTAATGCTATTACTGATGACCCTCTCGAAAGGATATGCAGAAGCATAGAAGCCATAAATGCTAGACTAGCAAAGCAAGAACGTGGTCTAGAAGCTTTATATAAGCGTCTAGAAAAGCAAGAAACCACTAACGGGACAACAGCCCTCCTATATTAAAATGAGCAGAACATTAAGAATTGTCACCTGGAATGCGAACGGACTAGCACAGCATGTTCCAGAGTTAGAAATCTTTCTAAATTTAGAGAAAATAGATATATGCCTTATATCGGAAAGTCATTTGACAGAAACATCATTTATTAAAATACGCGATTATGAATATTATCATGCTATTCACACAGGAGAAAACGCGAGGGGAGGTTCATCAGTTATAGTGAAAAAGAATATCAAACACTATGAAGAACCTGGTATCGAAGAAGAAAGTATGCAAGTTAAAACGGTTAAAGTCAAAACTTGTAAAAATAATGAATACAGTATTTCATCTATCTACTGCCCACCACGCTATAATCTAAACAAAGAAGATTATAACAGACTCTTTAGAGCACTAGGACCCAATTGTATTATTGGTGGTGACTTTAATGCAAAAAACACCTATTGGGGATCAAGACTTACAACCCGCAAAGGAAAAGAGCTTTCCAAAGCAGGTCGGGTAAACAACTGCGAGTTCCATTCTGGAGGTAAACCAACATATTGGCCTGCTGATCTAAATAAAATACCAGATCTCATTGATTTCTATGTAACGAAAGGGATTACCGAGGACTACACATGCCTCAAAAACAGCGAGGGGATATATTCTGACCATTTACCAGTTATCATGACACTCAGCATAATGATAATTAACAAGGATAACTTGTCTAAGCTAACAAATAATAAAACTGGCTGGGACCTCTGCGAAGAACTAATTGAAGAGCAAATAGACCTTCAAATGCCAATTAAAAGAACGGTACAATTGGAAGACGAACTGGAGGTACTTAACAGTACTATTCAACAAGCAGCATGGCAAAGTTCACCTACTAATCATACCGAATCCCGTAGGAATCAAAATTACCCTCTTGAAGTCAGGGAACTAGTTAGAGAGAATCGAAAGGCACGAAAGACCTGGCAAAGAACACGCGCCCTGGAAAACAAAAGAATCCTCAATTATCTGTGCAATAAACTGAAACAACTTATAAAAGAAATTAAGAATGAAACTATTAACAAGTACTTAAGTGGTCTCACTGAGCATAAAGACACTGATTACTCTCTTTGGAAAGCAACAAAGGGATTAAAAAGGACCAAAATGCATGTGCCGCCTATTAAAAATGAGGATGGAACCTGGGCCAAAAGTGACAAGCAAAAAGCCATTTTATTTGCGGCTCACTTGGAAGAAACCTTTCAACCGTTACCCAGGCAAACTGCAGACGAAAACATAACAACAATTAGCAAAATTGATGACCATAATATACGATCTGTAACATTACAGGAATTGAAAGAGGAGATCAAGTACAATTTAAATGCGAAAAAAGCTCCAAGTTACGATCTAATTACTGGCTAAGTCGTAAAAGCCATTCCCGAGAAGGGATTACGAAAATTGGTTCAAATAATCAATGCTACCTTCAGACTAAAATATGTCCCACAACAATGGAAGGTTGCTGAAGTAATTATGATTCCTAAACTAGGCAAACCAGCAAAACCAGCAAAAGTCGTACAGGCCGATTTCACTACTTCCTGTCATTTCAAAATTATTTGAAAAATTACTGCTCAAGAGGCTCAAGCCAATAATAGAAGAACTAAATTTAATTCCACCCCACCAATTTGGATTTAGGGAAAATCACTCTACGATAGAACAAGTTCACAGAATAACGGACATAATAGAAGACGCACTTGAGAAAAAGAAAATATGTTCCAGTATCTTCTTAGATGTAGCACAAGCTTTCGACAAAGTTTGGCACCAAGGACTTGAATTTAAATTACATGTAAAATATAACGGAGAGTACTCTGAACTAAAGAGAATAGCAGCAGGCATACCACAAGGTAGCGTGCTGGGTTCTATACTGAATCAGTGAGTAGCTGGACAAAGAAATGGCGCATTAGCCTAAATGAAGCAAAATCGGTTCACGTAAACTTCACAAACCAGAAAGTTAACTGGATTCCAGTAGAACTCAATTTAAGGCAGGTTCCAAATGCAACTACAGCCAAATACCGCGGCATGAAAAAACTACAAATTTTACGGCATGTATGGCTGGAACGTCAAAAAAATAGTAGTTCTTACTAGTTTTTAGTACAAAAAAAATCACTAGGTAGATGTCGGAAACTTTGCTTTAAAAGGCGAATAAAGATTTGATATAGCTCAACTTGTAAATACGTATTTTTGTAAAGCAGGTATTAACTCGTTAAGCCGAATCGACAGATTTAAGTGACATTTTTAGTTATATTAGCCGAGTCAAATTTTTTTAAAAATATAAAATACCCTATAATCTGAGAATAAATCGTCACATTACAATTTATGAAAGTAACTGAAATGTTAGATCTGGTTTTTAAGTGATTTTGCACTAAAATTTTAACGTAGGTACTAACATGGTATTTGAAGATTTTACGTACCTGATGCAGACGGCTTTAAGCTTTGAAAATACCTGTTTGATTGTGAATTCTAGTACGATATTTTTCCGTTATGTCATTTCATAATTTTCGTCTCTACAGTAATATTATCATTATAAATGGCGATTTCTACAATCGCGTTGCTCTGGAGTAAGATAAATGTGGAATATTAAGAAAAAGTCAGTAGAATTGCACGACAATTAGGAGTAATGGCAGAACATAGTTGTAATTTTTGAATCTGTATACAAATTGTTAGATTGCCAATTAAATTTTCTTAATTGTTACAACAATTATTTATATAGTTTAAATCAAATTATCGTATTCACATAATTTAAAATCAGCAAATCCGCATTAAAATTGTATTATTTCAATATGAATTTGTGCGTTTGGCAGCATTAAATTTGACGTTCAATTGCGGTCGGATAAAATCTTGATCCGAGAGTCTTCCGTATTATTGATCTTTTAATGCAATAAATTGGATTTAACTTTGTTCAATTGCAGATTTATTTTAACGAAATAAATTGAATTAGAATAATTTTTATCTGTAAATTGGAAAAACTAAAAAATATTTGTAATGAAGGAAGTCGTCTATGAGGCTTGCGCAATAGGTTCCATACTGTACTTCAATATAATGAAGTAGCATCATGCTGCGGCCAAAGTAAAAATTTGACAAGTGACTCATTATTTCTATATAAAAGGTAATGCCTTATGAAATTGTCAGAGCTTTGTTTTTGAGGAAATTAGAATATATGAGACGAAGCTCGCGCTCTAAGGTCCATTAAAAAAAATCACACTTTTGAATCTCATGGGACACCCTGTCAGACCCATTAGAAAATCATATACATAGTTTACTAGGGACACTCGTTTTGGCTTAGACAGTCTACCAATGTCACTGTAGTTCATGCAAATAAATGCGTAGAAAAACTTAGAATGACTTTGGAATGTACTAAGAGCCATTAAAAAAATCAAATTTTTATATCTCATGGTACACCCTGTAAGACCCATTTAGAAATCATATAATTTACTAGGAACACTCGTTTGGAATTAAACGGTCACTGCTTAGAATGACTTTGGAATGTATCTAAAGCAAATTAAAAATTCACATCTCGTCTAAATTACACAATAAATCCGCCTGAATGTTTACTTACACCAATACTATTACAATAAGTTGTTTTTGTTGTATTTTTTGGGCTACTTTGGATAAACTTCCCTAGCATATTACACATTTGAAAAAATTAAGGAAAAATCGTCGGCTTCAAATGAAATTACTGGCTGTACTAGTAAAGAGGAACATTAGACTTTACTCCAAAATCATCACACATTTTTTTTGCAATTTTCTTTATTTATTGAATCTTTCATACATGAAAATAACAATAAGTTTTCAAATCTTAATAACTAAGGTAATTATGTAACTAATAATAAGGAAACTTAATAATTTTATAATTTATGTTATTACCGTCATCGTTTTCTTCTTTAATTGCGAGGATGTAGGTATATCTTTTAGGTTTCGTGCCAGCAAAGCAAATTCGGATGAGATACCAGCTTCCCTGCATAGCTGATCCGTATCTTTTGTAATTCGTTTTTGATGGCAGTTAGGATGCTAAGGTCCTTATGTATATTTTTGTTTTTTTACGAACCAGGGTGCTCCTGTAATCATTCTGAGAATTGTTGACTGTGTTCGTTGGACAATGTCGATATTCGAATTTGAGGTTGATTGCCATAATTGACACCCATACGACCAAATTGGTTTAATAATTGTATTATGCAGGAGAAGCTTTTATTCTAGGTCAACAGTTGAATATTTCCCCATCAACCAGTGCGTTTTATCAATTTTTAATTTGATGTGGTCTCATTTCATTTCAATATGTTTTCGCCAAGTTAACCGTCGATCTAGATGGACGCCTAGATATTTTGCTCCATTTAATTGAGGGATTTGTATTCCGTTCATTGTGACAGGTGGACAAGTAAGCTATTTAAAGTGAATGTTACGTGGGTCGATTTCTCTTCATTGACCTTTATCTTCCATTTATGTTGTTGCAATCGTATGTTATTACGATGCCGATACACGTCAGAATTAGCGAAGACGTTGGTAGATCTGAAGAGAAAATAAAATATAACGTTGGGCCAAGCTCACTCATCAAACATGATGTAGAAATACTGAAGTACAATATTTTGAAACGCGTTTTATGCGAAGAGTATGTATTTAAAGTATTTATTGTTTGAATTGTATATTGTCTAGTTCATATTTGGTCTAGGGTTTGAAATACTGTACAACCAACTTTAGTTGATGTATTAACCTTATATCTAAAATTATAAGAGGGAATACCAATTTGGCAAAAAAAAAACATCTGAGAATTAATTTTTTACGTTTTGAAAAGTACTAGAATTGGTACCAGATAAACCCTCCGGCCATCAAAGGAGAATAGAACTGTTATAATGTTTGTCAATCAATTATTAATTTATTTTTCTACTGTTGTCACGACAACATTTCAAAAATTTATGAAATATCAAAAATAAGTCAAGAAAGTCTACAATAAGTCTCCTTGTTAGGTTACTTATTGTAGACTTTCAAATAAGACAGTCTGCACAAAATAAGTCATGAATTGGACCGCAGTCTAAGTAGTATTTCAATGTAGATCTAGGTATACCATTTCATTTCTGTCTCAACTTGTGTCCTTGGTGTTTCCGCTAAAATTTTGGTATTTGTGTTTGTTGGTTTGTTTGTGTGTTTGCTTCTTATTGTGCATAATGATTCAATCTATGCCATGCCAATTGAATGTATGGGCTTGGGCTACTAAATCTAAACTGGTATAATTATGGTTATAACTTAACTAAACAACTACAGAGTTTTCGACATTTGGAATAAACTCTAAAATTAAATAATTTTAGGTTTATTACGGGTTTGGCCGTTCTCAATATTCAAATCGTCACTTATAGATTGTTAATAAAGTTTGAATACACACAGTAATGCGAATTGCATAAAGTACCTAAAGCACGTTAAGGTTACTGTAACGTTCGCGTTTAGGTTCTTTATGTCATTCGCACTGTTTACAAAACATTTTCGCGCATATAATATTAAAACTGAGACTTTCTTTTCCGAGACGAGTATTCAAACTTTATTAACAATCTATAAGTGACGATTTGACGTTTGAGAACGGCCAAACCCGTAATAAACATAAAATTATTTAATTTTAGAGATTATTTAAAATGTTGAAAACTCAGTAGTTGTTTAGATAAATTATAGCCTTAATCAGTTTAGATTTAATAGCCCATAAATTGGCGAGAACTCGGATTTGAGAGTGTTGACAACACTCAACTCAGGTATACAACTGTTGTGTTACAAAATGATATCAGTTATATCACTCTGAAACCCGAATTCTATCAGAAATGATAAAACCATCAGTCAGTCATGAAATATTGTAAATAAATCAACAATTTTACTGATAAATTTTGTATGTTTTAAAATTTCTAAACTTATCAGAAAATAACTCTTTAAAATATCTCGATATTTTCTGAGAACACGTTATCACAAATTTTTTGTCATTTTTTTCATTTAACTCGTTTCATTTTTTTTTATATTATTTTAAGCACATACATAATTATATTAACCATGTATAAGTGCTGATATTATATCCGGTAAATTTGTTTTCGGTGACAAAATGAACTTTTTGGGAGAGTATTGGAAATGCATTTTGATCATGAATATACCATATGATCTAATTGAAGGCCTGACTGTAATCTTATATAAATTAACGGACTTGTATATAGCTATATAAAAATATTATAATATACATACACGCGGCCACAAAAAAAACTAAACTAATACCATTCAAGGCCAAGAAACTAAAATACAAAAAAATAAGAAAACAGAAAAGTAAAAACTTGTTTTTATCGTTCCGAGTTAGTTTTCATTATTTTGTACGTATAGCGAGTGCATTGTAATGATTGGGGAGGGGGACAAGGATTACGGTAATATGATTGTGCCTAAATGTCAAATAAAAATTGCACTTCTTTGCCATGTTATATAGCTACCAACTCTGCCAAAAAATGTGCGTGGGTTTTTGTACCCACCTGCAAAGGACATGTAATATATTTGTACACGAATAAATATTGAGGTTTACCTTTATACGCCACCTTTATTCCACATACTCGTTTAGGTGCACCCCATTCTCACTATTTTGTTACTTTTTCGCCCTATATTTCGTTTTCATGTACATAATTTTTGTTAACAAACAAAAAAATTTAACACATATATAACTTATATATAACGTAGAATTGCAGACGTATGTGTGCAAGCTTAAATATATGTATATGTACTTAGTATGCATGCCTACATATCGCCAGAAAACAGTCGTACATATAAATAAACCTCCAACTATCTTATTATTCCATCTTTAATTATTCTGTTTTGTATACAAAAGAGTATATACATTACATTTTACATATACTTACACACGTGTCTCGCTATAACATTTAAGTTGGTGTATGTATTATTTTTCTTTTCATTTGTTTTCAGCCTTATCACTCGGCTGCGCTGCGAGTGGATCACATATTCGTAAAATTTAAAGTTGTTGTATATAAGACGTGAGTGACGTAAAGTTTTGTATTTTTATTTTGTTTTGCCGTCGTTTATTTTATTAGTAAGAAAATAACAAAAATAAAATTAAAATATATACAAATACCAAATATGTAATGTAATATGCATATGTATATGTTATATACATATGCATACCCGTTAAAATTATTGAAAGCTTGTCTCTCAATTGGGAAAGACGACAATTGGTGATGATAACTGATAACATTTTTTAGAGACATTTGAATAAACTGATCTCAGCAGTTAAAAGTTATAGCATTCGCATGAAAGTTAAAATTGGATATTATAGTGATTCATTTTATTTTCTTACATTTCACAAACAAAACACTACGTGCATACGTACTTACCAGGAATTATACATCACCTTTTATATATAAGCTGTGTATAGCATATTGTCTCATTTAATATTTAGTTAATTCAGATTCTTTGAAAAGTGTGTTTCATAAACCACTCGCCGCAAAAGCAATTTCATATGTTCTGGTGTAACGGTAAACTTCCTCAACATGCGTAAACTTTTTATCTGTGCTCAATCATTAACGGTTCATATCATGGATTAGCTATTATTATGGCAAACCACGGTACGCTAGCTAAACGCTGGAATAAAGTATTATGGAGTGGGAAAACCATTAGCAATATTTAAATTTAATTGGCCAGTTACAGTTTAATTAGCCAGGAAAATCCTAAACCACAGAATTACTCGCAACAGGTACCTATAGTGAACTCAGTATAAATTTTATTTGAGGCAAAAGCTATCTAAAATTAATGGAAAATAGTAAAATATGTATAGCAGCAGCACATGAGTACATCTAACAATGTAGTCATTGGGAAATTCATCATAGCCAGTTTCATGGAAGGCGATCCTTTACAAGGTAGAGATGCGATGACGACGAGAATCAAACTTCCAAAATTGGAAATTCCAACATTGAATGTGAATTGACTCAACTAATGCACAATAATATGTTTAAGGATTTTTCTAATACAGGAAGCGGATTTTTCTAATACAGCGTTGTTCGAGACTACAAAAAAGAAAATAAACAAAGTTTCGTTTTATTTTTTGTTATGATGTACAAAAAACAAAATAAAAGAGAATAACGAAAAACGTGTTGTTTGAAACCGTGTAATTTGAGGAAATGGGTATCCGTGGTCTTCGAAACCGTGTTCTAGGAGGGTTACTTGCATAGTGAAAACTTATGTTAACGATATGAATTATCGATAAAATAATAAAATATAGTGACTGCTAATAATTTAAATAATAAAACCCACTATTCTCACTATAGGCCCTTCGTGACATTGAGTGTGGAACCCTGTGGGTTCCAGCCAATGGTTGGCGACACTTCACTTTTATTGACTAGACTGTGTCTCATGAACTTTTATTTTAAAACCTGACTAATCTTCTTTCTTGTCTAATTCTCTATACCTATCGATAATCGATAAATATCGAGATTCGCCAATATAATGGGTAGGTGGCGAAATAGCTCTATTCAGCAAAACGAGCTATCCCTCGTAATTAAACGTGTATAAATACTTTTGCTACGAGGACTGCCACGAAATGAAATGGTTTTTTGAGCCGCTACAGGCCCGTGGTGCAAAATCAGGAATTCCCGCAATGGGCGCAAGCGCAATTATACTTTGCCTCTTTGGGAAACTGAAGAAGTTTGGTTGAAGGAATAGACTGCAGTTGGTTCTCAGCAACGTAGCACTCAGAAAAAAGATTACTACCAAATACTTAGTTAAATTAATTTGGTCGTTTTAACACAAAATTTTGAGCTAGATAAACCAAATATCTTGTTTAATTTAGAAACTTGGTATTTTCTTACTTGGTTACTAGAAAAAGCGAGTGAAATTTGAATTATCAGGATGTTGGTACGTAGTTTTGTTTAATTTAACCAAAAAAAATTTTGTAAGGTGAACAATATTCTTGTTATAACTAACCAAGTATTTTGGTTTATCTTAATTATGTAGATGTTTTGACCTATACGTTTTGTCATATAAATTAAGACTTAAATTGTAGCGAATCAATAAAATTCGCTAAAGCATTGTGATTATACTTTGAATGTAAGTTCAAAGTATATTTTCAATATTTTTGTAGTTTGGTCAATGCAGTCTGATGAGACGACCGAATTTTTTAATATAAAGAATTCAATGTTTCGTTAGTTCGAAATCAAACTTCCAACGTGTTGGTTTGGTAACATCACCTTGATGTAATGAGTTCAACTTAAAACGTTTGCAACATTTACCGCCATTTTTGTTACATTTACTAAGAAAAATTGGTAGAACTAACTCGTAAAATAATAATAACTAATTATTAGTTAAATAATTGTTTCCCTTGGTTAATTTAACAAAATAGTCACTGCACTGTTACTAATTATTTTCCATTTCTATCCATTAAATGAACTATATATTTTGGTTATATTAACTAAGTTAAAAATTAAATAACCACGATTTGGTTATTTTAAATTAAAATTTTATTCAATTAAGATCTTGTTCGGTTTTTTAACTAAGAGATTTGTTTGATCAAAAATCACCAAGATTTTGGCAAAATACTCAGATTTTTGTTTCTTTCGACCAAAGTTTTTCTCTGAATGAGTGAGAATGTGGAAAGGGAACGTATCGTGGCAAACGCGGGACAGCTACAGAAATAATGAATACTGTTATCTGAAGCGGTCGGAGTCAACCCCTTACGAATAAGATATTTTTTAAAGCGACCATGACCCGACAGAATCGCATCGAGGATTCTTAGTTGGTCCTTCTTTATGGAAATCGCACATTTAGCTTAACCTAGATTGTGTTCAGTTACAAAAGTCTTAACTATGCGACAGGTATGAGCTGAAAGCCGCTTTTGCCTCAGCAAACCCGTAAAGTAAGTTTTAATTGCTGCCTTACAACTATTGGAACAGCAACTTCGGGACCGATTAGTTTTAGCTCCCGAACCTATGATAACACTACCTAATTACGGAGACTCTTCATGAAGAGGCAATAACAACTCCGGGAACTACCATTTAATTTGAATACTTTGCATTCTTTAAACCGATCTGCAAGGCGTGAAGGAACAACGGGAGACAAACAGGAATAATACTGGTCGCTCGAAAAATAACTAAGATATAACTAAGATGTGTTTAGAAAACTCTAAAAGGCTCGAACATTGATTTCAATGGCGGAAAGAGCCGTTAAGAAACGCTCGATGGGCCAAACAGATCACGAAACCTCCGTACAGAGAGAGAGGGTGCTAGTCAGTCAGAGAGTAACAAGGCCATTAACTCTATATAGACTCAATTTCAGGCGAAGGCTTCGGAATAACTACTGGGACTCCTCATAAAGCACAAATACGATCTAAGAAATGCCAGAAACAACACATGGAGGCCAAACTGGGATATAAATACAGGTGCCGTTGGAACTATGTAAGCTACATAGAGAATTACCTATTCAAGTTTCACCATTCGAGTTATCTTCAATATTCTGATGGGTCACAACTAATGAGGTATCATTAAAGCGGCTAATCGAAACTCACTCATGGCTGCTCCGTAATCGCACTACTAGGGTCACTAGGATTCCGGGTCTCATAAATCAAATAATAAACAGGAATGAAAACCTGTGTCCAATAAACCGCTTTAAGCTTGGAGTTATATTCAGCGTGGAACTTTGTCGATTTTCTCGGAATAGGACCGAAATTAAGGTTAACTAAGAATATAGAAAACTTTCATTACATTCCCTGAAGCCTCAAACTACCATTACTATCGTCATTTCTCCTAAAATTGTTGAAAGGACATTATTAGAAACTCACATCAGATAGCCGATTGAGCCGAATAAGCTGTCAGAATTTTAAAACGCGTGTTCTAAGAGGGTATCTATAGAAACCGCTCTCCACCCTTTTATTTGCCCTAATGAGCAATCACTTAAAGAAGGAATTCTCCTTGATACCGTTTTTGGATGTAGAGTGGTAGTTTAACAACTTGAGCACTGGAGCACTCACATATTTATGTGTAGGCGAGTCACTCGTAGATTGTATAAATCGGTATTCCGCCTTCTTTGAAACCTAGTCATTATTATCCTGTTACTGAATCAAAAGGAGTACGGTTTCCGAATGGTTTCATAGACAGGCGATGCCGCTTTCGGGGTTTTCAGAAAATATCATACAGCTCCCTGAGTGAATGCATGCAATCAGCATACCGCCAATTGGACCAACGGTTATGGAGTGAGCGTTAATCTATACAAGACGAGTTAATTCTTCCTGTAGGAGGTACAAACTCTCCCAGATTTAAACCCTATTTTAAATAGTATCAGATTGTCCTTCACAAACAAAGTGACGTGCATAAGTCTTATTTTCGGCGAACTAAGCTGGAAACCTATATATTATATAGACTATAGAAAGCCGCTCTAGCGTTTTCCGCTTGCAAGTGCCATTGGATAAAATAGAAAAGGTGGAGTTTGAAGACCCATATCCCTGTTCCTGCCCACTAACACAATTGTGTGGGTACGGCAAAAGTACCATATCAAAAATTTATTTCTGTATGTGTTTTTAATCAACTTACAGATTTTTGCATTCCTTTAAAACTTATTTTCGTCCGAAAAAAAACACTATAACTATACACACAATTGTGTTGGTTGTACTTCAAAACAAGCGAAATTTTTTATCAAAAACGCCATTACATACTATGATTTTCTACTCACACATTTGTGTGGTTTGGACTTTAATTAAGCCATTTTCTTTTTTTTTTGGTTGACAAAGGGATATCGTACACTTGCTCGTAATTGGTGAACGTAAAGTATTTAATAAAAGGGCGACAAACAGTTACCGTATACATTATTCGGGAACTCAGAAACACACCGACCCAATCACTGGATATTCTCTTTCATCTTATATTTTTGGATATTCTAGGTAAACCAAGAGCCGACAGCCCAGCTATTCAGTTGCATACCAATTGGATCAACTTTAAAATCTTAGTTCAGCCGCACTCGTTGAACTAAAATTATATTTTTGAATTTTTGACTCATAGATGGAACATTTGTAAGAATCACAACAATCAGTTTCGAACGGATGAGATTATTTATTTGAAAAAATCAAAATCTTTATGTTTAATAGAATCTTTAATTTTCGGTCGGGTTTTTGTAAATGTCATACTTTTCAATAACATCTTTGCAAACTTTGAAGAAGCTCCTACGGAAGCTGCAACTTTCGGTATACAAATCTTTTAGTTTTCTTTTTGTTTTAGATTTATTTGTTATTTTAGTTGGTGAATCGATTTTATCCAGTAAGATGTTTCCAATAAACGAACACTTTAAAAGCTTCCGTCTATTTTCTAGGACTGTCAGATTATAGGTTCTACATCCAGTGAGGTATGGCGGTAGTTCTTGCAAGTTAACGTGATACAGTAAGTCTTTGGCGTATTTCTAGCTATCCTTCCAAGATAAGTGACGTACACATTTCTTTTGGATACTCTCTATATTATGAATAGATGCCATATTTAGGAAAAGCTTAAGTTGAAGTTGAAGAAAAAATGACCTACCGACCATTTTCCTACCTTTTTTACGACCATTTTCCTACCTTTTATTTAAAACTCAAAAATAACGAATTTTTCCTTCTATTGGGTACCCACTCTGCAAACAATTGTTCATACCTCTTCGCGAAACAAGGAGAATGAGTCGATATTTTTCTATACAAAAATAGCGTTATGTCTATTCTGTGGCTTTACCATTTAAATTAAATGAGCTGCCAATCGAACTTTAATTTTTTTTTAATAAATAATTTCGAATAGTCAAACCGACCTGTCTGACAATACTTATTAAGTTTAATGTAAAGTTTTGACTGTTTTGATCATTAAATCTGTTTTGATCATCAATTCCAATGCCATGTCTGTGTGCATGGTTACGTCCAGACTAAATATCTGTTGGCGCCCTACAGCCCAGATGAACTGGCTGATCGGGGTGAAACTTCATATTTACGCTTTTATAAATTGGGAGATACCAGTTTGGTTGAAATCGGCCGACAGGAAGTGACAGCTTCCATAGGAGCTTTTTCGTTTTTTGCAAATATTTTGCAAAGTATATAAAATTTACGAAAAAATGTAAACATTAGATTTCAAACAAAATTAGTTCAATCATTTTTTAAATTTTACCGGAAATGTCAATTTTTACAAAAACTTTATTTAAGCAAAATTCGGCATCTCTAAATTTTGCGATATTAGCATTTGCAAAAAACGATAAAGAATTAACAGATTTAAATAAAGTTAAAGGTTCAATTTTCAACCAACAAGAGTTGACCTTGTTGGTTTTCTGAGGCCATAACATATTCACCCTTCTATGTTTTGAATAAGTTTGGAGTAAATATTTTCGTAACAAAGTTGAAAATATTGATCCCAAAAAATTTAGAGGGGAACATATTTCCCAGTTTAAGTTTGTTGTGAAAACATATATCCCAAACTTCTTCCCTTTATAGTAGGGTAGAAAAACAACTCAGGCGTGCTGAGAAATATTTTTACCAATCCCCGATATCAAGAGAGTCATAATAGTGTCACTGAATTATGTCAATTTACGTTTAATTTGATATGGCATTTTTCTCGAGCGGCTAGGAAGCAAGTAGTTTGCTGCCGAAATGCTGACTTCTCAATCAACTTTACCAAGGAAATTTGAATTTCAAATTATACTTTTCCTAAAATTTTGGTTTAGTATTGTGAATGCACAGTAGCACAAAACAAATATTTGCTGTACAATTTTTGAATCCGAAAATTTTACTGTATACAATCGCAAAGTAAACTAAATAACTAACTAATATCTTTGGTGTGACTGTTCTGACTAAATCAGAATTTTGGCAAGCAAATTGTATGCTTGCTATCCGATCGAGTATCTACCACAATATAACCGAGAATTCAATTTTGTTGCCTTTTTAATTTTTAGAAACGAGTTCTCGTTAGCGGTTCCGTATAAATAGTTAGAGCTAAATAATTTTCAACTTTTTTCGTTTTTGGTTTTGAACACTCAGTTGAATTAAAAAAATGAAGAGGTGAGTTTATGTTTTGGCCAACACCCAACTTTCTTTTACCACGAGTGTACATATCCTCGAATAAACCACACATGATTTCTGAACAGAAAAATAAATCTTGCCAACAATTTTGATAAAAACAGAGCGGAATCATGAAAAACCCAACAATTTTTAACGGATTAAAAATTATTTTCTAATTAAGTTGGGCAATGATTTATCTATTAGGAGATTTTTGAATTCAATTTCTAGCCGTAGTAGATGGCCAAAAATGATCGTTAATCTATAGTAGTCGGGAAAAATTTTGTTTACTTGTATATTCATAAAATATTCAATATAAAATATTCAATTCACGCCCACTATTTTTCGAAATATTTTTTTTTTCACTACTACTTATCGTTTGTGTCTGCCTTAGTATGCTGAAAGTCTTGTTTCTCATCATCTAGCTCAACCTTGGTTTATAATAGGGTAGATACTCGATTGGCTGGCTAGCAAGCAAGCGATTTGCTAGCCAAAATCCTGGCTACTCAATCAATTTTTGCAAGGAAATTTGATTTTCAAATTATGTTTTTCAAAAAAAATTTGTACGTTTTTTTTGTGATTGCACAGTGCAATTATACTTTGCCTCTTTGGGAAACTGAAGAAGTTTGGTTGAAGGAATAGACTGCAGTTGGTTCTCAGCAACGTAGCACTCAGAAAAAAGATTACTACCAAATACTTAGTTAAATTAATTTGGTCGTTTTAACACAAAATTTTGAGCTAGATAAACCAAATATCTTGTTTAATTTAGAAACTTGGTATTTTCTTACTTGGTTACTAGAAAAAGCGAGTGAAATTTGAATTATCAGGATGTTGGTACGTAGTTTTGTTTAATTTAACCAAAAAAAATTTTGTAAGGTGAACAATATTCTTGTTATAACTAACCAAGTATTTTGGTTTATCTTAATTATGTAGATGTTTTGACCTATACGTTTTGTCATATAAATTAAGACTTAAATTGTAGCGAATCAATAAAATTCGCTAAAGCATTGTGATTATACTTTGAATGTAAGTTCAAAGTATATTTTCAATATTTTTGTAGTTTGGTCAATGCAGTCTGATGAGACGACCGAATTTTTTAATATAAAGAATTCAATGTTTCGTTAGTTCGAAATCAAACTTCCAACGTGTTGGTTTGGTAACATCACCTTGATGTAATGAGTTCAACTTAAAACGTTTGCAACATTTACCGCCATTTTTGTTACATTTACTAAGAAAAATTGGTAGAACTAACTCGTAAAATAATAATAACTAATTATTAGTTAAATAATTGTTTCCCTTGGTTAATTTAACAAAATAGTCACTGCACTGTTACTAATTATTTTCCATTTCTATCCATTAAATGAACTATATATTTTGGTTATATTAACTAAGTTAAAAATTAAATAACCACGATTTGGTTATTTTAAATTAAAATTTTATTCAATTAAGATCTTGTTCGGTTTTTTAACTAAGAGATTTGTTTGATCAAAAATCACCAAGATTTTGGCAAAATACTCAGATTTTTGTTTCTTTCGACCAAAGTTTTTCTCTGAATGAGTGAGAATGTGGAAAGGGAACGTATCGTGGCAAACGCGGGACAGCTACAGAAATAATGAATACTGTTATCTGAAGCGGTCGGAGTCAACCCCTTACGAATAAGATATTTTTTAAAGCGACCATGACCCGACAGAATCGCATCGAGGATTCTTAGTTGGTCCTTCTTTATGGAAATCGCACATTTAGCTTAACCTAGATTGTGTTCAGTTACAAAAGTCTTAACTATGCGACAGGTATGAGCTGAAAGCCGCTTTTGCCTCAGCAAACCCGTAAAGTAAGTTTTAATTGCTGCCTTACAACTATTGGAACAGCAACTTCGGGACCGATTAGTTTTAGCTCCCGAACCTATGATAACACTACCTAATTACGGAGACTCTTCATGAAGAGGCAATAACAACTCCGGGAACTACCATTTAATTTGAATACTTTGCATTCTTTAAACCGATCTGCAAGGCGTGAAGGAACAACGGGAGACAAACAGGAATAATACTGGTCGCTCGAAAAATAACTAAGATATAACTAAGATGTGTTTAGAAAACTCTAAAAGGCTCGAACATTGATTTCAATGGCGGAAAGAGCCGTTAAGAAACGCTCGATGGGCCAAACAGATCACGAAACCTCCGTACAGAGAGAGAGGGTGCTAGTCAGTCAGAGAGTAACAAGGCCATTAACTCTATATAGACTCAATTTCAGGCGAAGGCTTCGGAATAACTACTGGGACTCCTCATAAAGCACAAATACGATCTAAGAAATGCCAGAAACAACACATGGAGGCCAAACTGGGATATAAATACAGGTGCCGTTGGAACTATGTAAGCTACATAGAGAATTACCTATTCAAGTTTCACCATTCGAGTTATCTTCAATATTCTGATGGGTCACAACTAATGAGGTATCATTAAAGCGGCTAATCGAAACTCACTCATGGCTGCTCCGTAATCGCACTACTAGGGTCACTAGGATTCCGGGTCTCATAAATCAAATAATAAACAGGAATGAAAACCTGTGTCCAATAAACCGCTTTAAGCTTGGAGTTATATTCAGCGTGGAACTTTGTCGATTTTCTCGGAATAGGACCGAAATTAAGGTTAACTAAGAATATAGAAAACTTTCATTACATTCCCTGAAGCCTCAAACTACCATTACTATCGTCATTTCTCCTAAAATTGTTGAAAGGACATTATTAGAAACTCACATCAGATAGCCGATTGAGCCGAATAAGCTGTCAGAATTTTAAAACGCGTGTTCTAAGAGGGTATCTATAGAAACCGCTCTCCACCCTTTTATTTGCCCTAATGAGCAATCACTTAAAGAAGGAATTCTCCTTGATACCGTTTTTGGATGTAGAGTGGTAGTTTAACAACTTGAGCACTGGAGCACTCACATATTTATGTGTAGGCGAGTCACTCGTAGATTGTATAAATCGGTATTCCGCCTTCTTTGAAACCTAGTCATTATTATCCTGTTACTGAATCAAAAGGAGTACGGTTTCCGAATGGTTTCATAGACAGGCGATGCCGCTTTCGGGGTTTTCAGAAAATATCATACAGCTCCCTGAGTGAATGCATGCAATCAGCATACCGCCAATTGGACCAACGGTTATGGAGTGAGCGTTAATCTATACAAGACGAGTTAATTCTTCCTGTAGGAGGTACAAACTCTCCCAGATTTAAACCCTATTTTAAATAGTATCAGATTGTCCTTCACAAACAAAGTGACGTGCATAAGTCTTATTTTCGGCGAACTAAGCTGGAAACCTATATATTATATAGACTATAGAAAGCCGCTCTAGCGTTTTCCGCTTGCAAGTGCCATTGGATAAAATAGAAAAGGTGGAGTTTGAAGACCCATATCCCTGTTCCTGCCCACTAACACAATTGTGTGGGTACGGCAAAAGTACCATATCAAAAATTTATTTCTGTATGTGTTTTTAATCAACTTACAGATTTTTGCATTCCTTTAAAACTTATTTTCGTCCGAAAAAAAACACTATAACTATACACACAATTGTGTTGGTTGTACTTCAAAACAAGCGAAATTTTTTATCAAAAACGCCATTACATACTATGATTTTCTACTCACACATTTGTGTGGTTTGGACTTTAATTAAGCCATTTTCTTTTTTTTTTGGTTGACAAAGGGATATCGTACACTTGCTCGTAATTGGTGAACGTAAAGTATTTAATAAAAGGGCGACAAACAGTTACCGTATACATTATTCGGGAACTCAGAAACACACCGACCCAATCACTGGATATTCTCTTTCATCTTATATTTTTGGATATTCTAGGTAAACCAAGAGCCGACAGCCCAGCTATTCAGTTGCATACCAATTGGATCAACTTTAAAATCTTAGTTCAGCCGCACTCGTTGAACTAAAATTATATTTTTGAATTTTTGACTCATAGATGGAACATTTGTAAGAATCACAACAATCAGTTTCGAACGGATGAGATTATTTATTTGAAAAAATCAAAATCTTTATGTTTAATAGAATCTTTAATTTTCGGTCGGGTTTTTGTAAATGTCATACTTTTCAATAACATCTTTGCAAACTTTGAAGAAGCTCCTACGGAAGCTGCAACTTTCGGTATACAAATCTTTTAGTTTTCTTTTTGTTTTAGATTTATTTGTTATTTTAGTTGGTGAATCGATTTTATCCAGTAAGATGTTTCCAATAAACGAACACTTTAAAAGCTTCCGTCTATTTTCTAGGACTGTCAGATTATAGGTTCTACATCCAGTGAGGTATGGCGGTAGTTCTTGCAAGTTAACGTGATACAGTAAGTCTTTGGCGTATTTCTAGCTATCCTTCCAAGATAAGTGACGTACACATTTCTTTTGGATACTCTCTATATTATGAATAGATGCCATATTTAGGAAAAGCTTAAGTTGAAGTTGAAGAAAAAATGACCTACCGACCATTTTCCTACCTTTTTTACGACCATTTTCCTACCTTTTATTTAAAACTCAAAAATAACGAATTTTTCCTTCTATTGGGTACCCACTCTGCAAACAATTGTTCATACCTCTTCGCGAAACAAGGAGAATGAGTCGATATTTTTCTATACAAAAATAGCGTTATGTCTATTCTGTGGCTTTACCATTTAAATTAAATGAGCTGCCAATCGAACTTTAATTTTTTTTTAATAAATAATTTCGAATAGTCAAACCGACCTGTCTGACAATACTTATTAAGTTTAATGTAAAGTTTTGACTGTTTTGATCATTAAATCTGTTTTGATCATCAATTCCAATGCCATGTCTGTGTGCATGGTTACGTCCAGACTAAATATCTGTTGGCGCCCTACAGCCCAGATGAACTGGCTGATCGGGGTGAAACTTCATATTTACGCTTTTATAAATTGGGAGATACCAGTTTGGTTGAAATCGGCCGACAGGAAGTGACAGCTTCCATAGGAGCTTTTTCGTTTTTTGCAAATATTTTGCAAAGTATATAAAATTTACGAAAAAATGTAAACATTAGATTTCAAACAAAATTAGTTCAATCATTTTTTAAATTTTACCGGAAATGTCAATTTTTACAAAAACTTTATTTAAGCAAAATTCGGCATCTCTAAATTTTGCGATATTAGCATTTGCAAAAAACGATAAAGAATTAACAGATTTAAATAAAGTTAAAGGTTCAATTTTCAACCAACAAGAGTTGACCTTGTTGGTTTTCTGAGGCCATAACATATTCACCCTTCTATGTTTTGAATAAGTTTGGAGTAAATATTTTCGTAACAAAGTTGAAAATATTGATCCCAAAAAATTTAGAGGGGAACATATTTCCCAGTTTAAGTTTGTTGTGAAAACATATATCCCAAACTTCTTCCCTTTATAGTAGGGTAGAAAAACAACTCAGGCGTGCTGAGAAATATTTTTACCAATCCCCGATATCAAGAGAGTCATAATAGTGTCACTGAATTATGTCAATTTACGTTTAATTTGATATGGCATTTTTCTCGAGCGGCTAGGAAGCAAGTAGTTTGCTGCCGAAATGCTGACTTCTCAATCAACTTTACCAAGGAAATTTGAATTTCAAATTATACTTTTCCTAAAATTTTGGTTTAGTATTGTGAATGCACAGTAGCACAAAACAAATATTTGCTGTACAATTTTTGAATCCGAAAATTTTACTGTATACAATCGCAAAGTAAACTAAATAACTAACTAATATCTTTGGTGTGACTGTTCTGACTAAATCAGAATTTTGGCAAGCAAATTGTATGCTTGCTATCCGATCGAGTATCTACCACAATATAACCGAGAATTCAATTTTGTTGCCTTTTTAATTTTTAGAAACGAGTTCTCGTTAGCGGTTCCGTATAAATAGTTAGAGCTAAATAATTTTCAACTTTTTTCGTTTTTGGTTTTGAACACTCAGTTGAATTAAAAAAATGAAGAGGTGAGTTTATGTTTTGGCCAACACCCAACTTTCTTTTACCACGAGTGTACATATCCTCGAATAAACCACACATGATTTCTGAACAGAAAAATAAATCTTGCCAACAATTTTGATAAAAACAGAGCGGAATCATGAAAAACCCAACAATTTTTAACGGATTAAAAATTATTTTCTAATTAAGTTGGGCAATGATTTATCTATTAGGAGATTTTTGAATTCAATTTCTAGCCGTAGTAGATGGCCAAAAATGATCGTTAATCTATAGTAGTCGGGAAAAATTTTGTTTACTTGTATATTCATAAAATATTCAATATAAAATATTCAATTCACGCCCACTATTTTTCGAAATATTTTTTTTTTCACTACTACTTATCGTTTGTGTCTGCCTTAGTATGCTGAAAGTCTTGTTTCTCATCATCTAGCTCAACCTTGGTTTATAATAGGGTAGATACTCGATTGGCTGGCTAGCAAGCAAGCGATTTGCTAGCCAAAATCCTGGCTACTCAATCAATTTTTGCAAGGAAATTTGATTTTCAAATTATGTTTTTCAAAAAAAATTTGTACGTTTTTTTTGTGATTGCACAGTAAATTTTGCGGCTTCAAAAAATGAACAGCAAATTCTTGTGTTGTTTTACTGTGCAATTGCAAAAATAAACAAAAATTTTATAAAAAATATAATATGAAAATCAAATTTTCTCGATAAAATTGATTGAGTAGCCAAGACTTTGGCTAGCAAATTGCTTGCTTGCTAGCCAATCGAGTATCTACCCCAATATACTATTATTTGTTCATAGAAACTTTCTGAAACAATGATTATTCCGCTCGAGATTCTATGATGTCTTGTATAATCAAAGAATATTTTTCCTGCTTAAATTTCAGAAAACCAAAATGGTTAACTCTTGTTGAATTTTTAATCTTTAAGTTTAATAGAATCTTTAATTTTCGGTCGGATTTTTGGTATGTCATACTTTTCAATAACATCTTTGCAAACTTTGAAGAAGCTCCTACGGAAGCTGCAACTTCCGGCTTTTTGTTTTGGGTTTATTTGTTATTTTAGTTGGTGAATCGATTTCATCCATTAAGATGTTTCCAATAAACGAACACTTTAAAAGCTCCCGTCTATTTCCCAGGGATTGTAGGTTCTACATCCAGTGAGGTATGGCGATAGTTCTTGCAAGTTAACGTGATACAGTAAGTCTTTGGCGTATTTCTAGCTATCCTTCCAAGAAAAGTGACGTATACAAACTTTTGGATAATCTCTGTATTACGAATAGACACCATATTTGCAACGATCTCCTAATTTATGGGAAAAGCTTAAGTTGAAGTTTCATCCCGATTAGGCAATCGGCATGGAGCTCAAATTTTGGTCGTTTGGTAATTTGCGGTTTTCTTACTCTCATTATCCCAAAATGCGACTAAAATTTATACTATCTGGACCGGAGAGATGCTGATTTCTGGTGAAATAAACTTTTTATCAAAACCTAATTTTAATTGGAATTTAATTTACAATTTACATATTTGTTTTTAATCGTTTTTACGAAATGCAAAAAACGGAAAACAGAGGCCCCTATGGAGCTGACTCTTCTTTCGTCCAAAGAAGAAACAGTTATTTAATCTGCACGGTACTCCAAACACACACAGAGAATTTTTTGAAAACCATTTTTACGGACTTCAATTATATTCGCATTTTAAGTGCCGCTAGGAGCGAGGGCGCTACATCTACATGTACCATGAGCCAAAGGTTACTAAATGTTTAATTGAAATCGTTATCTTGTGATAATATACAGGATGCTTGTAATTTATTTGCTGATTTCTTTGAGAGTGTTTATAGTTCAAAATCAAATCTTGGTAATTTAAGAAATGATGTAAGTAAATCCACATTTTCAATGTTTCGTCTGGAAGTGGATACTATTTTATCCAAATTGTCTAATCTTCATATTAACCAAAGTGCCGGTTTTGATTCCATTCCACCTATTCCTCTAAAATTAATCGGTGAGGTAATCTCTCCTCATATCACTGTTTTGTTTAATAGAAGTCTCACTGAAGGTTGCTTATCCCTATGGCATGGAAACGCTCACTTATTAAGCCGATTTTCAAATCTGGATCGCGAAGTGATGTGGAGAACTATAGAGGTATTTGTATTATTTCAGTTTTACCAAAGCTTTTTGAGAAACTAGTTAAAGATCAATTATTCTTTCATGGTAAGATATGCATTTCTTCCAAACAACATGGGTTTTTCCAGGTAGGTCAACTATTTCTAACTTAGTTGTGTTCTCTAATTGTATTTCAAGTACTCTTTTAAATGGTAATATTGCGTGCAGGTTGTGTACACTGACTTTTGTAAGGCTTTTGACAAGATCGATCATGACTTGCTATTGCGGAAACTCATTTCATTGGGTTGTAACTATTTGCCAGTTGATTGGATTAGATCTTATCTGGAATCCAGAACACAAATTGTGAAAATTTCGCCTTTTCACTTCAATGGCGATTGATGTTTCTTCGGGAGTCCCTCAAGTCAGCCATTTGGGTTCCATGCTCTTCATTCTTTTCGTAAACGATGTGGTCAACTGTCTAAGGCATTCCGACATTTTCATTTATGCGGACGATATAAAAATTTTCCAAACTATTTCATGCACCAATGATGCAATTGATTTTCAGTCCTACCTGACATTTTAATACTTACAATTGCTGTTTTGATGGTTGTATTATTGAAAGTGTTGATACTTTCAAAGATTTAGGTATAACCTTTATTTGGAATTTATCGTTTCATAAACATGGTGAAGGTTGCATTTCTAAAGTAAATTGTATGCTTCGATTTGTTAAAAGGTTTTCCTTACGTGATTAAAACTGTATATGTCTCTTTTGTTCGTTCATTGTTGGAATATGGTGTTGTGATATGAAATCCGTTTTATAATAACTATTCAGATCGCATCACAGAGAGGATTCAGACGCGATTTTTAATGTACGCACTAGGCACTACGAAGGTTGCCTATGGAGATGCGAATGTCCCTGCTTTCGTACTCCCAGCGTATTGAGGTAGATGTAAATTAATAAATATGGAGCCGTTGTTAGTGTCTAAAATCGATTGTTCGGAAATTTTGAGTTTGCTTGATATATATGTATACCCCATTACATGTGCTACGGATAAAGATTTCCAAATTAAATTGCCGTTTTGTAGGCAAAACTACGGTAAATGTCAGCCGGATTATCATTCATCAGCTTCTTTTAATAAAGTATGGCCACCTTTTGACTTTAAATGTGTTTAAGGAATTAATGTCGAAGCTTCTTTTAAATTATTGGTAACCATTGTAAACTTTTAGTTATATAATTTTATTAATACTTTAATAAATAAATAAATAAATAAATTTTGGTACAAGAACAGTTTCACTAGGTATCAGGCAATTTGGTAAAATAACCATTAAGTGACCACAAGGTGACACAAAGAAGAGGGAAGGAATAAAATGACAACGCATACCTTCGCAGCTAGCTACTATGCCATATCGTGGTAAAGAATCAGCGAAACCTCACATAGGCGGCCATGAATCGCTTATGAACAATAAACCCCACTTTATTGTTGATGCTCACTTGCACCATAAAACTAAAAGTTCTGACGCTACAAGATACAAGAAAAATGCATAGCCTAGCGTCCAATTCAGCCCTTTCCACCAACAAAATCAGAACAGCAGCTGGGCTTAATGCTAGCAAATCAACAATTCGTAGAGCAATTTTAAGTGCTTCATTTTTAAATTTCAACAAATAAAAAAAGCACAACTAAACCCAGTACGCAAGTAATAAAGAATGGAATTCTCCAAGCAGCACATGACTAGGGATGTGCATCCGCAAACAATGAATGATAATTGGAAAAAGAAGGAGAAGGAAAAGAGAAGAGTAATGGTATGGGCTACAATTTCATATTGGGACGTTTCCAATAAAATCTCTGGACATTCATATAAGCATATGCTGCAATCAGCTTTTCTAGAAATTCAGGAGCTACTTGGATCTCTTTCGTGGATTGCGGATCAAAACATTGAGTTATTACTATGGCCACCTTATTCCCCCCATTTAAATATCATCGAAAACGTTTGGGGCTGGCTCAATCGCAATGTTTATGAAAGGGGAAAACAATACGAATCCAACGAAGAGCTAATTGCAGGAATTGAAGCTGCCTGGACAGAGATTTAGTTGAACTACTTAAAATGTTTATATGATACTGCGACAGGATCTTTGAAGTAATTTCTACTCACATTACTAAAAATAGCTAGAAAGATTAAAGAATTTCTTAATAAAATATTAAAATAAAAATATAAATGACTGTGTTTTCATTATATTTCTAAGTTGCGTCTAATCATCTGAATCGAAAAAATTACATTAAATTTGAACTTGTCATAAAAAAATTGAGAGGCAAGTTAATTTGTTCTCTCAAAATAATTATCGATTATGGATTTATTGAGTAGGGATTTCTCTCTCTTCTCAATAAAAATATTTCCTTGGTTCTGCGCGAAATTACAGTAAAATTTACATTTAAAAGTAAAACTGCAGGTGTCTCTAATCAAGTGAACCGCAGCGTCTAACGATGTTTTAAAAACTGAGTATCCGGCTCCGACACTAATTACGGCTGTTACTTTAAAGAATAGCAGTAAAGGATTACTTAAGCTATATATATAGAAGAGAGGAGATATAACATCTAATAAAAATATTACCAAGCTTTATTTTTTTATTATGCTAGGTATGCTGCTAAAATAAATTGATATTAAAAATATTGGAAACTTGACAAATCAATAACATCAAAGTAGGCTTGCTTCAGTTTTATTACAAAACTTATAAATATCTTAATGATCTTTTGTTCGATAAAATTTGTGCTTGGCTCTCATCCAGTATTCGCAATTTCCAACAAAGTAGATGGCATCTACTGAACAAAATGCGAATCAAATAAATTGATTGTCATATAGAGAGAAGTGTTTACAAAGCATACTGTATAGTTTTTATTTTACTCGGAATTTGTCATGCAAATAAGCACCGAAACCACAAAATAACCACAGAAACGTCATAACGCTGTTTTGTATGGAAAAATATCGATTTATTTGTTTTGATCTTAACTCACCGATGGTAAAAAAAATATAATATTTGAATATTTTTATTTCAGAAAAACAATTACGCGCCCATAATGAAATTTTGACATGTCAATGTGCTGAAAAGTTAGTTAAAGTACAAAAAAAAGGATGTAGTTAAAATCACCACTGTAACTATAAACATTCATATTTAAATGTTCGTTTGGTACAAAAAATTTAAGGTAAGAAAAAAATTTCTTGATTACGCAAAACACTCATTCTGGTTTTATTTTATTTATTCTGTGGCTAAACGCTATTTGAAATCGCCTACTAAACTAGATTGTTTTGTAATCTAGTTACCACCTATGACTTAAGTGGCAACCATACTAAAATTTAAAGAAGTATAATCGTAACTTTAAAAAAATTAGGATTACAATAAACATTTGTCTGCGCTTTCGACCATAGACAAAATATTTTAAATTAAGAAATTTAACGAAGCTTCGTTAAATTTTAAGTGTCACTTAAAACCAATTATTGGAGCGAAATTTTGCGTTCAAACTTAAAAAAATGTTTAAAATCATATCTGAAAAGACAAAAACAAAGGTGTCAAATATAATAACGGATATTGTTTGATTTGATTTTGGCAATCACTACAAATTTGTCCCTCGGCTGTAACTGTGTACACCTCTGCATGATTCCGCCCCAGAATTTGCTAGTATACAAAATATAATGAAATCAGTGACCACTAAGGAGTACAGAGTAGTGTCACTAAACAATAACGTGTGGAAAATCAATACACCAGATTCCGATACATATAGAGCTCTAGCCAAAAAGCTCAACGAGGAAGGTAAAGAATGGTTCACATACGAAGATAAAAACAACCGTGCAATTAAGGTTATGGCCAGAGGCCTTCATCCAACTTGTAAGAAGGAGGATATAATGGAGGACCTAAATGCAAAAGATCTGCAAATAGAAGATGCAGTAAATATCCTAAAACGAGAGAGAGGGGTGAGAACAATGAAGTAAGAAAAAGAGGGCTCCCACTCTTTATGCTTACTTTTAATAAAAAGGAGAAAGTTGAAAAAATTTTCAACATCAAAGCAATACTAAATATGAGGGTTAAAATAGAATCGCTAAAGAAAAATACGAGGTTAATACCTCTCTCTCTCTCTCTCTCTCTGGCACTATATCCCATCAAGGGATTTGGCCGCCTCAAATGAGGTTTCATAATCGTATTTTCATTTCGGATAATGAGTGATTAATTCATTGATCCTAAACCAGCCGTGAAATTTTTTCGTTGTCACCACCGGGAATCGAACCCGGGACCTCCGGTTGCTGGAGCAAGCATGCTAACCACTTTGCCACCGAGGCGGCAAGGTTAATACCCCAATGCAAAAAATGCCAAGGTTTCAACCACACGCAAAAATATTGCGGTCGGGAGCCTAGATGCGTAAAATGTGCTGGAAAACACAACGCGAAAGAGTGTAAAGAAAGTAGAAACAACCCTGTAAAATGCATAAACTGTAAAGGGCATCATCAAAGCCAAAGAACTTCAAAGGCTAAGAAAGAAAATGAATCTTCCTCAAAGCTCTAAGGTTGCCAGTGAGAAAGGAAACAAAAACCAAGTGGAGCCAAAGCCACTAGTTATAGGTACAGGGCGGAAAACCTACTCGCAAATTGTACAACAATCATCTAATGCTATTACTGATGACCCTCTCGAAAGGATATGCAGAAGCATAGAAGCCATAAATGCTAGACTAGCAAAGCAAGAACGTGGTCTAGAAGCTTTATATAAGCGTCTAGAAAAGCAAGAAACCACTAACGGGACAACAGCCCTCCTATATTAAAATGAGCAGAACATTAAGAATTGTCACCTGGAATGCGAACGGACTAGCACAGCATGTTCCAGAGTTAGAAATCTTTCTAAATTTAGAGAAAATAGATATATGCCTTATATCGGAAAGTCATTTGACAGAAACATCATTTATTAAAATACGCGATTATGAATATTATCATGCTATTCACACAGGAGAAAACGCGAGGGGAGGTTCATCAGTTATAGTCAAAAAGAATATCAAACACTATGAAGAACCTGGTATCGAAGAAGAAAGTATGCAAGTTAAAACGGTTAAAGTCAAAACTTGTAAAAATAATGAATACAGTATTTCATCTATCTACTGCCCACCACGCTATAATCTAAACAAAGAAGATTATAACAGACTCTTTAGAGCACTAGGACCCAATTGTATTATTGGTGGTGACTTTAATGCAAAAAACACCTATTGGGGATCAAGACTTACAACCCGCAAAGGAAAAGAGCTTTCCAAAGCAGGTCGGGTAAACAACTGCGAGTTCCATTCTGGAGGTAAACCAACATATTGGCCTGCTGATCTAAATAAAATACCAGATCTCATTGATTTCTATGTAACGAAAGGGATTACCGAGGACTACACATGCCTCAAAAACAGCGAGGGGATATATTCTGACCATTTACCAGTTATCATGACACTCAGCATAATGATAATTAACAAGGATAACTTGTCTAAGCTAACAAATAATAAAACTGGCTGGGACCTCTGCGAAGAACTAATTGAAGAGCAAATAGACCTTCAAATGCCAATTAAAAGAACGGTACAATTGGAAGACGAACTGGAGGTACTTAACAGTACTATTCAACAAGCAGCATGGCAAAGTTCACCTACTAATCATACCGAATCCCGTAGGAATCAAAATTACCCTCTTGAAGTCAGGGAACTAGTTAGAGAGAATCGAAAGGCACGAAAGACCTGGCAAAGAACACGCGCCCTGGAAAACAAAAGAATCCTCAATTATCTGTGCAATAAACTGAAACAACTTATAAAAGAAATTAAGAATGAAACTATTAACAAGTACTTAAGTGGTCTCACTGAGCATAAAGACACTGATTACTCTCTTTGGAAAGCAACAAAGGGATTAAAAAGGACCAAAATGCATGTGCCGCCTATTAAAAATGAGGATGGAACCTGGGCCAAAAGTGACAAGCAAAAAGCCATTTTATTTGCGGCTCACTTGGAAGAAACCTTTCAACCGTTACCCAGGCAAACTGCAGACGAAAACATAACAACAATTAGCAAAATTGATGACCATAATATACGATCTGTAACATTACAGGAATTGAAAGAGGAGATCAAGTACAATTTAAATGCGAAAAAAGCTCCAAGTTACGATCTAATTACTGGCTAAGTCGTAAAAGCCATTCCCGAGAAGGGATTACGAAAATTGGTTCAAATAATCAATGCTACCTTCAGACTAAAATATGTCCCACAACAATGGAAGGTTGCTGAAGTAATTATGATTCCTAAACTAGGCAAACCAGCAAAACCAGCAAAAGTCGTACAGGCCGATTTCACTACTTCCTGTCATTTCAAAATTATTTGAAAAATTACTGCTCAAGAGGCTCAAGCCAATAATAGAAGAACTAAATTTAATTCCACCCCACCAATTTGGATTTAGGGAAAATCACTCTACGATAGAACAAGTTCACAGAATAACGGACATAATAGAAGACGCACTTGAGAAAAAGAAAATATGTTCCAGTATCTTCTTAGATGTAGCACAAGCTTTCGACAAAGTTTGGCACCAAGGACTTGAATTTAAATTACATGTAAAATATAACGGAGAGTACTCTGAACTAAAGAGAATAGCAGCAGGCATACCACAAGGTAGCGTGCTGGGTTCTATACTGAATCAGTGAGTAGCTGGACAAAGAAATGGCGCATTAGCCTAAATGAAGCAAAATCGGTTCACGTAAACTTCACAAACCAGAAAGTTAACTGGATTCCAGTAGAACTCAATTTAAGGCAGGTTCCAAATGCAACTACAGCCAAATACCGCGGCATGAAAAAACTACAAATTTTACGGCATGTATGGCTGGAACGTCAAAAAAATAGTAGTTCTTACTAGTTTTTAGTACAAAAAAAATCACTAGGTAGATGTCGGAAACTTTGCTTTAAAAGGCGAATAAAGATTTGATATAGCTCAACTTGTAAATACGTATTTTTGTAAAGCAGGTATTAACTCGTTAAGCCGAATCGACAGATTTAAGTGACATTTTTAGTTATATTAGCCGAGTCAAATTTTTTTAAAAATATAAAATACCCTATAATCTGAGAATAAATCGTCACATTACAATTTATGAAAGTAACTGAAATGTTAGATCTGGTTTTTAAGTGATTTTGCACTAAAATTTTAACGTAGGTACTAACATGGTATTTGAAGATTTTACGTACCTGATGCAGACGGCTTTAAGCTTTGAAAATACCTGTTTGATTGTGAATTCTAGTACGATATTTTTCCGTTATGTCATTTCATAATTTTCGTCTCTACAGTAATATTATCATTATAAATGGCGATTTCTACAATCGCGTTGCTCTGGAGTAAGATAAATGTGGAATATTAAGAAAAAGTCAGTAGAATTGCACGACAATTAGGAGTAATGGCAGAACATAGTTGTAATTTTTGAATCTGTATACAAATTGTTAGATTGCCAATTAAATTTTCTTAATTGTTACAACAATTATTTATATAGTTTAAATCAAATTATCGTATTCACATAATTTAAAATCAGCAAATCCGCATTAAAATTGTATTATTTCAATATGAATTTGTGCGTTTGGCAGCATTAAATTTGACGTTCAATTGCGGTCGGATAAAATCTTGATCCGAGAGTCTTCCGTATTATTGATCTTTTAATGCAATAAATTGGATTTAACTTTGTTCAATTGCAGATTTATTTTAACGAAATAAATTGAATTAGAATAATTTTTATCTGTAAATTGGAAAAACTAAAAAATATTTGTAATGAAGGAAGTCGTCTATGAGGCTTGCGCAATAGGTTCCATACTGTACTTCAATATAATGAAGTAGCATCATGCTGCGGCCAAAGTAAAAATTTGACAAGTGACTCATTATTTCTATATAAAAGGTAATGCCTTATGAAATTGTCAGAGCTTTGTTTTTGAGGAAATTAGAATATATGAGACGAAGCTCGCGCTATAATAAATCTTTTACCGTTAGTCGTAAATGAGATTCCGATAAAGTTTGCGTGATTTTTGTGACATTGTATATTGAATTTATTCAACTAAGAAAATCTAAGCTAAATAATTAAACAATGTTGTTTTACGTTTGTGATT
Organism: Nephrotoma flavescens; assembly: GCA_932526605.1. Taxonomy (NCBI): domain Eukaryota; kingdom Metazoa; phylum Arthropoda; class Insecta; order Diptera; family Tipulidae; genus Nephrotoma; species Nephrotoma flavescens. The sequence goes on from OW052222.1 coordinate 115,976,155, forward strand.
CCCTTTGATATTCTTGGAACATTTTCAAATCGTAGTGTTTTTAAATTAAATGTAAGAAACTGTAATCTTCAAGTGCAACTACTACAAACTACCGTATAAATTCATAACAGTTTTCCCGAGAATTGAAATTATGAATGACACGAAAAGTTGTCATTTTGAGATTTGTTTTTATTCTAAAAAAAATCCAATTTTTAAAGATTTTACGTTTAATCCCTGAATTTTTTATTTTTTTTTACGGACAAGAGTTTCGAGTATTTTCGAAATTGTAAACATTGTAAAATCTTACTAACTTATATTTAAAAATAACTTTTAAATAAAGTCGGTTTATGTTAGAAACACTGAGACAAACAATTTTTCCCTGATAAAATATTCATAATTTACCAGAAAACACAGTACAGTACAGTTACAGGAAAATATTTTCCAAATTTTCTGTTCTCTAGTTCTCAAATTTTTGCGAAAGAAAAAACTGTGTTTATTAATTGACTGATCAAGATTTGTTCACTAGTAACAACAGGATTTTAAAATTGTCAGATAATCGTTAAGTATGTATACGAATTCAGGCTGATGTCGAAATACATCCCACAACAAAAATTTAGCCCGAAACAGTTAGATATAAATATAATCCAAAAATTGTGTACAAATCTAACGAGTTTGCGCTTCAGAAATCAGGGATTCATATTTGATTTTTTTTAGTTTTGCGTGTAGGACATGCTACAAATATTCTCGTTGGATTTTAAATGTCGCCCAGCAGCCCGTAGTTTCACTGTACCTACTGTGAACAATAATTATTTATTTGAGAAAATGATTAGGATGATTTATTTATACTTCGCGATTCAACGGATTATAAATAATTTTCAACCTTTATTATCATCAATCTGTTTCACAGCGAACCAGTGGAATCGTATTAGCAATTATGGCCGTTTAAATTACCAAATTTTAAAATAGACGATGACATACCGTGAATGGGGAGTAGGACTTGGGCAAAAAATTACCTGGTTACTTACATGAAGACTGTTCCTAATTAAAAACCAGCACCAAAAAATTTCCTGGCCTTAATTACTTTCAAAAATTACTTTTATAGTTTACCGTACCGTTTTGGTTATTCGATTGTTAGTTTCATAAATTTCTCAAAAAATCATAATTAAGTAAAAAATACGTTTTCTATCTTTCTTATCACTTTCATCACAAAAATTGATGTATTTTCAATAAAATATAATAATTTTTCCTTATTCGTTTTTTCCATTTTTTGTCAGTTTTTTGCTTTCCTTATACAAGAAAATATAATAATTATTAATATAATCAAAAAAAAAAACAAAATAATAAAAACTTAAAACAATTATAATAATGCCTAAAATTATAAGCACTTCTTTTGATTTTCTTACTTTTTTCTTAACATCTTTTCATTTAAAATAGCCAAATATGGTTTGTAGTATACATTATCTAGGTTTGACTGTAATTTCTAAAAGTTACAATAAATATATTTTCGATTTTTTATAATATGTATAGAATCTACTGTAGTTTTTTTTAGTTTAGTGTGTATTTCTTAAATTTTAGATCTCTTAAAGTAAAAAATGGAAGTATCTTTATAGAAATATTCGGCTCGTATAACATATAAGTTCCCCGGGTCCATCAAATATGGCACAACACTTTTAATGATCGTATACTTAAGTAATTTTATTTTTTTGTAAGAAACGAAAAAGAGAATTAAACAAAATAAAAAAAGGAAAAAAATATATTGGAAATGTCCTTTTTCTAAGAATATGATGAAACCCCTTTATTACAGTATGCTATTACGATACGAACAGATGTTTTCTAGTCTTTAGAATAAAATATTTATATGTATACGTATATTTCTATAGAGATATCCAAGTAAAGTTTATAAAGATGAATGGTTTACTGTTTTTTCATGTTGCTGCGGCTCGTTGATCGTTGTTAATCTGATCACCTTCGATGCCATAGCCCTAAATTTAATTTCTCAACTTTTGGCATATTCATAATTAATTCTAATCCATTTGTTGTTAATCGAACGCATCCGTATAGATCGATGGCTTTTAAATTCACTAATTGTTCGGAGATTGATTTCAGTCCGGTGTCTGTGATTCGATGGCATTGTCCTATATTCAGTGTTTCTAGCTCGTGTAACGATTTCGATATTTGTATTAAACCATCATCGGTGATGCTACACGCAGACAGACTTAATGATTTTAAATGGTACAATCCTTGGGACAAATGAGATAATGCTTGATCACCAATTTTATCACAGAAACTCACATCAAGGGACGTAATTTGACTGCCACCCTCCGTTAAATACGCAATACCAATATCGGATATATTATCACATGCGCGTAAATTTAATTCCTTTAATGTGATCATTTTGGCCAGGTATTTCAGTCCGCTATCCGTAATCGAAACACAAAAGCTTAGATTAATTACTTTTAGTGACGTGAGACCATCGGCAATGTGTTTTAAAGCTTCATCTGTTAATCTTTGGCAATCTTGTAATCCTAAATATTCTAATGCCGGATTACCTTCGGCGGTCTCTTTGCTTAATCCGGCTAAGTGGCCAATACCTTGATCGGAGAGGTTCCAACATGATCGTAAATTGAGTCGTTTTAGTTTTTTTAGACCCCACGCAATCAAGAGTAATCCTGTATTTGTAATATTACTGCATCCGCCTAATTCTAATATTTCTAAATTTTTTAAATATTGTGCAATACGCCCTAAGCTTGAATCTGTGATCTGCTTGCAAAGCGATAGATCAAGTATTTTTAAATTTGGTAGATCCATTGAAAATGCATGTGATAAATTTATATCAGTCACATTGTAGCAACCGCTTAAATTTAATGATTCTAGATTTGGTACGCCCAAGATAACATCCTTTAGTGACCGCCGCAACGATAAAATTTGAATTTTCTTAATGCCTCGTATCACAAGCGATTGAAAAAAGCTTTGCGTCACTCGTCGCAGGTGTAATTTGCCCTCGACACCTTTCCACACAGATTTCGAGTAGGCAGCATCACGCCATGTTGAACACACCTGTGCTGCTCGCCCTCGATCTTGTACCGATAATTTTGAAAATATCATTGTAAGGATTTCGGGCAGTAAATGGCCAATATGTGTACCCTCCGGTGGCGGTGAATGTATCGGAGTTTTCGGTCGATTTATCGGTATTATTGTTGATTGTGTGATTCTAGATGGTAATGTTGTTGATCCAGTTGTTGTTTGACTATGGTACAGTACACTAGATAAATGCGGCTGATGTAAGTGATATGGCGCATAACGATGATGTAAATGATGATGATGCCGTGTTATCACACCACCCGGAATTTCTGTTAACATGAGTTGAGATTCATCCATGTTATAATCTCCTGCCTTTAAATTTTTGCCACTAACTTTTTAATTTTCTTTTTGTTTCTAATCACTCACATACACACACTTGAATTTTTAGCAACACACAATTCCTTCTTTCAATAATATATTCTTTTGTTTCTATTTATACTTTATATTTTCAACATTTTTGTTTTTTCTTAACTTTTGTATTGTGATTAGGAATAGTAAAACAATTTTTTTAAAAAACAACCACTAGTAAACATTTATTTAACGTAGAAAAAAAAAATATTCACAATTTTTGTATTTTTTACAAAAAAAAAAATAATAACAAAACAAAAAACTATCACTATTTTATTTGTTTCCACGCGCGATTTTGTTTTTAAAACTTTAAAATAACTTTATATTCTATTTTTTAATAATTTTACTTATTTTACTTTAACCTTTTTTGTTTAACTAAAGTTCCAAACTACCGCCTTCGACAGTTGCCGAATGACTGAATTTTATAAATTATTTTATGATTTCTTTTGAATTTGCTTTTATGTGAAGCAAATGGGAAGAGAAATTAAAAGATAAGAGAGTCGGTTTTATTATCAAACGAAACTAAACGAATAGTTTTATCTCTTTCTAATTTTTGATTTTGTCATTTTATCAAATAAGAAATTCACAATAGTTAAAATAAAACTGGTACAAAAAGTATTTATTTTCTGTTTTCATCATACGACTAACGACATCTGCCGGCATGTTAACAACATAGTAAAACTTGATAAACGCGGGATGCGATATTAAAAATAGAACGGAATGAAATACGGCGGTTTATTAAAATTTAAAAATTACGTAGGTAAAATTATTTTCTGTGAAAATTTGTATGTTTGTAAGTTAATATGAACAGAAATCTAAAGTAAATAATAAAATTAAAACTTGTGTTTCATATCGTGGTTTAATTGAATAAAAATTATTAAAATTTGAAATCACAAGTTGCCTATATTGGACGTCATTCAAACATTATAGGTAAACATTTTTATATAATTTTGAGATTGCAAACGATTTATTTAGAATATAAAAGTTACTTCGCTAACTCAACGTTAGTTAAAACAAAGTCTATGTATCAACGTATTATGTTTAAAAAGATACTTTAAAACAAAGTAATCTTACAAACAAATCACACAATAATTAAATCAATATCTATGTATTCTATGTTTCCAGTGTATGGTAAGTCAGCAAAGACATGCACCATCAGTACTTTTTATTCGTATTTCGTTTCCATCAATATTACTTCAAATATATTTTATAAAATAAAATCCATACTTTCTTTGAATTTATATTTTTTGGGATTCATGCGCAATGGCATATTTCAAAATTGTATGTACCGGACAAATAAAATAAAAACACATATATCCCTTTTCCTACCATGTGTGTGTAAAAAATGACAGGTTGTAGCGTGTTCCGGATTTTTACGAATCTTAGTTAAATCAAAATTATTTTTGATATAACATATTAATTATTTGTTTTTGATAACACTATTAATTATTTTATTATTATTATAATTATGGTGTTATTTTTTGGATGAAAACGATTTAAGTAAAATGCTCAAGTGTGTATGTTGGTCCAAAATACATAAAAAAATAAATTTGTACATGGTTCTTTTTCGTTACCCACACAATTGTGATGGCACACTACAAGTGCTCAAACCACCTCCTCACGACACCCACCAGTAACTATCCCTTAACAAGGCTACTTAGACTAGGTGTGAGGGCTGTGGTCCTTTTACAATAGGCCGCGTTGGGCGAACAACCCAACCAGGAAAAATTAAAACCAACTGTTCGATCAGACAAGAAACAAGACTTATCGACAGTAATAAGTTTAAAAAAGGTAACCAAAGTAACAACTTCGATAGGCACGACGTCGGGTTGACTTTTTGACGCTACTTCAACATTTCATTTGTGCTAGTACACAATAAAGGTGAAAATAAAACATGCCAAGGACAATTTCTACGATCACCTCGAAAATGTTGTAAACCAAATTCCCCTGTGTTCATCATGGTGCAATCGGCTCAGACTCCCGCCACATTGTATCAAACCACAACGTGGTAATCTGGAGGTATCGAGCGTATACATCCCACACAACCGAATCTATATGTGGAAATAAAAATTAACAACATCCTCGGGTCCAAAGGGTCCAACATCGATTCCGATCAGTTTTTGGTTAATACGAGCGCTCAATCGCTACTAACTTTCACCCTAGTAGTGATCTACGTAACAGTGTGGTTAAATAATTTCTCGTCATTCTTAAATAGATCGACGTTAGCCGAATAGGAAAACGATAGCCTTTGAAAATGAACTTCGAATTTGATAGTTAGGTCCCTGCCTTGAAAGTCTGACCTTTTCACTAAAACTAATTCTTCCTGAGCAGTACAGGAAATCCTCCAAGAACACGATTAATTGATTCCGTATTCTTTGTAACCGCGTTATTCGAGACTACAAAAAACGAGAGTGTGAAAATAAAATAAAACCTTATGTTTTTTTTTGCTATGGTATACAAAAAATAAAATAAAAGAGAATCAACGAAAATCGTGTAGTTGAAACCACGTAATCCGAGGGAAGGTCCCTGTTCTTCGAATACCGTGTTCTTGGAGGGTTACTTGTATAGTCGAAAGCTACATAAAACACAGATACGTCAGGGTTAAGCAAGAAAACGAATACTATGAAGTTAAAGAAATTAACGCAGGAGTGTTCGTCAAGGAATTGTTCTCGGTTCTGTTTTCAATCTATTTTAAACCGTTGATCAGCAACCAAATAACGACAAGGAATATGCAAACAGCCTTCGAAGGAATACAGAACTGAGCCAATGTATGGCGCAACTAAATCAGTAAACGTTGATTTTACAAACAATATCGTATAAACCAGTGTACATGAACAATAAAGAAATATCACATGATAACACTGCCAAATATCTTGACTATCAGGCACTATTCTTCGGTGGAAAACTCACATCAAAAAGAAAAAGAAATAATTGGATTTAAAATACAAGAAAATGTATTGGTTGCTGGGAACACATTTTCATTTATCTGTACAAAATAAACTTCTGCTCTGCAAGCAAATATTGAAACCAGGTTGGAGATGTACCAATCATAGTAATACGAGTAATCCACCGATTTCAAAATAAAGTACTGAGAAATATGTCAACGATTCGTTGTATATTTGGGAAAAGATCCTGTTAAAAATGAAATTATAAAAATCGCAAAATGTCATGAACAACGACAACTGGAGCAGGTGAAGCTCGAGACTATTTACCTCATGGACAACACGAATATATTGAAAAGAGTAAAACCTTTTGAGCTAGTTTAGTATATGTAATCAAAAATAATCAATGACACGATTGCACATTGAAAGCATGACCGTAAACAACAGTGACAAAGATAGGTGGAACATCAATTAATAAACCACTAAATTAAAATAACAATAGTAATTTAAGCTAGAATAAAATTGCTTATTAGTCTTAGACGGTCCAGTTCGTGACTTATTTTATGGAGAGTGGCTTATTTGAAAGTTTACAATAAGGCTAGATTTATTGTAAACTTGTTTGACTTTTAAATGAAGCTTGCACCCAAACTGGTAACACATCAAAATAATTGTAGCAAGTTTAAATAGGTCTATTCTACAGGAGACTTATTGTAGACTTTCAAATAAGTCAGTCTCCACAAATTAAGTCACGAATTAGACCGCAGTCTTAAAACTAAATTAAAATTGCATAAAGTTCTGCATAATACTTAGGTATATAAAAAAATCTCTATTCTATATAGGTATATAAAAAAAATCATGTTTATGCCAATTCATCTTCATGTCGTCAAAATATCGCAGAGCCAAGTAGTATTGCTAGTCGACCTGGTCTTATGTTCTATTCCGACATGCAACTGTTTTAGCACTTTAAAAAAATTGGTCAAGGAAAACAAAATTACCATAATATTGTCGCCAGACTCTCTATTGAACTAGGATACGAGGGAGCAAACTCTGCGTGAGAAAAGGTATACAGGGTGTTTTGCAGGTGAACCGACAACGTTTTATGGCAGATTGAGGGGGTCATTTCTAAGCTTTCATCCCATGGCATGGATGTCCTAAGTCTCACGGCAACTGAGATATGATATTTTTAAGTTTTTTTTTAAATTACCCAAAATCTCACTTTTAAATGGTCATAACTTTTTTGTTTGTGAACGTAAAGACACGAAATAACTTTTATTGTATTATACAATGTGCTTTTATTCCAAATAAATCATTATTTAATAGAATCGGTTTAAGGAAAACGAGTTATGGGCTTCCAAATCCTAAAAAATGTATAAAAGTATGAAAAATGTCTACTTTCTATATGCATTTAAAAAAAAACTAGCGATTGTTTTGAAATAACTTTTGTTTTAAAAACTTCTCTGGTTTATGCCCTTTCCAACGGTATGCTACATGTTATAGAAATCATTCACTTTGTGGTCAAAATAAGAGATACTCGCCGCGGCCAGGTTTAAGAATAATATTCCTTTTAAATTTTTAATCAACTTCATATATTAGATTTTGTTCAAAATGACCTCCTCCCCTCTGTATGCATGCAAGGGACATTTTTCTTATCTAAAAGGTGGTTGTGCTAGGTTGAATTTAATTTTTCATTTTTTTAAATGCGCCGCTTATCATTTCAATTAAAATTTATATTGGGGGTACTTTTGTTGCTTACAGTAATTGCTTAGCAGGTATGTAGAAATCCAAGGGTGCGAGGTCTGGGGACGATGCGGGCCAAGAAATAGGGCCACCTCTACCAATCCATGAGTTTGGGAATGAATCATCTAAGTATTCTCTTACCGTTCGTTGGTTATGTGCCTGACAGAATCCACGTCACAAGATTGTACTATTCTTCTATCTACTGCAACATTACGGTGCCTCACACTCACCCGAGACTCATGAAAATGAAAGCTGCCGGTTTTCATCAGATGTCGATAGGTTGTTGAGCAAGTTTCGTGGTTCGGTAAACATCAATCAGGATGTCATTCTCAATTCTTCTCGCTTCACGCGCATTACAATTAGCACTGCGATACGTGAACAACATGTCAGCATATTCTTCGTTACAAAAGTTAGGTACTGTTACAGTAACAACAGTGACGATAAACGCAAGAAAAAATTCTTAACAATTTAACTTAAGTCCGGCACATAACCAACGAACGGTAAGAGAATACTTGGATGATTCATCCCCAAACTCATATTAGTAGGGGTCTTTATTTATTTATTTACTAATTAAATACCGGTGACCCTAATAGAAGTGACCCTATTCCTTGGCATGCACGGTCTCCAGACCTCACACCCTTGGATTTCTACATCTGTTGACCTACTAAACAATTTCTGTAAGCAACAAAAGTACCTACAATAGAAATTTTAATTGAAATGTAGCGGCGCATTTAAAAAAATGGAAAATTAAATTCAACCTCGCACAACAACGTTTTAGGTTGGGAATACAGCGCTTGGGATGAGACAAAATAAAATGCTTCTTAGTTACAATATCGATACCCAGACGGAGTAGTCAAGTTGAACCGCCAATCATTGGTAATTGAGATGCCTACTCAGTATGGCACAGAACGTGCTACGGCTTATTTTGCACTAGCTCTTAAATGTTTCAGATTTCTCAAATTCTATGCGATATAATAGCCAAACATCAGACTCATTATTAACCAACGATTGATTAGCCCCGAATCCTAGTCTATTCAATATTGCCAGGGAAATACCAGAATGCTCCCACTGGACTACTAACGAAATTTTCGAAACAAAGTTAACTGTAAAAATTATAATTCAGACAGAAATGCTATGAAAATAATTTTACCGATTCCCTCTTCTCAGGGAAAGCCAGAATAACGCCACTGAAGTTTTTTTACCTGATGAAGACGTCACTGGTTGTTTGATGTAATCAAAGTGCTTTATTTTGGGAATGCGATGCTTGTTGTATAGAAGTGCCTAGCAGATAGAGAACTGGGAGTCTATTATGAGATTTTCGACCGCGTTTTTTTTCGACATTTTTTTTCGACGCGTTTTTTTTTTAGATAACGTCGAATATTTTACGACAGTTCTTGAGGTGTCGAGTACATAAAAGAAAAGCGTTAAGTGTTGAGAAATAAAAAAAGTTTGTTAGTAAAAATAAATTAATAATTTAAACTTATAAAATTTTAATTAATAAAAATTACTTAATTTAAATCTAATAAAAAATTATTAATTTAAATTTAATATTTTTAATAATTTCCAACAATAAATATTAAATTTTATAATAAATTATATTTTTTTTATCAAAATGTGAGTATGATTTAAATTTTGTAAATTTTTATATTAGTGTTCTAGTTTGTTATATTAATAATAAAGTTTTTTGTGTTTTATATATAATTTTCCATATAGGACCGGAATGAAATAGAATGAAAGAGAAAAAATTTATTTTGATCGGATTTGGTGTTTTGGTATTCACTTTTACTATTTTGTCTTTTGAGGAATAAAGAAAAAAATTAAAATATATGTTTTCACTTTTGCTTTTGGTTAAATTATATACGAGTAATGCCTCAACCAGTCAGACTTAAGAGCTTAAGTTACACGCCGACTGCACCACTTCGGTTAGTGCCACAATCACCAAAATTTTATAGGCTTCTCGTCACAAATAAACAACTGACCTCTAAAATTTTGGTGGTCGTACCGCTCTCTTAAGTGGTCCAAAATGGAGCACAACTTAAGAACTTAAGTCTGACTGGTTGAGGCATAACACAATTTTATTTTTGAACGGATTTTTTTTTGTGTTAAAACCAAAATTAAAATCTAAATTATGTATACTAAATTATGTATTAATGAAACCCTCAAATTTACAAATAAAATGTATTTGCATAATATTTTCTTGTTTAAGCTTTCTTCTCAAAACACCATAATGAAATAAAACAAAACCAACAACAATATAAAGCCATGCTAATGCGACAAATACAGAAAAAACTGCACTATAGATAATTGTATTAGAACATATGTGTACATTGTATGTGCGCACTAGTTTAATAAGTAGTGGTGCGAAAGAAAAATATTAACATGGGATTGTTAGTGTAACCAACACAATCTTCTGTGGTTTGTTGCATATTGGTATCTGCGTTTTAGACTTTGTTCAGGGCTTTTAATTGTTGTTGGTTTTGAATAAAAATGATTTTACACATACATAGGTAAAATGCAATTGTGTATTTTCCTTCAAAATTATTCATAATAGCGATTTTCGACGTTGTCGAAAAAAATACGCGCGTCGAAAATTTCATAATAGATCCCCAGTAAACGTCAGATGGAGTTGACCTGTAAAATTTGAGATTCCAATTTATAGAAAATCGAAGCATTGAACAAGGAACAACGAGCAGAATCACAGGGAATCCAAGGAATAACCTCTCCTTCGATCAAATCAAATAATACAACCTCGTTTCTAAAATTCTAATGAAATTGTTATTTAGAAAATGCCACAATGTAGTTATGCGATGTATATCAAAACGCAGTAATATGGCATTAAAATTGTTGCTATGGAACGCGACGTTTTGCTTATGTAGTTTGGAATAAAAGATCTGCTATCAATTTTACACAATTTATTATAAAACCAATGTTAAATTTATTTTGTTTATATGTTTGTTTATTTATTATTTTTTTTTTAATAAAAACAATTATCTTATATATATAAGTAAGTACTAGTAAAAACTATATAATTTTATTTTTCAATCAGTTTAAATTTTATAAAAAAATATATTTTTATTTCTGTTTATTTGCGAACAAAACAATAAAAATTTAAAAATATTTAAGTGAAATAAAAATGGCCTATAAAAATTAACCTAGCATGTATTGTGCTAGCCATTTTTATTTATAATAAAAGCAGTTTTTTAATTATATTTTATATAAATTAACAATAAATAAAAAAATAAAATGATATGAAAATAAAACATCTTAAAATTATTTAACTTTTCATCTCTTGCTTTATTTTACTTGACCCGCCGTTACTTCGCTTCGGCTGTGAACAGTTCATTTGTCTTGAATTCATAACCGAACTCTGCAGAATATACAAAGAAAACATTTTATTTTGTCAGAGTTGGTGTTTGCTGTGGTTTAACTGTAAGCATTTATTATCACGATTTGGTAAGTGGTGGGAGGGGGGGGGGGATATGATTACTCTTAAATTTATACAAAATAAAATTAAATCGCTTAGTTGATAAGAAAATACGACATAGAGAAGTAATCAGTAAGATTTAAAATTTGCCGGAATGAGGAGCATGTTTATAGATAGAATGATTTGATTTCGTGAAGAAAAAGAAACTACAACATATGAAATGATTATAAACATAATTTTATTTAGATTCTCTGCGTTTGGTTTTGGTTAAATTACAATGTAACATTAATCGATTCGGGCGAAATATTATTTTTCATTTTCTCAAATAATAATTGGTTTTTTATGCCTTACCTGATTCGACCAGTCACCGGTGGGTACACTAGCCTTATAGAATTTTGTACTAGTTTTATTGAAAATTGGCAACAGTTCATTCGCTTCGTCAGATAACGCTTTCAAATAAATCACAGTGTCAGTTCCATAACCCTCGCACGATAACAAAACAATATCGCCATGGAAATATCGTGCATAAAGGCGGGATATTGGCAATCCATAACCATATCCAGCAAGTGGAACTGTGTGAAGGTCTGATTTGGATGGTTTAGGCGCAGTGCTGTACATATATTTAAACAATTGGTCGGCTTGGGATCTTGGAATACCTCCTCCACGATCAGATATTTTGACACATATATCTTCTTCACCGCGTACAACCGTAATTTCAATTGGTGGTATATTGTCTTCTTGTCCGTGATGTTCCATTACAGCCCTCATTGAATTCTTAAACAATTCGAATAGAATGTGATACAAATGCGATGGGACATAAACAGTTCGTATTGGTTCTTCTTTATTTAAATGGTTATGCTGTTTAATTTCTAATTCAGGACTAGCCAAGTAATATTGATCACAGAGAAATCGAGCATTTTCGTATGCATCTTTAACAACACTGCATGGGTCACAAACTGGATCAATGCAACCAATATGACGACTACCTTGTCGTTGTTCCTCTCCAAACAGTAATGCTAAAATATTGATAGATAAAATAATTAATTACTTGGATTAATACGAATTTATTAATATACTTACTATGTTGATTAATTAACATTCGTATGCTTATTCTAGACATATACAAACGATCCAAAAAGTATTGTATCGAAATTTCCATTGAGGGATCAATAATTCCAGCACGTGAATCTTTTAGTTCTAGTATACCTTGTGCCATTGTTTGAACGACATCTGAATGGCGATCACGTATTTTATTTAGCGTCTCGACAAATCTAGCAAAGTAAACAAAGTAATTTAATTTAATAGAATAATCAATAATACATAAATGAAAGGTACCAATAGCACTTACTTATTTAGATTTGGTTGTGACGGTTCAGTTTTTTCGAATTCTATTACTTCTTCAAAGCTTCTGACGTACCAGTTACTAACTAGACTAACCGATGGTGTGCGTAACAAATTATCTGGCAATAAGGCAATTTCTTTCATTATATTTGCTAACCGAACTGGAAGTTCTTTACGCAAAAATACATAGGATTTCTGTTCACATGCGTTCAAACCTGAAAATAGAAAAATAAATCAGATTATTAGGTTATTTTAATAATGTCCAAGTCAGTTTGCTAGATTTATACAGGTATTCAATAAGAAAGTTAATATAGAAAATATTGATTGACCTTCGCGAATTCAACAAGCTTCTGAAACCGAAAATTTGTTTTTTCTTCGAATTAATTGTTTAGGTAAACTGCTTTTAATTATTTTGAATACATTACGTGCTAAATGCTAAATAAAATGTGATTGCATTTTTATATTCAAAATATGTACTTCGTACACATCTAAGCATATCTATATCTGTCCATATAAATTTGCATGTCTAATTCTAATTTATTAACTCTTGAATTTATAGTTCTCTTGGGCGGATTTTACTTTCAGTTTATGGTGGTATAAAACGTGACACAAAACTTACTACATTTTGGAGTTAGATAAATGGGTCTGGATGATTACCGTTCCAGCACTGATTGTATTGTTTTATTAAAACAGTGACTGTTAGATTTTTTTTTTTCTGTTAGTAATATACTAGTGGTGGAACGTCTTTTCTCAACATTGAATTTGGGACGAGAAAAATTATTATTTATATAATCGAAGTTCATTTTCTCACCATCAAGGTAAATATCGTAAATGTTCGTGAACTGAAGAACTGGTTGAAGTTAACTCAAAAACACAGCAACTTCTTTCTAGCTAAGCTCTTTAGCAATCCATAAAAATATATAATTCAAGGTGTAATGTGACCTCGAGTACGAGTCATCAATACATCCCAGCACAAATAGAAGAAAGCCAAAATTTCCATTTTTAAATTTGTAAACAGAACCAACAAAATAGTTTGGCTTTGTCTGGATCAACAAAAATCAAACTCTGTGACGGTGATACACGTCCTTAGTTTCCGAAGGATTTGATTTTCAATCAAATCAAGGAAGCTGTTTAGCCTGGATCATTATTACGATTGTAGTCGTCTCAGGTAAAGGCGTCTCAGAACATGGTTCTTAGTTTTTAGTGTGTAATGTACAAAGAGTAAACGGAAAATCAAACTAAAGTTATGTTAAGTTGATTGTCTGAGGGTTTGAACACACTAGTTTACTCGTACTCCTTAATAACTCAGTTTTCTTAAATTTAGCAAAGCAATAGGATTTAACAGAAAAACAGCGCGAGCTTATTATTATTATTTTAATTATTGTACAATTTCGATAAGCGTCACTTAATATAATCAAAACGTATTTGAACAAAAAAATCGTCTTATCAAAATTGCGAAAATTTTCAACTTACAAGATCAACTGTACAAAAAATAAGCGATATTGATTGTAAAAAACAGGGTGAAAGAGCAACAAAACCTCGATTCGTATCCTGCCTCTTTTGAGTTCATACCTCTCTTCAACTGATACAGCTTTAACCACTTTAACAACAAGTCGTTGGATTGATCTAATTCTAACTGGGAATTATTACTTTCTTGTTAACGCTTGTTGCTACTGATAAAATTTTTCAATTATTACTTTTCTTCCTCGAATATTTTTTGAAACGTCTTGGGGTTTAAGATGAGAACTCAATTTATTAGTTAAATTACAAATATACGAGGATATTAGTTTATTTCCAAACTATGTACTTCGAATGGCATTTTTAATTTTGCACACACAATATCATGTGAATAATTTACTCTGAACGCAATGGAATTTATGTGCCAAATTACTTAAAAATATTCCAAAATCTCAAATGTGTGCAGCTATTGATCATTTCATGATCATCATTACTATCGAAACATAATAGAATCAGTAGAACCGTGAAAATCTGAAAAGGAGTGTGATTACTTTCTACAGCTTCAAATCAGTACATTTTGAATTGATAGATGTATTAAAAATTATAAACAATCAAAGAATGGCAGTAAATTATGACTCGAGATATTATCAGAACTAGGAATACATCACACAACTGTCGTTTAACATCTAAAAAATACAATTATAATGGAAAATCAATTGCCTATACATATTTAATTTCTTCACCTGAATGAAACTATTTAATAATTCTAGTTCCCAACTGGGTTCATAAAAATGAAAGTAGTCCCACAGTTATACCTATTAAGTATTAGGTACATAATTAATTTAAAATAACAACAAATTTATTTTATGTAAGAAAGTATGGACAAACAACTGGGTATATTGTACTATCCAGAGCATGCAAGTTTTTCTAATTACTCTAAATAAACTAGTAGTTACACAGACTGGAACCAAGAAGATTTTACACTTAATACCACCCATTCTCAATCAACGAGATTCATCGACCAACTAGATGATCTTTTTTTTTAGATGTGCAAATATTTATCTTATGCCATAAGGTGGGTATTCACGTTCAATTTTATTGCACAATATACTCGCGTGACGTCAATATTGCTCAATATATTGTGTATTTTATTCAGATTGTGTAATTAATATATTGAACAGAGATTTCTCAACAATTTGAGAAATAATTGAGTGTATTTTGCAAAAAATTGAATGTATGTAAAATTCAATAATATTTCGATTTTTTAGCAAAATGTCGTTCGATAAAAGAAAACAAATACTTCTTGATTAGTGAATTTAATATTCACTTATAGATCGGTATTAAATGCCAGTTAAAATAAATTCTTCTGCTTCAACAAAGAAAGATTGCGCAGTTAATTTTATCGTTGGTGTTGAAAAATAACGCAATTATTTTTGGTCAATTTTTTACCCAATTTTAATTGTAATAAAATTGAGTGTGAATACTCTTCTATACATATACCATATTTCCATGATAGAGTTAACCTAGGTTAACTCTGGGTTACGTGCATGGAAACGCAGATTAAGGTTGAGTTTCGTTAAACCCAAATAAACTCAATGAAACTAGTGTGGTTGGGTTAGGTTCTATCTGTCAACGTTTTTTACGTGTATTGTAAAATCATGCTCATTGTAAACTATTAAAATACAGATTTTGAATAAAAATATTTTAAAATAATACTTGAAAATGAGTTAAATTACGAAAAAAATATTAACATAGCTGTCAACTTAATTCGGTTTCATGGAAACGGCACGAGTTAACTTCAACAAATTTTCAAC
Organism: Nephrotoma flavescens; assembly: GCA_932526605.1. Taxonomy (NCBI): domain Eukaryota; kingdom Metazoa; phylum Arthropoda; class Insecta; order Diptera; family Tipulidae; genus Nephrotoma; species Nephrotoma flavescens. The sequence continues at coordinate 115,992,219 of OW052222.1, forward strand.
TCAACGAAACCTAAACCCGTTTTAACTCGGTACATGGAAACATGGTAATAGACATACTACTTGTTTCATAACTATAGTTTGAATTAATTCTTAACTTATCGAATTAAATATCATTTTAATTTATAACATCTAAAATTTTTGTTTTAATTGTATCCTAAAATTTCTATTCCTATTCTATTTTTTTGTATGTTCTTATTTCTGACTGGTTCCGCTATAATACGTCGGGTAATTGCGATCAATAGATTAATTTTTATTTCTTTTTATCGCTTATTTTTCTCCCTCCTTTTGCTTATTTTTTGCCTTTTTCTTCTATATATAAAATTTTTACTTTTACAAATCAGTAGATACTCTTGATGATGACCTAACAAGTCGAAATCGATCGAGTGATTTTTTAAACTTTTTGAACAAATTTTTTAATTAAAATATTCAAAAATATAATTTTGCGAAATAATAAACAAGTGTTTAATAAAATGTGTTTATTAAGTATTCTGATTTAATTTTTGTTTTCAAAGTTGACAAATTATAATGTTTTTTGTGTATGTATTCACATATTTCAGGATTTTATTAATATTTTATTTGTATTTGTATGAAACTTGTATGAAATATCACTTTTAACATTTTATAACGAGCCTTTAGTACTTTTTACAATATTTGCCGTACGCACTTGTGTCGCTCAGAAGCAAAATGGAAAACGGCCCTTTTGCTTTTAGTCAACACACTTGGCGAAACACACTTACACACTTACAATAAACACATTTTATTAAACCCTTGTTTTTCTATTACGTAAAAATTAGATTTTTGAATATTTTAATAAAATAATGTTGTTCAAAAAGTTTAAAATCACTCGATCGATTTCGACTTGTTAGGTCATCATTAGGAGTATTGAGTATATACTCCTGCGGATGACTTAACAAGTCGAAATCGATCGAGTGATTTTTTAATCTTTTTAACAAAATTTTTTAATTAAAATATTCAAAAACCTAATTTTTACGAAATACACAAATAAGTGTTTAATAAAATGTGTATTAAGTGAACAATTAGTATTAAAAATTTGAGATGGATTTTCGTAAATCCAAAATTTTTTGGATTTGAAACCGTGCTTTTCGAGATTACAAAAAACAAAAGTGTAGAAATAAAAAAGAAACGTTACGTTGCATTTTTTTTTGTTATGGTATACAAAAAAACAAAATAAAAGAGGAGCGAGTGACATATTACTCGAAAATCGTGTATTTTGAAATCGCTAATTCGAGTACCGCGATCTTCGAGGGTCATCTGTAATGCAGTTATTGATATAAATTGCAATTCGCTTAGACTATTTATTCGAACAAGAGATGTCACGAGGTTATTTATTTGATTAAGTAAATGTCCACATATAAATATTTGATTCAGAAAGGGCATGAGGTATGAACAAATTTTTTGCTTATCCTCTCTTTCAAACGAAACGGATTTTCTTATTTTGACATTTCACAGCAAAAAAGTACCAAACCTTACACCCTTGTATACTGTGGACTGATAGCGATGTATATTTTCTGTTTCCTATCTTTGAGTGCCTCAATTAGCAAACAAGGCTATTTGGATTAGCATTCCATAGTCATTATAGTTGAAAAGTATTAAGTGAAAACAAAAAACATAAAAAATTGCAGGTTAACAAATCTTAAAATGATCGTATCATCAAATGAATACGACAGATTTTATCGAATGTTAGTTAATTCTAGGCAACAGTTTTGAATGTATGAGGTAGATAACATAGCCCTCCATGTATATCACAAATTATTCATCATAAAAGTTAGCTAGATATCATAAGAAGACTATCAAACTTTTATGATACAATTTTTTTTTGTAATGCATAAAGCACTATTTCATCTAAGACATTCAATTTAAAAAAAATTAAGATTTTATTTTTTAATTGATTAAATTTGACTTAATCTATCGTGATCTCGAACAATTGTTTTTTTAAAAACCCGGGGTTTTATTATATCTAATTATCAGCACGCTAGCGGTCCATGTATAAATTGTCAAGAAACAAACTTGATTCGGATTAGTTTGCATAATTACCTAACATGGTTAACAATATAAGTTAATAAGTCGTAAATAATTCGAATAATAATTCGATCGAATTCGATCAACTCGCATTGCCTTTAATTCCATCATTAACACTTATTTTCATTTATAATTCATCACAGAAAACTATGATAAGCGAATACTTTTAAAAAAAATATATATGTATAATCAATTGATAAATGAAACCTCTAAATGTAGTAAACCTATCCATCATATTTAAAATCTAAGATAATGATAAGACCATAAATTATATAAACAATGAACAAAGTTAACTAGACAATAGCGTTACTATATATGCAACAAAATATTGACCTATATATTGATATGACTCTACTCTACATTTAAGTGTATAATGTTACTACTATTAGTTACTATTATGTATTAACTATAGAAGTGTTGATCTAATACTCTAATACACAGATCGTATACACAAGTACATATGTTGACAAATACATTCAACTTAATTTATTTAAAACAACGTGCAACAGCCCATATCAATATTATTAGGGAGTCAAAAAAGTTCAAAGCATCGCAGGGTTGGCTTAAATTTCAATATTTATACGTCGGCATTGGATTTAATTATTCGAACATTTATCCGTCCCTCGGGTAGTTTAAGAATCCTTTTAGCCCTACAGGTTTTTAAATTGCTTCAACAAATTTATGACTAGGCAGTACATTTACATTTCATAACATTACATCGTGCAGGTGGCCACAGTATTGCTAAATTAGGCAAACCACTATTGTTTTATCAATTTGTAAAGATAAAATTAAAATTAAATCAATGACAAAATGGAATAAAATCGATATGTAAACACTACAACTTTCCTACCACCTTAATATTTTATACATTCATGCATGTTATATAAGAATTTGTTATTGCACTATACCTACTTAAAAACCGTGGTTGTAGTTGTAAATGTAGACGAACGGTTTAGATTTTATAAGCGAAAAAATGTGTACGTGCTGTCCGTGAACTAAAATTTATGTTCTGGTTAAAACTACAGAGTACACGGATTTGTAAAGCGTAGAGCTGACTAACGACCAAACGTGTGAATACGTCTATACCGATATTGTTTTTGTATCTATTATACTGACACCTTTTTTAAGTGATTTCACAGATGGAACAAGAACTTGAGATAATAATTATATCTAACTAACTAATGTACGGAAATATTATATGGTTATCTGTGTTTGAATTTTTTTTCCACAAGTGCATCATCAAAATATTATGTAATTGATACACTATGTACTAATAATAATGATCTTAATTTGGTATTGTTTTCATAAAATTTTGTTTACATTTTAATGTTTGTTTATTATAAATATAAAACAAACAATTTTTATCTTAATACGCGCTTACCAATACACATTTATTATACATTATGTAAATAAAAATTTAATTGCTGAATTTGTAATCACATAACAACAATACAAATACCAGTGTACTTTGATCGAATAAAAACAACAATAGTATTAGAATTGATGTTTTTGTTTTGTTGTTTTGATAAACAAAAATAATCGCGATGTGCTTTCATATTTTAGGGTGCTTATTTATGTGATGTCAGTGTTTATACATTTTTAGGTATATGACCTATCAATAAAATTCGAAATCTTTCGAGAATAAATATGAACTCAAATTCAAACGGATTTCGAGTTAATTTAGTAAAGTTCAAGGTTATTGCAGTTGATGTACTTATAAAGTGAAGACTAAATCCAAGCAGAAAAATAAGCCTTATCTCGTAATGGAAAAATTAAAAGCATTAAATTACGAAAGGTGGCTGGCCAATTGGATAAATAATTAAATATTTAAACTATGATAAAAACATAAATTTGAATTTCATTTTTGTTCAAACAACACAAAAAAATCTAATAAATATTCTTTTGCTTGACTTTTAAGTAAAACTAGGATGTAAATGAAATTTGCTACGAACATTTGAGGTATGTTCCTATTTTTATCAGGTTTCGCCAATCTGTACTGTGTCGTAAATATCCCTATAGCGTATGCTTTGCTGCCTAATAAAAACCAAGTAACATACATGGACTGTCATGCCCACATACCATTATGATTGGTGAAATTAACGCACTTCAAACTATGTTTTCGACATGCAACATTAAATCTGGCTATTTTCATTACAAGCGGAGTCTGTATCGTAATTTAACGTCTTGGTTATAAAACTAATTACGATACAGGTTCAAAACTTGTAACAAGTGCAAATATAGTAGAATCGCTTGCGTTTGCTATTATCGAGTAAATTGGCGAATACTTCCAAAGCTCTTGTATATACCAATTTACTAGCAGATATGAATGACTGTGGATTATTTTGAGGATACTTATATAGGACGTCTCACTTCAAATACATACATACTCAGAGGATAGCAACGCGATATAACCACAAACTATGGAAAAGAATGACTTATTATTATTATTTTCGATTATTTTGAGATGCTCATATAGTTCGCACTTTACGAAGCTCTTATAAGGTCTGTGCGAGCTTCTGGAAATCAAACGTCTCCTTGGAGATTGTGACATTATTGGATTCATTAAAATCAAACGAGTTAGATGGCTGGGCTCGAATCGATGACTGGGTTCGAATCCCATCAGAGGCTAGATGCAAATCGAATTTTCATCGTCGATTACAATCGGTGATGTTAATAAACACAACTAAGAGCCTTTGATGGAGTGCAGAATTCAACGCCGACCCATCGTCCATGTCAATGTACAGGTTGACATGGAGCTTGCAATGTGCAGGTGGTATACTGTAATTGTTTGAGTAGGTGAATAGGTGAATGGGTTAATGATGTGGTGTGAATGCGTGGTATCACAATGGGCCAAAAATGGCCTAAGTGTCAACCACTGAAACCTAGATGGCTGGGCCGATCCCCATCACAACGAATAACGCTGGCCGATCCCCATCACAACGAATAATAAGAAAAGTGTCCCATCAAAAACGTACGTCGCCAAAGAAGACCTAGACTACGCTGGCGCGACAACGTCGAACAAGACCAACGAACAATAGCATGTCGAAACTGGAGGGAGCGAGCGATGAACCAAAAATAAATCATTTATTATATACCCTCAACATGCACAGGTAAATTAGCTTAAAAGGACGTTAATTTTATAGAGGAAATAAGTTTAATTGTGTAACGTAGTAAACTAGCTATACAGGCGTATCAGTCTTTTTTACTTATCCCGCAAAAATTGATGGAATCAAAAATATACTCTGATATAACCAAATGGTATACATTTAAGCAACCTTTATTGATTTGGATGGCAACCAGTCGATGTTCCTTTCCAGTTGAAAAATAGAATCCCTATGTTCATTCTCCAAATATGTTACAAGACAACTAATACTTCAGCGTCACTTTCTCCGGAGCAATAACCGCTAGGTTGCTTGACTTTAAATTTCCATTTCTTTCCAATAATAAGCACATTATCGTAAACAATTTCACACTACAGAGGAAAGTTATAGTAAATGAACTAGATAGCACTAGGCAATAAGTAGCAAACTGTTCTTCTTTAACTAACTAAAAATTAAGCCATGTAGTTTCGCATGGCACTCATTTCTGTAAGCGCTGCTTTGCACTCTTTACTTGGCTTTTACTAATTAACTAATCATGCGACGAACTCTTGAAACCAAAAACAATAAATAGTTAAGCATACCTGTAACTTGCTAAATCTGATTGTATGTAATGTTTTCAATAGTAGTGTTTTGTTTATAACCTTCTACGCTTATCTGACTCATACCTAGGCTTATCCGGCTAGAACAAAATATAGATTTTATGGCATTACCACGCGTAGGTTTTCATAAGATAACAGATATGGGCAATCCAAACCGGTTTAAAATTAACAATTTTTATATTATGATAAGACATAATAATGACATTGTTATTTAGGATACACTTTAATTTTCTGTTGGTATGTGCTACTTAAAAAAAATTATTTAGAACTGTTTCTAGGTTTACCATTTCTTTGTTAATGAACTTTAATTGTCGTCAAATTAATATTACCGTTTATCAGACAATCGATTTATTTATTAAGTCCAAAATCTTAAGTGCAAACAATTGTTGATTTTACGATTACATATATAGCGAAGTGCCAGAAGACTATTGTCGAAACAAACTAAATGTACATATTTGATATTTTTTTGACTAATGTCGTTATGGTTTTGGAAACATTTTGTGGAGAGCAACCTCTAATAATAGATTTAACCTACTAATTATTGAACATTGGAGAGGATTAATGACGATTAGTGACCATTTTTTATTGTTTTGATAAATTCGATGATTCTCCATTTGATCAGCAAACATTGTTCGGCTTACTCCAGAACGAAAATTAAAAATGGAGAAGCAAATAATTAACTACAGGTGTATACAACGAACAAAAGATTTAAATTTATTTAATGTAAAAACGAATAAAACAAAAGAGATATTCTACACTTGATAAGCGATAAGTATTTGTGTTGCATCAAAAGTACTTTTGTTTACAATAAAGATACTCTAAGTGATTACCTAATCGACATAGAAACCCCCATTGAACTTGAAAAGTTATTTTTAATATCAACTAATTAATTCACCCTGGACAATGTGCTATCTAAAATCATGGAAATTTATTGCTGAAGTTATTTGTTATCGACTCGAAAATATTACACAGTTCTCATTATTAATCTTTTTATAATTTCGAAAAGGTTTTATTAATAGTTACGTATCTAAACGAATCATTCACAATTCACATGTTTAATTGCCATTACACGATATTGTAATATTTACCAAAAAAATTTAACAATTGTAAAAATAAAAAGTTGATATGCGATAAAATGACACGACAATTTGAAGGTGACCCGTAGTATGTAAATTAATATAAAATAGTAAAGTAACTTTGATCAATAGGAATAGTGTACTAATATTAAAAAAAAAATTTCCACACATTGGATTGTAATGAGTTGTCACCATTAATATACAACAAAACAACGCTTTTAGAGAAAAGCAAATATTAACGACGCGTTTGAAAATTAATCGATCGGAAAGTTTACAATAATGGTACCAAAAATTTTCTATTAAAATAAAAAATTAATAATTGAACACATTGTTAAATAGATTTGTCGGTTTACAACTACAATTCAAAATAATTTATTGATATATGTATAACAATTTTTGAGCCCAGGATCAATTGAAAACGGCTTTCTTATCGATGGAGGCGATTGGAGTATATGTTGACACTTTTAAGCTAATTAGACCAGAACAGTGTTAAGATTGTATATCAAACAAATTAAACAAATATTTTTGAAAAGAATCATATTCTTTTTGAATGATCTGGTATTAAAACTATTAAATAGGTTAATCGTGTTTGCCTAACAATTTGGTGTTAATAATTTAAAATTGGTCTTACACTTTAAAATGCAATTAGTTTAGTCCATTTTAGACATACTATACACAATAATCTTAAAATTTAAAATTAATTTGAATTTAAAACGGATGAATTTAAAAAATTCGTAAATCTCAGACACTAGAATTCTATTCAATTATATTATCAACAAAAAGTAATTAAAGATATGCAAATATTTCCTAACGATTGTATTAAAATTCTAGTAAAATTCACCACTTATTCGAATGGACATATTTTAAACTAGTTTTTCCACGTTTAGTTCTGATTTGACGTTTTAACCCTCATATTGACGCTACTGTCAACAAGGCTCATGGTTTATTAAACGAAATTTGCAAGATTATTTGCTAGTGCTCTGCTCGTGATTTTTAACGTGATAAAATAGACTTTCCGAATTATTATCAGTCAACACGAATTCCTTCATATTAATGGCTAATGCTTCAATCCAGTAACTCGCATGTAACACGGTTTCAGTGAAGTTTAATTTTTCGATCGAATGACATACTGCTGACACACGAACAAAAATAAAATAGTAGATTTGACATACTGCTTACACACAAACAAAAATAAAATAGTAGATTTTTGTGAAAGCCTGCAACCTTTTTTGAATTATTGAAAGTCATTGGCATAATCAATTAAATTTAAATCCGAATTTCCGCTAAAATGCCAAAAAAGAAAAGTGGGAAAATTAATCGTTCCGAGAAACACCGGCGAATGCGTAAACAATTAAACCGGACTTGTGTTGCAATTCTGTTCCGATGATAACGGTATTTGATTTTACCATTACAGAAAGTCAACTTCACTAAATGGAAAGTATTTTGTCAGCCCAAACAGTATGTACAATAAAATTTTACTCGTATATTAGCAAACATATTTAGCCGAAATTATGAAAGATAAAAAGCAAGTGCTCAGTAGATTTCAAATCAAAATTTATAATCTATATAAAAATATGGATAAAGTTTTCCATATAAAAGTTGAACTGATCCGAATAAATGTGTGCCATGAAAAGCAGTTAATAATAATAATGCGCAGCAAAAATTTTCACAACAGTCGATATATTGAGCTGATTGAGGCGAGCTTTCTTCCACTTGTTTTCGCGTGGCTGGATTGAATCTTTACGTATCACATGCTTGATAAGACAGTATCACATGCTAAGAGAAATCAATTTTTTGAAAGCACGTCTATTTGGGCCCATTTAAATATTACTCGAAGCTAACACGATACAACTTCACTAAGAAAAGTAATAACAAAACGAAGACATATGAGAAACGTCAGCCCAAACAGTAGATGGGCTTAAATTTTACTTGCCTATATGCAAAAAAAATTATTCTTCCCTCTTGAACAAATTCACAAAAAAATCACCAAAACTATGTGTTAGTTAAGAGGCAAATTTATAAGAGAGGAAAATTTATGAGAGTATATTGAGGTGCATCGTACTGACGCCCTTATTGCTAAAGTAATGAATAAACACTAATTTTTTTGGGTACATACTCTTGGTACTTATTATTATGTATGTAGGTAGATACATACTTTTTAATTGTTTTTCCATTTGTCGATTTTGATACACATTCATAATATTGGTGAAAATATTTAATTAATGAACATAAAGTCGCATAAAAAATTTTACACTTAAAGAAGTGACGTTACTTATGTGTAACGACTACGATAGAGAAAATGAACTTACGTGGCTATGGTCACGAAGAATGATGTGACACGACTGTGATAATTGGGCAGATAGTATAAATCAACCATTAATAATATAATGCAAAAATTCATCAACTATTACACCACGAAAAAATAAAATGTTATTGCAAACAAATCGCTGGAAAGAAATTATCACCTATGGTAGCCTTGATTGCATAAAATTGTTTACTAAAAAATTAGAGGCTAAATTAAAAGCGATGAAAATCCTTAATAATTGCAATAACATTTTTCAGAATTACTTATGCTAACTCAAAAAAATAACAAAAGTGATTAATGTTTTCTTTGGCTTTGAAAATTCATAATATTTTAATTACATTTTTAGTGTTTACACTGTGCTTGAATTGCAAACTATTTTTGCGTGACAAGCTGGGCACCCGGGGGTAAACCTAATTCGAGTATGCTGAATTCAATGGTGCTAGTCCCATTTCAAAGTTAGTCCCCATTTTTGAGATATCGCTTTCGACATATTTTGCCTCCGAGTCAAAAATTTGTCAAAATATACACTCATATTCACGTTGATAGCTCCTGAACCATTAAGATTTTTGTTATGCTTTCTTCAGCAAAGTTGTTGCGCAAGCCAAGACCAACAACTTTGCCGAAAATATCAAGGCCGAAAAACGACATCTACAATCACATTTTTGTGTTATTTTATTTTTTGCTTTTCATTTTGACCAAAAACACGTTTTTTATCATTTTTGTCCATTTATTGAATTTAAATCGATCGAATAAAAAACTCATCGACAAATATAGATACAATAGAAGCTATTTAAAAGAAAACTAAATTGATTCAGTTGATTTTATTGTGATTTTTCTCGATTTTTTCCTAAAAAATTAACATTTTTCTTAACTTTTAATTTTAATTTTCTGATTTGTTCGTGTCGTCTTCGGGTTCTTCTTCCTCTTGCAAATTCCAACAAATGTCACCCAAGAGTGCATCTAGCTTTTTGCCGCTGTACCAATGTTCGAGCCTTGCCGTGACTTGGTGAAAACGCTCGCCGTGCTCATCGGATTCGGCTGGTGATTATTCGGCGAACTTTTCCACATGACAATGCAAAAAATGTATTTTCAGTGACATTTTAACGTTTATATTATGAAAAGCAGTCAGCATATTTTCAATATATCTGCGCCAATCATCGGCTCGGTTAATTCCGAGAACATTCTTAACAACTTCTTTTACACATTTCCATGCCACAAGCTCTCGTTCACTAAGAGCATTTTCAAATGCATCATCTTTCATCAGACGACGAATATCTGGTCCATTAAGTATTCCTGTAATAAAAAACAAGATGCGAGATGAAATTTCATTTGATCAAAACTTACATTCGAATAGATGTAACCACCAACCTTCTTTTATTTTCAATCCACTTAACCGTGGAAAAATGAGACGCAATTCGACGAACGCATTTCCATCTGGATTCAGCGCTTTTATAAAATTTTTAACTACTCCAAGCTTGATATGAAGTGGTGGTAGCAATATTTTTTTAATTGGCACAAGTGGAGCCTCAACGATGCTGTCGTATTGCGATAATGTTCTCACGTAAAGCCCAGTTCCGTTCGTTGTATTGGTCGCCTTTAAAACGAGTATCCCATAAGCACATAAATATGTTTTTAGTGTAACCCAATTACATGCCACTTAAAAGAGCTATCACTTTTAAATCTGCAAAAACTTTCCATTGATGGTCATTGTATTTAATCAAATCGATGATTTTTTTTCATTGATGCATAGGTTTCCTTTGTGTTTGTGCTGAGTGCAATTGGAATGGAATTCTTTGAGTTGGTAATGTGAAGGAGAACTGCCTTCAGAGGAATCGATGAACAATCGCCAATCTTCAGGATTATATGCATTGTGGATACCAAACCTCGGATATCAGTGCAAAAAGCTAGTGAATTATTCTCAATTGATTTGAAAAAATTCGTAAAATGACGATAACGATTTATTGTCCATATATCCGAACATTTGGAGCCAAAATGTTCACTTGTTTTAAATCCTTTGACAAAAGAACGGCTTGCCGCTGCGATAGTTTCAGGCGTCGTACCATAATATCCAAACGACTTTGCGAGATTTCAATGTGATTGCATGGCACAGTGACATTTGATGGGTGATATATTGATGCAGATGTTTCTCCGGTTTCACCTGATTCAAATGTTGTTGGTAAATATTCCTCAGTTGGGTTTGATCTTTCCGGAACAGGTATTTCATCTGAATGCGGCAGCGGTAGATGAGTATTTCTCGTTGCAGTGTATGTCAAAGAACCAATTTTGTTTCTGTTTGTACCGAGAATATAATTCATGCACCCATAACTGCATCATGTCCTTGTGGATCGACCCATATCATCGGGACACCAAATGGCATTGCGGCTCCACTGTTTTGCCATCTATGCAGATGGAAAATTCATGTTGTACAAACAAAAGACGGCGTCCAATTTACACAACTAATAACTCGTCGGCTCAGTATTATCTTGTCGTAAGTACCAAAATGTCGTTTTACAGTTTTTTATACTAGTATTTTTAGTTTTTCTTCCTCTTTCTAAATCTACAATCCAATTCCTAGGTTATATAGTTTCTGAGTTACAGATAATTTATTTATCGTAAATCCACACATCATAATCTGTTTATATTTGTATCGTATGTCACAAATTCTGGATATACGACAAAATCGCTAACACACATTTATAATACAAATGTCGTATGTCCAGCATAAACAAACATTTTGGTATATGTCCAATTTTTTTCTGTCACAAAATAAACCAATAAGATCACAGTATTTTACAACGTGAGCGGAACATATATAAAGGTTAATCGCAATTTTAGTTCAGTATCATGGTTATTATTGAATGGTGCAAATCGCGGTTATTTTTTATTTCCTATTGTTTATTTTCAATTTTTTTTTAATATGTTATTTTATTTTAAGACTACTGAATATTTGTTTTTGAAAATAAAAGATACATTCAGACGATGTTTACGAATGTTTTAGTTGCTTTCTAATTTGTACCATTAACAGTCAAACGTTCATTTTTATAAAATAATCTTGCGTCTCCTAAGGTTTTTACAAATTTTATCGTAAGTCCATAAATTTTAATGTGATTTATATATTTGTTAGTCAGAGGACGTTTGTCGTATGAGCAAATTTTTTATCGTAAGTCCATTGTTTGGTACAACTTCGAAAATTATACGACAAATTGGAAAATTGTTCGTGATTTTCCGGAAAAACTAGTGGATTTATCTAAAGTGTAGGAAGTGGTAATCAGTATATGATAGGATAGGTTTGGAATTATTCTATTAAATCAAACACTTTTCGATGTTATACTATCTAAATAAGCTTTCAAACTTAAAACTCAATTTCCCAAAAATGACATATTTGGACTTACGATAAGATAATACTGAGGCAACGAACTATTTGTGAAAAGTATAGTCGATATAAATCAGCGGTTTCATCACTTATTTTGGGGCGATTGCTCATAATTGTAAATTTTCCACACACATAACAAAAGCACTTGAGTTAAAAACACCTATCCATATTATTTATTTCACCAGATTTCACAAGACGATTTTCACTTTATTTTTTGTATTCTTTTGTCACTTTATATATTTAGATGAAAATCTTTTTATTTTTAATTTTATATTACAGTTTTTAGTTCTTACTTATTGTACCAATTTTTTAACTTTTTTAGAAATATCGATTTCGAGAATAATCTCTTCTTCGGTTTATTTTTGCTACTGTTACATAATTTATTTTGAAGCTCTTTATATACTGTAGCTAGCTAGGCGCTGCTGTTTGGTACCTCCTTTGTTTTTAAGTTATGGAGGTCGTAAATTTTATTGGGGTTTTGTGTTGATTTTGTCGCGAAGTAAATTGTGGGTGTTTTTGTTTTTGTATATTTTCAGGGTGTGAATTTTGGCCGTAATTTGACTCATGATTCATGAGAAATTCGTATACGTACAGTATACAAATGTCTCATGAGTCAAATTGGTACACCTGTCTAATTTCAGTCCTTTTTTGATTCTGTGCAAAATGGTTACATTTTTATTGAATTTAGTGTATGGTTTTCAGTTTTTATGTGTTGTACGAAACTTGATTTTATATGTACTTGTCATGTGTTCTTTGTATCTTATCTGAGATGAGCGTCTTGTTTGGCCTAAGTATGCCGAATTACAGTTGTATTTAGCCTTACCTGTGTACTTATGTTTCTCGAAACGGCAAGGTAGGAGCCGGAGTCTTCTGTGAGAAGCTTTTGCCAAAACTGACAAGACCCTGCCTTTTTGGGGAACATGCGAGAAGGCTGGGTCTACAGACGAATGACTTTGTAGAAGTTGTATGGACGAAAAGGAAGAAGAGACTTTAGATAACTTCCTATGCTCGTGTCCGGCACTATCATACAGAAGGCATTGGTATTTGGGCGTGTCCAGTGTGACCAGCCTTTCAGATCTCGCTGAATGTGGAGTGCGAGATATTTTGCGGTACGTACGTAGCTCCGAATGGTTTTGAACAGGGGTAAAGGGGAAATAGGTTCCTGTGGTATCACAACGTGGCACTCCTGGTCTAAGTGTGCGGAAGTGCCACTCCAAGCTAACCTTGGTCTAAGTAAAACACACATACATATATGGAAAAATAACACAAAAATGTGAATGTAGATGTCGTTTTTCGGTCTTCATATGTTCAGTAAAGTTGTTGGTCTTGACTTGCGCAACAACTTTGCTGAAGAACGCATAAAGAAAATCTTAATGGTTTAGGAGCTATCAACGTGAAAATGAGGGTATGTTTTGACTCAGAGCCAAAACATGTCGATAGCAATATCTCAAAAATGGGGACTAACTTTGAAATGGGACTAGCACCATTGAATTCAGCGTACTCGAATTAGATTAACCCCCCGGGTGCACAGCTTGTCACATTTTTCAACTAGCACAGTGTTATCAATTGAATAAATACTATTTGAGGGTGTTTCGTATGTAGAATTAGGTATCTAAAAATATTTTCTAATACACAACACAGTCATATACATACTCGTATATGTACATAGAAACATATAACATAATTTATAAACACATTATCATAAAAAATGAGTGCATACATAACATGTTAATTCGGTCTAAATTAGATATTTTATTATAGCAATGAAAATATTTTTTATTGCTAAATGACCTTCTTCGACGCATTAAAAATCAGTTTGAACGTATCTACATATGTTAGTACATTATTTATCATCAAGCTCGCGATGCTTCTGAAAAATATTCTTAAACGGATTATAAATTAAATTTTAACCTTTTGCACTCGTATGTCACGCTGGACTCTACAACTCGTATGTCACTCTGGAAGTGACAATACTAATTTACTCTAAACACGCTTATCAGTTTATAAAAGGTAACACTAAAAACTGTAACAAACAGGCAGTTTGTTTTTATTTTTTTGAACCCTTGCCCGGCTCGTATACACAATTGTGTATGTAAATTTCGATTAAATAAAATGAAAAAAATTATTTCTTTAACTCGAAAGGGATAAATATCTTTTGTATATGAATTGATAAAATAACAAAAATTTTATGAAATGCGCCAGACTAAAACTGAAAATAAAATATTTATACATATGTGCATTCAGTAGCGGAGGTACGTACAATAGTAACAAGTAAGTAATAGCTAGTACCACATCCGGGAAATAAACAACGATCTGTTCAAATAGAAAAGCTAAAAGCGGAAGAAAGACAACTGTTTACTTTTACGAAACATGCGACAGACATCCTTTTCTGCACGTTGGACATTGTTTAAAAAAGTACCGCACTGTAAAAGATTACCAAAACTAAAATATTTTACAAAAGTAATAAATGAAATAAATATAATACGTTCAAACCATTTTAATTCATTTAAAAAAAATACAAGTTGACACTCAACAACCTTGAAAATAAATCGAGTGCAAATTGTTAAAAAAAAGTCTTCCTTAAATGTTCAATAGTTAAACATTTAAAGGCTGAGACAATTTCGACAGGAGGAAAACGGAGCTGCACAGTGATCCCACAATATAAACTGATACTTCCAAAACAATTCTCAGATTTCGACGTGAGGAGGGTAAGGGGCGTCGGTCTAGAAGGTTAATATGCCAGCCCAAATGTCAACATCACATACACGTGGTACTCACTGCTATTAACCAACGAGGCTCTAGCAACCGATAAACGGCGGGATAACCGTACACTGAGAATCTAACAAATGGCGTTCTCTCCACTGACCCACTACTACTTTCACTGGTTAGGTTTGTAGCTGCTTCAATAACCTTGAAGCAATGAGTTTAAAACAAAAAGGAATTTTTATCCCAGGTGGTACCCCAACTGCTCAGTTGTAAGTTAAACCCACTAATGACGCCGGCTTAAAGGATTTTGGGATGAGCCTACCATTGCAAAGCCTATTCGGCGGACTTCAAAAATATCTAGCAATGAAATCGGTAAGTTAAAGAAAGAAAATGAGGAGCTGAAGAAGACCAGACTGATAGAAGTTCTGGAAACTCCTCTTACTAGCATACAGATGATGAGGAACTTGCAAGAGAAGCTGATTGAATACACAAATAAAATAAAATATCAAGGAAAAAACGAAAAGCAGAATTCGAGCCAGAAGTTGGGGAACACTCGCAAGCAAAAGTTAATGAAACTACCGAACCAATACCTGGATCTCAACAACACCAGCAACAAGAACAACGCAAGGTTGCTATGAAAACTAGGGCGCTACCGCCAATTAATGTTAAACATCTAAGTTCTAATGTCACAAACGACTATAGACTAGTGACCCTAAACAATAATGTCTGGAAAATAAACACAAGAGATCCCGATGCATACAGAGCTTTAGCCACAAAGCTCACTGAAGGTAAAGAGTGGAATATCTATGAAGACAAAAATAACCGAGAAATTAAGGTTATGGCCAGAGGTCTGCATTCCACCTGCAAGTAGGATATAATAGAATGCCTCAAAATTAAAGAACTGCAAATTGAAGACACAGTAAACATCCTTAAATGGGAGAAAATTGAAAATAGTCAAGGAAGCAAGATCATTAAAAGATAGCTCCCGCTATTCATGCTCACATTCAACAAAAGCAAAAATTTTAAAAATATATATCAAAGCAATGCTGAATATGGGGATTAAAATAGAACCACTGAAAAAGGACACGAGATTAATATCTCAATGCAAGGAATGCCTAAATTACAACCACACCCAAAAATATTGCCGGCGAGATGTTAGGTGCGTAACATGTTCCGGCGGACACAACGCGAAAGACTGTTCTGTTAGCCGAACTATAAAGGACAACACCCAGCCAACGAGGATGCGAAGTAGCGGTACAACGGCAAAGATTAAGAAATAAAACACGCCAATAGGCTCAAAACACTAACGTTATAAGATACAGGATTCCAACTACAACTAGAATGCCACCACAACCTCACCCCATAGGACCAGAGAGGAGATAACGCAGCAGTTAACTAATACCACTAAAGAAAATCCACTGGAAAGGATATTTCGAAGTAATAACGATAAATGCATGCCTAGCAAAACAAGAAAGTGATCTAGAATGCATATAAGCGACTAGAACGGCAAGAAGCAACAAATGAGCCAAATTCAATACTTTAGTAATCAAATGAACAAGACATTAAAATTGTCATTTGGAACGCGGGTGGATTGCATGTTCCAGAACCAAACACTTTTCTAAATTTACAAAAAATAGAAGTATGTCTTGTATCGGGAACTCACTTAAAAGAAACGCTAGAGGTGGATCTATCGTAATTATTAAGATTAATATTAACCATTACGAAGAGCCCGAAACAGATATAATGCAAGTTAAAACCATAAAAGGTGAATCAATCAATAATAAGGATTTGCCCCATCGTCAACAAATAGGCTCCTTTTTTTTATCTTTACAGCCAACTTTTTAAATCACTAAGACCAAATTTTATATAGGCGGTGATTTTAATGCAAGTAATACTCATTGAGGATCTAGACTTACAACCTCTAAAGAAAAGAAGATATTTAATGCAGCTCACAAGAACAACTGTGAATTTAGCTCTCGCGATAAACCCACATATTGGCCTACACCCAGGAACATCTCCATGAACAATTTCGGAATTGGCGACCATAATTTTGATAGAGTCGAAAATTTTAAATACCGAGGGTCAGTTATAACAGTTGAATGTTAAGTAGGCAGAAATAAAAGCCCAAATTGCTGCCGGACAACGAGTTTTCTACACCCAATCTAAATTATTTCGATCAAAACATCTATCGCAGTCGTGCAAGCTCACACTTTATAAAGCACTCATGAGACCAGTGCTGACTATCGGAAGCGAGAGCTGGCCGGAGCATGGCCTCTGACTGTTGATTTTACATTTGTTTTGAATTTTTGACTCAAAGAATTCTAAATAATTTTACATAACATGTAAAATTTATCCGCGGTCCAGAGCTAAGGGACTTTCGTCCCTTACTATGGGGTGGTTGGGCAGTTGATTGTCTATACCAAGTGTGTAAATATGCATCCGGAATTTACCAATAAATGGCGCCACCTGTCAATGTACCTTTCGACAAACGACGTCATCAGCGCCATTGTTTTTTTTGGCATTTGTCAACAACATCCAATTCATAACCATACAAGTTTCATACAATAATGCATGTTTTCTACGTGTTCAAAATGTCGAGTTTTATGCCTACATATTACGATTTGCGGACATCATTGATTTTTTCTTATCATTTGAAGAAAACTGCTGCAGAATCACATCGAATGCTTGCCAAAGCTTACGGTAAGCATGCTCTTGGCAAATCACAATGCCACAATTGGTTTAATAAATTCAAAAGTTGTAATTTAGCGACGAAACGAACAACGTGGGTGACCACCAAAAAGTTTGAAGACAGTGAATTGCAAGCATTGATGGATGAGGATGACGCTCAAATGCAAAAACAACACGCGGATCAATTGAATGTGTCACGAGAAGCCGTCTCCATACGTTTAAAAGTCATGGGAAAGATCCAAAAGCTGGTAAAATGGGTTCCGCATGAAAGGCAACAGGAAAATAGAAAACCCACTTGCGAAATGTAGCTCGCCAGATACAAAAGGAAATCATTTCTCCATCAAATTGTGACTGACGATGAAAAATGGATCTATTTTGAGAATCCAAAGTACAAAATGTCTTGGGTTGATCCAGAACATCCATCGACATCGACTGCAAGGTAAAATCGCTTCGGACAGAAGACAATGCTCTGTATTTGGTGGGATCAGAAAAGTGTGATTTATTTTGAGCTGCTAAAATCTGGTGAATCCGTAAATACTGAACGCTACTAAATGATCAATTTGAATCGAGCTTTGCGTGAAAAACGACCAGAATATGCTAAAAAGCAACACAAAGTGATTTTGCTTCATGACAATGCATATTACACAAAGCAAAACCGGTCATGGAAACGTTGTAAACATTTAATTGGGAAATGACTCCGCCCAATTATCACTTATTTGCAACGATGTGGCACGGGCTTGCTGAGGAACACTTCACTTCCTACGAAAATGTACGAAAATGGTTCGATAACTGGTTTGCCTCAAAAGAAGTTTTTTCGCGTGGCATCCACGCATTGAAAGAAACATAGGAAAAATGTATAACTAATAATGGGCAATACTTTGAATAAAATACTGTTAATCATTATCATACGATGTACGTGTACTTTTTACTAAAAAATTCCGGTAAGTAGGTATATCGATTATCATAGTTGATGTCACTTAGATTGACACTATATGGAGTATATTCCTACGATTGTGTAATTAATCTAGAGTACTGAAAATAGACCAATGAATGGAACAATTACAAAAAAAAACCTTTAAATTAAACAAAATAAAATATATAAGACTGTAGATGTTGTTATCTACCTACGAAAGGAAGGTCATTCATTCATTCTTTTGTCCAATTAAACTTGCGAACAACGAATATCGGATTCGTATGAAGCTCAAAATAAAGCAACTCCTCGGAGGTTGCGATATCATCGGAGTCATCAAATCCAATTGAGTTAAATGGCTCGGCCACCTTACAACGTCAACACGACAACGGATGACCAATAAAATGGTTCACCAACAACCAGCCGGAATACGTCGTAGAGGAAGACCCCGACTGCGCTGGTGTGACGACGTCGAACAAGATATACGCATCTTATGGTGTAGAAACTGGAGGACGAGAGCGACAAAATCCGAGAGCTCAAGATGTCGACAAAGTTTAGCATCAAGTGCTAAGTTTAAACTGTATAACCTGCCTAAGCAATTTTATCAAATTCTGTGAGAAAATGAGTGTTCATTCTTTATTCGAGAGATTTACCGAATATTCACGATACTACAGTAGAAATATTTGCAGACAATACAGCTATCCTAGCGGTTGAAAAAGATATATCGGAGGCAACAAGCAAACTTCAAAATGCAGTTAACATGGTGCATCTTATTAAATTGAAGCCAAATCAGTACATGCCAACTTTACAAACCAACATATAACTGGATTCCTGTGGTTCTTAACTCAAAACACATTCCATATGCAAATACAGTTACAGTGACTCTCATAATTGATCATGATTTCATAAATTTGAAGCATTTTGGTTATTGCACTACAACTACAACATATAATCGTTTGGATTTTTTTTGAGAATCATTATAAAAACAACAAAACAAAAAAAACTGTTACAAGGACAATCTGAAATACCGTTATTTTTGTTTTTCCAATTTTCTATACACATCGACTGTGTTCAATTTTTTGGTTTAGCTTGTTTTTGAGAGTAGAAGTAATATAGCGCGAGGCTTTACATCGCATTTTATAATAATTCTTGTAAATAATTTTTTTTTCTTAAAACTAAAAGTATAAAAAGTATACCTTCGAAATAAAAATAGCGTATAATATGTCTTTTCTTTGATAGATGCTTCCTCAAGTCAAAAACCGACTTTCTACAAATACGGTCCGCCAAATTGAACAATTTTTGTGAGAAGGTAAAACACATAGAGATTCCTAATATTAAACGTCTCAATAGGAGTAATATCAAAACTGCGAGAGAAACTAAACTTAAATGTCCCCAAAAACCTAGCGGGAGCTAAGCCAAAATTAACATAGCGCGCGGAACAGTTCATTATCAAAAATATTCGTAATGCAACAGTAGGAAATGCAGTAAAATTGAGGATTATTTTGTTATCCAATAATTTGGCCAATGTTTCAGCAGAAACTATTCGACGAACATTGAAGGAAGTTGGAATGAAGAGCTACGTAAACACGGAAAACCCTTACAAAACGGCACCGGCAACTTCGGCTCAATTTTGCAAAAAAATAAAAAAACTGGACGGTTTCTCAATGGGCTAAAGTAATATGGTTAGATGAGTCTAAAATTAACCGATTTGGCTCCGATGGTCGAAAGTGAACTTGGCGGAAACCTGGAGCTATTTTATTACCGCATAATGTAAATGAAACAATGAATTTTGGAGGTGGTTCCATAATTGTATGTTGTGCATGATGGCTAAAAAAAATCGAGGGTAGAATGACGTCCGAAATTTTGGAAGAAAAACTTCTTGAGAACGTGAAAAACGGCAGTATAACATAGGGGCGTTGTTTTTTATAAAGATAACGACCCCAAGCATACCGCTAAAATTAAGAAAAAATGGCTGGAGGATAAAGTTAGTAATGTTGGAGTGGCTACTTCAATCTCCCGACCTAAATCCTATAAAGCATCTCTGGGACGAACATACGAGATCTCTTGCAGATTTTCCAGACACACCGCCTATTGTAGACGATCTTTGGGATAGAGTTCAGTTAAAATGGCGAGGCATTTCAGCCGAAACAACCAGAAAGCTGGTAGAAAGTATGCCCAATAGGATTACTGCAGTTTTGAAAACCAAAGGAGGCTATACCACATATTAAATTAAGATTATAGGCTGGTCACAAAATTGATCACTTCCATGAAATATATTTTTAATTAATTATTTACATATGTGATGTCAAAATGAATTGTTTTTTTTATTTTTTAAATAAATTATTAAATAAACAGTTGAATATTAGAATGTTATAAAATCGTGATCAATTATGAGTGTTACTGGAAATACCTTGGCATAACCCTCGTTGCTAAGCTAAGATAGAAAGAACACAACAAGAAGAAAAAAGTAAAAACATCAAATATTAGAAATGTACTGGCTCATGGATAGAAATTTTGAGCTCGCATTACATAAAAAATTGCTTCGTTACAAGCAAATACTAAAACCAGTATGGACTTATGTTATCCAACTTTGGGGTTGTGCTAAGAAGACCAATGAACAAACGGTACAAAGCTTTTAAAATAAAGTATTATGCGAGGGACTGTGTTCATAGGGACTTAGAAATGTAAGACGTCACCAAGGAAATAAAGAAACAAGCAAGGCAATATTATATAATAGCAAGGTCATATGTTGGACACCACCGATGAAGTGAGAAGTCTCTAAAGGCAGAAACCGCTTGATGGGCAGTTCTAATTAGAATAAGAAAATATTTCAAAATGAGGAACCAATAAGCTAAATAAAAATCGTGCACATTTGTGTGTGGTGAACTTATATTGAAGAAAAAACAAATTGTCTGGCCGGAAAAGGGATAGATATATAAAGATTTTTTTCTCTTTTTTCACAAAAACACATTTAAAAAAAACACAAAGTGTAAAAAAAATATTAAATAATTTGATTTGATTTAAAAAATCAATCGTTTTTGCCAACGTAGAGGTCATCATCAGAATTATTTTACAACTGGAAAAGTTATGTCATTTAACTATCGAAACTCGTATTCGTAAAGTTTTAACATATTCAACGGTAACAAATTATTGAACTATTCCTTTTATACAGAATAGGTATTAACAGTATCCCTATCGGATAGATAAATAGAAAGTAATCCGGATTAAATTTTATTCATAGAGTATAACACTTTCAAACAATTTGGACACGCGCACAAGCAAAAATTGTATAAATGGGCTCTTTGCTGTTATTGTTTTGGGCATACTGTTATTTTTGTTATATGAAAGAAATGAACGAATAAAACTAATAAGTACTGTAACTAAATAATAACGGGTTTTAATTGATCGTATTTTCAAAATTAAGTTACAATAATTGACATTAGAAATAAACACATTTATAATTTGATACGCGAGGGATACGTCATTAATAAGCAAATTTCAAGGCGAAAGTGAAAATTGTTTTTGTTTGCTTATTTTTATTTACACGAATATTTGCCAGTCAATGACGACTCTATTGGCGGAAAAAATCATTCCTGCCTACACATAAAATAAAAGATTAATTCCAAAAATAATTCTTGGCGCAATAAGTAATAATATGTATGTATATCCAAACCAATACAATTGCCATTTTAACTAAGTAACAAATATCATATGATTTTGAAAATATATGCCCCCAAAAATTGATGACACTCGAAATGGTATACAAATTTACTTAGAATTTAATATATTAAAAAATACAAAGAACCTACATTTTTCGTATTACTGTCTAGCATCACCTTGAAATCATGAGAGATGCATCCCATTTTTACGAATTTATTCAACTAGATATTAAGAACATATGCGATAAACAATAATCGCTTTCCTTTATACTGTCAGTCTTGTTTACAAATAACATTTAACTCTATAAAAAGTCGTTTATATATTAATTAGGTTAATAAACTTGTTATTGTATAATAATACCTTTCATTCGGCGTGATTGCTTAGATCGTATTACGAATTGTAGTACATAATTAAGTAGTCCCGCTTTGTTTTGTCGTTACGTGACTATTCACTTGCAATGCTTAAAAATAAATAAGCGTTTGTTAATAACTCTACTGTTTTTTTATTGTTGTCACGCAGTCACGTCTATAAATAAATACATCGGCTTTAAATTTTAAGATAAAAATGTTCTGTTTTTTCTTTAATATCGAACAAAATTTGTGCCACCTTTTACAATGTCAGTTGTAGAATAGAAGAAAAAAACACTAAATATATTTACATTTATTTTGGAACGAGATGAGTTAATTTTACGTACAATTTTCAATCTTTTCACAAACATGTACGCATGTGGGTGTAGGCTTGTGCTTTAAGGTGACCCACAACATAACACGTGTATTCATTAGATATGACGTAGTGTACATACTGAAAATAAGTAACACAATGATGCCCAATCACATGTGTTATGTTGATTTTGGTGTAATTATAGATTTTAAATTTACGTTGTATGCACATTGACTAAAATAATAAGTACATATAATGAAAGGTATAACTATAAATATATTGCCAATATTGATTCGACTAGTTTAAGCCACCAACCAATTAATTTGTTTATACATAACTATTTCTCGTCACAATATGACACTCCTCCCCCGATTTCGATTGTGTTGCTTGACGAGAAAAATATAAATACCCGCAACATGATTTTACTAGTTTTGCCCAGAATTTGTGGTTCGGTTTCAAAAATCATCATATGATGTTAACAAAAACATTTAATTTATTACCTTCGCACAACGCACCACCGGTTGTTGTTTTCCCCAAATTTTTATTAATATTATTTTTAAAGATTTTCCTATGAACATACGAACTTAAAAATACACACGATAAATATTTCTTAGAAAACGAAAAAATTAAAAACAAAATGCCTCGCTGCTTATTTGTTGTAAACATTTATCAATATAATTATCATGATTTTGTGGCGATATTTTGATGTTTTGAAATCTTTCTGATATGGAGTTGAGTCATTTATTGTTTTGGTATTATTTAACTATCTAATAACATGTTGTCCAAGTTAGTAGCAATAGTTTATTAATATGGACTGACTAAAAAATAATTACGAATAAAAGAAACGGTTAATATTGAAAGTCATAACAGTCAACAGTGTCAAACGAACTTTTAAGCTAAGGCCATTACAAACAAAATATTTACATTGAAAAATATACATTTCCTTTATCACTTTGTGTAACTATAGTTTAAGATAAGATAGAAAGAATTCTCTCTCGTAACTTCACTGTGGAATTTAAATGCAACGAGCAAATTTTAATTTAATACTTTGATAAGCATGGTTATTGTAAATACGAAATGAACGGAAATTAAAGAAAGGAATGCTGAATTTATTTTATAATAATTAGTTAAGCTAAATCAAGTGGACATACGAGTTAAATCAAATCAATTTTCATTGCTCGCTATCTCTTCTTTATTTTCTTGCTTCGTTTTAAACTATTTGTTTAGTTTGACCATTGCTGATCACATCACCAATAAGTTTGATTTTAAAACTTTAATCTTTAGATATCGATAAAAATTATGTGGTATGTGTGAACTATTATAAATATCGTTAAACTATTGTCGTACTTTTTTTGTTAAACTGTCACATAATTAAAATCTTAGCCTTACTAACAATTCCGTTATAACGTTTTTTGACTAATATTCTTTAAAAGAATAAAGTGGAAAAGCATTTGAATTAGTTGATAGTTATAGTTAATCCTCCTGTGAGTGAAGAAAAAATATCTTAATTTGAGTGATTAGTACCTACATGCATTTTGTATTGAAACTTGTTTTTTCCACGTTCGTCCAAGTTGTAGCATTCCTCAATTTTAAATATGATCGTAATCTACCAATTGAACTAGAAGTTCTCATAAAATTTTAGGTTTTATTGAAAGTAAGACGTACAAAAATATACATCTAAAAGTGCATAAGAAACCCGGGTAACCACGTCACTCACATTAGGGTTAACAGATTTTGAAAATAATTACTATGCGTTACATTTGAGAACTTTATCACTAATTATAATCATTTAAAACGTCACATCATATCTACAACCTTCAAAAATTTGCACAGCAAAGATGAAAATTGAGACAGTAAATAAATACTTATTGTGTGATTAGTTCTTGGATTATCTTTATCTCTGTTCCTAGTATTAATAGAAACTTATTTATTACACAATATACAAGTTAGCTTATTATTATTTTTAAAAAGCTTAATTTAAATTCACATTTTACAAATAGTACACGAGGTTTGGTACAGGTGAACTTTTCAAAGTTCAAACTTTTCAAAGAATTAGGTCACTTACAGAAAAAATTAACAAATTGTATTTGTAATAGAAAAAAATAAAAGCAGATTGCGAACTACATATTTGCCAACCGCAACAAAGTGGCTTTCCATCCACAATCCTAATTAAAGAGCTCACTTGCTCTTTCACTAAAAGTAACACTCCAAGAATAGGAGTACATTAAATTTGGAGAAGTTTAATATTTATTTACAAATTTGCAAAGAAAAGGTTTATTAAAAGCCTCTAATACCAATGAAGTATTTTATAGCTTATTGCAGGTCATTTCCTGAATCAAAAAATTACAAATTTATTAAATTTGTGAAACCGCGTTTACAAAGATTTTATGGCGCTTTTCAATGAATTAAATCATTTTATTAAGCATTATCATTATTTCTATGATACGTGCTTTGTGGAAGATTTCACGGACCCGGTACAATCAAATTTTAATATTACTCGTAATTAAAGTTTTTTGATTTGGCTAAACAAGTATACAAGTGGTGTTCAATAAGTTCGGTAAATCCACCACGGGTTTTGAAAATTTAAAAATGTGGGAAATGTTAAACTTCTGTTGTCAAACGCGATCTTGTGATTCGAAATTGCTGTTGGTAGAATAAATAGATGATTGAAAAACAAAATAAAAATTTTCTCTTACCTTTATATTTCATATAGATTTACCGAACTTATTGAACATCGCTGGTACTCAAACACGTTTTTGAGTGTACTGTATAATAATTGTATCTTTAAATTGTCTAGTTTGGGGAAATCTTCCCAACCGCCTCTCATACTTTTCCTTTGAAATAGACGGATCTTTGACTTATACTTGTCATGTATGAGTAATTAAAATGAATATAATAAGTATGCATGTGAATAAATCTTAAAAAAAATAGCTTTACTCAATGCCATTAAAAATATCCCAATTGACATTATGGCGAATTAGACTCGAACAGAAGTGATTATAAAGAGTTTGCAAATTTTGAAGGGAATGTACGTTGCAAATCGGGCAACGGGTGGATATTAAACTATGTAATTTTCAAGGGGTGGTTCAAATAGAGAGTGGATGAGGAGCCAAATTTAAACCTCAACCAGTCAAACTTAAGAGCTTAAGTTGGGCTCCGTTTTGGGCCACTTAGAAGAGCGGTACGACCACCAAAATCACGCACGAGGTCAGTTGTTTATTTGTGACGAGAAGCCTATAAAATTTTGGTGATTGTAGCACTAACCGAAGTGGTGCAATCTGCGTGCAACTTAAGCTCTTAAGTCTGACTGGTTGAGGCTTTATCCCTACGTTTCATGCGTTCAAATAACGTACAGTTGTGTTGTTAGATATAGAAAACAATTTTGTGAATGTCCAAGGGCGGTATGTTGTACCAACACTTCGAATCGAAATTCGAAAAAAGTCGAATGGCGGTATGTTGTATCATTTTCGAAAAGCAAAAATGATACAACGTTCACTTTTTCGATTCGACTTTTTTCGATCGAAATGATGGAACATACCGCCCCAACTCTCCAACTATTTGCCAGCTGAGCAACAAAATAAGTTATAATGTGTGCTTGTTGAATTTTATTAAAAATAATTCGACGCACTCATTCCATAACCAAATTGTGTGTTTGTGTTGGAAATAAAGACGAAAAAATTTAAAACGCATTTTATCTTCTTCACACGAAGCGACACTAAAATGTTGGATAATCGATAAATTATTTTGATTAGAATTTAACTAAAAATTGAAAACAAGCTTCTTTATCAAATTACATACGCCTTCGACAATGGCCCCAAAACGATAATTTATTGCATAAAAAATTTTTATATACTGTTTGGTCCCCCTTAAACGTCAAAAATAGCATAACGATTGTGAAACCGGTAAAAAGTTGTTTACATTTTTTGTTTTTATCGTAAATAAAAATGAAAGGGACCAATTTTTTATCTAACTATCTCTTTCTAAAAAGTCATATTGGAATCAATTTATGTATACATAATTATTTACTTACTACATCAATTCAGTTTTTATTTATTTACATTTCGATCTGTAAACATAAAAATTAATTGATAACCAAATGGGATTTGTGCATAAAACAAAATGGGATAATGAAATTTTCGGCTTGAAAATGAAAGGACTGGACAAATTGTAACAACCACAAAATGAGCCGAATTATTTAATTGTAAGAAACAGCATTCAAAATGGTCCTTAAAATCAAATATTAATAATTACAAAATATTTAAACTTACCGAAATCAATAAATTGTTTAATTGAAAGTGGCGATGGATTAAATTGTGAATAGAAATCCAACATTTTTTGAATATTGGAAAATCTTGGTGGAAATAACCGCATTTTGAATAAATTTATTATATCACTTTATTACAAAAATTAAAAATGCAAAAATCACAGAAAATTTAATCAAAACCAAATAAAAAAAACAATTTAATAAGATTTGTTTAATATAAACTTTTCACTGATTTAGGTATAAAATTTAGATAAAAACTCCCATCACAATAGCTAAAATTATTGATTTTCGAACAATTTTCCATAAAACCAAGATTGATGTTGTTTAATTTAACATAATAAAATATTTGTATTTAATTTCTTTATTTTTTTTTGCTAATTTATTATTATTTTTATGTTTTAATTTTAATTCCACTTCATCAAGAAACTGTCTGAATTTAATATAAATTTAATCAACTTCCAACCATCATTCGAGTGATGTTTGTGAGAAATAAATAAAAAAAATATGAGTACTCTCATATACTTAATAGAATGTAGTACTAGATTTTGAATCGCAGTCATGCGGCACGTAGACATTTGCCGTCGTACTTCTGCGTTCGGATGATATTTTAGAAGCCGTATCACTGGAAAGTTCATATATGTATGTGCCAAAAGAAATGAAGAGTAAATACAGTGCCTATTATACTGTTTATATTGGAGGTTGAACCCAGGTTCAACCTGGGTTCAACCTCCAATATAAACACCAAAAGTTAACTTGGAGTTAACTCGACTCAATCCAAAAAATTTCTTAGGTCGAGTTAACTCTGGTTAATATAAACGCCCAGAGTCGAGTCGAAAAACAACAACAAAAAATAATCAATAAATTTAAAAATAAAAATGGCAATTTTTCATATTTTTCTTGTATAAGCGCATCTGTGTTTAAATTCGGCAGCATATTTTTGTGTTTTTTTCGATTTTTTATTTTTTTTTATTTTTTTTTTAAATATGTTTCTATGTAACTAGTTCGAAAGAAAAAAATAGAATGATTTTTTGAAGGGAAAAATTAGAATGATTTTGACAGTTATAACCTGGTTTCGACTCAACCTTAAGATAACTCTCCAATATAAACACTAGAAGTTAACTTCAAGGTTAACCTGAAGATAACTACAAGTTGACTCGACTTAGGTTCAACCTCCAATATAAACAGTATATATGATGTGTATACGGCGACCTCAATTTTTGCGTCGCAATAAAACCGGTTTCATTAGTAAATGGTACTATTCCACGGAGAAAACAGAACAATTTTGCTGAACATTTGACAAAGACAAGAACTAACATTTACAATAGAGCGACTGAAAAACAACATTGGAGAAATTTTGACATCAACAAAATGTAACCTATAAATTATTTAAAAAACATGAAATTTTCATTTTGAATGTTTAACAAAGAATTTTTTATCTCTCTTCCTGCCGTATTTTTGTATATGTTTTGAACCAACTTACACATGTGTGTATTCCTTTCAAATTTATTTTCGTCCGAAAAAATAGTGTACACCCAATTTTGTTAGTTGTACTTCAAATGAAACGAAATTTTTTATCAACAATTACATACTATGTTTTTTTACTCACACATTTATGTGGTTTGGACTTTAATAGAGCCATTTTTTTTTGTAGAAAAAGGGATATCTCAAAATGTACTAAAAATATAATATTATTTTTGAGACGACGAAAGTGATTTGAACATTTTTTTTAATTTTCGAAAACATATAAAAACTGCTCTACAATAAATATGTAAGGGGAAAATTTTAGTATCAACAAAATTTAACCTATAAACTATTTAAAAAAAAATGAAAAATCTTTATTTATAATGTTTGACAATAAATAATAATCCTTAAAAAATTACTAATAAATTAAATATTATTTACGGGACAGGCAGAATCATGTTATTTCATTTCTATATTCAATTCTCAAAAATAAATAAAAAATGCTCTGCTATAAAATACATTACATACACTAGAATTGAACAAATTTCTTTATATAAAATAAATAAAATAATAATATTTTTTTGACTTGAAACAATTTTTACACGTATATGCGAGACGGTAATATACGTGAGCGCAATCTTTATCCATAAAAATATTTTAGAAATAAAATTAAAAAGGAGTGGGGATGGTTTTTTCGTTTTGATTGCTTTAAAAAATACTAAACTTTATATTTTTTATGAAAAATTATGGCAACACAACAACAATTTGCTCAGCAAATACTCAGTAAGCTATAATCGGAAGCGCCTTTCTCTCAAATAGTCTATCTATATTTTTGTCCCGTTTTAGTTTTGCTGAGAGATTTGCTGGTAATATTTTTTCCCCGTGGAATAGTACCATAATGCCTCTACTACACCAAGAAAAATGTACTGTCAGTACAAAATACTGAAAAACCAAAAAAAGAAATATTATATAAAATTACATTCTAGTGAAGAAGACAAATGTTTCATTTTTTTTGTTGTTGTTATAGCAAGGTTTTATAGCTAAATTTTGACAACTACAAAAAACATAACCAAACAAATCTATTTTTGGTGCGGCGTGGTATTTGAAACAACTTATAATGAAAAATAATGTAATCAAAAATGACAGAAAAGACCGTTACCATAATTAACTATAAAAAAATTGATGGTACATGTGTGAGAAAAATATTTTCTATCGCTACACAATATTTCTTCGTATGTATTGAAATGTTGCCATAAAAAGTACTCTCGATATATATTTTTTAAATTTCTTATGGGTACATCACAAACACATACACAAATATTTTGTCAGTAAATTTTACTGAATTTATTTTTCGTTTCATTCTAGTATAAAGAATATCTATATTTTTATCTCGTTTCGTTTTTACTGAGTAAACTTCTATCTTTATTTTTATTTATTTTAAAAAAATTTGTGTTTTATGGATACGGTGATTATTTTGATGCTTCTTAATATTATGTTACTCTTTATGTTATGAAGAAATTACACTTGAGACAATCTCAATGTTAACTATTACGTCATTTCTACAATGACAGTTGTTACATTAGCTAACAATGTAAATCTCGTGCACGCAATTCTGGAAGTGCGTCCACGGGATTTACATTGTTCAACATTGTAACAACTGTCATTGTAGAAATGACGTAGTAGTTAACATTGAGATTTTCTCAAGTGTCAAAACAAATGAAAACAATGAAAAGTTAATTTCTTCATAACATAAGGAGTAACATATTATGGAGCATCAAAATAATCACTGTATCCATAAAACACATTTTTTTTTAAATTAATATATTAAAAATTGAATTTTGTTCTTTAAATTATTTTTCAAACCTACATCTAATTATTGTTGATAGTACAATCATGATACCTACACCATTAAAAATTACATTTCTAGAGGAAGTCTCGAGTAGGGTTCAGAATGACGTTTGTAACAATGTAGAGTTCGTGAACGAAAAACGCACGAGTTCATTGTTAAAATTTAGTTTCATGAACAATTTTGAGCTGTCATTGTTAACAATATCCCTTTATCAATAAAAAAAATAAAAAATGGCTCTATTAAAGTCCAAACCACACAAATGTGTGAGTAAAAAATCATAGTATGTATGTAATGGCGTTTATGATAAAAAAATTTCAATTGTTTTGAAGTACAACCAACACAATTGTGTGTATTTAGTTATAGTATTTTTTTTCGAACGAAAATAAGTTTGAAAGGAATACACAAATATGTAAATTGGTACAAAACACATACAAAAATTTATTTTTGACATGGTACTTTTGCCGTACCCACACAATTGTGTTAGTAAAACACCACAGGGATATTGGAACAATGTAACTCTCGTGAACGCTTTCCGGTGTAAATGGTATGTACATATGTACAATACAAAAGTACAAAATTGTACTAGACAAACGTCAAACTAAATTTAATTTTTTAAAATTAACCTTCGTTAGAAAAATAGAAAAGAAAAATACAGTGCCCGTACATAGAACTGCATCCTAAAATAATATTAATTGAAGAATAATAAATTAAGTGTTCATTTGATTAACGAATTCTAAGTAAAAATTATTACTATTTTACTGTTCAACAACAAAATATTGTTCATGCAAGTATTGAATGGCCAGTTTACGCAGTATAAGCGGTACTACACATGTGCATCTGGATTAGACCTCGTGATGTGGTAGATAATTAGCCAATCAAATGCAAATGATAGATTTGCACTTAATACTCGTACGAACTTGCCACCTTCTAATTTATCTCAAAAATTAAAGTAAATTAAATTGCGCTTGATAACGTGTGATTTTATCAAGCGAGGTTTTGACCTAAGATCTACTTACAACAAAACGATTAGATTATCTGAAAACAAGAATAATAAACCGAAAGCGGCTGGTGATTACTTTGTTTACTGCATCTTAGGAAAGGGAAATGAAGTCAAATCTGAAATTTAGTTTGGTCGTTGCTGTGAGTGAAAATTTGGGGATTGGATACAAAGGAAATTTACCGTGGCGCCTGAAGTAACTTTAAACGTATTTTAATTATGTTAATAATACATATGAATTTTTTTTTAGAAATGAATTGCAATATTTTAACCGAATGACAACTAAAGTAAATGATGCATCCAAAAAAAATGTTGTCATCATGGGAAGGAAAACATATTTTGGAATACCAGAATCAAAACGACCATTGGCAAACCGGTTAAATGTAGTATTAACAAAAAATTCGGATGAATCTGATTATCCAGGTGATGTGATTATTTGTTCGAGCTTGAATGACGCGATGGCAAAAATTCAGGAGCCTGAGATCCGTGAGCAAATTGAAAATGTTTGGATTGTCGGAGGTTTTGCGGTATACAAGGAGGCAATGACTTCAAAATTATGCTATCGTATTTATCTTACGGAGGTTAAGGCGACATTTGAATGTGATGCATTTTTCCCAGAATTTGATAAAACGCAATTTAAGTTGGTTAAAGATCCGGATGTACCCGATGGTATTCAAGAAGAAAATGGAATTCAGTATGAATATAAAATATATGAAAAACTATGAATTTATAAATACATATCCAATCTCGACAATATAATTCACCTAATTAATGATATAATTTAATAGGAAATGGGAAGCTGGATTTTTTCTTTACTGAAGACGTTAACATATTCTCACTCAAGAAAATTGCCTTTCTGCTATGTACTTATGTGTAAGGTTATATGTACTTAAAAATGCGCGGGAATAATAAGTTTACGCCAAAAGCGTTTATTACGTTCTATGAACCGAATTAAGGTTTTCGTTGAGTTTCGTCGAGTTAATAACATGGCGAGCTAATCCCTATCGTTTCCATGCTAAATTTGTTTTGAGAGTTCAGGCGGTGTTTTTCTGTCTTTATATTTTTGTTTCGTGAATAACCCGTCTTTATTTTAAATAATAATACTATATATTTTATAATAAATATGTAATAATTATACTATATAAAGTTGGTAATGGTTTAGGGCTCGTTTTTTATTTTAAATAAAGTAAACCAAATTGTAAAGTAGGTATCACATTTGTGATTCGAACGATTCTTATTTAAAATCAAATATGAATCTTGTACTCTCGTTATCGAATCGAATTCCCAAATAGCCCCCCTGAGCTTTCAATGTCTCATCGACATCATTTTCAAAGCTAATCATTAGCTTTGAAAATGATCTCGATGAGACATCGAAAGCTGTCTTTAAATTTGTTTTACTTTATTTAAAATAAAAAACGAGCCCTAAACCATTACCAACTTTATTATAGTTATTATTGGCTCAATAAATAATTTTTAATACTATGTATATGTTATGGTTAAAGTCCGAAATCGGTAAATGTCCGAAATTTTAATTTTTTAAATTCGTTTACACGATTTAAAACCGGTTGTCCAGAGGTCCAATCGTTACGAAATGTTTGTCGATCAACCCCCTACATCCCCGTAGATTCATTTATTCCCCATCAGAGGGCTAACCGTCATGAGGGGCTAAATTAGCTTCCGCGAGCCCATGAGAGTTAGTAAAGCCGTTAGTCCGTACTATTCCAAATTCCAATTTGCATTAATATCATAAAAATACTCCGTCGGGTGAAGGGTAAACCATTTCGAGAATATATGACCCTCATTTCATAGATTTCGAACCAATAAAACAGTTTTTTTCCAATTTTTATTCGGACATTTACCGATTTCGGGGTTTTACCGTAACATATATATATTTCCTATAATAATTTTTCTTTTGACAGATAGAATCCCATTTAACACAACTACTTTCGTCGAGTATTAAGAAATTTAACGAAAACTAAATCCGACTCGTTTCCATTACCATGTTTCCATGTACCGAGTTAAAACAGGGGCGGTATGTTGTACCTTCACTTGAATCGAAAAAGTGAAAGTTGTATCATTTTTGCTTTTCGAAAATGATACAACATACTGCCATTCGACTTTTTTCGAATTTCGATTCGAAGTGATGGTACAACATACCGCCCCAGGTTTAGGTTTCGTTGAGTTGAAAATTTGTTGAAGTTAACTCGTGCCGTTTCCATGAAACCGAGTTAAGTTGACAGCTATGTTAATATTTTTTTCGTAATTTAACTCATTTTCAAGTTTTATGTTAAAATATTTTTATTCAAAATCTGTATTTTAATAGTTTACAAAGAGCGTCATTTTAAAATACACGTAAAAAACATTGACAGATAGAACCTAACACAACCACACTAGTTTCGTTGAGTTTATTTGGGTTTAACGAAACTCTACCCTAATCTGCGTTTCCATGCACGTAAACCCGAGTTAACCTAGGTTAACTCTGTCATGGAAACATAGTACATGATGAGATAATCCAACCAATACCACTACAATAACAGGCCATTTTTCTATATAGAAAAATTACATGAGTTGGTATAGGTAAATACAAACAAAAACATGGGCGTCATAGGATGAACAAAAAATTAAATGGGACAAAAAAAAATCTTTACTTGTCCCAATAATTCTGGTTTATTATCTACAAACATAATTTATCTGAAGGATCACGATAAATATTGATATTTTGAGAAACATTTCCAATAAAAATATTTCCCTGCTGAGAAACTTTTCATTTACTAATTTACTGATAAAGCAACTACACAATTTTTCAATGACACGTGCGCTTATAAGTTTTTTAATTTCTCTTGGCTCTCGGCACTTGTATTATTTGTTTTGGTTTTGTTTTACGACATACAGTACCGAAGAAAAATAGTAAACTTAATTTCACACATTTTTTTGTGTAATGAATTTTAGATTAAAGGGTATAATATTTTGCATGTTACAATACAATTTTTATTTATATTCGATTGTGTTTTGTATATTATGAAAATGAAAAATAGTATAAATAATATGTTTTACCACAGCACACATAATACACAAAATTATTATGTGTGATATTCTACCTTCTCAAATTTCGATATCGTGGATAAACCGTATCCTAATTTTTAATTTTTACTGTAAATTTTACTGAAGCCCACAAAAAAATCCAATTGTCGATAAAATTGGATTTTTTTTTAGTAATTATGTACAACCAACTAAATCACGCAATTGGGCATCAATAGTATTGATTGATTAAACTGTAGTTTGGTTTATTACACCGTGTTAATTAAAAACCAAGTTTTATTTGAACAAAAATAAAACACAAAATATTTTGTTGTCATACGCAAAGACGTACCCATTGCCATGTATTTTTGTTTCGTGGTGTATGGAATTCTCATTTCTTTTTGTATTTACATATACCAACAAAATTATTACAAGAAATGACCTGTTATTGTAGTAGTATTGATCCAACCCAGTATGCAATTACCCAGTATGCAATTATTCCACTGTGTGGAAAAAACTGCTCAAATGTCGTACAAAACTCCGTACTACAAAATATCAAAGACACAAAAATATTGATTTTGGAGAAAAATAATTGTTTTTCTCTTTCCATTTCGCGGTAATATTATTTTCGTTTTATAAGTTTCGATAGTATCTTTTATTTTCAGTTTCTTCTGACAAGTCGACGTGCACGGTTGCACTACATAATTAGTTTTATTACTTTAAAGTGTTTTGTTTCATTATAATGTTTTTCGATTTGTTAAAGTAAATAATTTTAAATTTAAATATATAATAATAATTATTAACTTATTTAGTGATCGCGATGTGCAAATTTGGACTAAAAAGGTAATAGAGATCTGTCTCACAATGGCGTCGGTGCGAAATACATTTACTTAGTCAATTTTCAATGATTTTTTTTTTCAAGATCTCAATATGCTGGCGGATGCAATACAACGTGGCGGATGCAATACAAAACTCAATTTATGAAATTTAAATATGTAAATAAATTTTCTATGTTTTTTTGTACACAAATAAAAAATAATGTGAATAAAATATTAATATTTATTTTATTATAAATGGAAAATTTTGTTTTATTTCGGATAAGAATTATTATTTATTCCAATTGGAAAATATATACAAATACACGGGCCTTTTGTTTCTGTGATTTTTTTCTCTTTTTAGTTGGGATTCACACCGACACCGGAATTTTTGTGACGCTTTTCTTTGGCTGGTAGTGCGAATTTCCGTGTGCTACACATGGTTCTTTCCATAGAAGCAGTGTGGTTTTAGAACGCGAATGTAAATGGAATTCCGTCGGCATTGCATATTGGGATTGTTGGGAACTTTCACTTTTCGAATCGACTTTTTTCGATTCGATGTGATGGTTCACATCGAATCGAAAAAAGTCGATTCGAAAAAGTGAAAGTTGTATCATTTTCGACTTTTATCGGTTTTTAATCTTGCAATACTTTTACTAGAATGAAATGTCAGCAACATTTATTATTACTTTGGTTTTAAATGATAAAACTTTATCATTTATCGCGATTCGAAAATGATACATCATACCGCCATTCGACTTTTTTCGAATTTCGATTAGAAGTGATGATACAACCAGAGCCTGTACAACATACCGCCCCATATGTATATACTATTATAGAACCACTGATCTATATCCCTTTTGCTTAGAGTAAGAAGCTGAGAGAGAAAGCACATAAATCAACGGGTCGTATTTAGAATTTGTTCGATCGAAATTAAAAACTACACAAATTCACAATTATTTTTATTCGAACGCATTAATTGTTTTTATTTTCAGTAAAAATAAATTATACTTATAGTATTCCAAAACAAAAAGTAATTATGAAAAGAAAAGCACGTAGAATATGTACGTAGTAATAAGAGAAATGCGACACTGGTAATATAACATATGTGTACAAACACAAATACAAAATGAAAAACCCCACGCCGAAATCAAAATTGTTTACATAATTTTCTCTGATTTATAACTTAAATTAAGAATAAATTTACCACAAATCACTTTCTTCTTAACACAATTTACATTTTATTTTATATAAACACTTAGTAAACTTACTGATGGTAAGATACGCCTTTTTGAAATTTGTTAGGCGTATTTTTACAATTTTTGACAATACACTTCATTTCAATTAAAAGTTTGTAATTTTTTTTATCAAATGTTGCACTCACTACTACATAAACCACTAAATAATAGTGGTTTATGTAGTAGTGAGTGCAACATAGTTTAATTAATTATTTTTAAAGCACAAAATTAAGTCGTCACCACAGGTTGTCACTGCGCACGTAAATAAACAACTGATTTTGGGTTTTTCGTTTTGAAATATGAGTAAGCCATATGCTTTTTTATATAACCATCCTGCTCTGACGTGCCTCAAATGAAATAGCAAATTTTATATGGGTAAAACCCAAAGACCTGTTCTAAGAGTATAATTTTATTCCCTTTTGTGTTTTACTAACATAATTGTGTGGGTACGACAAAAGTACCATGTCAAAAATTTTTTTTGTATGTGTTTTGAACCAACTTACATATTTGTGTATTCCTTTCAAACTTATTTTCGTCCGAAAAAAACACTACAACTATACATACAATTGTGTTAGTTGTACTTCAAATCAAGCGAAATTTTTTATAAAAAACGCCATTACATACTATGATTTTTTACTCACACATTTGTGTGGTTTGGACTTTAATTAAGCTATTTTTTGGTTAAAAAAAGGATATACATTGATAATGGATACGACATCAATAAGTCAGAACAGAAATCATATAAAACAGCAAAATCTGGGAGCACTTTTTTACAGTCATATCGCTCGTTGCACCATTCCAAACTTTAATTCTTTCGTCGTGATTCTTTCTCCTTTAAAGGTCGGTATCCAGCTCGCGCTAAGATAAATTTTACATACAAATTTGACGTAAAATTTAGCTAGCGAAATAACAAAAAAATATTTAGCTCGCGATTTCGCAGATGCGGTACGCAGTTCACGCTAAAAGTTTGTAGTTATCTCACTCACATATAGACTGCGCTAGTGAAAACTCTACAAACGTTTTCGCAGCAATTTATCTGCCTAGAACGATAAAATTGAGATAAATTTTGACAGCACAACGTGAAAACTATTTTTTTTAATGGATGAACTAAATAATTCTATAGATTATGAAAGTTTTCTATAGATTATGAAAGTTTTCTATAGATTACGAATGTTTCGAATATCCAGAAGAATACTTGATTGACTACGAAAAAGTGGATACAGAAAATTTAGAAAGTGTAAAAAGGAAGCCAAAACTAAAATTTTAAGTTTTAATTTTAAATGTTTATAAAAAAACTTATTAAATAGTCGATTGAACTATATTTTTGTTTGTTGTAGGAGAAATAAAACAAACGTCAAAATTTATCTCTACATAAACTTTTTAGCTAACAATTTATCTGTAATTTAGTGGAGACTTGTGGAGACCGCCTTAAAATTTATCTTAGCGCGAGCTGGATACCTAGCTTAAGGTCGGTATCCAGCTCGCGCTAAGATAAATTTCACATGCAAGTTTGATGTAAAATTTAGCTACCGAAATAACAAAAAAATATTTAGCTCGCGATTTTGCAGGATTGCGTTCACGAGATTTACATTGTTAACTATTGTAACAACTGTCATTGTAGAAATGACGTAGTAGTTAACAATGAGATTGTCTCAAGTGTCAAAACAAATGAAAACAATAAAAAATTGATCTCTTAATTTCTTCATAACATAAAGAGTAACATAATATTATGGAGTATCAAAATAATCACCGTATCCATAAACAAAAATTTTTTTAAAATAAATATATTCAAAATTGAATTTTGTTCTTTAAATTATTTTTCAAAACTACATAATGGTTGTTGATAGTACGATCATGATAAATACACCATTAAAAATGACATTTATAGGGGCAGTCTCGAGTAGGGTTCAGAATGACATTTGTAACAATGTAGAGTTCGTGAACGAAAAAAGCACGTGGTCATTGTTACAATGTAGTTTCATGAACGATTTTGAGCTGTCATTGTTAACAATATTGTAACAATGTAACTCTCGTGAACGTGCTCCAGATGCGGTACGCAGCTGAAGTGAAAAGTTTGTAGTTATCTCATTCACATATAGACTGCGCTAGTGAAAACTCTACAAAGGTTTTCGCAGCAATTTATCTGCCTAGAACGATAAAATTGAGATAAATTTTAACAGCACAACGTGAAAACTATTTTTTTTAAAAGGATGAACTAAATAATTCTATAGATTATGAAAGTTTCGAATATCAAGAAGAATACTTGATTGACTACGAAGAAGTGGATACAGCTAAAATATCTGTATGGAAAAAGGAAGCCAAAACGGGAATTTTAACTGTTAATTTTAAATGTTTATAAAAATACTTATTAAATAGTCGATCGAACTATATTTTTGTTTGTTGTAGAAGAAATAAAACAAGCGTCAAAATGTATCTCTACACAAAAATTTTAGCTTACAATTTATGTGCAATTTAGTGGAGACTTGTGGAGACCGCGTTAAAATTTATCATAGCGCGAGCTGGATACCTAGCTTTACCAACAAAAGGTCGGTACTCAGCTCGCGCTAAGATAAATTTTACATACAAATTTGACGTAAAATTTAGCTAGCGAAATAACAAAAAAAAAATATTTAGCTCGCGATTTAGTAGATGTGGTACGCAGTTGCCGCGAAAATTTTGTAGTTATCTCATTCAAACATAGACTGCGCTAGTGAAAACTCTACAAACGTTTTCGCAGCAATTTATCTGCCTAGAACGATAAAATTGAAATAAATTTTGACAGCACAACACGAAAACTGTTTTTTTTAAATGGATGATCTAAATAATATTATAGATTATGAAAGCTTCGAATATCAAGCAGAATACTTGATTGACTACGAAGAAGTGGATACAGAACATTTAAAAAGTGGAAAACGAAAGCCAAAACTATCTAACGTTAAAAATAGAAACCTAAATCGAACGAATTGAAAACTGAAGAAAAACAAACATTATGTTTGCTGGTAGAGAAAAATCCATGTATTTGAAATAAAACAAACGTCAAGGAGAAATAAAACAAACGTCAAAATTTATCTCTACGTACATTTTTTAGCTTACTAATTTATCTGTAATTTAGTGGAGACTTGTGCAGACCGCGTTAAAATTTATTTTAGCTAAATACCTAGCTAAACTAACACGGCTTCTCCACCTGCTATCTGAATACTATTGCAATCTACTTTCTCTTTCTATCAAAATTTGCCAAGATGGAGTCTGGTGTGGCACACTTGCTATAATTTGTCGTTTTCAAATCATTCTTTTGTCGATAGTCAAGGCTACTAGTCATTTGAATAAATACTGAAAATGTCAGTAGACACCATATAAAATAGAATAAAATATGTCAAAATATGCATGCTCTATATATATGCTATCTAGTTCTGCCGACATAGCATGCATTCATAGCATACAGGTAGCATATAAATATTAGCTGTGTTCCAATGGAGAAAGCAAACTACTCACAAGTACTTGTATCTACTCGCAGCTACCCATGCTCAAATGGTGGTGTAGATGTTGAAAGTAGTTACGCATAAAATTAACGGTAGGTATTTTGGTTCAAAAAATTCTAATAGATGGCTTTGTGAGGGGTAGGCTATGTTGAAATGTCAGGACAAACAATATTTTTTGTTTACTTCTGTGAAATACCAAACGATTTTTGACATATTCTTTTCTTCGGCCGGCGTATATCATAATCAAACCGTTCCCTTCATTATAAGACCAGTTCTTACTCATTTTTGAGATTTTATTGTGGATATTAGTTAAAAAATAATAATTTTCCAAAATAAGACGACAGAAAAATTATACACATAGCTAACTTTGTACACAAAAAAGGTTATGTTTTACTTCTGTCATAGTTTTAGCTCGTTCCATTGGTTATCTACTTGCAAGTACTTGTGAGTAGCAAATTTGTCCCATTGGAACACAGCTATTATTGCGAGTCTCCACTTGCCATTTGATCGAAATTTTCTAGCATTACTAGATAGCAATTGCTGGTGGAGAGTCCATGTAAAGGATACCTAGCTAAACTAAAAACAGTTTGTTGGTAGAGCGGAAGGAAACGAGGAAAGAATCACGACGAAAAAATGAAAGTGTGGAACCGTGGATTGATACACCTCTTGCTTTAAAAAAATATTTCCGAAAGACAGGACCATATCGAGAATAGATTTAATTTCGAAATTTTCGGAAATTGGTTTTTTATTATTATAATCAATGAACAAATAATAATATGCAAATGATTTAAATTATAAATCACATTTAATTCATGTGGTACCGCTTTTGTATGCAAATTCCTTCTTGCGATGTCCCTTGATATTTCAAATGCGCACCTTCAAATATATCGAATAAAAAAGAGTTCGTATCGTCAAAATGTCAAACGTCAAAAACTCATAGGGCCAAGCCACACACGACTTCAGCTTCTGGCCTCAAACTAAGTTGTAATAGAAAATGTCTATGTATGTGTAACAAAATTGACAAAAACAAATCATTTTTGAAATGTTTTCACATACTTCGCATCGCATGTAATATATATTGTTGATAATATAATTAATTATTTAATTATAATATAGATAAGCCAAAAATGTACACATAAATTGTTCCTTCTTTCATTTCGTTTCAACGTTTATCTTATACAAATCACACAAAACTTTGTTTCATTTTATACTAATTGTATACAAGAAAATAAAAGCTACTTAAAACCACATGCGAAAAATAAACATTTTTTTATTACTACTTTGAAACGGATATCACCCCAAATTTATTTTATTGCTTTATTACTACACAACACACTCAAAAAATAAAATAAAATGAAAAAACACATTTGAAATAGAATTGAATGTTTTTTTGTATCACACTTTAAAACCTTATTTTATATATAAACACAAAATTTTATTGTATTGTTTTGTTATTGCTCTCTCGAAAATAAAATCTACATGTCAAAAGTGGCCTTCAAATATGTTTTATTCATTTTTGTTTGTGTTAGTTCGGCTTCACCGAAAATTTTTATTACGCAGTTAAAACAGATTTTGTAGGTAAGAGGAAAAAGAAAGGAAGGTGAAGCGGATCTTATGAAGCCGTGTTTTCCCTATGGGCCAAGCCACACACCAAGCCAGAAAAATCATCATATATTTGTGTTAATTATTTTCAACAAATTATATTGCATACGATGCGAAGAAGTATGCGAAAACATTTCAAAATGATTTTTTTGTCGATTTTGTTACACATACATAGACATTATCTATTACGACTTAGTTTGAACCCAGAAGTTGAAGCCGTGTGTGGCTTGGCCCATAAGAACCAGGGGCGGTATGTTCCATCACTTCGAATCGAAATTCGAAAAAAGTCGGATGTCGGTATGTTGTATCATTTTCGAAAAGCCAAAATGATACAACTTTCACTTTTTCGATTCGACTTTTTTCGATTTCGATTCGAAGTGATGGTACAACATACCGCCCCAGTTTTCGATTTTCGAAAATCAAATTATGTGAAGTTTTTCCGGAAAAAAATGTTTGATGTAAATCAAAAATATTTGATTGAAATCAATTTTTTGCGTTCTATGCGACACAAAAATGACAGATAGATTTGATTTAAATCAAATTGTAATTTTTTGAAGGATTTGATATTTTTTCGATTTGATCGACACTACCACCACCAAACATTATTATTTAAGTATTTTTTTTGCTGTGTCCAAATGTGATTTGTGTAAATTAATTTATTAAACAAATTAATAAGCGTATCTAGTATTAATTATTATATATAAACTTGTTTATGCCATAATATTGTTTTTCAACAAACACGTTGCCTGTGTTGCACAAGTGCGTTATAACAAAATATGCATAAGAAAACCAACATCAAAAGATGACCGCTAATGCGCTATTAACCTACACACTGCCAACAAGAACAACACAAAAAAATTTACGTTCTTTGGCAACTCGCAAAATTTGATTTATTTTTTGGTACGATAGAACTTCACATTAACCCATATTAGCAAAAATTAATTTTTTTTGAATAAAATATAAAATATAGTAAGTATTTCGTATGATGAATTTGGAAAACAAAAAATGGTTGGAAAAATAAAAAACAACCGTTAGGTAACTGAAATGCAAGAAAATAAAAAACTGCAAAAAATAACAAATTACCTTTAAAGTCCTTGAAATTATGTAACAAAATATAATTGCAAATGTGTTCTGTAAGATTATGGTAATTTGAATAATTCACCTGTGCACAGCTGCGATTGCAAAACCTATACTAAATATGTTTTCGAAAGGATTTTGATTTAAACAGAACATTGCAGTAAAAATATACCGTTATAAATTATCCAATTCTTTTTTTAAGAGATTTTTTGTATTGATCTACAAATAGATCGCTGGACTAATATGGGTTAAATATGTATTTGATTTTCGAAAATTTGGAATTCAAGAAAAGACAGAACATTTTTCTGTTAGTACATATATAGTTTTTGTCATGACGTATCCATGTGATATAGATCAGTGTATAGAACGAATGTAAAGTTTTTTCCCTTATTTGCTATTTCATGTGTCACACACAAGTTACAGTAGGATGGTTATACAAAAAATGTATATGGCGGCTTATATTTCAAATCAAAGCCCACTTAACTTCTTTTTGTTGTTGGCGTGGGGTTCTTATTTT
Organism: Nephrotoma flavescens; assembly: GCA_932526605.1. Classification (NCBI taxonomy): domain Eukaryota; kingdom Metazoa; phylum Arthropoda; class Insecta; order Diptera; family Tipulidae; genus Nephrotoma; species Nephrotoma flavescens. Next base: position 116,035,654 of record OW052222.1, read on the forward strand.
ATTGATATAACAGTGCCGCATTTTTCTTATTGCTTACTATGTACATATTACTACGTGCTTTTCTTTTCATAATTACTTTCTATTTTTGAATACCATAATTATTAGTTTGTAGAGAAATTATATGATAATCATATTTTGTTTTTTTTTTATGATAAGCTTAATGTGAGAAATTAAAAAGACAATAATTGAACTCAGTTGGCTTCGATGTACAAGATGTAAAATGTAGGTTAGGTTTCAGTGGTGGACACTTAGGCCATTTTTGGCCCATTGTGATACCACGCATTCACGCCACATCATTAACCCATTCACCTATTCACCTACTCACACAACTACAGTATTACCACCTGCACATTGCAAGCTCCATGTCACCCTGTACATTTGCACGGGCGGTTGGTCGGCGCTGAATTCTGCACTCCATCAGAGGGTCTTAGTTGTGTAATTGTGTTTATTAACATCACCGATTGTAATCGATGATGAAAATTCGATTTGCATCTAGCCTCTGATGGGATTCGAACCCAGTATCTCCCGGTACAAGTGCCGAAGCTTTAACCACTGCATTACTTGTCCGGTAAAATGTAAAAATAATGTTGTACATGTTAAAATGTAAAATGTAAAAATGAGTAAAAATTCAATTATTTGCTCGTTACATTTTGAAAATAATTATTTTATGCCGCACACAAAATAGAATAGGTAAATATTTTTAAGAAACGAGTCATTCTCTTCTTGTTGGTTAACTAAATTTGACCGCAATTGCTGTGTTTATACCACAGCTAAAATAGCGATGCTAAATGCAAAAGACAGCTGTAGCAACGGAATAAACACGACATTTTCATAGCTCAGCCAGCTTAAATTTTGATTTTATATGAAAAAGACATTTGTAGCATTGCCAATTTAGCTGTGGAATAAACGCAGCGAATGAAAATAATATTAAGTTAAATAGGACCAATAACTATTTATTTGGATATCCACAGGTTTAAATTTATAATATATGTACTCAAGGAAAAAACAATTAATTTTTTGTATTGTATTTCATTGCATTCGGTCGAAAAAATTTATAAATAGGGCCCTATTGTTTTATTCGCATTGTCTTTTACCATCCGAATTTGTAACGCTTACAGCTACTTACAGTGCATCTCCAATAGAATTCCTTACGACTTTTTCCTTACAGAAAATTATGAAAAAAATCATACTTTTTTCATACTTTTCTGTAAGGAAAAAGTCATAACGAACTCTATTGGGGATGCACGTTACATTCATTCCATACCGCCATTCCACACTTTGATCCTTTCGTCGTTCCACACTTTGATTCTTTCTTCGTCCGAAAAATAACACTACATATAACTATAATAATAATAAAATAATTTATATGATATAAAAAACAAATAATTATGTTAAATAATTTATATGTTATCAATTTATAAAACTTTATTCAAAATGAATTCCGTTTTAATTAAAATCCGATAAAATCCGGAAGACATGACAACCTGTAATTTTTTATATACATATTTGTGCGTGGTGGACTTCATGAAAAAAAAGAAATTCTGGCCGGAAAAGGGATATTAATAAATATTAAATCATATTAAATAAATTATTAAAATTTAAATATATTAATATAAATATTAAAATAATTACAGTTCAGAGTCGTAAAAAAATGTTGGAAAATGGTGGATATGTAATTTTTTCTTGGTGTACTCAATGGCGCTTCTGGATAATATCTATTCTATGGCTACAGTGACGAACAATTAAAAAAAATCGATTATTACGGGACACTATGACTTCATTGATAGGTATGTTATAAATATTGTAAAATACATTATATTCTTTAAAGTTCAGTTATAAGTAACCCATGATGTGTATCACTAAAGTTAATTCGTATCTCGTTTAATTTTTATTATTTATTATTATTTCAGATTTATATAGACGTCCGGGGATAGTTCGAATCACAAATATGGAGAGCGCGAAAAAGTAGGACCAAATAAAGAAATCTACCTATTTGTATGGTTGCAAATACAGTTACTTATCGGCAAATGAGTAATTTGTTTGGAATTGGTGAAGCTACGACTTAGAAAGTGGCGAATAGAGTAGCGTCGTGAATTGTAACTAATCGAACAGACAGCTGTGGCATTTCAAAATATGTCGGGAATATCTGGTGTGTTTGGTGCGAGAGACCATAGCCACATAAATATCAAACGGCCAACAGAAAACCGAATAAGATACAATAACCGAAAATGGCACTATAGAATTCAAAACAATTTATTGTAATGTACAGAAAACAAAAATTACGTTTGCACAAAAATATAAGGTTTTTTAATTTCGGATTTTTCGGTTATTCGGGTTTTTTATTAACCGCTGTGAAGTGAAATTGGTGAAGAAAGTTCGTGAGAAAGGCTGGCACTTCTGGATGACAGTAGTGGTCCCGGGGCTCGAACTGTGCACACGCCCGAGAATATTGCGGCTGTGGTCCATAGTGTAGAACAGAATCGCAGCAACTACCCATTAGTCCAGCCAGGATCAGCTTGAGCAGAAAGCTGAACAAATACCTCAGATTATTCGCATATAATGCCCAGATACTTCGCCTATAAGGCAGCAGTTGAAAGCAAATGGTCATCCGCTTCGATATCAGTTCTTTGCATGGGCCATAGGACATCGAAAAATCATCTTTTCAAACATACTGACCATGTTTTATGGCATCTAATCGACGCAACCTTTAGTTTCAGCAAGATGGTGCCCCATGCTATTCAACCGACCGACAATCGATTTCTTGCGCGCCAAATTTGACAACCGAACAATCCGCCGTTTTGGAGGTGTCAAATTTCCTGCGCCGAGCTGCGATTTGACGCCGTTGCACTTTTTTCTTTGGGGTTTCGTTAAGGTTAGATGTTATGCGGATAATCCAGAGACAGTTCGAGCTTTAAAACATAGCACTGAGACAGTTATTCGTGAAATAGACGCCGAAATCATCGATAAATTTCTTAAAAACTGGGATTACATAGGATGGCTTACGGTGAGGCCAGCAGAGGGAGCCACATGAACGAAATTATTTTTCATTCTTAAATGGGAAACTCCAATCTACACAATAAAAAAAAGTTTCCACAAAATAAAAAACGTTTTTAAAAACAAACTTGTAAATATGGCTCACCCTTTATGAGGTGTTAATACTTATATACGTTGATACCTTTACACTCGAAGCCGATGATTTACACGCTTTCGTATACTGTGATATTTTATATTTTTATAAATATAAAATATCACAGTATACGAAAGCGTGTAAATCATTTTATTTTTAATAAATAAGAGTTTGTTCTTTTCTTTTTGTGATAATTTTATTAATTTTACGTTAATTAATTTTCCCCTATTGGGTATCTAGACTTACAACCTCTAAAGGGAAAGAGTTATTTAATGCAGCTCGCAAGAACAACTGTGAATTCCTCTCTGGCGATAATCCAAGGTATTGGCCTGCTGACATACATACAATTCCAGATCTTCTTCATTTCTTTGTAACAAAAGGAGTTTTAGATGACTACACATACATTGCAAATAGTGAAGGACTATCATCTGACCACTCACATGTGATAATGAGTCTGAGTACAATGATAATAAAAAAAGATAATTCCTTTAGTTAACAAACAATAAAACCAATTGGGATTTATTCAAGAAATTAGTGGAAGATCGAACAAACCTCGGCGAATCAATTAGAACGAAGGTGCAGCTGGAAGATGAACTAGAAATATGGCTTGGGAAAGTTCACCGATTTCTCATACCAACTCTACAATGAAACATAACTATCCTGTTGAAGCCAGAGAGCTACTTAAAGAAAAACGGAATGCTCGCAAAATCTGGCAGCACTCTCGTGCACCGCAACACAAAACTATTCTTAATTTTGTGTGCAATAAATTAAAACATATAATAAAGGAAATAAAGAACGAAAGCATATCTAAGCGACTACGAGGTTTTTCTGAACTAAAGGATGACGATTACTCGCTTTGGAAAGCAACGAAGGGACTAATTAGACTAATTAGATTCAAAATGCATGTGCCGCCTATCAAGTGCGATGACGGATCCTGGGCTAAAAGTGACAAACAGAAAGTCTCTCTATTTGCTGCTTATTTAGAAGAGACTTTTCAACCGTTGCCGAGACAAACAGCAAATGAAAATATAACAGTCGTAAACAAAGTAAAAGATCTTAACAAAAGGCATATGACCTTATTGGAACTTACAACTGAAATCAATAATAACTTAAGTATCAAGGTTTGCGTAAATTAAATCAAATAATTAATGCAGCCTTCAGATGTTGGAAGGTGGTCGAACGACGGCCGAAGTAATAATGATTCCTAAACCAGGTAAACCAGGAAACGATAAAAAATTATATAGACCGATATCACTACTTCCAGTCATATCAAAAATATTTGAAAAACTGTTGCTGAAAAGACTCAATCCTATAATAGAAGAGAGATGCTTAATTCCACCACACCAATTGGGGCTTAGAGAAAAACACTCTACAGTTGAATAAGTTCGCAGAATAACGGATGTCATTGAGGATGCTATTTTCTTAGATTGTAGCTCAAGCTTACAACAAAGTTTGTCACCAAGGGCTTGAATTTAAACTGCGTCGAGACCTGCCTAATTTTATCAAATTCTTAAATGCGACATATGCTCGACACTGTAGAGTCAAATTTGAAAATGAGTACTCTGAAATAAAAAGAATATCAGCAGATATACCACAAGGTAGCGTACTTGGACCTATTCTGTTTATTCTTTATACGAGAGACTTACCGAATATTGAAGGTACTACAGTAGCAACAGCGATACAGCTATTCTAGCAGTTGGAAAAGATATTTCGGAAGCAACAAGCAAACTTCAAAATGCAGTTAACACGGTGAGCACCTGGACTAAAAAATGGCGCATCTTATTAAATGAAGTCAAATCAGTACACGTCAACTTTACAAATCAAAATGTAAACGGCATTCCCGTGGGTCTCAACTCAAACCAAATTACATATGCAAATACAGCTATACAATACATTTCTGTACGACGACTACTTGTCAATTAATTGAAGTTTCAGCGAGAAACGTATAACAAGTACATTTTTTTATCTTGCAAACTAAGCACTCTACGATAAAATTTTAAATTTCTTTATATTGTACGTCATTTTATGGAAAACATAATTTAATTTATCGCATAGTTATTTGTCGGTTCAAGCGAGATGAATCGAAAAGAACAATTACTCGTTTGCGCTACAAAAATTGTGGCTTTAGTTGAAGCCGTACTAACTTATTGTGAAATTGGGTGAATCTGTGATATGAGAGTGTCACAAAAAATAGTAATGTACAAGTACAAAACCAGATATCAAAACAGATGATAATAAATCGGTTGAAACGATCTATCAGAGTTCCGTATCAGACTGATAATTGGCGGCAACGAGGAAATTTGCATTGCAGTATGAAAACTGAACTGGGACTGGTTTAATATCCTTTTTTCGGCTACTAGTCGTAGCATTTCACGGAGGTTTGGTGATGGTTTGGATGGGCATTTCGTGGAATTACAAGACAGACTTTGAATAATACTACATCCAGCTTTCACGTCAACACAATATGTGGAAGACATTTTAAGGCTTCATATGCTTTCCATGAAAAGGCAAATTGGGCAAATCCACGCCCGGGCATTATGCATGATAATGCCCAGCCGCAGAAAACTCTAAGCACACGCCCATTTCTGCAACAGCACCGCATTAATTTAATAAACCATCCCATGAACATCTGGGCATCGCCGTTGTAGCATCAGCGTGTAGGAAAACGGACAAGACAACCAATAAATTTGCAGGAACTCCGAGATACTTAACAAGAACAAATACGAAATTGGTACAGAATTTCAGACGAATTGACTGATCGGTATTAAACTTTATACGTAAGTTTTTTTTATAATTTAGGAGGTCCGAAACCGAAGAAGAATTATAATGTTCTAATAAATTTATAGATTAAAATTTCCAGGAGGGCTAATCGTTGTAGGTTTAAGCGGAAATAAAGATTTTTTGTTAAACAAGACATAGTTCTTATCAAAATTCTGGAAAGTATTATAAATTTTGCGCATTAGAAATCAAGTGTATTCGAGATTTATGTTCATCCATGGTAAAAGAAAGTCGGGTGTTGACCACAACATTTGTTTGTATACACCTCTCCATTTTTTACTTTGAGTTGGCAGTTTTGTGTAAATAACAAACAACAAAGTAAGTATATTCGTAGTACAAATCATGAAAATATTCGACCTCCAGATTCTTGCAGATCTACCATTCCCTATGTGTGTTCGTGAGTGTGATCTGTGCAGACATATGTGAGTGTGATGTATGAAGAATTTCGTGGCACCTCCGCAGCCCAGACGTGGGCCTGGAGCGATCGTTAGGGGTGAGTCTTTAGACTCAAGATTTTTTATTAAATTGGGAAATTTCAGTGATATTTGGCCGAAATTGGGCAATCGGAAGGAGCAGCTTTTTTGTATTTGGCAAATATTTTGAAATGTATATCATTTATGAGAAAAACTACTATATGAACTAAAAAATTCTAAATTAAGTTTGTTACAATATCGGCCCTGTCAGTTTTCTAAAATTTAATCGGAAATTACAATTTTTGGCAAAAAACGGGGTTTTAACAAAAAATTCGACCTCTGTGCAGCTCAGACGGAATAAGTGATCTCGATGAAACTTCATATATAAGCTTTTTTCATAACTTGGGACGTCTCAGTGACATTTGACCAAAATTGATTATTTCATGGTTATCTTCACACGAGTTGGGAATTACCATTTAATCATGTAATATAATTTCATCTATTCATTTTATTAGTAAGTTTGTTCTGGTATGAATTGAAACTACATAGTAAACATCGGTATATGTAAATATGTAATTCTCTCTGACAAATAATGTTTGAATTTTTTAATAAATCGTGGAATCGTTCATCAGCGTAAGTAGTGCTCCGTTACCAAATCACAGAGGAATAACCACGCGCAAGAACAGATCCTTGGTGGAAAAATGTATATCGATAGAAAATTATCCATTAAAACTTGGAAGAACGCGGTTAACATACAGTATATATTACAAATTGTTGGCCTTGTCGAAGAATCAGAAATAAAATACCGGACATAAAATAATATCAGGCGGTACTGCAGAGTTATCGTATTTTATAGTGTTTGGGTATAAAGATAGAAGGCATGTGTCAAAAAAGCCAAGAATCGACCCGAAATCTATACACCTGGCATATTGGAGGGATACTGTAACCAATCTCACTGTGTGATAAGGTAACAATGGAAACAGTCGCCAAATATCGAAATTTATATATGATTAAAACACAACAATTCGGTGATGGAATGTAAAAAAGTAGGCCGTTTAAAAAATTCCTCGTGTGGGCTTACGCAGACCGTTCGCATCTGGAATGAGATCTTAAATTCAGCTCTTAAATTATTATGAAATCCACGAAAAAAATTGTGTGGGTATAAAAATATCGGAGCGCGTTGAAGTTAATTTAATCAAATATGTTACATCCGAAATATTATTTAAATTGAGCTGGGACGGCCGACTGACATCCTGTTGTGAATTGATGTGAATGAAAAATTGATCATGGAAATGTTTCTGAATAACGAAGAGTCTCAAAAGAAAATGGAAAAAATCTAAAATTGTGGTTGTGAGTGATGAAAGCATAATAAATACATATCAAATCAAATGAAAAAATAATTGTTTCGAAAAGAACGAAGAGCCAGCCGAAGGATGATATTCGGAAGATTAACTGTGGTAATATAATGTACTATCTGCGTTCTAAGAATTCCGTCTTGTCATTAAAAAAATCGGAAAAAATACCATGAGATGATCACTTACATAATAGGTAAAATAATTTTGTATTCAATATTTCAATTTCAAACGATACGTGAGCATACATTTATAAATTCGGTCATGGTTACAAGCACAAAAATGTAACACTTTTTATTTGAATTAATTTGTAAAAAGATGTTTGCAAAAAGAACTTGTCGAGATTACTAAATCACTATTGTCACAACTTTATTATGTTCCATAATATATTTTATTAACAATTAATTAATTATAGTAGTTTGAATTAAAACAATATTATTTCTCTAATTTTTCTTTTTCTTCTCGTCAATATTACCGTTATCATTCTTATTATTTTTTCGTTTATTTTTTCCTGATCTCTTACTGTTATCTTCCTTAAGAACCAGATTGTTAGAATCACTGGTCATCTTCACATCATTAATATTATTATTGTTATTAATATTGCTATTGTTATTATTATTATTTATAGTTTGAATAAAATTGTGTATTATCAATTTGTTTGAGTTGCTACAGTTCAATTTATGGCCGAACAAATTATTCCCGACGGTTCCGTTAAATCCACTGCCAAATAAATGTTTATTATTCTCATTATTAATTTTGGTTTTAAAATTTTTTAAATCCATAAGGTCGAGTATTTCCGATTTAATTTTACGTGAATTTACAAGAATATTAGTAGAATGTCGTGTTCCGACCTCATCCGGCTGCGGTGCTATCATCAATAAATTATTTCCATTTCGATCGTACTCTGAGTGCTTTGAAATTATTTTTGAACTGATCAAACAATTATTATTCGTTTTCAACTCTTTTCCGGCATTTTCACGTTTTATTATCGAATTTGGGCAATGATTCAAACTGAAATTGTTTCCGTTGAATGTGTGATCAGCTTTGAGCTCTTGTTGTTTCTGCCATTCTAGTACGTTCGTTAGTAGATGAATGTATCGGATGGCCATTCGTAATATTTCATTTTTTGATAATTTCTTGTCTGGTGGATGAGTTGGCACCAGTTTTCGCAATTCGGCAAATGCACCTGATACATTTTGTTGACGCCACCGTTCCCGTGTATTTGTAAATATTTTACGTACGACTACTTGTTGGCCATTTTTGTTGGTGGTCGTTTCCGATGTGATTGCAAAGTGATCGAATTGAGATGGATTTGAACGAGAATTTGAGGAAGTCGGACGAGAAGTTCCTATTAATAAAATATTTAAAACACAAACATTAAATTTTGGTCTATAGTTATTAATTTTCTTTCAACATTTAAATACACACATACCACGAAATTCTTCATCTTCACTGTCATTTAGAGAAAAATCTGATAATTCCTCATCTGATAATGAATCTAGATTTTGGTGTCCATTCCCAGTCAAAATCAAAGTGTTGGCGGATACATCATTATTAACTTTATTATCACTCATATTATTACCACCACTACTATTTATTTTATTATTAGCACTATTAATATTATTATTGTTTGTACTTAAACTTATTGTTGTACCAACAACAGCATTAGATGTACGACCACTAATTTCATGTATGGATGACGATGCATTTGATAGTGACGATGTGGTCGATGATAACGAGCTCGTCTCAATATTTGTGCCGTTCAATTCAATCGCAGATACTGACTGATGCTGGATGTCGTTTCTATCGATCCAATCCATATTCTGTATGTACTCCTATTTCTTTACCAATTTACGATTAGAACTATAACTATGCGTACTATTTCTGTTTATAGTTTGCTCGACATATGCAAAACAGGAAACAGTATCCACCCACGATAAGATTACGTAATATGTAGTTTTTTTTGAAATGGTAAAAAGTCAGCTGTGTATATTGCTTATATGTTGTTTTGGTGATAACACAATTAAATTTAGCTTGAGTTTAATATTTATATTTAAAAAGTATTAAATTCTGCTACAACAAATACCAACGCGCTACTTTGTAGTGGCTCAGAGAATAAATTACCTCAGACTAAAATTAAAATCCAAATTGTAAAAGGAGAAATACATTTTCACAGCAGTATAAGACACTCCCATTCGACAGTGGCAGTGGTAGAAGGGGCGAATGAATATTGTTAGTTTAATATTTTTTAAACATTAATAATAAATCAACAAAACAACGTAACAATCACACAAGTATATTCTAATAGAATTCTCATACCAGAAGTCACGAGTTCCAAACTCATCCATAATCATATTAAGGGTGTATTATACCTACCACACGTGTTATAACATCAAATCACTTCTAATTATGACTCCAGTCAACCATAAATCGGGGCAATAAAAATTAATTTCAAATTCATAAGTCATCATAATAGTGTGCTATCGCAGGATGTATTTAACTTTAGATTAAGTGACACGCGACCTTCAGGAGATAACGGATTAATAAAGTTTTGCAATGAATCACTTGAGCTGTGGTGTGATTTTTTGTTTACTTTAACTCACCCCTTAAAAATTATTTTTGGAAAAATTGATTTTTTTATTACAATAAAAAACATAACAATAAAACTTAGACACGCCCTTAAATCCTTAAATACTAAGGATATAAATAACCCCCCTTTTATTTTACCTATATATATGTACTCGTATATCCTATACCAATTGCATTACATCTTTTGTACGCATAAACCTGGGGTATATACCCAACCTAAAATTATTAGAGAAAAGCGAATCACACATCCCAACCAACACCTGCGAAGCCTGTAAACTGCTGATAAGAAAATTATTATATTATAAAAAAATGTTAACAATTTTCCAACAACAAAAAGTGTTAAACACAAAATCTCTTGATAAAAAAATTATAGTAGGGGAATGAGGACATAAAATAAAGTCAGCGATCGGTCACATTTCGAGAAAATTAATTAAAATTTTTATTGGTGGAAAATGATTAAGAAAATTATTATTAAGTAAAAGGGTATCGATTTAAAAACCTTTTCTTCGCTCGTTCACAGTAAAGAGATTCAAAGGGGATTTGTTCATCGTAATTTTTATTAATCCGATTAAATTGTCATTTATGAGATAAAATAAACATTAAACGATTTATGTATGTACTGGGATGTTGTTAAGACCCTTTTCCGGACGCTAGCCAAGGTATAATTTGTAGTCTATCGTATCGCACTTTCTTACTAATACTAAAAAAAGAGGAAACTGAACATGACAGAAAGTAACATTTTTTGGAAATTATTTGCAAAACAGGAAACAATTCGTTGAAGTAATGGAACTAAAAGTGATCTAGAATTAGTCAGCCTTAGAGTGCCACAAAGCTCTATATTGGGACCAACGCTATTTAAAATATTTATCAATGATTTGATGATGAACGACCTTATTGGGAACGTTCAAGTATACGCTGATGATATGTTAATGGGAGTATAACTTAGTATGTATTTGGATTTTTGTGCAGAAAAAACACGTTTATTTCTAAGAAATGGTAAATTTTGTTTTAGTCAAAATATTTACCATCGTTATCGTTACTTTTGACCATCTTTCTAACAATTTATGGATTCCATCGAAAAAAAATTATTTGTCTTTTGATGCGATCCATTCGTCGAGCCATTTTTTGACTTCTTCGTGGGTTCTGAAGTGCTGGTCTTGAAGATCACTTTGCATTGTTCGGAACAAATAGTAATCTGATGGGGGAAAATCTGGTGAATAGGAAGCATACGGTAGAATTTCCCATTTAAGTACTTCCAGCGTATTTTTTACTTGTTTTGCGACATGTGGTCGAGCATTGACGTGCAGCAAAATCACTTTACACTATTTGTTGGCTGGAATCGGACGATTTTCGTTCAATGCATAGTTCAAATCTATCAATTGTTGTTGGTAACGTTCACCAGTAATAGTTTCGCTCGGTTTTAGCAGCTCATAGTATACCACTCCTTTCTGATCCCACCAAACGCACAACATAACCTTACTTCCATGAATGTTTCGTTTTGCTGTTGACGTGGTTGGTTCGTAAATTCACGTTTCATCGCCAGTCACAATTTGAGACAAAAAATGCCATCTTCGGTGTCTTGTAAGCAAAGAATTACAAACCATTAAACGGTTTTCAATGTTGGCTTAATCAGTTCATGTGGTACTCATTTTCCTCCTTTTTGAATCATTTTTATGGCATGTAAACGTTTGCTTATGGCTGCTTGAGTGACATTTAATTGCTACTGTAAGTTCCTTTTCTGTTTGAACTGAGTTTTCCAGTCAAATAATGCTTCAATTCTTCATCTTCAATTTTTTTTGGTTGACCAGAACGTTCTTTGTCACTGACATCAAAATCACCACTTTTGAATCGTTTAAACCAGTTTTCGCAAGTTTGTTGAGTTGGTGCATGTTCACCATAAGTTTCTTGAAGCAAACGAAAACTTTCAGCAGTTTTTTTCTTTTGATTAAAGTAAAAAAGTAATGCTTCCCGCAAATGATGTTTTGTTGGTACGAAATTCGACATGTTTAAACGGGATTAAAAAATATGTTGTTTACGCTTTCACGAATCCAAACACTTTAAAACGCCGTAGGTGTCATTGTAAAAGAATGTTTGGTACTAAAGTTACGCCATCTCTTAGAAAATCCAAACAGCTAAGTTATACACCCAATATATTGTACCAAAATGATAAGTTGCAAGATTTTATGATTGATATGCAGACTGATTTAAATATTTTAAAAAATTGATTCAATGTCAATATGATGATTCTGAATGTAAAGTAAACAAAATACATCGTCTTTGAAAATAGAACATTAGTTAAAAATATTCTCTTAAATACTAAGTTAATCTACAATGACGAAATGTTGATTAGAGTTACTACATTTGTGTCCGGCACAAATAAGTACTTGGGTGTGCACGATATGACAGCCTTTCTGAATTCGCGGACTGTGGAGTGTGAGATATTTTACACTACATAAGTAGCTCCGGATGGTTTCAGCGGGAGTAAGGATAGATTGGATCCTGTGGTATCATAATGGGCAATTATTGGCCTAAGTGTGCGTTAGCAGCCACTCTAACCTAACCTACTACATTTACTTATCTGGAACTGGTCATAGATGCCAAACTGAAGTGGAATAGCCACGTTGAAACTATTAGGAAAAAAATTTCACCTTATATTTATATTTTAAAAAAATCAAGAAATATTTTACCTCGTAAATTATTGACCAACATTTACTAAGCGTATATTTACAGTCATCTATTATATTTAAACTCGATATGAAGTGGAGCAACAAAAACATTACTATAGAATCACTTTTTATTTTACAAAAACAAGCGATACAATTTGTATTAAATGTACTCCAACTAGTATAATATTTACCCACTTTCAACCGTTATATACTTAATTATTTTATGTTACAAAATTATAAATAACTCGATTAAGCATAATTTTAGCTTAATTTGCTCCAGCGATGTTCATGAGTATAACGTTCGACGTACTTCTTTTATTCATTGCGCTATTCCTATTCGAATAGGAATGAAATTTGTGCCCAAAGTAACAGCTAAACGATTTTTTTTATACTTGTATCGGTTGGTAAAAAATTTTAGTAAAATCAAACTAAGCATGTGATTTACTTTTATGTCATAATAAATATGTCTTATTTTTCAGATTAATCGGAGTTCATTTTTTGTATCGATGATTTGTGTCATTTTTTTCTTTATCCTTTATGCGATAAAAATACTACATTACTCCCAGAGTGACAACTCATAAAAATAAAATGATTTTATTAATTAACCGGGCGGTGAGCATTAGAACTACACGAAGAATGGGATTAATCTTATCCTACTTTTAGGTGTAATGAAATTATTCATTCCGGATTGAAACTTATATGGAATTGTTGTTGTAAAATTCACAAATAAAACCGCTAATTGATTAACAAGTATATCTGAGTGACATTCTGTCTTTGGTTCTAATAAATTATTATAATAATAGAAATCTCAAATTCAAAATATTTATTAATATTAATATTGTTGTAACTATTGTCAAATATACTATTGTATAATTCTACTTGAAGCGCATTAAACGAAAATTTGTATTTCTGCACTATGATTCCAAAGGGATCGATGCAGACGGTTTTATATTCAGTTTAAATAAGCGCTAATGTGATGATCATTTCTCTCTCTCTCTCCCTGGCACTATATCCCATCAAGAGATTTGGCAGCCTCAAATAAGGTTTCATAATCATATTTTCATTTCGGATAATGAGTGATTAATTCATTGATCCTAAAGCAGCCGTGAATTTTTTTTCCTTGTCACCACCGGGAATTGAACCCGGCACCTCCAGTCGCTGGAACAAGCATGCTAACCACTTTGCCACCGAGGCAGCAAATTTGTGATGATCATACCCAGTCTAAATGTTTTCACTTAATTTGATCAAATTTATAACACCAGAGTCTAGTGGCTGTACAATTCGATTGTTTAGTGATCGATCGGTTTTCAACAATCAACCAGGATATAAGGAATGAACAATAAGCTGGTTTTAGACCAGGACGAAGCTGTACAAACCACATTGACTAAACATCAATTAAATTCGCATCATCATCGAACAATCCATCGAATGGAGCTCACTCTTGGTAAACTTCGAACGCGCATTTGACTCCATCAACAGAAGTGTAATATGTAAGGTACTCTGAGGCGAAATAGGCCTACCGAAAAAAAAAATCGAACTCATCAAAGAAATATACAGGAATAGTGCAAATATAGTTCAAAACAAAGGGAATTAGTGTCCAATACTAGAACCCACGTGGACAGGGAGGTGTAATATCCCCACTATACTGTTCATAATAATGCTGGATACTATGACGCGGAAACTAAATAATAAATTACCGAATGGCATACATAGAACCCAATAATTAAAATCAATGATCTAAACTCCGAAGGCGATATTATACTTGCAATCGCACAAACATAGAAATATGCAGTATAAAACGATAAGTTATCAGATTTAGCACAAGAAGTCTCAAAATTAACATCAGAAAGGTAATAGCCAATATACATCAACATGAAGCCATCGAAAAAGTCGACAAGTTTATATACCTTGGTAGTACTCTAGTGACAATTGGCGAAACAGAAACAGACATTAGCCAAAGCATCATCAAATGTAGCAACACTTTCAATATGCTTCGTGAAATGTGAAATGCATCCATCAAGTTAAGAAAGACAAAGCTACGAATCTTCAATGCCTGTGTAAAACCAGCCCTGCATTATGGCTGTGAAGTAGGGAATCACAACGAGAAGATTACAATTACAAGAATACAACAGTATTTGAAAACAAATATCTTAGACGGCTGATAAAATAACAGACGAAGAACATCGGCGTAAATTGCGCGTAACATCAAGATGAAGAGATGAATAGAATACACACTGAGGAAACGGCCTAACGAATAACAAGAATGTCATTATAGTGGAAATCGAAGAGAATGAGAAAACTACTAAGGCCAGTAATAACCTGGAAAAGAACGGCGATAACTGAAGCGAAACCACTAGGCTAAACATGGAGGAACAGAAAGCATCTTATAAATCGGTGAAAAACGAGAAAAAAAAAATAAATAAAATGAAATTCAGAAAGTTTAAATCTGCTCCACAGAGCCAAATTGCAAAAATAGAAATGTTTTGAATTCCAATTGTACTGATATTGTTTTGGTTAACTGTACATTCTTATTATTTGAACAGGATGTAACTAATTTACATAAAATTCTAATTTATTTGTGATTTATACGACTTTAAGTAGATACATGGATTTCGTCAAATTTGTTAGTTTGTTGTAAAATAAACATTTATCACAACGGTTACAGCGTCGATAAGTACAATATTTAGAGAAGTTTAATCGATTAACACTAGTAAGTGTTAACACTAGTAACACAGCAAGTACCTAAATTAATATCGTTTTTGACACTCTCGAAACTCCGTTAATGGTAACAATACTCACAATTCTTATAATTCTTTTTAATTTTTATATTTTAAAAAATGTACCACACTATGTGATCTGCCACGACATGTTAGCTTACATATAGTGTAATACGTTTTATAAAATCTAAAAATAATTATTAAAATTGTGATTATTGTTACCATTAAGTATTTTTTATGTAAAATGGACTTAAATCACTTTCAAAATAAACGGCTCATTTCTTAATTCTATCGACCGCCGCAGAAGAAAAAATCGTCATTTTGGATGGTCGAAAAGAAAATGTTTGAATGAACGAACGAACGAACACCAAAGAGTACAACAACAACAGCAACTTATGTTGACCTGCAAATTTACAATGGAAAATTCGACCAATTTTCTTCATTGTGTTATAAAACATTTGGCAAAGACATATAAATTCTTATAAAGAAGAGATCAAAGAGATTCGAAAATGAACGATGAATGAATAAACTGAGTAGCATAGCACTGGGATTTCCACACTTGTATTTGAGCACAAGACATCACGTTAACAAAAAGGTGCATTAAACGAGTGTGTGCCATAATTGCATTATTTTTTAGACGGTTTGTGATAGCATTGAACATAACATGTTTAAAGTACACGTTAACTTCCTTATATATCCGAGTTTTTTATATTTGGTAAAAAATAATTTACATCTTATATATTAACACGCTTAATTTTTAGTTTGTACTCCCTTTTTAACCTATTTCCCGTGCGCATATCTTAATGAAACATATATCAGGTGAAAGGTATTTTTTCATATATGTGCAGAATATATGTTTTATTAGGGAACGTGCACGGGAAATAGGTGTAAAAGCCAAGAAACGTTTTTCCTATACTGTACATCTTATATATTAATCACAACGCAAGAATGTCATGACAAAATATGTTTGTACTGAACCGTCATTACACCGTGACAATACAGAACAAAACAGAGAACATAAAATGAATTTATATACTACAAACATTTTGGTGTTAAGAGGTGTGAGTGTAAAAATAAAATTTTATCATGGCACTCTATCGTGATGACAAAATTTTGCGAGTGATGATCGACCTTAATACTTACACAAACATAATATCTTTGGAAAGTTTGGAATAATCATTTCCGTCCGATTTCAGGCAAAAGTCATGGGATCTTTTAATTTATGAGAAAAGTTGAAGTGGGAAGTTTCGTCCCGATATGCGGTTCATTTGTATCCCAGTATATTTCGTAACCGGATAATTTATTAAGCCGTTAATTTCATGCCTTAAATAGCGTGACGTGTTTCTGCTTTTTGTGTGGTCGTAAGTCGATTTTATAATCTACATAAATGCATTACTTTTGGTTACGTTGTTAATACGAGATATGCTTTGGAAAACGTCAAAAGTATTCAAATACAAATGAAAATAACACACAAACACAGCGGTTTTTTTGTACATTTCTTATTAAATATTTAGATTAAAGTTGCGCGCCTCGGCAATTGTTTGCTTTTCCCTTTTGAGATTTTAATATTTAAAAATGACGCGTTTCGACAACATGTATGCGAGTGCATACGAAGACCAGAAGCGTGTCATTAATGAGGTCCAAAGCGCGCTCGAATCTGAAACCCTGTCAGCAAAAATCTTCTACGTTGACGCTCCCGACGAGTGTGACAAGACATTTTTATTGCAATCACTCATTGCATTTACAAAGGGGCGTGGCTTGGAGTCCATTTGCTCCGCCTTCACTGGAATCGCCACAAGCTTGATCGAAGGTGGGCGTACGCTACATAACACTTTCAAACTGCCGGTTCCAATGGATAAGTCATAAGTTTCATCAAGAAACCAAAGAAGCCAAACTCCTCGCACGCTGCCAAGTTGAAAAGCGCGCAACTCATCATGAGAGATGAGACCAGCATCATGCCAGGGGCAGCGCTCCGCCTACCCGTCGAGTTTCTCGACAAGATTGAAGGGTCCGGACTTCCGCGCCATGCCATCCCGCTAAAGGTAAACGCGATCGTTCTTTTGATGAGGAATCTAAACACTAGCAAGGGTCTTATAAATGGGGCACGCAAGCGCGTCGCAAAATAAACCGCTACAGTCTGAAATTTGAGGTGCTGACTAGCTTCCCACGCATGAAGCTCTCACCCTCGGAAGGCACCTTCTCATTTAAAATGTCTCGCCTCCAATTTCCGGTCCAGCTCGCGTTCGCCATAACCGTCAACAAGAGTCAGGGCCAAAGCTTGAAGAAGGTAGAAGTGTACTTGCTAGCCCCCGTATTTACACACAGTCAGCTATGTGTGGCCTTTTCAGGGTGCCGTAGCGTATATTAATTTTCTGTTTTTTTTGATAAACATGCATCAAATTTACATTTTAAAAATCTTCTTAATCATTTCTTAACCAAAAATTCAATAAAATGTAATCACGTGACTGATTATTCAGTCACAGGTCAGCTAGTATTATATTATTATCAAAATATGCATTAAACATTTCGTTAAACCCTTAAATGTTATGTATTTATTTAGACATAAATTTGATGACGTAACAAGCAGTATTGCCTTGTATTCTAGGTGCATTGCTACAACGATGACATTGGAAGTATCAGAAATAAATTTTGTTTTTGTTTTTTAGTGAAATGAAACATCTCTTTTGATTGTCTGTGGTAACAGCTATCGGTAGTATCCTACTTGGGCAAATAGATTTTTCTTATATATGGCAAAACATCGTTATCTCATTCAAGCTGAAATATCGGTTCTAATAATGGTTCAACAAGGCAATTCCAAATTCCTTGAAAGGTGACGTTTTAACTTGCACTTTGATACACAAAACATTAAAATCGGTGAAGAGAATAAAACATTTTAAACATGTAGATAAATAATGAAAAAATTCGATATATTTTGTAATTTTATTACGACAAAGGTAACAACGCGGCTCAGGTTTGCGAAAAAATTTGTGCTGTTTATGGAGAAGGTGTTTTATCAAAATCAGCAGCAAAGAAATGGTTCGCGCGCTTTCGTTCTGGAAATATGGATGTCAAAGATGCACCTCGCTCTGGTCGACCAACCACTGGAAAAGTCGATAAAACCATGCAGAAAATTGAAGAAGACCGGTATATAAGGAGCCATGCAATTGGTAAAGAACTAAATATTGATCACAAAACAGTTTAAACGATTTGAAAATGGCTGGATACAAAAAAAAGCTTGATGTTTGGGTACCACATGAATTAACAGTTAAAAATTGAATGGACCAGATTTCTATCTGCGAAACACAGCGGAAACGGGATTGACGCCAAGAAAGTTAATGCTGTGTGTTTGGTGCGATTGGAAAGGAATCGGGTATTGTGAGGTGCTGCTACTGGGCCAAACGATTGATTCTAATCTTTACTGTCAGAGGTCATCGTCTGTCTTTAAGGTCATCGATCAAAATGGCACATATTTGGTTTGATAAAGTTAATTTGAAATAGGAAAATTCTTTGTTACAATTACTGAAGTTACATGTTGAACCGAAATATGACCGACCGAGTTGTGAACTGAAATTTGACTGAACGAAACTTTCAGTCGAAAGTTATATGTGTTTTTCATTTTGTGACCGAGATGAAGTTTAAATGTCAAATTGCATAAAAGCAAAATTGTTTTCGTAATTGTTTTTTTTTAAATAAATCAACAGCACAAGCAACAGCAACAACATATCAACAGCGTTTAAAAAAATGATATTATTGCAAATACAAAAGTGCGGTGAAATTGAAACTCAGAACCGCAGAAAGAATCAAAAAGAATTGAGGATTGCATTCCGAAAGTGAATACGAAAATTTTTTAATTCATTACAATAAAAATAATTCTTTAATTTCAGAATAATAATTTCATATTCAATAACAAAATAATGTTTAAGGCTAACTTTATTTATTATTCTACACTTTGAAAAACTCATTCTTTTCTCCTATTTTTAAATTTTTTACCATCTAAAAGTTTTGTCACTTGCTTTTCAACCACCACACCTAATAAAACATCCACTTCTTCATCTGACCACAAATTTCTTTTTTCTCACTCATTCTGTTATTCAATTGACGATTTTCTTCTAACTTCTAACCTATAATGTCATTTCAGTCAATCCGAAGTTATCATAACCTAATGTTAACCGACTGACTCGGTCATTATTTCGGCCGCAATTTCAGTTAGGTTCCAGTTTACATGATAGACTTTTCGTTAAGTTTCAGTCGGTCATCATTTCAGTTCAACATGTAACTTCAAGGAATGCCACCCAAAAAGGTCACGAACTGTTGCTCCTACCCTTTATTATATAAATATAGCTAATCCTTCTATTTTCTTGGATTATCAAACCTCGTCCAAACTTAATTTATTGTATGAAGGTCGATGAAGAAATAATAAACATTAAATTTTAGCTCTAAATACTGTGGAAATAATGAAAACAGGTCTTTGTAGTTTCGTGTATTTCACTTGAATGAATTTATTATCAAAATCAAACGTCAAAATTAAATGCAGGGTTGCCTGATATTACAATGGAATGAATGTGGCTGTGTATTTTTAACACCCTCACTTTAAAATTCTCAAATTTCAAAACTATCAGATTATTTTATTAAATTATCATTAATTCAAATCTTAAAGAAATTTAATAAATTTTAACCAATTAAAAATATTATGTTAATTGAACAATATTTAGTAAATTAAACTTTAAAAAGAAAAAAACCTTTAGTTAAACAAATTTTATTTGATTTATCTAAATTAAATTAAACATAAATCACATTTTATTGCAAATTCATTAGTTTATTGCAAAAGACTTGCTTATCTTTCGTGATGGCCTTCGTTAAACCATTAGCAACCATTTCGTTAATCGAAATATATTTGATGTTAATGTTTAATCCTTAACTTTTTCACGTAGGAAGTGATACTTGATATCAATATGCTTAGAACGTTGTCTGAACCCATCTGATTCAGCTAATTTAATTTCTCCCTGATTGTCACAGAAAATCGTTGTCGCAGTATTGAAGTCATCATCGAATTTTGAACAAACTTGTTTCAACCAAATTACTTCCCGGTCCGTCGTTGGTTGTCTTTTGATACTACACGTTATTGCAGATTTTCAAAAAAGTCCTAACTTTCTATAACATAAAAAAACAAATATTGTTAAAAAAAATTACTATAATGGGTACTATAATTAACGATAGTTAGCCGGTAAGCGAGTGTTGTAATCGCCCGAATGTAATTCAACCATGATGTGCGAATCCAGTATTATGTACCTGCCACAAAAAAGCACATCATAAATCAAATATTAAGGTTGTTTGTCTACAATCAATACCCCTAAATTACAGGCCGCTTACACTAAATGATGACGACACGCTATGTCGACGTTTTTGTTGCTTTCTTCATTTGTTTTGTTAGTGTAAATATCTTAACACTATTATGGCGCTTTCTCGATTTACGACATAAATTGACGTCTTGTGCGAAAAATGAGAGTAGTAAGAGGCCTGTAGGCGTAGTTTAGGAGGCATTGCTACAATTAACATGATTTGCTGAAGTTAGAGGCTTGATTTAACTACTGCCTTCTACAGTACTCCCATATTAGCGAAAATGATGGAGCAACACTAAGCCGGCAGAAAAAGAAAGAAACATGAAATAATAATTTTAAAAAGTCTACTTCTAAAAAGTTTCATTGTCTCTAAATTGGTCAAAGTAGAATAGAGATTAGATTTTTTTTTTCTCTTCTCTAGACTCTCAATTTTCAATGAATGATATGGACGAGTTATTTGTGTTGTTGTAATATACCAAAACAATTAAAAAATTAACGAGAATTATCACATCGCGAAATTGTCAAAATACTGTCGTACTGTCATAATCTCTCATTTTTTTATAATTTAGGCTTTTTTCTCGCATATGCATTGTTTATGTTTTTATGTACACAGTCCTAGCGTTTAGTTGGGCAATAATGATAAAAAATATCACGATATCTTTTATCAGATTTCGCCATAAAATGCACTCATTTATCACAAAAAAACCAAGAATATTTTTGATTCTGACTGTCAAAATTTGTATACATTTGATTTGGGGGTCGATTTTTTCCAAAATTCGACGGACGACACATGACGTTTTCGTATACGTATAAGAAGTATAGTATTCAATTTTATATTAGTGTGTGTGTAGTTTTTCTATGGTCCAAATACTTGGCCAGATGATAGAAAACTGTGACGACGAAAGGACATAAGCACAAAAAAAACTGAACCGATTTGTTACCGATTCATAATTTTTGGGCTTGCATTTGCAGCAAACAAACAAATATATTTGTTTTCTGCGAATGCAAGCATCAAAAATTATCAATCGGTTCAGTTTTTTGGTGCTTATGTCCTTTCGTCGTGACAATTTTCTATCATCTCGCCAAATATTTGAGTGGTGAGTTAACACTTTGGAGGAAATGATTGCTATAACGGTCATACAATTTTTTGGATTTTTAACACGTTTGTGCAAACAACATTCATTTTTTAAGGTATAATTCGACATATTTTTCAATTCTCACAATACATTTCTTTCTTCTACGAAATATCATTGCAATTACAAAAGTTATCAAGTGTGTTCCTGAGTAGCACACACATTTAGAAAGTGTGTGTCAACGTGTTAAGAAAAAAAATTTTAACTACACATATTTCAATTTTTTTTAATGCGATGTCGAATAAATATTTTGTTTTCTAATTCTGTAGAAACTATTTTAAAACTAAAATTAAATAATTAAATAAATTTAATTTTATTTAAAGCATATCGTCGACTGAATATTGGTTTGTCGTAAACGCCATTTGCTAAAGTGTGGGAAATCGATGTTTAAAGTTTGAACGTTAATAAAAAAATAACCATCCGATCAATTTTTTTCATTTAAACGTTAAACTGTTCTTTAATTTATTCTCAACTTAGCTACATCGGAACAATGTTTCCGAATAAATCAATTAACAAACTATAGCTAAATTAACCCAGAATAAGATTGTCGTATACGCCAAATTAAGAAGAATTTGTTTTCTCGCTGTTATACGTACGACAAAAAGGCGCACGTACGACATACTAATTTGTACGAGTATAATATTAATCTAAGTTAAAAGAGAATAAAAAACTATTTTTTGTAATTCGGCTTCATTTTATTAAAAAAATAAAATATAAAATAATTTTTGGTTCTTTCGAACACAACTTCAGTCTTTCTAGGACAATCAAAATTTAAAAACTATCTAATTTTCCTCGTAGTTATACATAGTACGAAGAATTTTTGGTATCCACATTATTTTAACTTCAAAAGAAGGGCTGGAAACCAATTTGTATTTTAGGTTGGTTTGGTTTCTGGTTCCTTTCAATGATAATATTTGGTTTTGGTTTCGGTTGTATAAATTTTTAAATTTTGGTTTTGGTTTTGAAACAAAAATTTAATGGTTTTGGTTTTCATTTTTGAAAAAAATTTAAAATAATAAAACAAATAAAAAAATAAATAAGATACGCTTCCTCCAAACATAAAAAAAATCATCAAAAAATTAAATTCTAAAAACACAATAAAAAGTAAAAATTATAATAATTAAATTTTTTGATCTGCTAGAATAAACTTCAACGTGGAAAACGCTCGCTGCACCGATACTTGTGTTGCAGGGACAGCAAATAAAATGTTTGCTATTTCAGACAATTGACTATTTTTTTTAATTTATTTGGTTTCGGTTTCGGTTTTATAAAGTTTTTAATTTTGGTGTTGGTATCGGTTTTGGCTTTAGTAATTTTTTATGGTTACGGTTTTGAAAAACCGGTTTCCAGCCCTGTTCAAAAGAACTTTGTAATATGCCTGGGGTGGGATGTGATACCATCACTTTTTTCGATACTATCGAAATTTACATCTCTTTCATCACGAATAAAATTTAACGTTTTTTCATTTATCCATTACGTTGTTTCTAATGCGATCTCTACCTAATCGAAGAAAATATTATGTCGTTCTACTCTTATTCTATCACCTACGTATTTTATGAGTGATACTTTATCGAAAAACAAAAAAGAGATACATAAACAATTTATTCTAGTAGCGTGCGATCGCAATATTGAAAGCAAAATTGAAAAGCGAAATGGCGAGCAATTTTATTTTAGGGAAAAGAGATACAATATTCGATAAATATCGAAAAAAGTGATGTTACAACATCCCACCCCTGGTCATTTTAAGATATTCATAAGGTGATGACATACTTATAAGGTGACCTCTCATTAAAAACAAAATTATATCAAGGTTTTAGTTTATAGAAAATGAACGTACGA
Source organism: Nephrotoma flavescens (assembly GCA_932526605.1). Lineage (NCBI taxonomy): Eukaryota > Metazoa > Arthropoda > Insecta > Diptera > Tipulidae > Nephrotoma > Nephrotoma flavescens. The sequence continues at coordinate 116,059,607 of OW052222.1, forward strand.
CAAAACAATATTGAATGATAACAAAATGCAATTAGTATACGATATTTTATTGTACGTGCAAAATTTGGCGTTTACGACAAACTAATACGAATTAAATCAAAATTTGAAGGATATACGATAAAAATAATACTGAGTATCTCCGTAACGGGTAAAGATACGTGAAAAATGGAACCCTTTTTCAGAAAGAGCGTAACTTGAAATCTAAGGATTCATTACTAACTCAAAATCTTCAAATTGGCGTTTACGACAAACCAATATTCGATCGACGATATGTGCATTGCATTTACAAATTTTAAATTATAAATGGAAATGAATCTAGAAATGTCATATTCAAGAAAATTAAATGGCGCACATCGCACTAACACAAACACTCATACCACTACCGTTTACATGCGGTTATTTCGTCAACTTGTCGAATTTTGGAAAAAATCGACCCTTGATGGATTTATGTTATGATTTTACATGGACAGTTGCTCAACTTACAACTACTTTGTTAAAATTATTCGAAAATATGTAAATTGTTAAACTATTGTAAAAAATCAGTCAGCAATGTTTTGACGTACAGAATCAATATACATATATATTTTTTTCGATTTGATCGTTCACTCGGGTTTGACATAGAATTATACGGAGTGAAGTTAGAGTCACGAAAAATATGATGATAATTTTTATCATTTTGGTCCGACAGAATACGCCGAGTGATTTTGTTGAATATGGTTATGGGTAGTCTTTTCTTAGAAAAATTAAACAAATCACGACCAAAAAGCTTATTTAAAATTTAGACATCAAGTCTTTATTTTGTATGTATTATACTGTAATCTTTATTTCTTTTAATTGTTTATTCAAAACATATGAGAATATTAGCCGGATCACATTGGCATGCGTAAAGTATGTACTTGCAAGTACTTGTGTGTGAGTTCAATGGAACGCAAATTTGTTAGTTAGAAATAAAACATTAGAAAACAATATTTTTGATTGAGTAGTTGTGAGCAGCATAGAAGTACTTGCGACTTATAGCAAGTTCATTCGAAATGTCAGGCAAAAAAAACTTACCCGGGTTTAGCTGTCAGGGTAAAAAAACTTACACGGGTTGAGCTGTCAGGGTAACATTTTGACATTACACGTTCATTTACAAAAAAAATCTTACCCGGAAAAGTTACCCGGTGTAACTTTAAAAAATCGCGATTTTTTATCAGATTTTTACGCATACATATATACAAAAGTAAACATCACTACATAATTATCAAAACAAAGACGCTGATGCGATCACTTACCACTTCAAGCGATTCTGTGCCACATCGCTAATATTACAGTAAAACAGGATACTCATAAACGTAAATTAGATGTGCTTGAAAACTTAATTTTAAATAAGTGTTTGACGGCTGTAATCATATGAGTAGATCGTTTGTTTAAATCACTCAATTATCTCCATTTAACTTTTGAATGAATATTACAGCAATAATTTAAGCGATTTGGACGTACTACTAATGGATTCGAAAGGTGCAGATATAGGCGACCTGCTGGTACAAATGAATTTAACTAGCCACCGTAAAATGATCACACCGATGCACGGCGCCAATTGTAATCCCCTACCACAATAAGCTGAAGAGTAATAAATAATTGGATTGGCTAGATCGGACAAGACAGAATTAAATCAAATTTTTTTCCACTTTTGTCTTTTTTTTATGACAAATGAAATACATATTTTATTTTATAATAATTTATTTTATAATAATTTTATAATTTTACGCCCATTCCCACCGTTTTCTATTAAATCGAGAGCCAAAGTCCCAGGCGGGGGGTACGATTCGTTAGAATAATGCTGTTGTTAGAATTTGAAGCCCATTGTACAAACAAATCACGTGCGTATCCACTTTCAATATCGGGAGTAGAAGCTAACACGACCTTTGGGTTTGGGAAAAAAATTGAAACGAATTGTTACGGGCACTTTCAAAACTTTTCATCATTTATCACTCATTCATACATTCGATTTGTGATTTAGCAAACTCAACATTTCTTTTATGTGCGAAATTATATAATTTATTATACTATTAATTAAAAATTATTGATATTGAGTTATAAATGAATTTTTAAAATTGAAATACGGAAGACACTATTGAAAATTTTAATATTATGTTATGGACTTTGCTTCGCTGATATTTTTAAAAATACACAATTTTTTGTCTTTCTTTTCACCAATACTACTACAAAAGTCGGGTAAAATTTTTCATGTTCATTTACATAAAAACCGGGTAACTTTTTGTTGTAATTCCGAATGAACTTCACATTAGATTATACTATAGATAACGCACCAATACAAAATTTCAATTTCAAAAAACACAAACGAAACTTGAAGAACTAAAAATGTATGGGTAAGCGAGAGGTACATATGCATAAAATAGAGAAAGTGTATTTTTGTGTGACGTCAACTTGAATGAAACTTTAGTTTAAAAAATATTACAGAATAAATAAGTGCTCTATCTTATCACAATGACAAGGTGTAGTGTGTTCAAATGTGAAAACACACAGTTATAAAAAAATGGAAATTTATTTTCACAAGTAAGTTTTTTGATAGTGTTTACAAACTGTTTAACACACTGTTGTCGGGCGCTTCGCGTCGGAGCGATATGGAGGGAACGGGCGGTTTTTCGAAAAATCTTCGCGAATTTTGTCGTTACGTAAAAACACACGAACAAACGGATTGTCGCAACTTAGAATGCTTCATCGTTATTATGAAATATAGGCACTTTATGTATAAATATACAATTGAAAGTAAACGAAAAGAAAAATTTTATATTTTTCGTCAATATTATTTATTACCAAAAATTTTCAATCAAGAAATAACTTAATGCAGTAAATAATGAACACTAATAATGGTTTATAGTGTGATAGCGCTCAAAACATTTACCTCTATGAAGGAGTACGCCGCAAAATTTACAGATAAAACAACTTTCACTTCGCACTTTTTGAGATGCACACATATTATTGGTTGCCTATTTATGACGTTACCGTCTCATACCTAATCTATTGTGCGAATGTTTATACGTGCGTAGTAGTATGTGTAAATAAACGGCATAACAAACACACATGTAGTAACCCGTATTAGCTATGTTTCCCTCGTTCTACCACCAGTCCATAAAAAACGTATTATTACGTGATCCGCTCTCTATGCATAGTTTGCGAAAAACGTAATTTTACGTGTCCCGCATACAATGTGTTAATTGCCTTTTTCTGATTAACCTTTCTATTGATTTTAATAATATTACACAAATTTATAGCATATATATGCATAATTTAAATATGTTCAGTGATAAAGGTGATTTATTTTAAATTTCATTCAAAACAATAAGTGGAAACATTCGGACATAAAAACAAAAACGAAAAAAGTTGCTCTTCAATTTAGAAAATAACAGTAACTCGTAAATTGTCATTGAAAACCCAGTGGCGTAGCTAAAATTCATATATTTAATTTTTATGGGGCAGCGATTCGCTATTTAGTTGTATTTAGTTGTGTCGTTTACTTTCAAGTATAGTAAATAAATATGTACATATGATTACAAATATTCAACACCAATTGTGAATTTTAGTAGTAAAAGTATATTTTTGATTGTTAATAAATCGATTATTAATTTATATATAATTATAATTTATTAATAAATCGATTCATTTTAATGATAAAGGATATTTTAATATGTTTTAAATATTTTAGTATAACATTTAATTTATTTTTTAGCCCCCGCCCTATGAATAATTCACACCGCCATTACATGATGTTATGAAATTTATAATGTTGTTATCCCGTTTTTTTCTTTCTCTATTCCAAAAAAATATCAAAACAATAACAAAAACATTATAAAATTGATACTTCAAAATAATACTGTCGGTGTTCTATCTATAGTATAATCTAATGTGAAGTTCATTCAAAATTACAACAAAAATTTACCCGGTTTTTATGTAAATGAACATGAAAAAATTTACCCGACTTATGTAGTAGTATTGGTGAAAATAAAGACAAAAAATTATTTATTTTTAAAAATGTCAGCAAAGCAAAGTCCATAACATACTATTAAAATGTTCAATAGTGTCTTCCGTATTTCAATTTTAATAATTCATTTGTAACTCAATATCAATAATTTTTAATTAATAGTATAATAAATTATATAATTTCTCACATAAAAGAAATGTTGAGTTTGCTAAATCACAAATCGAATGTATGAATAAGTGATAAATTGATGAAAAGTTTTGAAAGTGCCCGTAACAATCCGTTTCAATTTCGGCATTTGCAGTTGTGTCACAATTTGGCAGATTTACGTAAAGTCCCGAGCCCAAAGGTCGTGTTAGCTTCTACTCCCGATATTGAAAGTGAATACGCACGTGAATGGTTTGTACAATGGGCTTCAAATTCTAACAACAGCATTATTATAACGAATCATACCCGTCGCCTGGGAAAACGGTGGGAATGGGCGTAAAATTATAAAATTATTATAAAATAAATTATTATAAAATAAAATATGTATTTCATTTTTCATAAAAAAAAGACAAAAGTGGAAAAAAATTTGATTTAATTCTGTCTTGTCCGATCTAGCCAATCCAATTATTTATTACTCTTCAGCTTATTGTGGTAGGGGATTACAATTGGCGCCGTGCATCGGTGTGATCATTTTACGGTGGCTAGTTAAATTCATTTGTACCAGCAGGTCGCCTATATCTGCACCTTTCGAATCCATTAGTAGTACGTCCAAATCGCTTAAATTATTGCTGTAATATTCATTCTAAAGTTAAATGGAGATAATTGAGTGATTTAAACAAACGATCTTCTCACATGACTACAGCTGTGACATGACTCACATAACTATAGCTTTCAAGCACATCTAATTTACGTTTATGAGTATCCTGTTTTACTGTAATATTAGCGATGTGACACAGAATCGCTTGAAATGGTAAGTGATCGGCTGTCCCATTTCCGAATTTTATTCAATGTATTAAATCCGCAATTACACTACATTTTAGCACACAAGATATTTTGAAAATACGTCGTACAAAATTACAAATCGTTCTTACAATTTTAATACATCTATGAAAAATTAAAATTAATTAGAAAATTGAATTGTACAAATGGCGCGGTGCGGTGTCTTTGTTTTGATATTTATGTTGTGACGTTTACGTTTGTATATATGTATGCGTAAAAATCTGACAAAAAATCTCGGTTTTTGAAGTTACTCGGAGTAACTTGTCCGGGTAAAATTTTTGCTGCTAATGAACGTGTAACGTCAAAATGTTACCCTGACAGCTCAACCAGTGTAAGTTTTTTTTACCCTGACAGTGAGTATACTGCAGTGGCGTTTCCTGGTTGTGCATTCAAGGTGTTCTGTTCGGATTTTGATCAGCAACAATTATTAAAATAATAATAATTTATTAAGAAAATAATATTAGAAACCTATAATTTAAAATAAAATTAAATAAAAATAAAATTTTCAATAATAAAAATAAAATTTTTAGAAATAGAATAAAAATCAAAAATTGTTTAGTCGTTCGGCGAACGACTAGAACACCAGAAAACGCCGCTGGAGTATAGTTATAGTGTTTTTTTCGGACCAAAATAAGTATGAAAGGAAAACACAAATGTGTAAGTTTGTTGAAAACGCATACAAAAGTAAATTTTTGACATGGTACTGTTGCCGTACCCACACAATTGTGTTAGTGGGCAGCAAAAGGGATATAGGATACACAATTGCGGTCTTAAGCATTAACCAGCGAGTCTTTAAGAAATTTAAGTAACAAAGCGACATCTGAAAAATGTATGTTTACTGACATTACTGACCAGCGAACCTTAAAGTACTGTTCGTTCAGTTTCGTTAAATTTGAACTGTCACTTAGCAGTCTAACAAGAGCGATAATTATCGTTCAAACTGAAGGAAACGTCAAACTATTTGCTGTGCATTCTAATGGCGGTATAGGTATGTATTGCATTTTAATATTTTATGTGTAATCATTGATATTTTTATCTGTAACTAAACCTTTATTTAAATAGGATGAAGAGCTGCGCAAGTTTTTCGATTATCTGGATATATATACCATCATGTAATTTTGTTTTATTCTTGAAAAATTATATACTCAATTCCCTTAAACGTATCACTTCATGCGACGTAACTATATATGGATCTTCCTGGTTACTAGATTTTAAAATCAAAATTTACTAAATAATTTTGCGCAAAACCCTCAATCAAAATTTCTTAAGTCTTAAGCTGTGTTTCTTATTTCCGATCTAATCGATCTGAGTACTAAAAAGTTGTTTCTTATTTCAGCTCAGATCGATCTGATCAATCTTGTTGCTGTTTCTTATTTTTCTTCAGATTGATTAGATCGATTTTTTTGATTTGTAAAAATATTCCGATTTCTCAGATTAATTTTAGTTTCACGTAATTCAAATTCAAATCTATATTGTAATTCTCATCATTTTTGTTTGTTTTTGCAAATGTTATTAAAATAGAAAGAGAAAGAATTTTTAATTATTATTTTATATTGGTTTTATTAAACAATGAAATAATTATTTTATACAACCATATTTTTTTATGGAATATTTGCAAGAAGTGGTACAATTTCACATTCGTGATGCAATTTCTTCTAAGTAATTTAGCACGTTAATATTCCCTTTGTGTTCGTATTCGGTTGTTCGTAATATTCCCTTCGTATTCGTAATTTGAATCCAACTAATAAGTAGCTATTACGAATTTATTTGTATTAATCTTGTATTTTTTGACAGTTCTATGACAGTTGATAAATTTTTTGATCTACGAAATCTGAAACCTGTTTCTTTTTTTAGATCGACCAGATCGTTCTACTTTCAGATTTCAAAATCTGCTCGATCTACGGATTTAAATAAGAAACACAGCTTTAGTTGGCTGCATTAGATTTTTTTTAAATTATTTGTCACATCAAAATTTCAAGTGATAGAAATTGTCATTTGAAGTGATAGCAGTCGATAGGAAATATTTATAAAGCAGCATACTAAGATTTAAAAAACAGCCAGAATGATTTTATTGAACAATTATTTTATAAGTTTTGATTTAATGATCTAGTAACCATGCAGATGAGTAGTCACATCACTTGAAGTGATGCGACTAGGGGAATAGGGGTGTAATTCTTATACGACCAATTATTATTAATATATGCGATAGACAATGTGTCAAACGGTGTTATGGATTCACTGGGCTATCTGTTAAAATTTCTGTAAAAAACGAGTTTCGTCAATTTCCGTAAGGTTGCATTACAGTCTTAAAGACTGGCTGGTTAATGCTTTACTTTGAAAAATTTACAACAACAATCCCATATATGAAATTCCAAATTGGAATTGTTTTAAACCAACTGTTTTGCTGGTATAGAATAATTCTATTCTACCGGTTGTAAATCAGTTACGACTTGTAATAATATTCAATATTACTCGGTCATATTACTATTTAATTAGATATATTTAGTTGTGTTTTCAAGTTTTGTTTAACTTCAAAATATAATTGTTCCCAACTAATAAAAATAAGTAAATACAATTTTATTTATTTATTTATTTTTATACAATTTACAATTTTGCAAAACCGCACACCCCATTTTGAGCATCAAAGCTCATTAATAACGAGGATGTAGTTCATAGTTTTCTCCAAAAGTTTTATGTGCAATTTACAAGGTCAATTATAAAATGAATGTAACTCATAGCCCCATTCACTATCATCTTCAAAAGTTTGCAGTTGCACTGAACTGCACTAGAAACATGCACAATCGACATGCATTTAGCCATTGTGTGATAATCAGCCAAGCAGCAAATATATCGAATTTTTGCGAATAGATAGTTTACTTGTAGCTAAACGCGAGTAAAAGCGATTATGCACTATGCGAGTAGACACTCGCTCTCGCTTTTATTTCCGTCCATGTATATTGCATAGTGAGAAGAAAGGCGAAAAGATTTATAGATTATATTTTCATACTAAAAGTAAAAAAACAAAGTTTGTTTGAATTGGATGTCGATAATATAATACATACTGCCAATGTATATTTTTATTTATCTTTTATTTTGTCATTTTCATTTTTATATTTTTTATTATTTGCATACATCTTCTTTTCAGTATTGCGGTATGATACATATGGGATGGAAAATATTTCTCGATACTATTAATTAAATTAATTAATAAACTTGCCAGAAGTCGATATCGTTCCTGGAATCTTTAGGATTAAATATTACGTCAATTAAATACATAAATAAAATTTATAAGATTAATTATTAACTACCTTGTACCATCGATGTCAAAAGGGTGTAAATCATCCCTGATGAGACCGGATAATTCTCATATTGTTTTTTTTTTATCAAAAACAATAGCAATGGACAAATTGTCTTATTAAAATATCATTAAAATCTAAAAAAAAAAATTGAACACAACACTAAACCGCAAACTGACACAAATAATTTTAAACACAAAATGACATTTTGACAGCTAAATCCATAGTTGCTCAATTTTCTCGCCTTTTACTTTTATCGATTTGTGCATAATCGCTATACAACTGTCGGACAATACTAAAAGGCGAGAAATCAAACATAAACTCGCTTCTCGCCTTTTGTGCAAAATCCTACTCCAGGTACCAAAGTAAGACCGTAAATATATAAACTAAATGATCATATAATATTCACTGTTCTCACGGTTATATTAATATTTTGTAGTGGAATACACTAAAACTTCGTATTACGTTATCTAAATAGGCGTATTCCTGAATATGGATAGGAAAAATTCAATTTATGAATTAAGAAAATCAATAAGACTTAAATGGTTCATAATTATTAATTTATTATATAATAATTTTGATTTTTGTTAACTTTGTGAAATTTTTTGCACGAGTAATAAGGAGGTAAGGTGTATTATTTTTACTTAATTATTCTGACCTCTAGTTGTCGATTTACATTGACGTCATCAGCAATATGAATGTTGTCACAGGCCAGACCCTAGGAGGCGCTGATTTAATATAATTTAGTCTAACTTCAAAATATTTTTATATTGTATATAGGTACTGTCTTCTGTATAAGTGGTCAGTTCTGACGATAAGACTACTAAAACTATTTTACCTAAGACCTTCTTGTGAAGACTTTTTGGTCGTAGGATGAACAATTTTGACCATCACTTCAAACCAAGAAAGAGAGTAATGATGGGTTAACATCGAAAGAGCAGTTTGAGTTAAACAAGAAACAGAAAAACAAGCAATATGCGGGTAAGCATCGACATACAAAAGAAGTTATTTTCAAAGTGTGCGAAGAGGTGTTATGCAAACAAGGTCGAGTAAATAAACTAACACCACCTTTTGATCCACAGCCGTATATTATAACCGATATCAAAGCATCACAAATGACGGCGCATCGTGGTGATAAACGTATTGTTCGTAACTCATCATTTTTCAAAAGATATTATCGAGGAGAGAAAAGACAGCGTCAACAAACTGATGCGGATTAATGTGTGAAGCTCTACAAATATTACAGCAATTTAGATGCATACAAAACACAAGGTTGCGGAACAACAACAAACAACAACAGACAACCAGAAATGCAACTGACGCTAAAGCATCGAACATTTTATTTGATGAGCAGCCTGATAGGCAAGATACATCACAAACTTTTATTCCAGAAAGGCCTATTAGACCAACAAGAAGGGAGCTTCCTACTAAATTTAAAATTTTTGAAATGATTATTAATTATGTTATTTTATTTGAAGTAAGGGGATAATGTAGTGTACGACATGCTTTACTTTGATATAAAATAATATTGTAGTATAGGCATACCTTAATTATGTAAGTTGGGTTAGAAGGCCCGACGTTAGAACCCTCTAAACATGGTGAATCGCAAGCGAGTCACAAGCGAGGTTATTCTTATATGAAAGGCCTCGCAAACGACTCGCCTTGGCGAGTCAAAAGCGAGTCGTTAGTGTTTCACCTGGCGTATGGAAATTAAATTGAAATTGAGCTCATGTAAATGTATTGGTAGTTCGTATTCTCTTCAAATTAGAGTCATTTACGACGTGCGGGTGAATTAAAAGCGAGTTACAGGCGAATCAAGAACGAAATGCAGGCGACGTTAAAGTGAATCATTAGCGAGCAGCTTTTTGTTTCTCAATCAATACTTTCATAAATAATGTCTGAAAAATAAAATTCAAAACTTTGGTTTCAATAAATTCGTATATATTTATTTCTAATATTTTATAAATCATTTTGTATTATGCTATATTATTAATACTATATTAACATTATTAATTAATACTACAATATTAACTATTATTAATATTTATTACATATGCACACTTATTATTATTTTTTAATATTTTTTATCAATAATCAAATTTTTCACAACTATTCCACACTAAATGCGTCAATTTAATGATAATAAACAAAATGGCTACCTTACCCATAATAAATATGCTCGCGTATACTATACTAATTTTGTATGTATTGGTGTCGTATGAAAATCTTAATTCGCTTGCGACTCGCTTTTGACTCAATTTGGCGAGGCCTCGCAAATTTCTTTAGAGGGAAGGCACGATGCAAAGAGAACAAGGTGGAATATCCCAAGTATAACAAAACGAAAGTAAAAAATGAGCATAGTATTTTCCTTTGTTTTCATCCAAAATTAACGAAACTTAAACTTCACATTATAATGATAGTGTTTGTAGCGTATACGTATTATATACATATGCGTATACAAATGGCGTTATTTAGTTTATTGTGAGAACGCTAAGTTTATAGTAACTTTTAACGATGCGGTACATTTGTCAACTTTGATATTAATTTAATTGAAGATAGGGAGGCTGTAAAACAATTGGTAATGTAAAGATTCATTCGAGATAATTTGGTACAATCTATTATATTTTGTTTTCCTATTTTATATTTAGAAATCATTATTTATGAAGCAAGATGGGAACGAACTAAAAAAGTGCATTAAGGCAAACTTTACAGAGCTGTTCACCGAAGAGCTTAGCTGCAAGTTTACGTTTAACGGTCAATAAAGATAATGTGAGGTATGGTTTACGTTACTCCGTGTTAAATTTAATAATTATAATATTATTTTCAACATTTTAGATTGTACCAAAGAGGACAAGATAAGAGGAGTATTTGTGTGGACGAAAAATGATAAAAAATATTATTTACATTTTTTCGTGAAATCTTTAAAATGCGATTAAATGAATAGGAATATTATATTGGTATAGTAATATTCAAATCTGAAAAAAAACTTTTTTTTAACTGTTCTGCGCAGCTTTCAGTGGTGTAGATATTTTTTTTATAAAAATTTTGGTGGGTCGCATTTATCTTAGATAGTAAACCTAAATAAAATAATAAATAACAATGAAAAATAATTATATTTCAGTTTTAATACACAAAGCATTCAAAATTATTATGTATTTATGTTATTAGAACCATATATCAAATGAAAATTAATAGGTCTAAAAAAATATTGCACGCCTTTTGGAAACAATGACAACATTTAATTTTGGTATGGACTAGGGAAAATAAATATCCAAATGTTATTCGTATCGCATAAAACCACAACAACATAGAAAAGCAAATTCAGTTTTCAATTTAATGGAATTTGGAATTAATTCTTAACTTATCGAATTAAATATCATTTTAATTTATAAAATCTAAACTTTGTGTTTTAATTTTATCCTAAAATTCCTATTCAATTTAAATACAAATAAATGTAAAAATGTAAGCAATAAACATGAATATTATACTTAATACATTACTGTGTATCCGCCATATTACTTCTGCGCGAGAACTGTCAGAATTCCAGCGAGATTTGAATACTACTATATGTATGTCTCTTTTTAACAAAGAGCGTAAAACAAAAAATAAATAAAACACGCCTAGCGTATAAAACAATAGATTTAAATGCGACACGAAAAAATAAAAGATAAACGACTATGTTTATTCTTCTTCTTCTTTCGATGCAGTTCTTTTCCCATCACTTATTTGTATCCCCTCCAGTTTTATGATATTTTTAAAATTAGGTTGGATACCGAAGAAAGAAAAATAAATTTTTGGGAAATGACACAAATACTAATTTAATCAGATGAACAAGTTTTGCGATAGTAAATATTCTATCAAAAATGTAAATGATTTTTAATTTCTGTTTTAAAATTATGTCAACTAAAATCATTTTGCAATTATTAAAATGAAACTCCAATACAAATCTCTAAATGTGCAATGCCAAATTTCGTTTTAAAATTTACCCAATCAATAGTTTTTCTTATTCAAGTTAGTTAGTTCATGCTGAAAATTATTTCCCGATCTTCAATAAGAATAAATAAACAAAAAAATCTGAAATTTATACATTCAATGTCATTGAAGGACATTTATATTTTGTTAAAACGACGATGTCGAATTATCTTTGTTTTGATTGATCCTTCGTAAAGCAATATTGTTCAGTCGCTTAATGTTGTGTTGGTTAGTGTATTCCAATATTTGCGTGTTTTTTTTATTTTATTTCATTAAAATAATATAAGTATGCAATTGGAAAGCACTAATTGTCTTTTATTGTTTATTGTATAGAATTTAGAAAATGTAACACACACATAAACGATTTTTGTATGTAATTTTTAATGTACACATTGTCCTATTTCATTCCTTGGATTTTAATAAATATCTAAAACCTTGTGACGAAGGGAGAAACCAGATCATTTAAAATCAGTTCATCTATTCTCTATATTACTCGTATGTATACGATCTACATGTGCATCTACTACTTTTACATAGTCATATAAATGTATGTTTGTGTTTTATATGCGCGTTTTCAAATTCGAAATTATTTTTGAATTATTGTATATACCACACGCAATAAATGAAATTCCAAAATGTTGTCATACCTAAATTATTTAGTACATATTTAATTTAGCTACAAAATTTGATTTATAATTATTCCAGTCTATATTGTGATTTTCAATATAAACAGTTGATTCAGTTTTTATTACGAAAACAAAACAAATGCCTGATAATTCAATGTTTATAAACTTATAGAAAACCTGCATACATATAAATAAATAGTTTTTTTTTGGTTTTTGTGTGTGTATATGTATATTGTGTACTTCGGTTTAATTTTTCTTCATTTGTTAAAAATTAAAAAATTCCCACTATTTCATCAATACTTTCAAAATGCAGCTCTCCTACTCTCGTTTATAATAAAATACTCCGTTATTTAAATACCAAATAGTCTGCTGCGTGTTTAATACATAGCAAACAAGAAAAAACAAATTTTTCGTTTTTTTTTTTATATTATACAGTAAGTAACTTAAAAATTTTAAAGTATCGATTTCCAATGTTTATAAATCTTTAAAATAAAAATTAATTTTTAAGTGACTTACTGTACATAATATCGACAAAAACTAATATAAATAAAATGAACAAAATACAATGAAAATGTTAAGCCCCGCCTTTTAATACCTATTTGTATTATTTTTGTTTAGTTTTTGATTATTTACTCTCCAAAATACGAAACCAAGTAAAACAGCAGGAGTCATAAACAACAGAAAGAAACAAATGTATATTCACTTTTCATAACTTTGCATTAAAATCTCAAAACAAATCCGAAATTAAAATGCATACACATGGTTTTAATGATGACAATCTCTCTCTTTATAAATTCTTGCTCAGTGATTGTACTATGAAAAAATTTACGAACTCTATCGAAACCGATTTAATATCCACAAATTACTTTTATTATATAAAAGACAAACAAGGAAAATTATTTAAAAAAAAATCGTGTAAATATTAGAAATTAAAAAACTGAATAATTTAATCGGAATGTATATATATGTATGTCCAAAGTAATCAATAATGAATTAAAATAATGAATTTAATAAATCATTTTATATTACAAAAACAAAAATATTTCTTTAAAAACATTTAATTTTACAACCAAAATTTGAAATTGCCGTTTTAACAAACACAAGCACAATTGTTCCCGCCAAATATTACTCAACACGCATGCACATGCAATAAAATATTTATAATGAGTTTCGTCAAATATAATATTGCCGATCTCATATAAATTTTTTCGACAAATTTTTTTTAAAAAGGGAACCAATGCACAGTAACCACACCATGCGGACACTTTTTTCATTAAATTTTACTTCAAAAAGTTTAGCTAAGACAACAATTTTTCGTGACATCTATACGTTTAATAAACAAAATTTTACGAAGTTTTTAAATTTTTTTATCGATCTGTATTTTTGACGATTTGCACATGCTGGATGCACATGTTGAAGTATTTACATACAGACTTGAATAAAAACGTAAACAAGAAGCAAGATCAACTTTGAATTTTATCAATGGTTTTTAGTTTTCGTAAAATATTATTTTTTTTGTTTTGTGTCCTTTTAAAACAAAATTATGTTTTGTGTCTTATATTCCCTATGTACCTTATGAATGAACTGTGAAAATATTTTATGATACGAGACTCCATTAAAAAGAAGTTTTTGTAAATAAGACTTATTATTATTGTTTTAAATTGAATCAAAATAATTTTCTTCGAGTTATATGCAACATTGTTATTCGTATTATTAAGCGATAATTTGTTAATCCGTGGATAATTGATAGTAGGGATAATAAATATGTAGATATAATTTTTTAATTTTAAAACTAAGGAAGCATACATGTGCTAATTTTATCTTGTCCTTATGAGTGTGTATTTTAAAAACGCATATGAACAAAATCGGCCTTGAACTAGTTTATGAACTAGACATTTTTGTTTTATAAACTTATTCTTAGTGTGGAATACCATCGATGACGTAAACTAGCTCAGCGTTGCACTTTTTTATTTATTTATTCTTGCATCGATTGGTTTTGATACCGAAAAAAATCTGAGAATGATAAAATTTCATAGGGATCCGTACATAACTGCATATTTTAAAATAGCATTTCTCAAAACGCCATATTTAAAAACTGCATAAGGTACAAAATTGCATTTTTCAAAACTGCATATTTCAAAACTGCATAAGGTACGAAACGGCATAAGGTACAAAATTGCATTTTTCAAAACTGCATATTTCAAAACGGCATAAGGTACGAAGCGACATAAGGTACAAAATTGCATTTTTCAAAACTGCATATTTCAAAACGGCATAAGGGTTAAAAGAGCATTTTTCAAAACGTCATTTTTCTAACCGACATATTTTAAAACGACATTTTTCAGAATGGCATTTTTTAAAACTGCATTTTTCAAAACGGCATAGGTACAAAATGGCATTTTTCAAAACGGCATTTTCCAAAATAGCATTTTTTAAAACTGCATATTTCAAAACGGCATAGGTACAAAACTGCATTTTTCAAAATTGCACAAGACAGAATGAAATATTTTAATCGATTATGAATCTAGAATTAACTTTTCATTAATATCTGGAATATGACCAACAGGTACGGTTATTTATTACACGATGAAATGTGAGATGAATGAAATTTTTGAACATTTGTGAACGATTCTTGGATTAAATTCTAGGATAAAGTCAAATGAAAAGGAACTTGACTATTTCTTTGTCGAGTAAGATTTAATTTCACATGTTAAGGTTTAGTATAGGTATGTTATAAGAAAGGACCTTCATGGAAATTAGAAATTATTTGAAGATTTAGTATGCATATAATATTCTCCTTCGCCTAAATTTTTCTACCTATGTCGTTTCGAAAAATAAAATTTTGAAAAATGCCGTTTTGAAAAATGTCTTTTTAAAAAATGTCGTTTTAAGAAATGCCGTTTTGAAAAATGCCGTTTTGTACCTATGTCGTTTTGAAACATGCAATTTTGAAAAATGCCGTTTTAAAAAATTCCATTTTGTAAAATGTCTTTTTAAAAAATGCAGTTTAGAAAAATGCCGTTTTGAAAACTGCAGTTTAGAAAAATGCCGTTTTGAAATATGCAGTTTTGAAAAATGCAATTTTGTACCTTATGCCGTTTTGAAATATGCAGTTTTGAAAAATGCAATTTTGTACCTTATGCCGTTTTGTACCTTATGCAGTTTGAAATATGCAATTTTGAGAAATGTCGTTTTAAAAAATGTCATTTTAAAATATGCAATTTCGACCTGGACCCATATTTACACATACGAGTATGACGACGAATTATATTAATTTGATGCTACTTAGCAACAGTGGGCGAAGTGCAACGGAAATACCTACTAAAATGTATCGAATATTGCAGCAACAATGAAACTGCGTTTCAAACTTATAATTAATTGTCATTGTTGCCGCATCCCAAAATTACCATATACAGTTTTATCAATTTCCCTTATCCTAACGAAGTTAAATTTCCATTCTTCGCTATTTTTCGTTGGCAGTCGTGCATTATATTTTTTGTGCTCGAATATTATTTTGTTGTTCTCTGTTTAATAAAAATATAAACAATGGTACGCCTACAAAAAAATTACCGATGAGATATTTAAACGTTTAACATTATTAGGTTGAGACGAAATGGTCGGTATAATTTTGGGATGTGCATGACATGAATGGAGATGGAACAAACGTTTTATGATGTAATTTACAGGTACAAAAAAATTCTGGTAATGATTAGTATTTGTGACATTCGTTACATTTTAGTAGGAGTTTCGGTTGTACTCTGCACAGTATTCCAAAATATATAAATGCGTCAATTAAATGTTTATTATACCTTATTCTTAAAAAACAGTCCGTTTGGCTGATCAATCAATCAATGGACAAGACCATTAAAAAAGGAAAAACCGCAATCAAAATTATAGTGACGACGAAAGCTAGCAACGCTATATATCTTGAAACTTATATCTTTGAAATTAATTTTTTCCAGATTTCGGAATATATTAGGCCTACAAAATAAATTTATTTTAAATGAAATGATATAACGTTTAAAACCTTATTTCACCAAAGTTCGACATCTATATAGCCCAGTCGGATTGACTATTCTGAATAAATTCAACATACTTAACATTTGTAAGTTGTATTAATTGCGAGATTCTTGCGAAGTTTAGTGGAAATCTGTGTACCAGAAGTGGCAGCTTCCACGGGGGCTTTTTCAATTTCTTCACTGATGTTAAAAAGTTATAGATTTAATTATTAAGTTTTCAACAAGGGTTGATTTTGTTGATTTTCTGAAATTTACGCAGGAGTTGTGATTTTTGATTCTGCAAAACAGTTTTACCAAAAGAAAAGTAACTTTAATTTTTCGCTTTAGAAATCAAGTGGGGTGTATTCGAGATCTATGTATACATTCGTGGTAAAAAAAAGTCTGGTGTTGGCCACAATATATTCACCACTCTAATTGTTTACAAGTTTTTCTGCATCAATGCACTTTGTGCCAATAATATTTGCCACGGAGACGCCGGCGTTCTTGCGTAATGCTTACAAAAAATGTCAACAAAAGTTTCCTTTATATAATATACTCGAAAATGTTAGGAACATGGTTACTTATAACTCGTATTATGAAATTTTACTGGAAATAAAATAATAAATTTTAATTTTCATCCCAAGCTTCTTTCTTTTATTGCACCAATTTTAAAAATTCATAAAATTAATTCATAAAAATAACAATCGTTAAATAATCCAAACGTAATCATTTAGTAAATTTGGTTATGCAACCAGTTCCAACTTATTATTTTAAAACAAAAAATCTATATACATATATGGAAATGTAAATCTAAAACCTGATTCTATTTCCTGCCAAACAAATTAGATTTTTCATTTTGAATTAATATTAGTGAACTATTTCCATGTTCCGGGAAATCGCTTAAATAAGTGAAATAATCCCACCAACCAACTAAGTTAAAATTATTCATTCGATGAATTTTTCGTAATCAGCAATAACTTTAAGGATCAAATATCCAGATATCATTACATAAATAAGTCAATCGTCTGTTCAACCGCTAAGAAATATTAAAGAATTTAAGATTTATTTAATTTGCCCATATTTCATACTTAAATCGTTAAACAAATTTGCTACCTGCCTTTTAATATTATTAATGTATATTACATCTTGTAATTTGTATGTTATGTTAATTATCGTTTATATATTAGCATTAGAATAAATTGCAGTCGAGAGTACACGATCAACGTAAAAAATAAGAAGAAACAAAATAAGAATTTAAAATTTCGTTTTTCTGTTTAAAGGGAAAATAATTTAATTCCTCGGAAAAATAATTTTGTAGAAACAATACATTTATAATACTGGACGTTTTTAAATAGTTAAAAGTTTATTGCACATACATCATAAGAAAAAATAAAAAATTATTTTCATAACATTCATTCATTTAAAAAGCAAAACTAATCGATGCAAGAATAAATAAATAAAAAAGTGCAACGCTGAACTAGTTTACGTCATCGACGTGATTGTATGCTTCCTTAAGCTTAGTACTCAGTTCAAAGTGAAACGAAATTTTAACGCGGTCTCCAAAAATCTATTTATTTTCGCGTGAAATAGAAATGAAATTTTATTTGGAGAATTTTTAATTTTAACGTATAAATTTGTAAACATGCATAAATTAATTTCTTTATTTTACGTAAATAATTTAAATTAAATTGACTTTAATTAAAATTTATGAATTTGTGGTATTAAAAAATTTGTTTTTTGCCAAAAACAAACAAATGTCAAAATTTCGCGTGAAAATAATGTGCCGAGACATTATTTTCACATGAAAATAATTTGGAGAGTTTATGCGCGCCATCTTTGATGTATTGAACACACTTGGTTTTTTCGTTGGAGAACTGAGTACTACAAAACGAAAACAGAAATGAAATTTTTCATTTCTAAGTTCACTTTGGTAAAATCGTATGGAAATTTCACGTGAAATCGAACTGAGTACTAGGCTTAAGTTTTAAAATTAAAAAATTATAATCTACATATTTATTATCCCTACTATCAATTATCTACGGATTAACAAATTATCGCTTAATAATACGAATAACAATGTTGCATATAACTCGAAAAAAATTATTTTGATTAAATTTAAAACAATAATAATAAGTCTTACAATAACTTCTTTTTAATGGAGTCTCTCGTATCATAAAATATCACATAAGGTACATAGGGAATATAAGACACAAAACATAATTTTGTTTTAAAAGGACACAAAACAAAAAAAATAATATTTTACGAAAACTAAAAACCATTGATAAAATTCATAGTTGATCTTGCTTCTTGTTTACGTTTTTATTCAAGTCTGTATGAAAATACTTGAACATGTGCATCCAGCATGTGCAAATCGTCGAAAATAAAGATCGATAAAAAAAATTTAAACTTCGTAAAATTTTGTTTATTAAACGTATAGATGTCTCGCAAAATTGTTGTCTTAGCTAAACTTTTTTAATGAAAAAAGTGTCCGCATAGTGAGGTTACTGTGCATTGGATCCCTCTTTAAAAAAAAAATTTGGCGAAAAAATTTATATGAGATCGGCAATATTATATTTGGTATTGCACACTAAGAACAAGTTTATAAAACAAAAATGTCTAGTTCATAAACTAGTTCAAGCTCGATTTTTTTCATATGCGTTTTTAAAATACACATTCATAAGGACAAGATAAAACTAGCACATGTATGCTTCCTTAATTTTAAACAATAACATATTTATTATCCCTACTATCAATCATCTACGGATTAACAAATTATCGCTTAATAATACGAATAACAATGTTGCATATAACTCGAAAAAAATTATTTTGATTAAATTTAAAACAATAATAATAAGTCTTGTTTACAATAACTTCTTTTTAATGGAGTCTCTCGTATCATAAAATATCACATAAGGTACATAGGGAATATACGACACAAAACATAATTTTGTTTTAAAAGGACACGAAACAAAAAAATAATATTTTACGAAAAGTAAAAACCATTGATAAAATTCAAAGTTGATCTTGCTTCTTGTTTACGTTTTTATTCAAGTCTGTATGTAAATACTTCAACATGTGCATCCAGCATGTGCAAATCGTCGAAAATAAAGATCGATAAAAAAAATTTAAACTTCGTAAAATTTTGTTCATGAAACGTATAGATGTCTCGCAAAATTGTTGTCTTAGCTAAACTTTTTTAATGAAAAAAGTGTCCGCATAGTGAGGTTACTGTGCATTGGAACCCTCTTTAAAAAAAAAATTTGGCGAAAAAATTTATATGAGATCGGCAATATTATATTTGGTTTCGTCCAGTTTCGAATTTTCGCGACACGCTTCATACGTTTTATTTTAATAAATTGCAACTCAAACTTAGAAAAATACTAAGTTTAGTACTTAAGTACGAATATCGCCAGAAAAATTGAAAGTAAAAATACTTGGGATTGCGCATGTTAATGTGACGTCAGTTGTAGCCAACAAACATGTGATTTCGGTTTTTTGATTATTTTTTTTAAATAAATGAATAATAAATGTATTTTTTTTATTATTTATTACATACATTTATTATTTATTTATTTATTGTTTTAATTATTTTCTGATTTTCAGTTAAAAGCAAACATTTTTTTTACTTAAATAAATGATTTAACAATCTCGAAATCCACATCAACTAGGAAATTGGGGCCTTCTTCAATTTGTAGCCAAAAACATCAACTACATATAACTGATAAAAACAGAAATATTTAACACTTCGTTTTTTAACTAGCGGAAATCATAAAATAACAAATGAAATAAAATCGAGATTTAATTTTAATTTGTAATTTAAAGTACACAATCTATTTAAATAAATGAATTCTTAACACCACGAATATTTTTGAAAATTGTAAATCGAAAAATATAGCTATAATATCGTTATCAATAATTTGTGCGCTGAATTTATTTATATATATACAGATATTTACACGTTACAATTATTGCATAATAGCTTCAGACAGGTACATAATATTTTGTTAGTAAACATATGTATTAACAATTTTATAGTTTTATGTTATATTCTCATAATTATTCTATCCTGTTTTTGCCATCGGCTTGAAAAATATATCTCGACGGATTATTTCGTCAAATATTTCGACCATAAAATGAAACATAATAAAATGGGTAAAGCATTAAAAAGTGTTTAGTTAAGCTGTAATTATCTAAATTAAAAAAAGTCGTCCAAAAGAATACGTTTATTACAGATTTATTTAAACAATTAATCGAGAAATCGACAAATTCAATGTA
Source organism: Nephrotoma flavescens (assembly GCA_932526605.1). Classification (NCBI taxonomy): domain Eukaryota; kingdom Metazoa; phylum Arthropoda; class Insecta; order Diptera; family Tipulidae; genus Nephrotoma; species Nephrotoma flavescens. The sequence continues at coordinate 116,080,743 of OW052222.1, forward strand.
AATTTCCGTTTTGTTGGCTACAAGTGACGTAATGCGCACAAAACGACGAAAATGAAACATGGGAATACTACACCTCTATGTTTTTTCATCGTGGTTAGAAGGGACAGTACAAGATGGTTGGTTGATATGTATTCAGTGTCACTATTCTGGTAATTCCCTGGGAATTACCAGGGAGTTTTTTATATTTGGTAAAAAAATAATTTACGTATTATATTATTATCAAAATATGCATTAAACATTTCGTTAAACCTTTAAATGTTATGTATTTATTTAGACATAAATTTGATGACGTAACAATCAGTATTGGCTTGTCTTCTAGGTGCATTGGCAGACGTAATGTGCTGAGAAAATAAGCACCATAATAATTAAACCGATTCGCCCGGATAGCGGTATTTTGGTACTGTTCATCATAACAGTGATGGAAAAGTCGGTACGGTACAATTGTACTTTTTTCGATACAATTAATTTGTAAAAGTACAAAAGTATGTACTTTATAGCGGTTTTCAGTTCAATCTAAAAAATTTGAATTATTTCTTTATTTTTTGCTTCGTTTCATCAAAATTTAACTATTTTGCTTATATGTAAAATATTACGGAATTTTTTAAATTTATTTATGCTTTTTTTTTTTTTTATTTGTGATTTATAATTTTCTAAGGCTTGAAAAATTTATTTTGTATAATTTTACATTTTCATTTTTTTTTTTCAAATGTATTTTATGTGTTCTACATTTTAAATAAAGCAAAACTTTCAGAATACATTTTGAATTTTATTATTTTGGGGTATTTTATTTAAAAAAAAACATCAAAATAATTAAATACAACTCAACTCGATTTAGTACAATTTCATTTCAATTTTCAGTACAATTCAAAAAATCCATTTTCCAATTACAATCGACACAAATACAAACAAAAGAAAAATACAAAGCATAGATAATAGATACTCCTGTACCAAAACCTACAATTAAAAGCCCTGAACAAAGTCTGAAACGCAGATACCAATATACAACAAACTACAGAAGATTGTGTTGGTTACACTAACAATCCCATATTAATTTTTTTCTTTCGTGCCACTACTTATTAAACTAGTTTGCACATACGATGTACCAGAATCTACTTTAATATAAGTGCTGCTTACTCTTCTCATTGACAGATACCTATTTAAAAAAACTAACAAAGAGTTACACTAACAATGCAACGTAAATTTGATTTTTTGTTTTGTTCATTTTTTTTGTTTCTGCACCAACACACTTATACTTAGTTATTTAAAAAAAATACTATGGAAAAAAAATCCAATACATCTTTACTTAGTTATTATTTATTTCATATATGTGGAGTTAGCACGACTTATATTAAAGTACATTCTGGATGTACACATATGTTCTAATACAACTATCTGTAATGTAGTTTTTTCTGTATTTGTTGCATTAGCATGGCTTTATATTGTTGTTGGTTTTTCTGTACGCCTATTTTGGTCCAAAAATAATGACAGGAGAGAAGAATTACCGGAACGCAATGTGTGTTTTTGTATTAGTAACAAACAAATTTGTTCGGACGTCGTGCCGCACCATTCGCAATGTTTTGATTTAAAGGTTGATACTTTTATATTTTGTAAATTAACAAATTTTATATTTTATAAAAAAAAACAATTGTAAACCATTTCGTGTTAAATAAAACGCGACACGTAAAAATAAATTCACTTTCCTCAAAATTTAGCATAATTTTGCTTTTGTCAAATTTCCCATCTAGATACCAAGGGAAAATGTCACAAAACAGGAGTGGAAACACCAAAAATTTGAATCGATTCCACCCGGTTGCATAACAAATGACAGCACACTTATTCAAAATTGTGTATTATACGTCGTATATATCTGTGGCAATTCAACATAACCGAATCTTTACATTACTAATTGTTTTACAGCCTCCCTATCTTCAATTAAATTAATATCAAAGTTGACAAATGTATCCGCATCGTTAAAAGTTACTATAAACTTAGCGTTCTCACAATAAACTAAATAACGCCATTTGTATACTCTCTCTCTCTCTCTGGCTTTTACATCCCATGAAGGGATTTCGCCGCCCGCACAATGGCCCTCCATCCATCCCGATCCATTGCTCTCGTCCTCCAGTTTCGACATTCTAATGCTTGCAGATCTTGTTTAATGTCGTCACGTCAGCGTAGTCGGAGTCTTCCTCTACGACGTACTCCGGCTGGTTGTTGGTGAAACACTTTATTTATCAACCGTTGTTGTGGGGACCTTGTAACGTGGCCGAGCCATCTCACTCGATTGGATTTAATGAATTCGATGATATCGCTGCCTCCGAGGAGTTGCTTTATTTCGTGATTCATTCGAATCCGATATTCGTTGTTCGCAACTTTAATTGGACCAAAAATTGAACGGATGACCTTCATTTCGAATGTAGATAACAATCTACAATCATTAGAGGTCATGGTCCAGCTCTCGCTTCCGAAAGTCAGCACAGGTCTTATTAGTGCTTTATAAAGTGCGAGCTTGCACGACTGCGATAGATGTTTCGAACGCAATAATCTAGATTGGGCGTAGAAAACTCGTTGTCCGGCAGTGATTCGGGCTTTTATTTCTGCCTGCATTTCATTCAATGATGTTATAACTGACCCGAGGTATTTAAAGTTTTCGACACCATCAAAATTGTGGTCGCCAATTCCGAGATTTGCACTAGAGATGTTCCTGGGTGTTGTTAGATATTTGGTTTTACTGCTGTTCACCTCCAAACCAAGTCTTCTTGCGCAGCGATCGAGCGGTATGAAACTGTCTTTGATATCGCTAGGTCTTCGGCCAAGAAGCACGATATCATCTGCATATTCAAGAATTTGGCCGGATGCGACATTTCACAAGACACTTCATTTCAATGTCTTAATGTTCAAAGATTTCAATGTTTATTGACAAACGATGCATTAATACACGATTCACTAACTGTTTTATAATATTTTATTTAATTTAATTAATAATATTACGATTTTTTAAAACACAAAATTTAGCGCGTCACTTTTTACAGAAACAAAAGGTTGTTTGGTTGGCTTTTTCTTTGACATTTAGACCGCTATATGCATTTTTTATATAACCATTCTGCTCTGACGTGGATATGATGTGGAAATGATATAGCAAATTTTATATGGGAAAAAACTTAGCTTCAACTCTACAGGATTTACCTCTATTGTTGTAACTCACGAGACAAAGTGCGTGTTTCAATTGGTTTAAATGCCGCATAAAAAGTTTAAAAGTTAAAAATTGTGGTGAATAAAAATGTCAAAATTTTTATCTGCTTCAAGAGGTGATAAAATTTTTATGTGGAAAACATTTGGCTGACAAAAATATTTGTTTGTAAACAGAAATTTGTCATGTACAAATTTTGAGAAAAATCGTAATGATTTAGATGTAAACTGGCCATAATTAACTAATATACATTTAAATAGTATTTATTTTACATATTTTCATATTTAAATTTGCTATATACGCTCATAATAACACATAAAATAAGCAACAATATTAATGTCAAAATTTAAACCAATTGAAACAGATAAAAAGTTAAAAAGTTAAAAAAAATTTACCACGATTTTTTTTTTAACTTTTTATGCGGCATTTAAACCAATTGAAACACGCACAAAATCGATATGTATACAGTTTTTTTTATCTCGTTTCGTGAAGCCGTATACATACGTCGGATGGAAATCCGGGATTTTTCTATCCCATCGTTTTAACCAATTACATCACGTAAATTATACAACAGCCACGCCTCTTTTCATACAAAAGAGTTGAAATAAATTGAAACAAAATCTCGGATGTAAAAATCCCGAATTTCTATCCGACGTATGTATACGGCATGAAGACTTCATTAACGGTCTTAAAATTTTAGTACAGCCAGAAGTTATATTCACCACCTTCAAAGGTTAAGGTGTTATAATCTAGATGCCACTTAAATTTTTATTTTATTTTTTGTAGCAAATTTTGAAGCGAAATTTAAGTTAAAATAAATATTAAAATACTATTTTATCTATATTTGAACAGAAACTATAATACAATTTATGTTATCAGCAAGTAATATTGTAAATAATTGATAAGCAATATAACATCATTATTCAATTTCTTCGGATTCAATTCAAAATTCGTTTAGTTATCATTCAACTTTTCTTGTGTTAAGTATTGCGTTCTCTTTTAGTATTTGGTTGACCAAAATATTTGGTCCAGATTTATTAATACGAATAAACGGAAGTATTTAATTTAAAGTAAAATGGCAAATGTGGAAGTCCCAAAAGATTTGCAGTCGATATTTGGGTAAGTTTTGTTTTTGAAAATGTTATTAATTAACTTGAGAAAATTGCTCAAATAAACTGTTGAGGTTATGTATTTAAAAGATATTTGATGTTTAGCTTTTTTTTTAATTTATCATATCATTTCAAACACTATAGCTGGCAGGAACTTTGAATAACACACAAAAGGCAATAAATTCAAAATTTGCAACTGCAAGTTCTATAATTAGAAAAACAAGTAAATATGCAAATATTCCACGTCGATAAAATGAAACAATTTGCTGTTTTGCAATTTGTATTTATCAAATAATTGAGTAATCAAAATTTTATGGTAGTGCTTTTAAAAGTTGTTCAATTGGCCTATTTTTGCTTTCAATTTTATTTATGATGTACCTATTGTGTGTTAGTAAATAAAATACTTAAATCACGTGCATTAAGATACGCCTACTAAAATAAAATGCCAAATCAGAGCTCAAAGTGTCATTAAACTTATCGCTAGAGAGTTTTCGTTTTTGTACTCTACACAGTTGTTACTAGTGGCATGATAGCAAAATATACAAATACGAGTATTGTTAATAGGTGTGAATCAAGATAGGTCAGTTTTTTCATTCGGTCGTTTTAAGGTAATGATAAGCAATTTGTAAAAGTTAAAATTCTTCCGCCTGATTAAAATTATATTCCTAACTGTGGTAGATAAAATTTAAATATTCTGTAGTAGACAACATTTAAAATATGTATTGCTATTTTATCTCGTTAGATATATCGATGCTAACAAGCGTAAATTCATTGACGCACTAGGGGAAGCGGTCGCTATTAAATCAGTGTCAGCATGGGAAAAGATTGATGAGATAAATGACATGGTTGAATGGACGGCAAAACGTCTGCGTGGACTTGGTGGAAAAACAGAAATAGTCGATTTACCAAATAGAAAAAATTCTAATGATCAAGAAATTCCATCGCCGAAAGTTTTATTAGGCAATTTACCGGCTAAAAATCCAACTTCAAAGAAAACTGTTTTAATTTACGGTCATTTAGATGTACAACCGGCATTAAAGGAAGATGGATGGGATACTGAACCATTTGTGTTGACCGAGGTTGATGGTAAACTTTTTGGCCGTGGTGCTACCGATGATAAAGGCCCTGTACTTGGCTGGTTTCATGCTATTGAGGCGTTCCAGAAAAAAGGCGTAGAAATACCCGTTAATATAAAATTTGTATTCGAAGGATTAGAAGAGACCGGTAGTTTTGGTTTAGGCGATTTATTATATGCCCGAAGAACTGATTTCCTCAAAGACATAGACTTTGTTTGTGTTTCAGACAATTATTGGCTGGGCAAGGAAAAACCTTGCTTGACTTACGGCTTGCGCGGAATTACGTATTATTTCCTTGAAATTGAATGTGCTGCAAAAGATTTACACAGTGGTGTGTTTGGGGGAACTGTCTCGGAAGCTATGACCGATGTAATATACATGATGAGTAAACTAGTTGATAGGCATGGAAAAATTTTAGTGCCTGGTATAATGGAAGACGTAGATGAAGTTACAACACAAGAGTTGGATTTGTACAAGGATATTAATTTTGATCCTGAAGGGTATCGTCAAGATATCGGTACCAATCATTTACTTCATGAGGATAAGACTAGTCTCTTAATGCATCGTTGGCGTTATCCATCACTTTCATTGCACGGTATTGAAGGTGCATTTTATGAACAAGGTTCTAAAACTGTGATTCCGCGAAAAGTAATTGGGAAATTTTCAATCCGGGTTGTACCGCATCAAAATCCGGAGAAGGTTATTAAACAAGTCAAGGACTACGTGACCAACCTGTGGCGTGAATACGGCTCACCGAATACGATGAAAATTACAAACGGGAGTCATGGTAGTTCATGGACCGAGGATCCCAATCATCCAAATTTCGTGGCAGCACGCACGGCAACAAAGTATGTTTATAAAATTGAACCCGACATGACACGGGAAGGTGGTTCAATTCCGGTTGTATTGGACATTCAAAATGTGACCAAAAAGAATGTATGCCTCTTGCCGATGGGGGCATGTGACGATGGAGCACATTCGCAAAATGAGAAGATCGATGTTCGAAATTACATAGAGGGAGTAAGTATTTTTTTATCAGTAATAATATTGAATTGAATCTTTTACAATTGGTTATTTATTTATTTTGTTATAGACTAAAGTATTTGCGGGGTATTTGTATGAATTGGGCCGGATCTAAAATCGTGTTCAAATTTGATAAACAAAATATTTTTTACATTCAATGTAATTTTTTTATCGCTAAAATACATATAAAATATTAAATAAACCATCTTATCTACATGCATATGTTATTCTCCCAGGATTGTTGTTTTCAGAATCTCTTCTGAAAACAAGATATTAAAAATACTTTGTAGCTAATTATAATATTTGCTTAAACCGTCACTGTTTTATACGTGGACCTTACTCCAGTTGTAATTTCGAGATTAAACTGGAACGATGCGTTTGGGTTGCTCAGCGAATAATAAATGACCCGGCATAACGTGGAAGTTGAGGATTATTGAGACAAAATCACAGAATAACAACAGAAACGTCAACGCTGTTTTTATATGGGAAAATATCGACTCATTTTTTTGACTTTAACTCGCCGAACGGGTAGCAACAAATTCGTTATTTTTGTATATTTTAAATTCACATAAACAATTACGGAGTCAAAATGAAGTTTTTACAGTCAATTTTACCAGAAAAATTAATCAAGATAAAATCGAACATTCTAATTCTAAATTTTCATATTTAAAATATACGGTATGAAAAATTTGAGGGGAAAAAAAAATACTTGGTCTACGAATTAACGGTTCTGGTTATATTATTACATATATGGTGTGATAAAATCTCAAACGATCGATTTTGTGGTTGACTAGCGGTCGTGTTTATATAATAAATTAGTTTACCGTAATAGATCTTTTCTATTTACACAAAATAATAGAGCAATTATGTTATTTCAGTTTATTGATTGGATTGGTTTTGAATAAAATCGCCTAAATGAAGTCTATTTATAAAATTGCAACAAATATGCGTATCCGAGACATTGTTTTATTTGTAGTTAATATATTGTTTCACTAGATGGGGACGTATACTGTTTCAGTGATTGGTTGGAATATTGACTTGTAGAGAGATTATAGTAATTTATTTAATTTTAATTTGAAAATACGGGAGGTAGATGTCGTTAAAACAGAAAAACAAATTCGTTGAAAATAGCAACAAATTCCAAAAATGGGTGGTATCAAATTTGTCGTTGTGACCTATTTTCGAATGTTTAACCCATTCCCGCACACTTTTATATCGATGGCCGTGCTCAGAAACACACTTTTTTTTTCAATTGATTATGACTGCCATATGAAATTGAGCATTCTTTATATGTTTGGAAGTGAAAATTATTACATTTTCTCACAGTTTTTCCATGAAAACCCTCGACGGCTATAGTCGTCATTTGCTCATCACATCATTTTACTCTGCAGAGCAAATCTGCATTTTTGGTGATACATATGTAGGCAAATGACGGCTATAGCCGTCCTGCATATTTTAATTAACCCGTTGCCTCAAATGACTGTTATAGCCTTCGAATTTTTGGTGATATGTAGGCAAATGACTGCTAAAAAGCCGTTTTGCATATTTTAATTTATTTTAATTTGTAATTTAAAGTACATAATCTATTTAAATAAATGAATTCTTAAGATCACGAATATTTTTGAAAATGGTAAATCAAGAAACATAACTACATATAATATTGTTAACAATATCACAAATTATTGAATTTCTTTATACACTCGTATATAGTATATAATTATTTCATAATAGCCACAGATAATATTTTGTTAGTGAACATATATATGTAAATACTATTTTGTTAGTAAACATATGTATTAACAATTTTATAGCTTATGCATATAATTACTAACTAATTAGTAATTATACGAGCTTATGTTATATACTCAAAATTATTCTATCCCTATTTTACCGTCGGCTAGAAAAATATATCGACGGATTATTTTTTCAAATATTACGCCTATAAAATGAAACATATAGATGAACCATTAAATTATGCATGACGGCTATAGCCGTCATTTGCATATATATTAACAAAAATTTGACGGCTATAGCCGTCATTTGCGGGAATGGGTTAAATATACCTACATTGTAATATGACAAGAGAGATAAAGATGGATTCAAAGGAAAGCAACAATTCTTTCTGGCAATGAAGATGAAATTCATGCGAAATGCTTAGAAATCCCCTGTTTGAGCCTAATGGCCCTATTATGGTTCTCACCTCGCTTCACGTCACCGAGCGAGTCACCTCACCAATCCAAGTTGCGTGTGAGATAAGCGCACCCCCAATAGAATTCCTTATAACTTTTTCCTTACAGATGAATTCTATTGGGGATGCGAGTTAGATTTTTGTATGGTCCTCGCTTTTATTTTGGTGAGATGTGTTTGTTTATTATGACAATTTCCATTAGTTGTAAGTTGGCAATATTCGATAAATAATAAAAATCGAAATAATTTTTAATATCACAACCAAGTAGTAACTGACTAACCATAGAAAATGGTCAAATTTTCGAAGTGAGAAAACATATCCAACGCATGTATTGAACAGTGATTTTATTCTATCCATTCAGTACCCCGAACAATACAGCATCACAGTACAAGAAATGTGGTAAAACATTAGCCATAAATAATTTATGTCGGAGTCTAGAATTTGCAAAATCAGTCAATTTCCAAAAACATCGCAATATACTATATACTTGACTACACAATTTTGTCGCGGGTACATTTTTGATTCTTTTCAGCACCATTTTTTTTATTCATCTGATTCTCACACTACTACAAAGATAAATATTTCTAGACACTTTGTTTATTTGTCGTTTTTATGTTAATTTTAGTTTCCAGCCGGTCGTTTCTGGTTTTTCCTATAGGAAAAGGAATTAGGAAAAATATTTTCATAGTATTTTTGTCAAAAATATCATTTTCTGGCCTACTGAGAAATCATGTTTGATCTAAAATTTTATAATTTAGGAAATATTTTTACCGTATCGAAATTGGATAGGAAAAATAATCCCAATTTAATTTTGTTTTTTGAAAAAATGTACACTAACTGTTTACCATAGTATGTCAGAAAAAAAAAAATTGTGACCAAAATACTATGGAAATATTTTTTCTAATTCCTTTTCGTATATGAAAAACCAGAATCGAGCAGGAGAGGAAAAATGTTTTTTTTTTATTCAATCACGGAAGCAGTTTTCGCAGCAAATAATAAACTTTTTTTTACTATACGAATAAATCAAAAAATCCAAATTTACAAACATACATAAACAAAGAAATGCGCAAAGAAATCAAATGTGGACGTCGATTGATTTATTGAAGTGATGGAATCACGATGAAAGAGTCAAAGTGTGGAGAGACTCAATAAACGTTGTTGTTTTTTCTCAATGCGATGGCTAATAAATGTTTTTTCTCGCAAGAGCACGAAGAATGCAAGATCGCAACAATGTGCAATTATTTTAAAACTAAAATTAAATAATTATATAAATTTAATTTTATTTAAAGCATACTTGCATTTCAATATTTTAAATTATAAATTTAAATGTTATCTAGAAATGTCATATTCAAAAAATTTAAATGACGCCAGAATCTACTTAAATATAAGTCGTGCTAACTCCACACATATGAAATAAACAATAACTAAGTAAAGATGTATTGGATTTTTTGTCCATAGTAATTTGTCCATAGTAAGCAGGACTTATATTAAAGTAGATTCTGCTTTCGGTTATTATTTTGTGAAGTCTCCGATTTTGAACGAAATCGACCCCCAGATGAATGGAAGCCGACTCTGACTTGCCGCTATATAAAAACAAATATCGGTTACATTCTGGTCTTCACTATGAAAAATCGCAGAGACTTTCTTTCATGACATTTTATGTATGTGTATGTTCTTTCAACGGATTGATAAATAATTGTCAAACAAATATTATAACTGGGCATTTTAGTCTCATAATAATTTCTTCAAACGTCAAAAAGTTGGTAAATATTTGTGTCAATTCAATGTGAATCTTCTATGCTGCTATTTTTACTAGGAAAACTCGATGCATTTAAGCAAGCAAGCTATAAATAAAAATAAAAATTTTGAAATAAATATCAAGTGGCTTTTGAAATAATAGAAGAATAGAAGAAAAGATAAATAGAAGATGTACAAGGAATCGACATGATTGTTAACCAATTTATAGATTTTTATGTTAAAACAGTATAGCATTGACAAACTATAACACAATGACTTAAAAAAACGCTTATCGTTAACAAGATTTTCTATCTCGTTGGACAGTTTAAAATTAGTACGAGTTATGTACCGTACACTTGTAATCCAAGTGAAGATGTTCCCGAAATATGTTATTTTTCTGTCAATTTTTCGTACTTTAGATTTTATATGTATTAAAATTCTGGTGGGAAATCCGCCAAGTTTGGCTTTTTAAACAAGCGTCCACTTAGCTTTTGTTTTGTTTGAATAGAAGATTTTAAATGTTCTTTAAATGTATAAAGTTTCAAAAAATGGAGTTTTGATTAAATATTTAAATACCCAATAAACTGGCAGTTTAAACGTTTTGCATCAAAAATTAAATTTACTGATTATCAACAATATCAACATACAAATTTGAAAAAAAAAATAATTATGTCAACAAATAAATATTAGGTATTCTTTCGTATTGCGTTGCGTGGAATACTTTCTTCAATAAATGTAAAGAGAGTGTAGGAGTTTCATCTTTGGGCGCTTTCAGGTCCGAACTTTTGGCACCATGATCATCACCAAATTTGATTTGAATATTTCATAGCATTCGACATTTTCAGTGTTTTTTTTTGCACTTTTTACACTGTTTGCCGTAGGCACTTCGAGAAACACAGTTACACTTAATAAACACATTTTATTAAACACTCGTTTTTTATTTCGCAAAAATTAGATTTTTGAATATTTTAATTGAAAAAGGAGTAAATTTTTAAAGTAGATACTCCTGATGATGACCTAACAAGTCGAAATCGATCGAGAGATTTTTTAAACTTTTGAGCAAACATTTTTTAATTAAAATATTTAAAAATCTAATTTTTGCGAAATAAAAACACAAGTGTTTAATAAAATGTGTTTATTAAGTTCATAGTATTTGTTGTGATTTTACTCAACAGGTGGCCAAATTGTTTAATAAAGAAGGAATACGCGTATTTGCTAGTAATTAAAATAAATTACCAGTATTTGAGTAATACATTTATAAGGCGGCTTGTCGGTTTCATGGTTACCGGTATTGCATTCCGTTGTATGGTCTTGAACTTGTCAATAATTATGTGACCTTTTAAAAATCAGTTTTCGGCCAAGTAACTCTAAATTTGTTTAATACGCCACTGGTTGAGCAGTGATAAATATTTCTGTATTATTATTTTTTGTCGCACTAAATTGTTACGCGGGTTGGATAGTGTGCAACACATATTTAGAATGTATCAACAACTTATTTTGCAAGCATTTAGGCGTTTTTGAACATGCGTTTTAAAAATCTTGTAGTACAGGGCATTTTAATTTTTCATAATTTATTTACTAAATGCATTGCTATACACTGAATGTTTACGATTTATTCGTATTTCTAACTGTTTGTAGAAGAATTATTAATCAAAATTTATTTACAAGTAATCGGAAATTGCGTGGTCCTCAAATTTATTTCTACATAATATGAAAAATGGCATTTTTTATTGAAATTAAAAACTGAATATACAAGAAGCTTAAGCGAAAGCGAATTTTTATAATCGAATGCTATTCTTTAAAATAATAACACATAAATGATAAATTAAATTACTATTACATTAATAAATACCATCAGTTCTACAGATTTATCATCTTATATTCCAATTTCAAGGTGTCGGTCGATAGTAGCTTAGGTTAGTTATTTTATATAAAATGTTGTCCATGCTTGATGTCAATAACCTTGATTCTTGTTTTTTGAATAATTTATTTTATATAGTTGATATAAAATTTATGATCAAAATTACTTTTATAAATAAATCAATCTGTTTGTATAAATACGTAATGCAACATTTGCATATATGACCATAGCGTTTTACTTCCGCACCTTCACTTATCTTAAATTTCGTTTTAATCATTAGAATTATATTTAACAATAATTTCAATTTTTTAAACGATTTGTATGCGTATTTTTATACTTACACTGTAAAAATGACGTAAAATCTCATAAATATATAGTGACATCTGTAATCGAATTGCTTAAACTTAATTTCTTTTAAGAACTCCGGTTTCAAACTTTTACTGTCGATTATTTTAGATTTCAATGTCATGTTCTTGAAATTACAACAGCACATGGCGATTTGAAATAAATCCTAATTAATTTGATACCGTTGGATAAAAAACAAACTCAAAAGAAATTGAATTTGATAATAAGGTGAGCTATCTTATTTTATATAAAAAATTAATAATTAAAAATTATTTTGTTTTAAAATTTATTCATATTAAATTGTATAGTTGTCGACTGTTTTTATTCACAACATTATTCAATATGATTTTTCGTTATATACAAAAAGTTTAATTTTTTATTGCTAAATTGGTAAATAAGACATGATACAGTAAAGAAAAGAAAATATTAATTAAATTTTATAGAATATAGATTAATCATTAATATGTATGTATTATGTATATGGATGAATGAAAAACTAACAGAAAAAACGGTTACTCGTTATACATAATTAAAAAGTAATGCAAAAAAAAAAAATGGATTAAACACGTAGTTATTTTTATATATAAATATATGTGGCTTTAGGAGAGGATATATTGTAAAATAATAAATAAATACTATTTATTTTATACACATTTTTTCGTTTTTAATTGATTATTTTTATAGTTTCTTCAGAAAAAAGCACCTTCACTATGAAGGTTTCAAAGTATTTTTTCGAAGGTATAATTTAAATATTATGATAATTAGTTTTACCAACACCCAAATAATGTATTTATATATAAAAAATACGATAATTTATATAAAAAAATCTTCCTAGACATGTTTTAGTACTTAGTACTAAAACAAGGCTTAATGTATTTAATAGCCAATATTGTACGTTTTAGACAACAAATTTAATTTAATTATGTAATAAATATATGTCACTAAATTTAGTCTTAAATTACATTATAATACATAATATATTTTGTATAAATTATTAAATTGTTTAATTTAAACAGGTGGGACGGTATGTCCAATTTTACGTGTACGTGCTCCAAAACCTTTGCTACCATCTGGGCCGATTGGCGTGCGTACAACACTTTCGGGGTTCATATACGATCCAACACTTGGCCTTCGCACCGGATTTGCAATACCACTACAATTCGATTCCATCGAGAGTTTACGATCGTAACCGGAATCGGTCGATATTTTACGATCAAAACCACCGCATCCCGAATCATTTGATATTTTACGATTGTAATTATATTGTTCACCGCTGGATAATTTTCGAATTAGCTCGAAACCGGACGAACTAATTTTACGTGGGCATTCAAATGATATTTTACGTTCAAAATTTCCTGGTAGTATGCCCTGGGCTGAATCGTTCGATAGTCGGCGATTTATATCGCTGCCATTTGATATTTTACGATGATCCATGTTGCAGTAGGATACACGACGATAATTATTATTGCCCTCGGTGCTGCATTGCGAATAACGACGTATGGCACCACAGTGACAAATGTATTCTGAACAATTTGATGAGCGGCGTGATGATAAATCGGAACAGTTGGATGTTCGGCGAGAACTGTTATCGCTGCACGACGACGTGCGACGGGACATTGCGTCAGAACAACTGGAATATCCTTCGGAACAATTTGAGTATTTTCGTGATGACGCTTCTGAACAATTACTGTTACGTCGAATATGATTGTGTTCCATATGATTATCGAACGATATTTTCCTGCATTGGTGGATCGGTTGATTAAAGAATCCCGGGTTTGATTTCTTTAAAATATTACGAATATTATTTTGATCGATGATATTTCGGTGCACGTGTCCAACTCCACTGCCCCCTCGACTCCTCTCAGCATCATGCTCCGAATATTTATAATTCTCAATCATTTTAGTAACTGATTGTTTTTTACCAGTCTTCTTTTTGGTAGCCACCATTTCGAATACTTGTATGTCAGCGCTCAAACTTTGCGCGAATCGGGCCGATTGCGATTCAACAAACTCGATTAGTGCACACTCTTTTTGCTGTAGTTCTGGGTATTTATTGAAAAATTGTCGAACGTCGGACGGAATCGTGTGTCCCGGACGTAAAACTCGCACCAATTCTATTTCACCGCATTTCGAAAAATAATCTGACGCCTTTTCAATAGTAAGCTTTTCAAATGGTAAATCCGTAGCTACGATAGTTCGAGATGGCATCGTTTCATCGTAACTGGGTAGAGAATCAAGTCGACGAATTTTTGAGCCAATTGAGTTCAACTCGATTTTCTTGCTTTTCCGCTTAACCGCATATCCCACCACGCGCCAATCTTTAGTTAATTGGCGCACCCGTTTAAAACTCGACACGAGCTTCAAACTAACGAATCCCTCTTTATTGCGTCGCACGTGTTTAAGTAAAAATGCATCTTTAAGTATATTTTCGTTTGAAAAATAAAATTCAACCTGTTCGCAAATTTTTTCACACATTTCATCATCTGGTATTTCAATCTCCTCCTCATTTATTAAATTTTCCTCGATGATCGTTTGATTTAAATTACTGCCTCGCTCAAATTCATCGCATCCTGAGTCTTTTCCATTTTCATGATCTGATGACGACATACGATGATATTCGACTTTAACTTTATGTGGTGATGTATTTTGAATGTCATACGATAGCGAAAGGTCACTGTCGACCGAGCTCATCGAATCTTTTGTATCTGAATGTTTCATGGTAAATTTAAAGTCATCTAAATCACCAATATATAAATTTTCTTGATGTTCAACCATTGTATGATTATCCATAATTAACGGACTTAACGCATCCAATTCCTCGTGTAATGGTATTTCACTCATATTATGATCATCATCGTCATTTGTAATACTATTATCGTGGTGGTTATGATGTTGTTGATCATGATTATTTTCTAATTTATTTGCATAATTTAAGATTGATGAACTTTCACTAAGCATAATTTTGTTGTTACTATCTACATTGCGATCGTTATTATTATTATTATTATTATTGTTATTAGACATTTTGTATATAGTGTCCTATTATACTAATTATTATTAAATATTTTAAATTATAAAATAGCACAGCCAATTATCACACTTCTTATCAGTTTATTATATTATATATTCTTACACATGTACCAAAAAATGTTATAACGTTACTTGCTAACGTATATTAAAACTTTCACAAAATTGAAATATAAAGCATAAATCACTCAATCGGCAAATGTCTTTCTCTAATAAACTTTTTTTTATTAACTGTAAAAAATACAATTTTCTTGGAGATTTTTTATTTTTATTTACGTTTTGGTTGCTTTTTTTTTATTTTTGCCACGCAACTCGAAAACAATTCAACCAGAAAAATTCTTTACTTTCTTTTTTTCTTAACTCTTTTTTGTTTTGTGCAATAAAAGTTAATACAATAATTTCACTTTGAAAAGTTTCTCAAATCCAAAAATGAAAAAAACACAGATAAAAATATCGTTTTAGTTATTGTTATTTTTGAAAAAGCAACTGCCATTCGTTTGTTTTAAAACTGTTTTATTATAAATTGTTGATTTTATTATGTTGGATTTAGTAGGTTTTGACACCCAACTCCAGATGGAGGACCTTGCTTCTTCCTTTTTTCACCCTTTTTATGAATTTATATTCTGATTTAACGATCTGATCATAAAACAAATGAATTGTTTTCAGTTTAAATTTTATAAATTAATTTATTTTTATTTTTTGCAACATCACTTCTTTCTCTCGATCAATAAAATTTAAATTAAAAAAAAAAATATTTATTTTTCGTTAAATTAATTATTTTTATTAAGTTTTCACTTTAAGTAGGATATAGAGAGTTTGAAAAGAAAGACTGAAATAAATTCATGAATTAATGCCGGTTATATAGTAGTTTCTCCCACCACCCACCACTACTATCGTATAATTGAGAATGTATTTGCGATGTTATGTTTTTTTAGTTTTGTGACTCGAGTTCAGTTTAGTTTGTATTCTTTCAGTTTTACACACGATAACGATACGTTGTGTATAAATACAAATCTGAAAAATGCACATTGCATTGCAGTATGTACACATACGATTAACATGAATAATAGTTTTTCGTGATTGGTTATGCTTGTTTGTTTTTTTAACGTTTAAATTAATTATAATTACGCGAGAGACTAAACAATTTTTTTTACGAATATATATACCTAATACATGTTCACATACGAGTTTGGGTTTGTTTATAAATACGGTGCGGTGCGTATGTGTGTAATAATCGATGTTATGATCATTGGTATAAATATTTATGAATGATCGCGTGAAGTTGATGATATAATTATTGTCTGATGGGCATTTATATTAAATTACTCTAGTTTGTAACTTGATTGATGATTATTTAAATTTTTGGACAGGCGACGATATCTAATACCTATTATTATTTATTATTATTGAATCATATTTTTATTGTGACCAATATAAATATAAACACATAGTTTTACTTTGCCCCAATTTTTAAATGACACTTTTAGTTTCTTAATGTGACCGGTCTTCACCCCCTATATGATTATTATGTAATAATGAAAGAGAAATAACGAAATGTGGTAATCAGCTAGTTTTATATTAACGATATCTTACAGATCTTTGAAATTATGTAAACAACATATAGAATTTTAAAACTTTTCTTGCAAAATTTTAATTTTTCTTATAAAAATTTTTCTTTCACTAACTCAAAATTATCGACGATAAATAAAGATTTTGTATAACTATAAAAATGATTACTATGTATAAAATAAACGTAAAACTTATAAATAATCTTTCAGTTAAAATTTATTGTTTGCATATACGAGTATTTGTAAATTTTCTTTTAGTATACATATATTGTAGAATTAAACAAATAGTTCTCACTTATCCTCCCTAATATGTTCGAATCGCCCTTATATGATCAAATTTCAAAATAGTTGCAATTAATGTCTTCTCATCAGTTCGCGCCAATTGGAATTGCGACGGTTTACTTAAGAAAATACGTTAGAAATTATCTTATCTTAATCCCATCTTTCGAACCGACTTTGACCATTATCTTTAAAAAATAAAAGAGTTTTATTTAGCATGGCCAAATTTTGAACGTAGCCCAAAATGTTAGAAGTTGGTACTTAAGTCCGATTCAGCAGCGTTATATTTTAGATTTTCACACACATTCCATTTTATGATCCCAATAAAATCTTTTAAACCGAATTTGAGAAAATTTTGTGTAAGAAATTATCTGGTAGTCGGTTCGGCAAAGTCAAATTTAAGAATTTCTTTGCAAATTTTTACTTTGTCTCACAGGCGTTATAAACAAATTTGATTACAATTAGATAAGAAACACCTACATAGGTTCCGTCCACCATGCCTAGATTTCGAAACTTCGTTCAAATCCGAGTTTTGTTGTATAGGTTAGGAAATGGTTGGGTTCCATCTCCATGGCCGAATTCCAGAGACACGGCTATAATAGAAATTTTATTTTTACTAAAATAAGTTTTCATATGTGCGTTGTCCCTAGGCCTCGGAAGGCACCCACTTTAACAAATTTTACTACAAATTTTATACTTATTGCGGTGACGCCAAGTGACGGTGTCAGAAATTACTAAACGTCACGAAGGGATGTGTTTTTAGATTGTAGTTTTATTATGCATTGCCCTTTCAGCTCTCGAAGAGAGATGTATAAGAAATAAAGTCTAAGTAAATATATACAAGTATATAAGTAAATCGTGTTTCAATTACCAGATTTACAACAGTGGCGATGAGAAAAATACGAACTTGCGTATTTTAACCCTCGTCCGGCGGCATAATTTTACTACGCTAAAAGGCGGCAAACGTACAATTGTGCTTTCATATATTTTATATGAAAATCGTCACTGTAGTCATAATTTTTGTAAATACATAATATTTGGAATTTCCACATTACTAAAATGTAGAGATCTTACAAATCTTTAACTCTCTCCGGCTTCTACAAGAAGACTTATTAGTATTTAAAAACAGAAAAGGTACAATTGTACCTGTGCCGCCTGACGAGGGTTAAAAAATTAATCAAGTTACAAAACACGCGTCACATAACCTTAAAAACAATTGGGGCACATGAGTTAAAATGGATATAAAGCTAATATAAGATTTACTGCGACAAATGCAGCTAGATAATAAACAACGTAGTGCCGAAATGCAGCAAAAAATGCAACTGGAGTCGAAGAAAAAAGACGAAATGATGCAACAACTGTTAGAGCGTCTCGAAAACCAGCAGCAAACCCCGCAAGCAGCGGAAAACTTGGTGCAAATATATTCGCTCGTCAAAGATTTATCAGACCGCATGAAAAATTTCATATATGACGCGGAAGAAATAGCAACATTAGAGTTGTGGTATGCCCGCTGTGAAGCATTTTTCCCCGAAGAGGCGGCATCATTGACGGAGACGGTGAAAGTTGGGTTGCTGCTGCAGAAACTGACTAATCAAGATTACCAAAAATTTGCCAACACTATGCTGCCACGCAAGCCTATGGAATTTACTCTAGCAACCGTCGTCGATGAACTCAAAGTGTTTTAAAATCTCTGAAGAATGAGGATTACAAAACGTACGCCTCCCGCGTTAACTCGATGTGTGAAAAATTGACTTCGAAAAAATGTTCGGCAGAAGATTTCAAGGTCCCGCTCTTTGTGCAGGGCCTCAACAAATTGCAGGACCCCATCACCGTGGAGAAGCTACTGTCAAAGTTAGATGTACAATACACGGAAACAGGGTTTGACATGGGGCAAAAATTGGAATTGCAGGAGCTAGTCAACATCGCTGAGTGTCTAAGCAACCTCATAAGGGACAAACGCATGGTAACCCGCCTAAAATCGGCCAAATCGGAAGTACTGGAAATACGAAAGAAGTCAGAATGGAACCAGAACAATAAACAGAACCCAGAACGGCAAATCTGCGAGACAAAAGAAGCGAATTGCATCACGGATCAGGCGAAATGTGTGGTGAAATTCATTTCCATCGAGACTGCCCATTTAAGGACAAAGAATGTCAAACATGTAAGATACAAGGGCACAAGAGCGGATATTGTCAGTCAGCTGCTCGCGTTAAGGCCAAAAGGGCACGAAGAGGTAGCGATAAGGGAAGACGGAGTTTTGCGGTTCTGGCAAGATCAGAGTCAACACGCAAATCTGTCATCCCGTCCATCAATAACCGCAGATTACCATTGCAGCTCGATACGGGTTCAGATTGGACGATCATCTCACGAACAAACTGGGAAAATTTAGGAATGCCAGTTTTGGCCCCGTGTAAATGACAGGTGATCAGCGCAGCTGGTGACTATCTTGGCATAATGGGCAGTTTTCAAGCTAAACTGAAGATGTATGCGCGCGAAGCCGGCGAACAGGTCTACGTTGAAAACTCCGCCCTGAATGTGTTTGGCAGCGATTGGATGGAAATATTGGGGTTCGGGACCAAACAACCCTTTAAACCATAACTATTCATTTTATTTAAAAGCATGTAAAATACCAAGGACTAATAAAATGCTGACTGAAGGGGTAGGGACTTTCTAATTTTTAATTTGACATGACGTGACCAATTAAATTGCCGAAGTAAATTTATTTCGTGAGGTTTTGCCAGTTATATTATCTTCAAGATGTCAAAATTTAACTATAAAATTTTCCCATAAATTTTGTTTTTGTTTCTGTCACCGTAATATAATTTATTGATTACCTTTCTCTTTTTGTTTCTCCAGTATATGTTACTGAATAAATAATTTTTTCCATGGGAAACGCTGCTGTTAGCAATAAATAAAAGCGAGAAAAAAATATAGATTTGTCTGGTTGGGTACGAAACAAAAAATGTCAGTAAAATTTTACTGAGAGAATAGTATTGATGTTGTGTGTGCTGCCATAACGTGCTATAAAAAAATGTAAACTCAAGTATTTTTTATGGCAGTATTGTTCACACATCTACAAAAAATGTATATGTAAAGATAAGAAATTTTTCTCACACTCATACAAAATAAGTCGTTCGAAATTTTCATAGTCGAAAGTCGATTTGTTTTTTTTTTAGTTTAAATTTGTTAACGACGTTAGTGGTTTTTGTGGTACGTACATATATAAAAATTAAAATAAATGAAATTTTTAGGTTATGCCAAAATGTAAAACCATAAAATTTTACTATAAAAATGAAATAAAAAATATTTTTTTTCTCTGTCACTCTTATGGAATTTTAAGTTTTTTTTTGTTTTCCGTTTTTCAGTAAAAAATTGCTGTACTTCAATTTTACTGGAAATTATATTAATATTTTTTATTCGCTAAAAAATTTAAAAAAATGGAGAGGTGTAATTATTGTAGCCAACACCCGACTTTCTTTTACGACAAATGAACATAGCTCTCGAATACCCCACACTTAATTTCTAAAGTGAAATATTGAACCTACCGATTTGTGATAAAAATAGTCTTACATAATCAAAAATTATTATTCCTGTTTAAATTTTAGAAAACCAACTAGGTCAACCCTTACTAAAACTTTAATCTTCATAGCAAAAATTGATCCTATGGAAGCTGCCACTTCTGGTACACACATGCCCATCATCTTTCGCCTGGATCTCCCAATTGATGGAAAAAGATTTAGTATGAAGTTTTATTCGGAATAGTAGAACCTCCTGGTCTGTAAAGATGCGGAATATTGACAAAATTAAGTTTTTTTTATATCAAAATTCGTCATTTCGGGTAAAATTAAAAATATGACCTGAACTAATTTTGTTTGAAATTTAATTGGCAATCATTTTATTTAATCGTTCTCACGTAAATGCTATATACTTTTCAAAATATTTCCAAAAAACGGTAAAGCTCCTATATGGAAACTGCCACTTACGGTGGCTCGATTTCGATCAAAAATCACTGAGATCACCCAATTTATAGAAAAAGCTTAAGTATGAAATTTCATCCTGATCAATGAATTCGTATATGGGCTGAAAAGGGCCAATTTTTTTTCTGAAAATCAATTTTTTGAGAAAAATCGTAATTTCGGCCTAAATTTTGGTAAACCAATCTAGACCATGGCTCGTGTCACAGGCCAACAACCGAACATCAACATTTTTAATTATATTTTCCTATAAAAGCAGTTCAATGGCCTACATTTTTACTCGAATGTTGTCTTTAAGATCTTGAATTGATTGTGGATCATTGCTATACACTTTACTTTTCAAAAAACCCCAAAGAAAATAATCTAACGGATCGTAAAATCGCCTGATCTTGGTAGCAAATTGACATTAGAATTTTTTGAAATTATGCGATCATCAAACTTGGTTGCCGATGAGTCGAGTGTTTCACTATTTGTGTGACACCGTCTCGTTGAAACCTAAAATCATCTAAATCAATTTCATCCAATACTGGCCATCCAGTTAAAATGCCACGATAGTTTTGAATTTTCAATCGTGAAAAAACTTTCGGGTTGCCACAGCACAATAAATATTTTATTTTGAACTTAAAAAAACCAACAGATGGGACATACTTTATTTGTCAAAACAGAGATGCTCATATGGAAGGTGTCACTTCCGGTGAACCGATTTTAGTCAAAAAACCACTGGTATATCCCGATATATGGGAAAAGCTTAAATATGAACTTTCATCCTGAGCAGTCAATCCGTGCGGGCTGTACAGAAGACACAGACAGTTAGCCAAAAACTCGAGGTCAAAAATTTTCATAATTACTATAAAAAAACCAGTTTTCTGCCAAAAATCGTCCTTTCCGTTCAAATTTTGGAAAATTTACATAGACCGATATGCAAGTTTTATTTAGAATCTTTCTGTTCATAGTCGTATTTCTCATATTTGATATATTTTTCAAAATATTTGGAAAAAACGAAAAAGCTCCTATGGACTTCTGGTTCTGGTTAACTTCTGGTTAACCGATTTTAGCCTAAAACCACTGGGATCTCTCAATTTATGGAAAAAGCTTAAATATGAAGTTTCACTCCGATTAGTTAATCTATCTGAGCTGTAGAGAGGACACAACATTTAGTCTGCACGACACACATAGAGATTTTTTTAAAAAAATATTTTTTTTGACCGTCGATACAGCGAATGGTAAATCTGCAGAAACATCAAAGTAAAAATTTTTCATGATTACCATACTTTATTTTACTACAGAAAAGAAAGCAAACTTTATTATTTTTTCACTTGTATTTAGTGTATATTGACAAGATCCCAGCGGTTTTTTAAAAATGTTGCTTATTAACGTTTTGAACTTGGTCCCCTTTTCAGATTTTCTTCCACCTCAAGCGATTTTGATGTCGTCTTGTGGGGCCCGGGTTTTCTTAATTAAAAGTTTTTTCGATTCGCATGAATTTGATAAAAATTGGTGAGGTGAACGCCAAGGAATCAACTGCCAGGAATCGATTTCGGTGGGTGCTAATTTCGGGAAAATTCGTTTAGGGAGTCTTTTAGTGGGGTGCTACTTTTTTTCGACTCGAACGATTTAGATAACATTTGCGGTGATAAGGATTTTCTAATTCGAAATTTTGAGAAATTCATTTAGGGGTTTTCGGGACGAACTTTTTTTATTAAAAGAGTTTTTGAGTGCTAATCGATTGCGTTGAGTTCTAAATTCATGAAAATTTGTTGAAGAACAACTCGAACGATTTTGAAAAGAATATTTGAGAGTGGGTATTTTTGAGTGTCATGAATGGGTCATGATTTTGGAAAATTTGGTTAGATGTGCTCCGGTTTATCCGTTGTGTTGCGGCTTGTTTCAAAATAGAACTATTTCATTTCTCAATAGAATGAAACGAAACTGAGATTCATGATGAAAATGGAAACTGGATTGGTTGTTACTATGAAAATATCCAATTTGATTGAAGTAATACCGCGGGCTCTTTAAATTGAATATAACTAAGCCGAAATGCGCCGAAGTGTAGCGCAATTGTTACTTTCTTTTACAAAGTAAAAGTAATTTCTGCAGATTTACTATTCGTTATAGTAACGAAGTCCGAGAAAGTTGTTTGCGAGGTAGATTCTGTCTGTAATTCGTATACTTAACTTTTTTCCATATATTGGAAAAATGGAAAAAGTTCAATATCGTGCAGTGATAAAATTTTACTGTCCTAATTGAAGGTGAAGAGTCCTTATACACTTTTAATAATCGTTCATGAATTTGATTTGGTGCTACACCATCAATTAGAACTGCACGATATCTAATTTAAAGAAATACTGTGACCCGTCAACTTTGAACATCTGTTAATATACGAATGAGTTGACAGATCTACATGAAACTTCACATATTTTCATAAAAAAGTAGTACCATTTTTAGAACAATGAACTTAATAGCGCGATCTCTTATCGAACGACAAAACTTACTGAACAACCTAATAGAATTTACGAAAAACTATTAAGGCCGAAAAGTTTTGAAATTAAAATGGCAACAAAATTTGTTCCTATTATTTTTCTAAAATTTAATCGAAATATCGACTTATGATAAAAAATTTATTTTACCAAATTTTGGCTAAATTCTCGTTTATTTTTTGAAAAAATTGTTTTCGAAGACTTTTTTCGTTATTTTACAGAAAATCCGATAACTACGATTTAAGATTATGAGATTATACGTAACTTACCACATTGATCTTTGGAATCGATTTACCGGAAGACGTTTATGGTTAAAAGCTTATGGTATAGCTAAAGAAAACAAAGAAAAAGACGAGATATCAAAAAAGTAGAAATCGTAAAATGATGGAAACAATTTTAAAATTTATCTCATGAGTCATGAGAATCAAATTCCTCATAAAAATCGTGTGTTGTGTGGCAAAACCCCGAAAATATTCAAAATACGTTGATTGGAGTTAAAGCATATACATATTAAATAACTTATATCGGATCCGCTCGAAACGCGATATTTCAAAATGCGATATTTCAAAACGCGATATGGTACAAAATGTGATATGGTACAAAACGCGATATTTCAAAATGCGATATTTCAAAACGCGATATGGTACAAAACGCGATATGGTACAAAATGCGATATTCCGAAACGCGATATTTCAAAACGCGATATGGTACAAAACGCGATACGGTACAAAACGCGATATTTCAAAACGCGATATTTCAAAACGCGATATAGTACAGAATATTCGTTGCGAAGCTGATACCGATCCTATATACTATCATTCCTATCGATTTTTAAATTCCTATAAATTGAAATTAAATTTCCCCTTCACCCGCCTGATATAACCCGATCCTAAACTCCCGTTTTATACCATATCGCGTTTTGTACCATATCGCGTTTTGAAATATCGCGTTTTGAAATATCGCATTTTGTACCATATCGCGTTTTGTACCATATCGCGTTTTGAAATATCGCATTTTGAAATATCGCGTTTTGTACCATATCGCGTTTTGTACCATATCGCGTTTTGAAATATCGCATTTTGAAATATCGCATTTTGTACCATATCGCGTTTTGTACTGTATCGCGTTTTGAAATATCGCATTTTGAAATATCGCGTTTTGTACCATATCTCGTTTTGTACCGTATCGCGTTTTGAAATATCGCGTTTTGATAATTCGTGTTTTAAAATATCGCGTTTCAAATGAGACCCAACTTATATATAGGACGTTCGTGTTATTTTTTTCTCTTAGCTTATCGCATTTGCCGTAATTATATTTTTTGTTACAGTGTCGCTTTTGTCGTTTTTCGAACTTATTTCGAAAAATTGCCGTTGTTTACTTTTTTGTTTAGACAACTAAAGGGCTAGTTATATAGACGAAAACGAAACGGACTGAAACGAAATGAAACGGAAAGACGAAGTAGGCATGGTTATATAGACGAATTAGTGAAAACGGTTTTGACATTTTCATGTTTGTTTATAATTTTATATTATTTGAAGTTTACTTCTCGTGTGTAGTAAAACTAACTCGAAAAATGCATTTTATGTTTTGCAAACTAAATACACTGCGTTTGAATCCAATTAAAATATAAAATATTTTGACAATTTGACATGTGCTTGTAAGGATAACAAAAAAATCATAACCGATAGTGTATAACCGCAAAGACGAAACGAAAGCAAATTGAATTGAATCAATTCATCCGTTCGTTTTCGTTTCATTTCATCTACATAACTAGCCTATTATGTTTTCATGCAATCAATCAATACCACTACAATAATAGGCCGTTTTTCTATATAGAAAAATTACATGAGTTGCTGTAGGTAAATACAAATAAAAACATGGGCGTCATAGGATGAACAAAAAATTACTTGGGACGAAAAAAAAATCTTTACTTGTCCCAATAAATCTGGTTTATTATCTACAAACATAATTTATCTGAAGGATCACGATAAATATTGATATTTTGAGAAACATTTCCAATAAAAATATTTCCCTTCTGAGAAACTTTTCACTTACTAATTTACTGATAAAGCAACCACACAATTTTTAAATGACACGTGCGCGTATAAGTTTTTTAATTTCTCTTGGCTCTCGGCTCTTGTATTATTTGTTATGGTTTTCTTTCACGACATACAGTACCAAAGAAAAATAGTAAACTTAATTTCACACATTTTATTTGTGTAATGAATAAAGGGTATAATATTTTGTATGTTACAATACAATTTTTATTTATATTCGATTGTGTTTTGTATATTATGAAAATGAAACATAGGAATATTTTACCACAGCACACATTAAACACAAAATTATTATGTGTGATATTCTACCTTATCAAGTTTCAATATCGTGGATAAACCGTATCCTAATTTTTAATCTTTACTGTAAATTTTACGCAAGCCCACAAAAAAATCCAATTGTCGATAAAATTGGATTATTTTTTTAGTAATTATGTACAACCAACTAAATCACGCAATTGGGCTTATCATTAGTATTGATTGATTAAAATGTATTTTGGCTTATTACACCGTATTAATTAAAAATCAATTTTTATTTGAACAAAAATAAAACACTAAATATTTGATTGTTATACGCAAAGACGTACACCCACCCCGTTCAACATATTTTGGTTTACTAAAAAAGTAAAAAAGCATGCAAGAGCGGCAGTAAAAAATCTCGTATATTTTTGTTTTTCTTTTATTTGTTGTTATGGTGTAAAACTAAGTTGCTGCTTTAATTGGAATATTACTAAATGAAAAGTTTTCTCAAAACAATTTTTTTTTTAAATAATTCAATAACTAAATATCCCTATTTATTTTTGACAATGTATTATTCAATTTAACTTGAACGATACAAACTATTTATTAAAAATAATGAAATAGTTTTTTTGTTGCCATGTATTTTTATTTCGTAGTATATGGAATTCTCATTTCTTTTTGTATTTACATATGCCAAAAAAATTATTACAAGAAATGGCCTGTTATTGTAGTGGTATTGAATCAATCCTTTCGTTTCGTTTCAGTCCGTTTCGTTTTCGGTTATATAACTAGCCCATAAGCTAAACAGTTGAAACAGTTAAATTTAGTTTTACTTTCTTACCAGCTGTGTTGATTTTCGAGTTTTTTTTCGAACTTGTACTAAAACAGCTAACATCGCTCTTGTCTTATAGAAAAAAAAATTTGGAACACGATTTTACAAGGCAATGTCCTATATTGATACTATTTAAATATTTGGTTAAAGTAATTTAATAAATTAAACACCTATTTTTTATTTTTTTTTGTTTTTTATTGATTTATAGAAGCTCTATCTTTGATATTACTATTTTGTTGGACCGTCTTTTGTTTTTATTACCGTTTATTGTTTATATTAGTAGAATCCCACAACTGATGTAAAAAAAAATTGGTCAAGCATTTATTTTATTTTACGCCTACCGTTCTTGGCCGTCATTAGGGTGCAGATGTTTTATTGCCTGTATTTTTTTTTTTGAGTATAAATAGTGCATATTTTGTAAGATTAAGTTATTCTGTAAGTGATCCTAGCCAAATAAAGATTAAGTACAATTTTAGTTAAAAAAATCGGAAAAGTTAGTGAGCAGTGTAAAAGCAATATGTTGATTTTGGCGCAAGAAAATTTAACCACGCGTGAAATAGCAGAAAGATTAAACATTCCTAAAAGTACTGTCGCGTGGAATCTTAAAAAAATGCGAGAGATGGGCAGTACGCAAAGATAGAAAGGCTCTGGAAGGTCCAGAAAGACAACGCCAGCGGAAGATCGTTTCATAATATTATAATATCATCGGAACCGTTTTAAAAACTTCATCGGACATAAGACAGGAGCGAGCAACGGGAAAACAAATTTCAGCCAGCTTAGTGAGAAAAAGACTTGTTAAAACTGGTTTGAGAGGACTTAAACCAGTCCAGAAGCCTGACTTCACTATAGTGAGGAAAAAACTTTGCTATGAGCCCAGGAGCATGTTTCTTGGACTCCAGAGATGTAGATTGTGTGGTTTTCTCCGATGAATCAAAATTCAAGCTGCATGTTTGAGATGAATTCTCCTAAGAAGAAAACCGGGCGAGAGGCTTAGCAACAGATATCTTTTAAGACTTCTACCGAAAAATGAAGGAGTTATGGTCTGAGGATGCTTTTCTGGAAAAGAAACCGGTCGATTGTGCTTCCTTAGTTCCAGCATTACAGCAGCTGTTTATCTGCAGGTCCTACACAACGAATTTGAGGCTTCTGTGTTAAAGCTGTTTGGCGAGACTTTTAAATTTATTTTTCAACAGGACAACGCTCTGTGCCATACCGCCAAAGTTATGAGTTATTAGTTTTGAATTGTAGATAGAAAAATTGGCTTTCAGATAAACATAAATAATTTGTTAAAAACTTGTTTTTTTGCTTATCTATTCATTTAAAGGTAAAAAAGTACTCCGAAGAAACAAGCATCGATGTTTTGAGCTGGCCTCCAGATAGTACAGACTTAAATCCCATTGAAAATATTTGGTCTATAATGAAGCTAGATGTAGCAGGAAAGCGCCCAGAATCGATTCAAGCTTTAAAAAGTTTGTTGATGACGATTTGAAAATCCATACCTCCTACGACTTTGACAAATTTATCAAATTCAATGAATCGGAGGTGTATCGCTGTAATAAAAGCAAATGGCGGTCCAACAAAATATTAATATTAAAGATAAAACTTCTATAAATCAATAAAAACAAAAAAAAAAATTAAAAATTAAGTGTTTAATTTGTTCCATTACTTTAACTCCAATCAACGTATTTTGAATATTTTGGCGTTTTTCGGAGTTATGCCCCTAAATTGCAGGTAATTTTTTTTCAAAAAATTACATCATACATGTATTTAAAATGAAACAATAGGCCAATTGCTTTCAAAAGTTTTGTAATTTTACCAAAAAAAGACTCCAATTTGCAATAAAATATGTTTGCTCAATTTTTTTCCCCAGCACTGTATTCGCCCCTCCATTTTTTTATTAACTGCTGCTTAACACCCAAATGTGAAGCCATCTAAAGGTGTAAATCCGTAAAAGTGTAAAACCAGTAAACTACTAGTTCCAACAAGGAATGACAACAGCTAGTGTACAATATAGTCAACGATGATGCACGCAAGTAATCAAATGTTTGTTGTTTATATGTTTTTATTTAATGACACAAAAAACATCAAATTCAACCAAATTTGACCGAGCGTTGCTCGGTGCTCGAGGGGCTGTTATTTGATTTCTCACTGTCTAGTGCAGAAAGTAGTCCTCCCAATCACCAAATGAATTGGTTAGGAGTCTTGTTTTTAGTAGTGCGCATACTCCTATCTTGTTTTCACATGATTACCTCCTGAATCTCCAACTTGTTGCACAATGTTTTTATACTTTTATTTTAGACCATCAGAAGATCTATAGCCTCTAAGTAGTATTATAATTTGATAATGTGCGTATTAGTTCATTTAATTGTTTATATTATTTCCGAATTACCACCATCAAACAATCTAAACAGCCCTACCCACTTGATGGCATGATGTTTAATTGAATAACATAAAGATTACTACCAAAGACATGAATGATTTTTAAAGCCTTCTAGTGAGACATATTGTATATGTTGAAGGATAAATACGTATATAATACCACATCAAAAGATCAATTCCGCCCCGAAATCAAACCAAAATAAAAACACACCAACATTATTTGCTTCTCATGAGCATAAAATGTATGTATAGTGTACTTTCTAGAAATTTTTAATAATTAAATATCACTGAAAATTTATACTTGAAAACTTAAACCTTGAAAGGTGTTTACCTTTCTATAAAAACAGAAAATCAACTTAAAATTTATTTGGGTTATTAACCTGCAGTCAACTTTGCAGTAGTAGTAGCAGCAGCAGCAGTAGCAACAACAGAAACACAGCGCAGAATTAAACGTGAAATGACGACTAAGTAAGTAGAAGTAAGTACACATGTTCAGTATCCTTGAAGATGTTCTATAATTTAAAAATTCATGGAAATTTCAAATCCTATTTGACTACTTTTTTTTCTAAATTATTCAATTAATTTATTATTGTGAGCTATTTAAATATAACTAAACATTATAATAATATATGAACAATTACTATTAGTCGCATTATTATTATTATTATTATTTTAAGTGAATGTAACTTTTTTATTTATAATAATAATTTACTCGTGTGTAGATCGAATATATACGTACGTACATATATGCACTATGAATAGACTGTGTCGAGATATCTACGTACATTCAGTACACACATGTAATTTAATTCACTTTTTATATCTCTGTTCATTTTTATTTATTATTTGTGGCCTTCCAATGAAAGTAAAAATTCGAAGACCATGACCGAATAGTTTGCAAAGCGCGTTAGAAAGAATAAAATTATAAATTATTTTTATTTTGCTTTACATTTTTTAATATATAGATAGATATACAAATAATAAATATAACTTAACACGTTGGTGATCATTGTCATTGTAATTATGGAGGATTTTAGGTGAATTATAAATTCTGAAATTTTTAATGAGTCACATAACGACTATTATGACTAATGACTATATAAAAGAGTACGTTAACTGCACAAATGAATAGCAACAGACAGTTGTTCTCGTATCTAGTTCGTAAAATATATGTTTCTCACATATTGATTGATTGGACTGTAACATGATGTGCCAGGACTGGGATTTTGCACACAGCGAGTCGCCTTTTTTGAGCGACTTCTAGCTAAAAGCGAGTAAAAGCGATTATGCACTATGCGAGTAGACACTCGCTCTCGCTTTTATTTCCGGCCATGTATATTGCATGGTGAGAAGAAAGGCGACAAGATTTTTGGGTTACATTTTCATAATAAACGTCAAGAATTATAAACTTTGTTTGAATTGGATATCGGTAAGATAATACATACTACCAATATATATTTTTATTTATTTTTTATTTTGTCATTTTTCTATTTGCCAGCATTTACATACATATCTTCTTTAGACACATTCACATATCTTCTTGTCGATATTGCGGTATGATACGTACGGGTTGGAAAATATCCCTCGATACTATTAACTAAATTAGTTAATAAACCTTTTGGAAATCGATATAGTTCCTGGAATCTTTAGATTAAATATTACGTTAATTAAATATATAAATAAAATTTATAAAATTAATTATTAGCTTTACCTTGTATCATCGATGTCAAAAGGATTTAAATCATTCTTAAAACGAGACCGGATAATTCTATAATTTATCAAAAACTTATCAGAAACTTTTTTTCTTTATCATAAACAATAGCAATGGATAAATTGTCCATTGTTCACTCGTATACATTATTTTACTTTATTAAAACATTAATAAAATTTAAAAAAAAATTCAACACAGCACCAAACCACAAAACGACACAAATAATTTTAAACACAAAATGACATTTTGACAGCTAAATCCATAGTTGCTCAATTTTCTCGCATTTTACTTTTGTCGATTTGTGCATAATCGCTAGAAAACTGTCGGACAAAACTAAAAGGCGAGAAATCAAACGTAAACTCGCTTCTCGCCTTTTGTGCAAAATCCCACTCCAGATATCGCCTGTTTATACATAACAAGAGGGAAGGATAGGGACGGAAATGTTTTAGGTCGGAACAACCCGGTTGCAGTCATCTAGCGATCGTACCGCACAAGACAACACATTTCAATCTACTAGAAGTAAGGATAAAGGTTTAATAGGTTTAATGGTTAACGAGTATATTGGTCTTCAACAATTGCTTCTTTAAATCACCACATAAGAAAAAATATTATTTCACAAGCACGACTGTCAGAGATTGAATTTCGAAATTATTACTTTTCGGCCTCCTCAACATTATACAACTTTATAATTTGATTTTTCCCAAGCTACAGTAATTAAATCAAACTAAAGAAATTCTCATGGTTCTGAAAGTTCTAAAAATATTGACACAGGACGAGCTTGCTAACCAAAAACTTGAATGAAAATTATACCAATCATCATGACATTATAATTTAATGATGAGTTTATTGTTAGCTACACCTGCAAATCTCGAAAGTTCATAATGTACATGATACATATTTGTTTTGTTTATTTAAGTCAGGTAAATACAATATTTTACGGATTATTTCCATTAAATCTAATGTTAATGCAAAATAATTTGGGTAGCCCTTATTTTGATAACGCTCGTTCCGTAGATGATTTTAATATATTGGGAATACAAATTAATTTGCTCCTTTTTCAAAAAGTGGCTCTGACTATTTGTTTATAGTAACAGCTGATTTCCGTTGTTTCAGACAGATTAAACATCTGCCGTTAACATTCAGTTTCATACAAAACGTGTTTTTTTACGGTATTGAATATGTCGGATTTTGTGATAACTAAACAGCATTTGCAGGAAGTGTTAATTTTTTGATTTAATTAAAAAAAAGTGCAGCTGAAGCACATCGAATTCTTGTGGAAGTTTACGGTGACAATACCCCAACCGAAAAATCATGTAGAGAATGGTCTCGACACTTCAAAAACGATGGTTTCAGTGTTGCCGATAAGTCTCGCTTGGGACTGCCAAAAAAAATCGTAGTCGATGAATTAGAGGCATTGTGCTCGATGAAAATCCGATTCAAACGCAAGAGAAGCTTGCCGTTGCATTGGGGGTGACTCGACAAACAGTTTCCGTATGATTGAAATGTATGAGCATGATTCAAAAGCAAGGCAATTGGGCCCCTTATGAATTGAAACGAAGAGACGTGGAAAGGCGATTTCTCGAGTGGCATAGACTACAATTAATCCGTTTGAACCCGCATTACGAGAAAAACGACCGGAATATGAGGAAAGGCATGATGAAGTTATTCTTTTGCATGACAACGCTCGGCCTCACGTTGCAAAAGTCACCCGCCGTATTATCCTGACATTGCTCCTTCTGATTGGTTGTTCCGATGGATGAAACATGATTTGGCAGATCACCGGTTCACTTGTTTCGAAGAAATTAGGAAGTGACTTCAAACTTGGATCGCTTATGACATCTTATTAATCGAAATGATTGTAACAAATAGTAAAGTTCTACTTGGCGTAGTCCATAATAATCCTGGATCTGATTTTATATATGACTTGGAAACAACTTTAGGAATTTTTTCTATTTGCTTCTCTCACGTTATTCTTGTTTGGGATTTTAATTATGATATGCTTTTTTCTAACTCTTCAACAGTCTAATTTAAAAATGTTGTTAGTAGATTCAATGTAAGTATTTGCAATAATAACCAACTCATTTTGTTCAAAACTGATTATCGCTGTTAGACCATGGTCAAATTTATGACTTATTGTGTGGAGACTGACTTATTTGAAAGTCTACAATAAGTTTCCTATCGAATATACATATTATAAACTTGTATTACTTTGATGGAAGGTTAAAAGTTAAACTGGTAACTCATTCAAATAAGTCAAAAAGCTTCGACAGGAGCCTTATTGTAGACTTGCAAATAAGTCTCTTCCTCTCTCTCTCTCTGGCACTATATCCCATCGAGGGATTTGGCCGCCTCATGGAAGGTTTCATAATCATATTTTCATTTCGGATAATGAGTGATTAATTCATTGATCCTAAACCAGCCGTGAAATGTTTTCCTTGTTACCACCGGGAATCGAACCCAGGACCTCCGGTCGCTGGAGCAAGCATGTTGACCACTTTGCCACCGGGGCAAATAAGTCAGTAGATAAAATAAGTCACAAAATGAACCGCAACCTTAGTATTTTATATCTCAAATAAAATTAATTTTATTTATCAAATTTCAATATCTGGAATTTCACATCATAATATAATATTTTTTTTCTTATGATGATGCTCCTCATCTGAAGAAAAATTTCTTTGTGTGCATCGGAGAGAAAGAGAGTAATAGACTCGTATCCCTCTATTCCCAAACACTAATATGCTTTTGTTCATCTATCTCTTTTCTTCTCCATCTAATAATGGAACATTTTTAGCTTTACAAACTTATCTCGTTGTGCTTGAGCAAACAATTGACTTTTCCCATCCCAAATATATATAAACCGAATTTGACAAAAATTGCACATAACCCTTTTTTCTCTGGGAGTAGTGAAATGATTTGTCCCTATAAAATCTGTTCTAATTGATATCTCGAAGCCGAAATGATTTACAGGTTTACAATTCAAAATTTAGATTTCATGAAAAAGAGGAACAGGGCTTATGGTAGATGGACAGTACTTCGAACTGACAATAATTTGAATGAATAATAAATACCTCAGAAATAAGGTTACTTCACTTAAGCGTAAAAGAAAACAAGATTTTTTAATGAATAAATTGGATCCTACCGAAAATCTTTTGGAATAATCTAAAAAGTCTTCTTATTGGAAAATTTATTGAGTAGGCACAGATTCCGTTTACTGCTAATAACTTTAATAAGTTTTATTGTGAATCTGTTAAATGTCAATCATCTGGAACTTTTTTTTTTATTTAAATAGTACAATCTTATCACTTGATAATTTATTACTAATGATGATAACGCGCTTATTTGAAACTAGTAAGTGGCGTGAGTGTGGATTTAAAAGCACTCAATATTCTGCTCCCAATAATGAACCTTTTTTTATTAGATGACTAGCTCATGTGGTTTAATTCTTTTAAGGCGTCTCAGTTCTTGTGTTATGTCAAGAAGTTGTATTGCTTCACTGTTGGTATGTTTGTGTAATTCCTCGTTGGTTACGTAGCGATAAGCATTCGTTATTGCTCGTAGAAATTTGTTTTGACAACATTGAATAATTAAACGATTTGATTGTTTAGTACAGCCTCAGAGTTGGATACCATACGTCCAAATTGGTTTAATTATACAAATGCCTCCAAACTACCGGCCTCTTGCTACTCTCATTTTTCGCACATGACGTCAATTTATGTCTAAACCGAGACTGCGCAATAATAATGTTAAAATATTTAACTAACAAAACAATTAGAGAAAGCAACAAAAACGTCGACATAGCGTGTCGTCATCATTTGGTGTAAACGGCCTGTAGTTTAGGAGGCTTTCATTATACCCAATTGAAGTTTATACTAAATTAATCCTAAACCAACAAAAACAAAAATTTATGAGAGTGTATTGGTTTAAACCAGTCATTTAGGAGAAGCCGAATATTTCTATTTAATTAATTATTTAAAAATTTATTTATTTATTTAAACAATCAAATTTATTTGAGCAAAAAACATGTCAATATAATACATATTTTAATAGAGCCATATGTATACACGACAAGTAACAACCCGATTAAAATTGTTCATTCTAATGGAGCTCGCATATCTATCTGTCGCATAACGACATTCAATTGAAGAACGGAATTTCTTAGTAAATTTGATTCTAAGAAAATTCCTATCTCAAGATTTTCACCGTGTTTGCCATGCCACTATAATATTTTTGGTAGATCTATATGTGCTTTCTACTTAAGCCCCAACCCGTTTAAAATTCTAATTCTAATTCCGTTCTTCAATTGAATGTCGTTTTAGATATGCGAACGCTATTAGAATTTTAAAAGGGTTGGCCTAAGTAGAGTGCACATATAGGTCTATACCAAAATATTATAGTGGCAAATTTGCCAATTTCTCTCTCAATTGCTCTCATTTCTTTCTCGAAAATTTTGAGAAATTAAATTTCTAAAAATCAAGATTTCTTGGAAATGTCGGATTCCACAATAATGTCGTTATAGGTATTTAACATCCTTAAGAGTTGTATGTTAATAGAACACATGTATAGGAATTTAAATCATCTATTTTTTTTTAATTTTGAGTACTTTGAATGAATTTCGAAAATCAATATTTCTTAACCAAAATATCCTTAACGAACAGAGAGAAATTCGTTTCTCACCAATTACAGACCCCGCCCTTTTCTATAATTTGACTAACACGTCGGGTAATTTAATGTACCTCAATATACCTTGAATTTTGTTACACAACCGATGACTAATCGGCCACCTGCGCGATCAATAGATTAATTTTTATTGTTTTTTATTGCTTATTTTTTGTCCCTTCTTTTGTTTATTCTTTGCTTTTTCTGTTACATACAAACCTCTTTTATCCGGAAAACATCTGTTATCCGGAGAACGTTTTTTTCGTATTCTTTCATTTTCTCTTTCATTTACCTTATTTTCCAAAAATGAAATGATTTTTTTCTACTATGTAATTAACTAAAATAAATTTAGAATCTTAATAAATGAGACTGAAGTTTAAAAAATATTAAAATATGCTGCTTTACTGGTTTTACTATGAAATTATTTAAAAAAATCGTTTATCCGGAATAATCTTTTATCCGGAAATATTTGCTCCAGTCGTTCCGGATAAAAGAGGTTGCAATGTACATATAACAAATTTTTTACTTTTACAAATCAGTAGATACTCCTGATGATGACCTAACAAGTCGAAATCGATCGAGTGATTTTTTAAAGTTTTTGAACAAATTTTTTAATTAAAATATTCAAAAAAATCTAATTTTGCGAAGTAAAAAACAAGTGTTTAATAAAATGTGTTTATTCTCAGTAGAAGTTTGAAGTTTTTCCTAAAATAGTACTAACCGCCATTTTTACAATTTAGGATTAATTTAGGATAAACTTCATTGGCATTAATTATCGATTTGTAAATCAGGCGTTTACAGTACAGGCTAAGCTTAGAATGTCTTCCTATTAGCCAGTACATCTCACGTTGTTTTATTTACATTTGCTCTTCTTTTTGTCTAACGAGATATTTCCAGTTCAATCTTGAATCGAGATACAATCCTAGTTATTAAGCAGATTCAACTTGGGGAATTTGTACCCCATTGAGAAATGTATGGATGTTGCTATTTTTGTGTCGCAACCTGTATGATATATATGTATTGATTTCAGCTCGTTAAGCTTAATTTTCTAATCCCTGGTCCATTGGCTGATTTTATCGAGTGCTTGCTGTAAGTAGTCTAGTGGCTGGTTCTGCGGTTCGCTTGATGCCAATACAGCGGTATCATCAACAAAAGTCCCGATGTAGGTTGTTTCTTTTGTCGGTATATCGGAAGTGTAAATTAGATATAGGATGGGCCCTAATACGCTACCCTGGGGCACCCCTGCTATGGCTGGGTAAAAGTTAGAGAATGTTTCTTCATGTGACACTCTAAATATTCGTTTGAAGAGAATCGGCTCGAGCAATTGGCAGTCATTTTCTGGCACTAATTTACTTATCTTGTAGATAAGACCCGTATGCCATACTCTATCAAAAGCCTGTGATACATCTAGAAATACGGCAGAGAAATATTTCTTCTCTTCATGTGCTTGTTCTATCTTTGCAGTCACGCGATGAACTTCATCAATTGTCAACTGTTTATTCCTGAATCTAAACTGGATGTCAGGTATAATGATCATTGGTTTTAGCCGTTTCAATAACAATTTCTCAAACAACTTTGGAATAGAGGGTGTAGTAACAAATCGATCGGCCTGTATGATGCAATTTGCTCGGCTGGTTTGTCTGGTTTTTTTATCATGATTATTTGTGCAACCTTGAAACACTCAGTGATACATATGTAAGTCGAAAGTAAGAATTAATTGTTAACATAGTAACTGCTCTCTTTGATATCATAACTCCTTAAACAGCCTCGGCGAGATTTCATCAATTCCAGGTTACTTTTTGGGATTCAAATTCATATCTATTTCTTGTGCAATTTCTAGTAGGGTGACACTTCTGATGTTTGGTGGAGATCTATAGACTGGTTTAGGATCAATCCTAGATTGCATGTCATGTGGTTGACATATTGATGCCAGATGTTGTGCGTTTTCTTCGTTACATCGTCGCATTCATTCTCCATTTATGTTCCTTATAGGTGGTACTTGGATTATTATTGGTTTCTTTTAGTAGCTTTCCCAAAAGAATAATTTTTGTTAGCTTCAGGACTCAGTCCTTTCAAATAATTTTCAGTACACGCTTCTTTATGTTCTTTAATTAATCGGTTAACTTTATTACTTACTTAGGCTCTTGCGTTAGTCGTTAGCATTCCAGACAATTATACGTAGGAATGTTGCAGTCATTTACTTTTTATGTCTTAGCGGTTTGTTTGGTGGCTTGGAATTATCTTCCAGTTTATCCACCCTGTTAGTAAGCTGGCTGAAATTTTGTCTCATTTCTACCTGAAATTCGGTGAGCATTTTCATTATCTTAATGGTTGGCTCGTTGAGCACAGGTTTCTGCCTGCATTCTTGATTTAGATTGTTATTTGAGGTTTTCGTTACATGGGCGTAGGAAAATCCCTCTCTAATAGAGATATTATTTGTTTGGCTTTTGCTGGACGCTCTGCTACTGTTATTTTTCTCGGTAGTTCAGCATTTAGCTTTTTCTGATACACCAGGCATCCTTAATAGTTTTCTCCTTGCAACAGGTCTACATAAAACAATGGGAAGTGTCTAATAATTTTCTCATTATTAATTGTCGACTTTTTATGAATGTTAATAATGTTGGTTACTTTATGACCATGTTCCTCGATTGCCGCTTTGCTCTTGGTAGATGACGGTAAACCTCGTATTACGACTCTATACCAGCTTTCACTTTTGAGCTGATAAGTATGGTATTCCGTCTTAAATAGTGTACTATCCTTGTTATTGGATTCAGTTTCGTTATATCGCAAAGTTATTTTGATATCGTTATTGGATATTGTTCTGAGTAGGTTTCTCTGTCATACCAATACTTGAGCTCTGAGTATATTAAAATCTCTGATATTGCTGACATTGATTGGTAGTGGTATGGGTTCCTTTTGTGGTGCATATCGTGGTTGTTTTGTGGTATTAGCATGCGGTAGAGTACCATTAGTAAACGAACAAGGTTTCCTTTGCCTTTCTAGTGTTTCGGTTCTGTTTTGTAAAACCAAAATATCATGGTATTTATTACATTGTAACTCATATTGCTGGCATTTTGTCCTTAGTTCATTATTCTGGCGCTCAAGCGAGGCTAATTTGCCATGGTTGGTTTATTGTTCGAAGTTCCTTCCCCTAGCCAGATGTGGTCCGCGGATGGTATTATATTTCCCACCTACCCTACAACAAGCTGGTTAAAAAGCATCCCCCTATTTGCTATCTGGGGACGCGCCACGATGGAAGTTCGGAATCTTTACACGGTCATCTAAAACCAACACAACTAATTGTTATATTTTTAACCTAATTTTAATTCTTCAAATTTCTCATTTAGGGGTAGATCCACGATGGGCTAGTAATCAAGCAATTTGCATTCTGGCTACTCAATCAATTTTACCAAGAAAATTTGAACTTCAAAATATGTTTTTTTTATTAATTGTTTGTTTATTTTTGTAATTGCACAGTATAAAACAACACAAAAGTGAAACCGCAAAATTTACTGTGCAATCGCAAAAAAAAAATAAATAAAAAAAAAATTTGAAAAACCTGATTTGAAATTCAAATTTTTTTGGTAAAATTGATTGAGTAGCCAGAATTTTCGCTAGTAAATTGCTTGCTTGCTAGCAAATCGAGTATATACCTCGAGTAATGTCGCGTACATGACATCGGAAATAAATATTTTCATACTCGCTTACGAACTCAAAACCAATCAAATTATTTGAAATGCTTTATACCACGCCTACTGGTTCCGAACTCGAGTTGAAATTGTTTTATCTTTGTTGTTGTTTTAATACATTTTGTATTAAGTGCGTGTTTCAATTGGTTTAAATGCCGCATAAAAAGTTTAAAAGTTAAAAATTGTGGTGAATAAAAATGTCAAACTTTTTATCTGCTTCAAGAGCTGATAAAATTTTTATGTGGAAAACATTTGGCTGACAAAAATATTTGTTTGTAAACAGAAATTTGTCATGTACAAATTCTGAGAAAAATCGTAATGATTTAGATGTAAACTGGCCATAATTAACTAATATACATTTAAATAGTATTTATTTTACATATTTTCATATTTAAATTTGCTGTATACGTTCATAATAACACATAAAATAAGCAACAATATTAATGTCAAAATTTAAACCAATTGAAACAGATAAAAAGTTAAAAAAAATTACCACGATTTTTTTTTTAACTTTTTAACTTTTTATGCGGCATTTAAACCAATTGAAACACGCACTAAGACTTTCTTGTGAAGAATTTTATTTTGAATAATTTTTCTGTTTTTAATAGTCAAATACATATAATTATTGTTTTTGTTTAAATGTCAAAATTATGATTCCTACTACTGACAGATAAGACTAAGTGCAGAATACGAATTTAAAGTATCTAGTCTTCGTTAAGACAAAAGTTTTCGCTAAGACTGAAAACACCTCTGTGACTCTACGTTAGAATCGGAAGTGTAATCACTGAAGACCAACTTTTTAAAGGA
Source organism: Nephrotoma flavescens (assembly GCA_932526605.1). Classification (NCBI taxonomy): domain Eukaryota; kingdom Metazoa; phylum Arthropoda; class Insecta; order Diptera; family Tipulidae; genus Nephrotoma; species Nephrotoma flavescens. The sequence continues at coordinate 116,120,965 of OW052222.1, forward strand.
ATTTATTTTTAAATCTCAAGCTTCTATGGAATGGACAATATTTCTATTAGAACAAATTAATTTTTTTTTCTGTATATTTCTCTATACCTCTATATTTTTAACAATATTATAATTTAATCTTCTTTTCCTAGTTGTTAGAAGTTAGCCAAAATTACTCCATTGCTAAAAATTAAGAATCTTAATACAATGTCTGATTTAAGACAATTATTGCATTTTCTTTTATCTCTAAAATTTTAGAAATTATATTATATATTAAAAACTAAATCATAAGTTTTTTGCTGGAAAATGATTTGCAATCAGATTATCAATCACCTTACAGACTAATGCATAGCACCACTTCTGCGTTGCATAACAAATTTACCGCACTGGTACTCTTGGAATCCTCGAAAATGTTTAACTCAATAAAAAATTATAAACTTCCTGTTAAATTATCGTCGTCGTTCAACTTCTTAGAATCTGCATGTAGATTTATTTATTCATAGTTAAGTACTAGATCCCATTGAGATTAATGGAATATTTTCTGATATTAGGTAGCTAAGTTGTGGAATTACACATAGGTTTAGTGCTTAGTCCGTTATGGTTTTCGTTAAGTATTAATGATATTTCTACTTGCTTTAGATTTTCAAAATTTTATCTCTTCGCTGATGATTTGCAAATTTATAGCTATGGTTAAATTTCGAATAAAGATGTTTGTATAAGAAATTTAAACAGTGATTTATTAAAAATTATAGAATGTTCGAATCACAATGATTTATTACTTAATGGAAATATAGTTCAAGCTATTATTTATAAACGAAATTTGAATAAAAATTATTTCCCAAATTTGATTCTGGGTAATGAGTTAATGACTTACTCGGATACAGTTAGGAACTTAGGACTCATTATGAATATAACTTTAACTTGAAAGTAAAAGGCCAATTTATGGTCTTTTGCCATTTATCATGCGTGATCGACCATTTTTGCACATTTTCAATTTTCTTTCAAATAAGGTGAGATCGCTCTGATTAAGTGGTAATTAGAGAAAGCGAAATCTGGAGAATACGCTGCATTCTGTAAAATTTCCCTGTCTAAGGAGAAGATGAGTTAATGGGATGATTTTGCTGTATGTGAACGAGCGCTGTCATGCTGCAATATCACCTTCATCATCGCTAAATTTACACAATTGGGCCTGGTAACAGTTTCACCAGGTTCCAGAAGCTCGTAGTAAATGACTCCTTCCAATCCCACCAGACACACAGACACTTTATTGGCATGAATATTCATTTTTGCAACTAATGTTGATGGCTGGCCTGGATCAACCCTTAGTTTCTGCGTTTAGGATTATCGTACAAAATCCACTTTCCGTCTCCGTAATGGTTTAGTACAAAAAATTCTGAGGCGCCCATTTTCCTTCCTTCTGTATTTTTCACATTTTATGAAATCAAAGTAATTTTGCTTGGTGAGTAACTTCTAACTGTTTTCCAAGTCTTTTTTGAGTTTGACACGGATTTTGGTCCAGTAAAACATCCATTATGTTCTTCGTTCTCAAATTGTTTTACATCACCTGGACATGGATCGTTCGCAAGACTAAATTTCCTGCCACGAAATCTTGCAAAAATTGAAAACAGAATAAAATGCGATAACGTAAATGTTGCTTATCGACATTCATCTATTAAAAATGATGCACACGGAAAAACAGCTTGTAATATTGTAATGGAAGCGGCGTCGGTCGCGGGTCATTGCTCATTAAATTGATCAAAACGTCGAAATATAATGCTTATAAACTCGCTTCATGAGGATATATTCTTAAAAGCGCAACTCTGACCATGAAATCTAGTAATATGACCTTTAACCCGGTTTCGACACAACTTCCCTTAGCAGAAAAAATCCATCGTTAGTTCCGAACAGCAGCCATTGGCCTGCTAGCTAGAGTCGGTGTTGGGTGTGGGCCTTCGGAAAGCAATGGATATGAGTAGCTGCTTGAAAAAAAAATCAAATAAACACGCGAACACGATTATCACTTAATGTCCATTCAACCCATTCACTATCTCACTATGGCCGCGATTTCTTCAGGCGCGATCGTGAATCTTTATGTACTACACACGTTCTATTAACAGGACTAAATAAAACCGAAATCGAAAATTAGATTTTTTGTAATTAAAGCTAAAATAAGACACAAAATGAATTACCTGTTGTATAAATATAATTTGGATATTCCAAATCAAATCGGCCGCAAGTTTTTATCGTTGAACAACCTAAATCCGGCAGGTGGTTAAGCTGGTCTTTAATAATATAAATAGTAATTACTACTCGAAAGCTTTAGCGAGACTGATTGCATGTCGTAGTCGTGAAGCAATAGCGACGTCATACTATAATTACTAAGCATTGTGCAAGAGAGATTAACTGCAATATCTTTGGAGGTGTTCAGTGTGCTTCAGTGATCGTATACGCATTACACATCGATTGAATTTTGATGATAAGACAACATAATGCAAGAAGAGGAGCATGATTTTGTTAAGACATTTCTCACCAACAAAATATTTACATTCTATAATGAACTTGTTCGTTACAAAATGCCAGAAACTTATGTCATAAACAGCAATCACTAAAATCTTGAGTGATTTTTTTGCGTTGAAGTAAATTTTAATTCAACCAACTGCACATCTAATAATACTTTGCTATAATTCATATAACTAAAGTTAATCATAAATTAAAAGTAAATCAATTCATATTAAATACAACCGTCATAATAAAATACTCTAATGTCGAATAAATATAAAAACAAAATTGAAACATAATAAAACCTATGGTGTAAATCATTAACAGTACTGGCTATGAAACATCATCATTAGCCGTGTTTCATTATTCGAGCACTATCGGGAGCCAATTGGGAAAATTCTACTGAAACTGCAGCTATTATTCACTGGTGTCGCTATACCGTAAAAATGAAAAATAAATGCGTGCATAAAAGAAACATTTATCACCTGAACTATTGTAATTTTGTCATTATATGGAACACATCTCACAACACGGCATGGAGCTATGCAAAATGCAGATGGTCATAAAATCGGATCTATAGCAGTACGTCCTCGATTTTGCAAGCGATGCTTAAAGTAGGACGTGAAGTGGGGTGCTTCGGCCCCAGAACAGATTGTATAGACTAAAACATAAAAAAAATTATTTTGAATGAAGAATATTAGTTTAGAGTTAAATAAATTAATTATATGCAAAATAGCGCGTTAAATATAAGTTTGGGTGGTCCAGTTACATCTATCGGGCGCTAGTAAAAAAACACGGCTATTAATCGGATTACTTTAAAAGATATACTGGAAAACAACAACAATAACAACATAAAAGTGAGTCGCATCGTTTCATCGACTACGTACGAGTTCATAGTAAACATAATATTTTTTTTATGTAAACGTTTAATTTTCAATTTACTTAAAATTTACAAACCATTTAATTTTTTTTATTGCTAATTAAATTAAAGTTAATAATTTTGGTTTCTTTAATTTTGGTGATGGTATCCGTAGCTAGATAGTTTAGATTTTGTTTAGTTTTGATTTTTTTTACGCCACTTAACGATTATAAAATTTGGTACCTACCGATTTATTTTTCTTTACAATTCAAGATCGTATATTTTCAAATATGTAATTTAATTTTGTTTGCCAAAAGTTTTATGTATTAATTAAATCATAAACAATTTCTTCTATGTTATGTTTTCTTCCTGTTTTATTACTTTTGGAACTTAATTAATTTTGAACTATCAAATATATATATATGAGTATTTATATGAACGTAATGGAAAATTTTAAACAATTAATTATATGCTTTAATCGAGATCAAGCGTGTACGAGTATGATATGATGCCTGAGTATAAGTAAAGAGTATGTAATGTTATAAAGAGTAACGAAACAGAGGAAATATTTTCATCAAAATATCCGTGGGTTAAGCAATTTAAATGGGTTCTATAATTCACTTTCAAAACAATTTTTGATTTTTAGAAGTTTTTTAAAATCGACCTTGATATTAATTTATTTAAGATTTTTTCGGCTTTTCGGTCAAAATATTATTTTTAATGGCATTTATACAATGTTTACGACTTTTCTAGTCATAGAAAACAAAGAACCCATTTACTCACAATATATATCTACCACAAAAAGTAGAAAAATGCAATACCACTCGCCCCTCCATTTTTAACACCAGGGTACTTGCGTAAATTTTTTAATATAGGTTACATAAAAAAATTTAAAAATAATAAATATATTTAAGAATAAAACTTAATTTTTACGATGCTTATTTTATATTTATTTAATAATTTTTTTGATGGCGTCCATTCTAGTAGTGAACAATTTTTTGTTAATTGTTTTATTGTTAAGTTGTTAATTTGAACAATGAGTTTAGTGCATTTGTTTTCAAACTCTTTCCATTCTTATGTTATTGAAATTCGAAAATATTCTTTCCAAACTTTTAACTTTTTCCTTATGGGAAATACAATGAAGTTAACCGCGTTTTGAATTCAATGTCAATTGTTTGTTGGTGTATATGTGGTGTATACAGAAATATGTAATACGATTTTAATACAATAAACTGTAAATTTAACCGCGAATATTTTTACAATATCTGATTAAATATTTTGAAGTTTTTAGAGTGTGCACGGTATATTGATTCAATAATACATATAAATATATATCAAATAAAATATAGGTCAGTGCTTGGTTTCTTGAGCGTTCTGAAAATCAGGGGATTTATCAACATCAATTTGGTGAAACATTGCTTGGGAAAATGGATATGATGAAATAGTGATACAGTCGGCATTTGCGACAAGGAAACATTGTATTATTACTGAATTTAGGGATGCACTACCTCTTGATACATAACTTACATATAAAATTTTGACTAACAACACCTTTTTGTTGCGTACTATAATTTTGTAAAATTATATTTGAATATATGTATTTGAGTTTTAATGTATTTGTAAAACACCAAATAATAATAATTAATTTTCGGAAAAATTTTGAGTTTAAAAATTAATAAGTCAAAATTTTATAAACAAATAAATAATAGTGAAGTATGGTGCAGTTCGAATTTTCTTCTTTCTATTGGCTATGCTCTTCATAAGGAAAAAGTAAAAGTAAAAGGAAATAGTATTTTTGCATTGGGGATGCGCTGTTACATCAATAGATTTTTCGATATTCAGCAAACTTATTATGATTTGTCCCAATTTATAGGTATTTAATTTTTGTAATCCGATTAAAGTTTCATCTTTAAAATTAAACGGACTCAAAATTTCTTTACACAGTTTTATGTAAAACTTTTTGTAATATTTTTTAATCTCGAGAACTGATTCATCAGGCAGCAAATTTTTATTTAATCCCCTTTCCGCTTTTGGTCCTAAATAAATAAGTTATTCTTCAATTAATACATCGTTTGAAATACTAAATCATTTAAATTTGATTCGTCGATACATTCTAGTTTAACAAAGTTGAGTAAAATTGATAGTAAAATCGTTTTAACTGAAGAAAGAAGTTTATAAATTTTTGGGACTCACTTTAAAATTCTCTATTTAAATTATTATTATTATTTTTAGTGCATATGATAAAAAGAGAAAATAAATCAGATTACTGTCGTTTAAGTTTTCCGATATTTGAGTTGTCAAATCTGCGTTATTTTGCAATTTAAAAATAATGTTGCAATGGTTTCCATTGCTCTAATATTCTATTAATTACTCCCTCTAGCCAATGCCATCTAGTTTTAATATCTTGTATACTGGAACATTAAAATATTCTTGGAAAATTCGAAAATCAGTTTGCTGCTGAAGCGCATAAATGAAGAGAATGTCATGTATTTCCTCATGAACGTATACGGAATGACCGTTTTTTACCAAATGCCTGAACACCACCTTTTTCCCAACCATAACACTGGCATTATCGGCTCCAAACCCTAAGCAGTTTTCAATCGGAATTTGATGTAAATCGAAAAAGCTTGTTATCTTATCATATACAACAGGCTGTTAAACATTTCTTGAAGCTACAGTCGGTGGTTTCATCAAGCACGATGGAGAAATGTTGTGATTTAATAAAAATGATATGAAATAAACGCCATTAAAAATATCCATATAAAAAATCTTAAATAAATTTTTGATTTTATTTGGTTCATATATTGTCATATTCATGCCTATTGGTAGAAAACGGAAACAATTACGGTGAATAAAGACGTGTAGTATTGTATAACCCATTTTAAATTGCATAACCCACACATTTTTTGATGAAAATTTCCCCTCTGTTTCGTTTCTCTTTATAAAATTACGCTTTGGTGTAAGGCAAGTTCTTCGATTGTAAGAATTGATTCGTGACATTCCTTTCATGCTGCATATTCAAGATATGCGGTATATTTCTGGGATTCCTCCACGACCAACACCATGAGCTTTAGTCGAGCTATAACAGCCCAATAACCTCTACGCAAATATCAGTTAACGGATTCATTCCGTTACCCAAGCACAATGCCTGATAAATCATCGTATATGAATTAGGGCATGGCAAAAAGGCAAAGATCGATCATTTGTGGATTTTCGGGTCAGAAGTGTTTATGGGGGTCATGAGTAAGTAAATGCACGGCATATATGTATTCCGATTCGAGTATTCTTAAAGGATATCTTACGTAAAAAAACTAAAACTTAGTATTGAAAACATTTGGTATTATAACGAAAAATTTTCCATTATCTTTTTTTTTTGTTTAATAGCACCGTTACTTTGTTTCGTTTTTTATTGCGTTTCCATACAATTTCTGTGCAGTCATAAATAAGTAAACAACGATCTGCGTTGTAAGGGACTTTCGATTGACCTGAATTAACAAAATTGTCTGAATTAACTGAATCAACTGAAGTGAATTGAGCGTTCCATTCGCACTTCTTCACTTCAGTTAAAAAATATTGAATTAACTGAAGAGATACACGGCATACCCAATAGAATTCCTTTAACTTTTTCATTACAGAAAAGTATGAAAAAAGTTTTGAGAAAAAAATTTTTTTTTTCGTTGTGGTGATTTCCTTAAGAAAAATGTTATCAAACTTTTAACTTTTTCCTTATAAGAAATACAATGAAGTAAACCTCATTTTCAAAATTGGTTGTTGTTGTTGTTTTTCTGCTTGTCACAAATTAAAAAATATTCAATGTATATTTGTCTGTTAACAATCATTGTTGTATTTTGTGTCCTGTGAAAAAATAATAAATAATATAAAAAATAACAGGTAAACAAAAAATGGTTTTGCAATATGAAGTTAGCTTTACTTTGACTTTTCCCTATTCATTGGGTATGCTCTTCATAAAGAAAAAGTTAAAGGAAAAATTTTTTTGCATTGGGTATGCGGTGATATTTTATTTATTTATTTATTTATTTATTTATTTATTTATTCATCCAACCATCTCTGACCCAAAAAGCATTTATAAAATGGTACAATATAAAACATATAATACAATAAATAATACAATATAAATAAAATTGAAATTGTTTATAAAACAAGAAGGATGGAGATAGGAGATCTCTGAGATTTATTAATCAGTTTTGAGATCAACTGTCTTATTGAATATAACAAAAAAAGAAAAGAAATAACAAAAGAAAAAACAATTATTTTTCTTTTCCTCTTTTTCTTCTGTTATTACAGTAATAGGGTACAGGAATACAAAATCAAAATAATTGAAATTAAAATAATATATCATAGATATGTATGTACATATAATTAAAACAGTCTTCTTATTTGTACGTCTAAGTAATATAATATAAAAAAGCAAAAAATATTAGAAATAAAAGCAAAAGTTAAATTAAAAAAATAAATAATATATAAAATGATAGTGAGCGAACATATGTAGATAGCTTACAAAATATGACTAAAAGAACATGAATAAGATTAAATTTAAATTAACAATTAGGATAAAACTGCGAACAGTGATTCAATGTTATCAAACTTAAGTATCCATATCTTCAATTGAGTTAAGAACTCTCCAACGCGACAAATATTTTTAATGCTATCCGGCAACTTATTATACAGAACTGGTGCAATAAATAGGAAGAATTTTCTAAAATGTTCCTTTCTCGGTGTAGAATAAATACAACTATTAAAACTTCTCAAGTTATATTTGGTAGTTTTAAAGATTAGATTTCCGCTCCTTAAAAAAAACATTTTGAGAACTTTAAAAATAAACAAATATCTCAATGGAAGAACTTTTATCAATCGAAACAATGGTAGAGCAGACGTTAATCTCTTACGCTTTAATAAGATTCGAATTGACGTGTTTTGCGCAACAATCAAAGGTTGTAACGAGCTTAAATATACTCCTCCCCAGACAGTTAACCCATACTGTAGCTTTGACTGAACTAAACCATAATAAAGCTGTAATAAAGCTTTTATTGGACACAAAAGTCTTAACAGATATAGTTTTCTGTTACAAGCATAAATATAATGTTGGATCACTTCAATATGAGATTTGAAATTTAGTCTGCAGTCCAATACTACACCCAAGTATTTGAAATTGTCAACTACATCAAGAAGTTTGCATTTGTCTGAACAGCTAGCGATCGCTGCTGTAACGTTATTAAATTCATAATTCTGACAGATATTGGAATGATAAATAATGTCGGAATCTATAGTTATAGAGCCATTTAATTTGAAGAACATTACTTTTGACTTATTACTCAGAATCATAAAATGAAAATCCAACCACCTGCGTAAGATCAGCAAATCATAGTTTATTTGATTAGCAATGACCTCATTTGTTAGACCCGTATAAGTAATTGCAATGTCGTCTGCAAAACCAATAACAATACCTTTCAATTTTAACTGAAAAATTGAGTTAATGTAAATAATAAACAATATGGGACCTAAGACTGACCCCTGCGGGACCCCACACCGAATGACTCCAGCACTACTATAATTGTTGCCAACTTTTACCAGCTGTGACCTATCCTTAAGGTAAGATTCAAACCAATTATGGGCGACGCCTCGAATTCCTGCGCAATGAAGCTTATATAATAGTATTTTGTGGTCAATCGTATCAAAAGCTTTAGTGAGATCAATAAAGTTAGTCGCAACATTTTCACCTAAATCTAAAAATTTTACAACATGGTCAGAAAAATCGTTCAGCGCAAGTTCCGTACTTTTCCCCTCCCTAAACCCATATTGCTGATCTGAGAAGAAGGAAATATCTTTCAGAAATAGCAGCAATCTGGCTTTCACACATTTTTCGAATAGTTTCGAAAATACTGAGAGCAATGATATCGGTCTGTAATTAGATGGATCATTTTTATCACCCTTTTTGAATATGGGAATAACAGTTGCAATTTTTAGGCAATCTGGAAAAATTCCTTGTTCCAAACTGAGATTGAAGATATAAGCTAATATATAAACAATGGAATGCGCAATTTGTTTTATTAAATAATTGCTGATATTGTCACATCCAGAAGAATTTGAATTATCTAAACTACCAATGTAGATAAAAATTTCTTCCGGCGTGATATCGGAAAAGAAAAGAGAATTAGATTCAATCTGCTCGTGTAGTTAAATCAGATAGGTTGTTTCTGTTGTATTTTTGACATTTATTGGTTTTGCGTTCATTTCGCGTTTTGTTTTAAAAGTGTGTTAGTGTTTTTTAAATTTAAAATGATTTTTGACATTTATCAAAAATGAAAAAGTGCGATTTGAACGCCCAATTCACTTCAGTAGCTCAATTAAGTGAATAGTAACTCAATTATCTGAATAGTAACTCAATTGCAATTCTGTTAATTCAGGTCAATCGAAAGTCCCTGTATACAGAAAAATATTTGCAGTATTTTAGTGCAATATTAAATAAACTTAAGTTGTGCAATTGGGTTTTCGCATTAAAATTGTAATTGCTATCTAACATAATTTCTTAGAAAAAACGGCTAATAATCAAAAATTTAGTCAACTTACTTGTGGAAAACGAAAGGCAATATTATGATTAGTGAAAAGAAAAGAATACTACCGAAATATTGCAGCAATATTTAATAAATCGGTTGGGACAATTCATAAAGTCGTTTAAACTTTCAAGGAAAGTGGCCGCACCCATGAACTACCGCGGACTGGAAGACCGCGATCAAGAACTAAAAAGGTAGAACCCGAATTATAACCTTTGTTTGAACAATCGCTTCCACTTAGCCCAAAAGTTTCAAGAAAAGTTACTCAATGAAGGCAAGTAGACCGCTTCAGTCTCAACAATTAGACGCCGGCTTCACGAGAATAAGTTGCATGGGCGGGTTCCGAGAAAATTACCTTATAAAAGCCCAGTAAATCGCGAGAAACAGCTCAACTTTTATTTGGAACGTGTTTTAAAACCAGAAAATTTTTGGTATAAAATATTATGGACCGATGAATCTATGATTCGAATCCTGCACAGTCATGGTCGAATGCACGTTTGAAGAAAATGTAATGAAGCATTATCTTATAACTGCACAAAATCAACTCTGAGGGGTTCTGAGAGTGTAATAATTGTGTCGGCCGTGGGGTACAAAACACAAACCAAAATTGAAGAAGGGTAAGCGAGGGGTACATATGCATAAAATAGAGAAACACAGATGAGGTGAAAAATGGAAAATTTTCGACATTTTGAAGTGTTTTTTTGGGGAATGAAAACTGTTTAGTTTGAAAAATATAATTGAATAAATAAGTGCTCTATCTTATTATTACAATGACAAGGCGTAGTGTGTTCAAGTGTAAAACACACAGTTATAAAAAAAAATTTTAAATTTCATTTAAAACAAACAAAATCGAAAAAAAGTTGCTCTTCATTTTAGAAAAAAACAGTAAACAAATCTTAATTGTTATTAAAAATCCAGTGGCGTTGCTAAAATTGTTATATTTAATTTTTATGTGGCAGCGATTCGCTATTTAGTTGTATTAAATTTTGTAATTTATTTTCTTTTTTAATTCGTTTAGTTTCAAGTATAGTAAATTAATATGCATTATAATTTATTAATAAATCGATTAATTTTATTGATAAAGGATATTTTAATATGTTTTGAATATTTTATTATAACATTTAAATTATTTTTTGCGCCCGCCCTATGTCACAATTCACACCGCCATTACATGATTTATAATGTTGTTATCCCGCTTTCTTCTTTCTCTATTCCAAAAAAAATATCAAAACTGAAAACAATAACAAAAACATTACAAAATTAATACTTCAAAACAATACTGTCGGTGTTCTATCTATAGGGTCTATTTTTTAATTAAATCCGAGCAAGCAGGCTTGCCCTGGGTATTGTACACCGAGCACAGGTTGTGCTGTGCCAAATGAACCAGTGTGCATAGAGTAATAACTTGTTTTTTACTTTGCATGCTCTTCGTACACTGGCATTCATTTCAGAGTAAAATTTGAAGAACCGAGTATGCCCGGTGTAAGCACAGTTCACAAATAAAAACACAGTGTGCAGGGTAAAATTACTCAGGTTGAATAAAAAAACACAGAGTATTTTTTGACAGCGCACTGCTTGCTCGGGTTTTATTAAAAAATAGGCCCATAGTATAATCTAAGGTTTGGATGGAAAAGTAAATGATGCAGTGTATCTAAAGCTGGTGCAGAAAGCTATTGTTCCAGAAGGGAAGTACTAATTGGAAATAGTTTTATACTTCAGCAGAATAATGCCCCAATCCATAAGGCTAAAATTGTTCAAAATTAAATTGCCAACGAAGGAATTAATGTTCTAACTTGGCCACCTCAGCACCCGAGCCCTTTCACCCATAGAAAATATATGGGCGTGGCTAAAAGTGAAAATTTCCGAAAGGGCACTAACAAATCTTTCAGATTTAAAGGAAATTATTAAGTCGACCTCGGCAAGTTTTACACAGGAGGATTGTAGAAAGTATATGCTCTTTCAGTTGTCGGTAGAATTGATCGAATGTCGAAGAATAATGGGGGTCACTGTGGAATCTATTTATTTACTTATGAATTTTTGAAGCATATTTTCAAACTTGAATATTATGTTATAATTTATTTTACATCTCAAGAGAAGAATTGTTTCTATTTTTGTTAATACCAGGCGCCCTATTGCTGAATACGATACGAAAACGAAAATGCAAAATTCATATTTGAATTTAATCAGATTCGTACGATTCTTATTTAAAATTGAATAGGAATCTTATACTTTGGTTTTTGTATCGTATACAGGAATAGGGCTGCAGTTTTTATTAACTAAATTATAATGAATTAAAATATTTACGGCCCTTGACACCCACTGCATATTCCAAATGAAATACAACAAAAACTGGATCCAAAAACAGCCAACTGTGTGTTCGTCGGCAGACATTCAAAATCGTATCGAGCGTGGAATCCAAAGACGAACCAAATACCTCGTGACGTGATTTTTCTTCTGGAATAATCAATGGCTGCACTGAACATTAATAGGAAGGCCGATGACAACGTGAATGCATCGGCAGAACACGAGTTGTCATGTTGACAATCAGTGAAGAACCAAGGACGATATAACAAGCAATTGGATAGGATGATCACAAACCCTGAGCGCAGGCAATGAACGAGGAGTACGAATTAAATATCGTACGTGAAACTTGGTTATTCCACCTAAAAGGTCAGAAAGTGGTTCAATCGTTAGATCTACAAACTAAATTAAAATCCAGATGGAAGGATTGATCGACTCAAAGCATGGTTTGTATGTGGGGGTTTACACAGCAAAATATGGTATCGACTACACAGAAGCGTTCAGTTCGGTGGTTAAGTTGACATCGATTCGAGCAGTTCTGGCGCTGGCGGTATCAAAATGAATGAGAATGTAGCAGTTCGAAATAAAGACAGCTTCTCTGAACAGTGATTTGGAGAACACGTATATGAGTCAACCGACCTAATATGACGATGGCAGCAGACGATTGCACAAGCTATTCAAAAGCTTGTACGGATTGAAACAAACGTCGCGCTGCTGGTACAAAAAGCTTACGTCATTCATTAAAAAAGTCGATTTTGTGGCCAGTGTATCAGTTTCATGTGTTTTTGGGTGTAATGGGAAGATAGGAATGATGATACTTGCGATTTATGTCGACGAAGGTTTGATTGCAACGAAGCAACTTTCATTGAACACTTGAGTAGGAAATTCGAGGTCAAAGAATTCAAGTTTAAATGATTTTTGGGGCTTGAAATCGTAGAACGCAAAATATACTCAACCGTTTTTGCATGGCAGAATCTAATGTAGTGGCAACTCCATAAGACAGTGTACAAAATCTTAGCGGATGTAGAAACCTTTTTTCCGTATCGTGAGGTGATCGGTAGCTTAATGTATTTGGCCATGGTAACGCGACCGGGTATCAGTTTTGCCATTGGCAATTCTAGTCGACATTTGGAGAAACCAACGGCAGCGCATGTGAATGCGGTAAAAGCGTTATGAAATACATAAAAACGGCAATGTACATGGGAATGCAATTTGAAAGTGGTATAAATTTGAAGCTGTGTGGAGGAGCTATAAAATGTACGTTGCTATTTAACCCATGCTATATAATAGTAATTTAGCAAAATTGTCAGATACTGTCAAGATTTTGATTTGTCGTCTACTTCTGGCTAGATGCACAAAATTTACGTATTAACTTTTGAAATATTGTGTATATTAAGAGAAATTGAACCGCAAAAATTAAACCGCACAATAATTGCCTTTCACATGGTTAACATTTGCACGTATCAGTGTGGTACTTACTCTATACACACAATCGAATTATATATGCGCGCGCGTTATTGAAGTTTAAGATAAATTAATCATTCGCCATGTAAACTTATGTAGTCAATATAGTGTAACACAAAAATGTGTGTAGTATATTTTTTTTAATTGACTTGTATTTGAAAATGTAGAAATGCAAGGTGGTGGAAGTACATGCTGCGTATAAGATATAAAAAAAACGGTTAATTGGTATATTGCGAATACAACATATTGGTAGATCTATAGATAGACGAATATGAGTATATATGTATTAAACACTTTGGTCCTTGGCCGATTCAGTCTAATTCGCAAAAAAAAAATTAAATCTATACAGACAAATTCATTCATTCTAATATAGCAAACAATTACTCGTATGTTGCGGTTCGGTGAGATGTGACACTGAAAATCGATGGTATTTTCCCTAAATAACAAATCTCAAGGAACATCATGCGCTCAAGGATTCCCGGAATTAATATCACGCGAGTTTAATGTATTTTGCTAATATATGTTATTTACGACATGAGCATGATTATCGTATTGAAATTGAGGCTTGGAATACGATCGCTAAAATTAAAAATTCTTTTCTTTCTTGTTTCTCTAGTCAATCTCGTCTTGTCTAGAAATATTTTTTATAGCCATGAAACGGTTATGTTTATTTTTTGTTATAAAATACAATTTTTAAGTTTTTAGTGGAATTTCCTATATTCCAAATCATCAAGTTCTTGATTTATATACGATAATTTTGATGATTGACTTTCGAAACTGTTACAGCAATTTAGCATACATAATTGCAATTTATGTATAGATGAAAAAAATTATCTGTATTCTGTCTGTCGTCAATAACTATTGATCGTCATTTGAATTCTAGAAAATTTGTGTATATAAAACTCATGGTTTTGCAAAAAAATTCTAAACTTTATAAAAAGAGTTTTTTATTTGAATTTATCTTGTGAATCAAGCACACAAATGCTATATTAACAAAATAAGATCATCCAACCCGCATATCGATCTTGTAGTATGGTCCTTGGTTCATTGATGATTTTATAGCAAAACACATCTTTTTATGATTTTATGTATAATTATGGTATTTAAATTGACATTGAAGATTACTTAATGAATTCAGTTGTGATAATTATTTTTAACTTTGATTTTAAACGAAAGTCACGGTCATTTTAGCGTTATGTATTATATTTCGTTGTGCAATTTTTTAGTTTTCCGAGAGGAAATACAATTTGTACGCGAACATCTTCATGTGTGTTGTATAAGTTTGAAGATGTAGTAATCATAATAATGTTTTTAATAAACGGTTTAGCTATATAATAAATGGAACGTTTAAATACGGTATAGAGTGAAAATTTATGACTCTAATGCTGCACCAGCACTTATAGCAGAATCCAATGAAAATGGTACTGGAATTTTTTTACAAATTAATTACAAATTTCTTACACAGTTAGAAATTTTTTTTCAGGTCCCGTTATCCTGTAATTCGTGTGTGGGCTGGCGTTAAACAAAGCTACACCACACTTTTCGTATTTGTGTTAATATTTATTGTATCATACTGGGGGTGATACTGGCATGTTTTACAAATTAATTACAACATATTGGCATAGTTCAACCCCCCAAAAACTACCTCTAAGGGGTGCAATTCTTCAAAAACCATATTTTTCGTTAAACGATTCTTTTGGCATTTCAGTTAGTATTTCTTGTATCGTGCTGGGGAGGTAATGCAATTTTTTAAAAATTAACTACAACATATTGATATTTGCATAGTTCACCTTGTTTTTCGTCACATCACGCCTTTTGCATTTCTGTGAATTTTTGTTGTATAGTGCTGGGATTGGCACTGAATTTTTTTTACATATTAATTACAATAAAATGACATAATTAAACCCCTAGAAAATTATCTCAAATGTTCGTAGCTTTTTTCAACTCGAGGAGGGTAACAGGTAGAGAGTTGATATTTAGCATGCTTTTAGGGTTCGGTGAGAAAAGTTCATATCCGTTGGAATACACGTTGGAGCTGTGGTGGATTAAAGTTTCAGAAACTTGCCATTGAAAATACATGGAATTCAAAAATTGAAGACATTCAGAGTTCATTCACAGTTTTTAAAATATAATTTAGAATAGTGTAGACAAAGTTGTAACACTGAAATGAACATAGATAGTTTAAAATGATATGTACAGTGCCATACAGGCTATATAGAAATTCCATAAATTTTAATAAATTTCCAAATTTTATTTCACCGAACCTAGAGATGTTCACGGGGTCTCACCTACATGACCAGATAGATCAGTCAAAACCCTATGAGTGTGGTGAATGGGATTGAATTCTGATGGTTTTTAACTTGCCCAGAGACATTTTTACGTTTACGGTTATATCCCATATACAAGAAATGTTCACGGGATCTCTTTCATATATTCGAATAGGTCAGAAAATTACCTATCAATATTGTGAAAAAGGGACACGAATAATGATTTTCACCTTGTATTTTGAAATTTAAAACTTCTTCATTTTCAATTTCTTATATTTAGCGAACGTCGAAAACTGGTTCCGGTTAGTAAACCTCAGTACATTGACCAAAAATTTCTAAAAATCGGTCGTTTTGTGACTTTTATGGAGGACAAAACCTCCAAAATATTAAAAAAATAAAACTGCGAAAAATTTGGAAAAGATAAAAATTAAATCGAAAAAGTGCCAATGCAGAATCCGATCCAGATGACATAACCAACGAGGAAATGTGGAGGAAGATACCGAAGTTGCCTAGTACACCGCGGCATATGGGTCAGAAAGTTCTGAAAAGGTATATTCAGAGAAATGTTTTTGAAAAACGAGGCACCAAAAAACCCAAAGAGCCAGCAATTTTGGCTTCAACTTCAAAATTACCTGTTAGTATATTACAAAATCGCTATTCGTTCAGAGGAGGGGGGATGATAAACTTATTACGGTGTTTAATTTCTGGTATATGGGATATAACCGTAAACGTAGACATACCTCTGGCTAAGTTAAAAATCACCAAAATTAGATCCCATTTACCACACTTATAGGGTCTTGAATGATCTATCTGGCCATGTAGGTGAGACCCCGTGAACATCTCCAGGATCGATGAAATAAAATTTGGAAATTTATTAAAATTTATGGAATTTCTATATAGCCTGTATGGCACTGTACATATCATTTTAAACTATCTATGTTCATTTAAGTGTCACAACTTTGTCTACGCTATTCTAAATTATATTTTAAAAACTGTGAATGTCTGTAGGAGCGGTGACGGAAAAGTTAGAAAATAGATTGAAATCAAAAACCATAGTTTATTAAAATGCGCTGGACTTTGTAAAAACCATCATAATTAAATCCTGTTCACTACACACGTGGGGTTTTGATTTAGCTATTCAGTCATATAGGTGGGACCCCGTGAACATCTCTAGGATCAGATATATAAAAGTAGAAACATAGTCTAAAATAGCCTGCTTTAGAATTAAAAAAAAAAGGTTAGTAAATCGTTTTACGATTTTCTCGTGTTTATTTCAAATCGTTAGACAATTATTTGATCTTTACAGCGATACTATTAGGAACATATAGGGAATTATCTAATATAAATGTTAAAGATTATATAAAAATGTTTCAATTTCGCCACAAAACAAATCCAATTGGAATATTGTTAAATTTAACAGTGTAAATTTTTTGGTATTATTTTTGGTATGTATTTCACAATCATAAAAATTGATATTTTTAAATTTTGTAACATAATTATACTACTAATTACAATGGTGGAGGTATATTAATTTCTTCATTTCGCATATTTTTTTTTTTTAATTTTTTTTTAATTCATCTTTTATTTCTAATCAAATCACAAATTCCGACCCATGCTTGGTCGCACGGGTCGCTATCTCTTATTGGAATAGTTCAAATGCCAAAATCTTCTCCTAAAATGTGCAGCTCTTTAGAACAATATTTCTCTGTATAGGTAGAAATAGGAATTTATTAAAACTGCCCACTCCTGCAAAAATCGAACATAATGTATCGAATTAGCTTCCTGTGCAAGAAATGTATTCCAGAATTTATTACAACACGTCACACCCACAAAAATCGTTCATAATGCATCGAACTTCTTCCTATGCAAGAAATAGGTATCCCAGAATTTATTACAACAACCCACACCCACAAAAATCGATCATAGTGCATCGAATTTCCTTGCTGTGCAAGAAATAGAAATAGGCTGTTGTAATAAATTCGCAGGGGTACCTATTTCTTGCATAGGAATGCAGTTCGATGCAGAATAATCGAGTTTTGTGGATGTGGGTTGTTGTAATAAATTCTGGGATACATTTCTTGCACATGAAGCTAATTAGATAAATTATGATCGAATTTTGTGGGTGTGGGCTATTGTAATAAATTCTTGGATATCTATTTCTTGCATAGGAAAGAAGTTAGATACTTTATCAATATTTATTATAATTATTGTTTCGAACTATTTCGAATAAATACACTGTTAAAATTGCACACATCCATAAATGTTTGTCCAAGAAATAAAATTGTGTCCAAAAACTTCACAAAGAACACTCGCATAAATTTTTGTCCAAAAATGTTTGTCCAAGAACTTCCGGTGTCATGGTTTGACGAAAAACAAGGTTTTTAAAAAATTGCACCACTTAGGGGAAGTTTTTCGGCAGTTGAGCTATGCCAATATGAATATGTTGAAATTCCAAAAGCATAGTTTAACGAAAAATATGGTTTGTGAAGAATAGCACTCCTTAGAGGAAGTTTTTACGGGGTTGAACTATGCCAATATGTTGTAATTAATTTGTAAAACATGCCCGTACGATACAATAAATATTAACAAAAATACGAAAAGTGTGGTGTAGCTTTGTCTAACGCCAGCCCATACACGAATTACCGGATAACGGGACCTGTAAATTTTTTATATAAAGATAAGATAAGATAAGATGTTTACAACGCAGGGCAGCTGTTAGGCTGGTGACCTATAACAAACTTCATGCTACGTATGCCCATGTCTAGATGATCACAAATTTTCCCGAACAACGCAGCAACTGAATTTCTTGAGCACATGCATACTACCACTACTGCGTTCTAATATCACCTAATTATTCGAGGAAATCTGCGACATAAGACACGATTTGGTGCCCGAACTGACTAGGAATCCTGAACCTGCGAGGGTCTCAGTATCACAGGATAAGGATGTGTTAAATGTTCTAAGTTATGAGAAAATCTACTTGAGCGAACTGTCGTTTATCCACAATACAGATCGAAATTTCTCCTCACAAGTGCACCACCACCATTTCAAAATTCCCGTGTTAGTAAATATTTATTATAGTATGTAAAGTTAGAAGGTTAGTTGGATTCCGTTAAGTATCTTCCTTCAACCCACCATGAGGTGAGTATTTCACAAAGATGAGGAGGGTATTTTGTCTGAAAATTGATACCTAAATATGTAGTTATATCTTCCTTGCGATCCCATCTTTTGAATTCAAGGATATCGCAAACAAAATTCTCGTGACTTTTAAGCAGCACTATAAACCTTTCCCCAAAAATTATTTCAGAATATATTTCCGCCTCAAAATTCAAAGATATGCGGATCCATCCATATATAGTCTCCCTCCCCTGGCATATTGAATTTACTTTATTTTTCGAATAAATGTTAGCACCAATGTGAGGTTCGAACAATAAAAAAGACAATGTCTAATAAATACATACGTTAAATTATTATTATTACGCTCAAAATAAGAATAACAAGAATGCCACTCTGAAAAATATTCCTGATCTCATTATTGATAAAAAACGGAATTAATTTGATTATTTTAAAAGGCCACGTAATTATTAGGGGGAATGAAAATGATTTTACTTATTAGGCAGCCCATTATATCCCTTTTCTGGCCAGAAAACGATTTTTTTCCTTCCTCAATACAAGTCGTCCACCATACTAAAATGTGTATGTAAAAATGAGAGGCTGTAACGTCTTCCGGACTTTAACGGATCCCAGTTAAATCAGAATTCTTTTTGAATTAAGCATCATAATTCGACAACACACAAATTATATTGCATATCAATTACTTGTTTTCCGATAACGTAACAATCACGTTACCATTACCACAGGGGCAGTGTAATTTTTCGCACGAATACAATCCAAGAAGTATGCACAAATGTGTATGCTGGTCTAAAACGCATACAAAAGCAAATCTCGGACACGGCTCTCCATCGCACACGAACCTCATCCACACAATTATGTGGGCCGGAAAAGAGATATGGAACTTTGGCAAATAATTATTATCACGCCCATCCCCCGATTCACACGGAAGAACGGTTCTGCAGAGCACCATGCAAATCAAAAGCGGGACTCTTATAAGAAAACCGTGTAAATACAAAAGAATTCCTAAACCATCCATCGTTTGGTTTCTAACCCTAATGAGAGTGATGCGTCACCCGGGCATTCTTTGCACTCTTGGACACCCATCCTTATATGTCTAAGTCACAAAAAAAACTTCAAAATTTATGAGAACTTTTAGTACAATTTACAGACTATGATCACACACAAGCAGCTCCTCTGTACGAGTTAAAGAAACAAAGGTACTCGCGCACTCCTATACACTTTACACGACATTTGAAAGAAACGGCATGCAAACACTTTATAGTTCTGTGTTACATGTTAATTAATTTCGCCGTTTGCACCTCTGTTTATCTATTTCATCCGATCACGTTTACACTTTTATTTATTACAAGAAACCATCCAACATTCCCCCACAACCATCGATAATCCATTTCATCGATGTAACACGTTTTTCTATTTAAAGAATGTTCTTCGTTATGCATTTCATAATATTGGAAAACAAA
Organism: Nephrotoma flavescens; assembly: GCA_932526605.1. Classification (NCBI taxonomy): domain Eukaryota; kingdom Metazoa; phylum Arthropoda; class Insecta; order Diptera; family Tipulidae; genus Nephrotoma; species Nephrotoma flavescens. The sequence continues at coordinate 116,141,501 of OW052222.1, forward strand.
AATTCCAAAAAACCAGTTTCCATACAAAATGCATGTATCGTATCCGTATCCCAGTCACTCAACCAAGACATTCCTTCTTCACTCACACGAAGGCTACAATTCACTCACTCTAACGTAAAATATATAGAACACTATAAAAATAACAAACAAAAACTTAAAATACAACAATTATTTTTTTCCTTTTGTTTCCTCAAACCGTGCAAAAGCGAAGTTGTGTGAAAATTGTACCGTGTAAATCGGGGGATAGGTGTATTTAAATAATCAAAAAATATAAATACATATTAGCAATACCACTACAATAATAGGCCGTTTTTCTATATAGAAAAATTACATGAGTTGGTGTAGGTAAATACAAACAAAAACATGGGCGTCATAGGATGAACAAAAAATTACATGGGACAAAAAAAAATCTTTACTTGTCCCAATAAATCTGGTTTATTATCTACAAACATAATTTATCTGAAAGATCACGATAAATATTAATATTTTGAGAAACATTTCCAATAAAAATATTTCCCTACTGAGAAACTTTTCATTTACTAATTTACTGATAAAGCAACTACACAATTTTTCAATGACACGTGCGCGTATAAGTTTTTTAATTTCTCTTGGCTCTCGGCTCTTGTATTATTTGTTATGGTTTTGTTTCACGACATACAGTACCAAAGAAAAATGGTAAACTTAATTTCACACATTTCATTTGTGTAATGAATAAAGGGTATAATATTTTGTATGTTACAATAAAATTTTTATTTATATTCGATTGTGTTTTGTATATTATGAAAATGAAACATAGGAATATTTTACCACAGCACACATAATACACAAAATTATTATGTGTGATATTCTACCTTCTCAAGTTTCAATATCCTGGATAAACCGTATCCTAATTTTTAATCTTTACTGTAAATTTTACACAAGCCCACAAAAAAATCCAATTGTCGATAAAATTGGATTTTTTTTTTAGTAATTATGTACAACCAACTAAATCACGCAATTGGGCTTATCAATAGTATTGATTGATTAAACTGTATTTTGGTTTATTACACCGTATTAATTAAAAACCAAGTTTTATTTGAACAAAAATAAAACACAAAATATTTTGTTGTCATACGCAAAGACGTACACCCATCCCGTTCAACATATTTTGCTTTACTAAAAAAGTAAAAAAGCATGCAAGAGCGGCAGTAAAAAATCTCGTATATTTTTGTTTTTCTTTTATTTGTTGTTATGGTGTAAAACTAAGTTGCTGCTTTAGTTGGAATATTACTAAATGAAAAGTTTTCTCAAAACAATTTTTTTTTTAATAATTCAATAACAAAATATCCCTATTTATTTTTGACAAAGTATTATTCAATTTAACTTGAACGATACAAACTATTTATTAAAAATAATGAAATAGTTTTTTTGTTGCCATGTATTTTTGTTTCGTGTTGTATGGAATTGTCATTTCTTTTTGTATTTACATATACCAACAAAATTATCAGAAGAAATGGCCTGTTATTGTAGTGGTATTGATATTAGCTATGTATTTAAAATAATAAATATGTAATAATATTGAACTATAACAAGAAAAGATAGTATACTTTACAAGGATAACAATTACGGACTTGTTGCTGTAAAGCTTCTACAAATTTTATTTATTTTTCATTTACACGTTGTTTCGCTTTTATTTACGAAAATATTTTTTCATTTACACACAATACCATGATACTGGCTCATTAGAGGAACAACAAAAAACATTCAAAATCCACGAAAATTCAATGAACCATGCTACACATGGTTTCATAAGACCGGCTTCCCCTTAATATCTTTCCTCTTTTACCTACAAAATCCGTTTTAACTGCGACATTAAATTTTTCGGTATGAAATGGTATGAATTTTTCGGTTTTCATTCGAAATGAAAAAATAGAAATGAAAATAAAAAAAATGTAAGGCCATTTTTGAGATTCAGATTTTTGTTTAAATTTTATGTTCAAGAAAACAGAACAAAACAATACCAAAAAATTTGATGTTTCAATATAAAACAAGGATTTAAATTAACAATAAAAATCTATTGCGACTTAGTTTGAAACCAGAGGCTGATATCGTGTGTAGCTTGGCTCATTATTACACGATCGTATAAAAATCTAGGGCGGTATGTTGTACCATCACTTCGAATCGAAAAAAGTCGAATTCGAAAAAAGTCGAATCGAAAAAGTGAAAGTTGTATCAATTTTGCTTTTCGAAAATGATACAACAAAAAGCTTTTCGAAAATGATATTTCGATTCGAAGTGATGGTACAACATACTGCCCCTAGTGTTTTTTATGTAATTACCATTTACACACACACACACGCAGAAATTACATATATGATTATTATGTAATGTAATCAATACCAATGTATTATGAATTGGTATTGATTAATATATAAAAAAATATAGATATATAAAAATTAAATGAAAAGGAAAACTTCCCTAACTCATATATTGTGCGTCTTTGTTTACCCATACATAGAGCGTCCTATACTTTGCAAAACCACATTTTCGGTGGATCGTGCAATGTATGTGCGTCTCCATGTATAAATAATGCACAATATCATTATATTACTTTTATTTATTGTAACACAAACACGTTAAAAACACAATTTTTATCTAATTTTTAATTTATTAAGTAGAAAGAAAGACAAAACACGTCTTTCTCCTTCGACGATCAATCGCGACTCCTGTAAATTTATTTTATAAATTCGCCGCATATTTCTTGACGCAACCATTTATTTGGTTTTAGCTTCGTTGATTTGAAGGCGAACTTTATGAACTATTGACTCTTACCATTAAGGAGGAATTCTTTTAGGGAGATGAGTTTGTGGCTCAAAATGCATATCTAATCATCGTATGCTTTGCTATGTTGAGTCGACAGGTGATGCATTCTATATTGCCGACTCCTGTTGATATTTCAAAGGCTTCCCAGAGTTCGCCTGCGATTTTCACATTGAATTTGAATCGCTCAGCATTAATTTGCACATAGATATCATTTATTTATTGAGTTACTTGTACAATTTGAGCAGAACACGCCATTTTGAGCTATAAAACTCATTTGTAATGTAGTCATTTTTGATTACATGTAACCGACTACCATAATTTATAATAAAAACTTTAAAAATATAATATTGCAGTAAAATGTTTCTTAATTGGGATGAACGTGGTTATCACTTTGGACGAGATACCTATATAGGGCAGAACGCCCCGCAACGTATTCCTCTGTATGCTGTCATAAGCTTGTTGTAAGTTTATATAAAGAGGCTGCGATCAGGACTGTCCTTTCATAACATTTCTCCAATATAATACACCGTCTGATCAGTTGCTGATCTTTTTGGGCGAAATCCACACTGATATCCACACTGGTACCACTACGTTGGGCAAAACTTTATAACCAGTGTTTAGCAAAGTTATTCCGCGGTAGTTATTGCAATTTAATCGATCTTCCTTTTTTATGGAGTAGGCAAATAAGATCTGCCTTCGACCCTTCCGCGATTTCCTTAGTACACCGTACAGCTAATACAAGTTCGTACAATCTGGTAAAATTTGGACGTCGTTTTTTTACCATTTTATATGAAGTTTCCTCTTCACCAGGAGTATTATTGCTTTTCAATTTTAACATTACGTTACTCATCATACGATGGTGCAGACGATGGAGTCATTTCAGTGTTGATGTCAGACCGGTGCAAGGGAGATAATTGTTCACAAGCAAATCTTGATGGATGATATTTGACTAATTCTTCGCGGAATCAGATAGTGACTGTTTTTCAAGAATGCCCGAAAGAGTATTCTCATAATTGATTCTGGTAACGCCATTGGAGGCGACGGTTGGATTTATTTATTTATTTAAATATTAATGATTTCAAATTTAACAAAACTAAAATATAAAATATATTAACAAAAAAGAAAATAAAATAAAATATAAAAATAGAATATAAAAAAAAATTAATCTATTCACGCTTAAATTGTAAATAAATAAGAATTATAAATAAACAATTATTTAAATTACCAGTTAGTACTTCAAATATGAAACTGTCAAAGGACTTATTAAAAATTTAGAAAATACGATTTTAACTTGTTTTTAAAACTGTTTTATGATAAATTAAAATCAAATTGATCAACTACGGCATTGAAAGATTTTGCTGATCGATTAATGGGATTGTTGTCGCCATAGTTGGTTGGGTGGTGTTCGAGCGCAAAAAATTGATGATTACGCAAAGTCCTGCTTGAGACATTTATGGATATGTTTTCCAGTATGAATGGATGGCATCCAGAAGTAGAAGGCGTGCACATGTTATATTCTTCGAACCTTGTAGAGTAAGGAGGTAAACGGGCCACATTTTCGTAGAATGGTATGTTGTAATCATAATATTTTTTTGTATGCTTTCGATTCTGTTCATGTGCACAGCGTAAGAGGGGCTCCAAACCGTTATAGCATACTCCACTTGAGATCTTACATAAGCGTAATATAATGTGCGTAGACTATGTATATCCATGAATTCCTCAGTACACCGCTTGACAAAGCAAAACATGGAGTTAGCTTTAGCAATACAATTATCTATATGACGGTTAAAACTAACGTTTTCAACAAATGTGACTCCCAGATCAATAATCTCACGTACTCTTGGAACTTTCGCGCCATTTATTTTATATGCCGAAGTTATTGGATATTTTTTCCGATGAAACGACATAATTTTACATTTCTTAATATTGAGGTGTAATGAATTTTGGACACACCACTCACTAAATCTGTTAGGTCATCCTGCAGTTTATCAGCATCATGCCCATGTTTAATTGTATGAAAAAATGTTAAGCCATCAGCAAATATTAGAACATTTGAGTGTTTAATTATCTTGGCTATTCTATCGATGAACACAATAAAAATCCAGGGTTCAATATGCGATCCTTGAGAGACACCAGAAGTCACTTTGATAACATTGGATTTCTCATTCCCAATAAATACATATTGCAGTCGGTTTGTCAGATACGATTTGAACCAATTAATAAATTCTGTTGAAAACCCGAATTCACTCAGACTTTGGAGTGCTTTGAGGTGGCATATAGAGTCAAACGCCTTGCTAAAATATGCATACGCCACATCTACTTCATGATGATTTTTTATCTCATTTTACACTTTATAGGTAAATTCGACCAGATTGGTGGATGTCGATCTTGCAGGCATAAACCCATGTTGGTAAATAGAGATGTGAAGTATCAAAGTATATTTAAAAGCAATGCACACAATCAAATAATTTAGGAATTGACGAAGATGTTGAAATTCCTCTGAAACATGACACATCCTCTCCTCCTGTTATTTTCGAAATTTTCCGTTTTGTAATGAGATAACATTACATTCCATTCGTTTGTAAATGCATACACGTATATTGTAAAATATAGTAAATATCGTAGTAAGAAAAATGTAAACATAAACAAAAATGTAAACATAAGCAAATTGTGAAGTTCATTACCATTCATACATAAAGAATGCGTTATCGTATTTCAAAATAATTAAATGATGAAAATTGATGAGTAAAGTAAAATTATAAATCGAAGTTGAACGTATTCTTTATGCAGAATAGGCAATAAACTAATTAAATATTTTGTGTATGATTAGCTGTATAATTTGGTATATAAAGACCAAAATTTGTAAAAGAAAATCAGAAATAAATTGGATAAACTGAGTATAAACTCGCAATCAATTGTTTTCTCAATTTTGACCGCCTTACTGAAAACATAAGTTGCATGTAAAAGTTGCAACAATAAGGTAAGGAGCACGGTGGGGGCCAAATACGCTGCTTTAGTTGATGCGTTAACTTATTGTTAACAGCTTCAGAAGCGCAGGCCACTCTTCTCCACATATAAATATCTCTAGCAATTCAAACTTCATTACACTAAAACCAAATCTATTACAATTTATCAGGAAACACAGCTGTGGTTATTGATTGGTTGAAAAGTTTGCAGAGTGGATGTGTGAAGCTACTCACAAACCTCTTAAATATAAAGGCGGGTATATCATCTGACCCACATTCACCTCTAAATTCCTTTAAGGCTGATATAACATTCTCTTTTTGTATGATAGGTGGAATAATAGAAGTATTGTTGTTGCCTATTTTATCGGTGTATTCCATATTATCACAAGGGCTATAGACTGATTGGAAAAATGCTGCAAACATGTCTGCTATCACTTTTGCGTTCAAGGAGCTGGTTTTATTATAAGTCATATTGGAAGGATATCCCTCAATTTCCCGTTTGGATCGAAAATATTTCCAAAATTCTTTAGGATTTGATCTAATTTTTGTTTCAATACTTGCAAGGTAAGACCTGTACTTAAAATTGAAATAGACGTCAAATTCATCACTGCGCTGTACAAAAGCTAGTTTGTCGGTTTTCAATCGAGGTCATCGAACCACGGAGGATGAGTTTTCGGTGCTTAATTGTAAAAAGGCGAATGATGATTAATGAAGTCATAACATTTATCAACATTTTCGTTCACATTGTCAAGATTTAAAATTAGATCCCAATTTGCTACTTCTAAATAATTTTGCAAAACGAGGTAATTTGCCTTGTTGAAGTTGAATTTCATTCTTGGAAGGTGCTCAGATTTCTTCAGGTTACAGTAGGTTGTATCAAATACAATGTCCAAAGGTTTGTGGTTGATATCGTTTACAATAAATGGGTTCATTGATTCAGTTACTTTGATAGCATTCTGTATGTTGTTAATATCACCACTTGTTTTAACACATTGTAGTCGGGACACATAAAATTACGTTTTTCGCAAACTGTACATAGAGGGTGGATCACGTTTTTTGTGGACTGGTGGTAGAACGAGTGAAACTTAGCTAATACGAGTTGATACATGTGTGTTTGTTTGTATGCCGCTTATTTATACATACTACTACGCAGTTATAAACATTCTCACAATCAGCTATGCTACACACAATTTTGGTTTCTGGATTCAAACTATTGCGCAATAGATTTTAATTTTTAATTTTAAACCCTTATTTTAAATTAAATCATTAAATTTTTTTGTCTTGTTTTATTCTTTTCTCTCGAAAATAAAATTTAAACAAAAATCTACATCTCAAAAATGTCCGTAAATTTTTTTATTTTCATTTCAATTTCTTTCATTTCGGATTCACGGTCAAAATTTTTACGTCGCAGCTGCGTAATAAAATTTTTGTCCCAATAAATAAATAAGGGTTTAAAATTAAAAATTAAAATCTATTGCGCAATAGTTTGAATCCAGAAACCAAAATTGTGTGTAGCATAGCTGAATAGATTAGGAATGTGACGGTAAGGTCATAAATAGGGCAACCAAAAATATGTTCTTAAAAATAGGTTTTAGGGGTATATCCTCTATCCGGTTACAAATTATTTAATTGCGAGGCAAAATATGGTTACTAGATTTATTTCTCCATGCCAATTGACACATTTTTTTTAAATTTAAATTTGTTTTGCGAATGTAAAGTAGAAATTTACGAAAATACTGTTACGAATTTCCCGAGGTCGGAATTTGTGAACATATACAAGACCCACCAGCAAGATTGTCGATGGATATGAAAAAACACGTTCTAGAAAAAATTGTTGGAACCGGAAAGAAAAAATTTGTGCAAAGACAACGTCGCGTGTGTGCATCTCAAAAAGTGCGAAGTGAAACTTGTTTCATCTGTAAATTTTGCGGCGTACGCGTACCCCTTCATAGAGATAAATGTTTTGTGCGCTATCACACTATAAAACATTATTATTGTTAATTATTTACTTCATTAAGTTATTTCTTGATTGACAATTTTTAGTAATAAATAATATTGACGAAAATTATAAAATTTTTCATTTTTTGTACTTTCAACTGTATATTCTATATTCATTTATACAAAAAGTGCCTATATTTCATAAATCGTTTACTAGGGTAAAAATCGGTTTTAGAATAGTTGTTTCGATCAGTTTGCCCTAGAGTTTTTGAAAAATAAATGAATTTACCGAAAAATTTACTTAAAATTGACTTTTACCTTAAGTTTGACGCACAGCCTAAGTTGCGAAAATCAGTTTCATAAAAAATTCAGCATAGTTTTCAATTTATAGTGTTTTTACGTAACGACAAAATTCGCGAGGATTTTTCGAAAAATCGCCCGCTTTCTCCATATTGCTCCGAGGCGAAGCGCCCGACAACAATGTGTTAAGAAGTAGTACTAGAGTATTTATTTACTTTTTGTTAAAAAGTTCACTTCGATGTGGTAATTAGGTTTCGCACTCCAAATTCAACATTTTACAAATCATGTTCATCAATTTCCAAATAAAATTCACCATTTTCCAAAAGAATTTCATCCTTTTCCAAATCAAATCAAACTTTATCAAAATCAAATTCACCTTTATTCGCAACATAGTCATCCTTTTCCAAATCAAATTTACCTTTATTCAAATCAAATTCATCTTTATTCAAATCATATTCAACTTTATCTAAATCACATTCATCCTTTTCTAAATCAAATTCAACCGGAGACGACATAAAACCAACATAACCTATTTAATTTAATAAATTTATACTATTTAAATTCTAGATTCAAAACATATAACAAGTATTTTTTTTTAATCTTTGCAATCTGTTCTGGAGACGAAGCGCTCCCAACTCTTTCGCGGCTCGCTATTCACGTACTACCTTACACACTGGCCAGCCAAAATTCTACTGTTATCGAAAATTGCTGAGTTCATTTTAATTACTTCGAAACTATTTTAATTGTACTCAAAAAGCAGAATTACTATGAAATTTTTGGGTTTCTAGGCGATAGGCGGATATCCGCTTCACATCCAGGTGAGGTTACCAAGACGCAGCTAGTTTGAATGAAACATCGAACATTTTGGTTACACAGTAAAGATTAGTTTACTTTATTAACTTGTTATTTTGACTAACTACTTGTCAATTTGAGTGATATTTTGAGCGTAAGGTAGACTAGCACGTGAAAAGTGATTCGAGACAAACTAGGAGTGCTTTGAACCCAGAACAGATTGCAAACATTAAAAAATAAAATACTTATGTTGGTTTTATTTCGTCTCCGGTTGAATTTCATTTGGAAAAGGATGAAAATGATTTGAATAAATGTGAATTTGATTTGAACAAAGGTGAATTTGATTTGATCAAAGGTAAATTTGATTTGGATAAAGTTTGATTTGATTTGGAAAAGGATGAAAGTCTTTTGGAAAATGATGAATTTTATTTGGAAATTGTGAACATGATTTGTAAAAGGTTTAACTTGCAGTGAAAAACCTATATTATACATGACATGTAACGCTCCGTCATCATAGCTTACCTCTTGCGAGACCTGTTTAACCAATTTTAAATGCTATATTCACAATTTTAAACAATTTTATTATATTTCCTTTTTCACTTTTACATCGAGAAAAAGGGGATATAACTTCGCACATAGTTTCTTGTCCATTTTAAGGAAATTTCAAAACTATTGTTTAAAACGTGACATTGCCATTCGCGTGAAGTTTGTACTAAATCTGTCTTAAAAAAAAAATTAAGATTCGTTTAGAACAAACTTCACGGTTCTGTACACTTTTTTTGAAGTTTGTCCTAAATCTGTCCTAAAAACAATACCAGAATATGTGTTTGTATAATGTCTCGATAGAACAAATTTTATAATAAATAGTTACATAAAAATATTTTCTAACAAAAATTTTATTTTTCTGAATATTTTCGGGAATCTCCCATAAACCAGCATAATAAGTGAAGTATATATTGCGATGCTACTAGGTCCTAACTAATAGAAAAACTAGGTTATTTTGTTAAAATTGGGAGTATAGGGTGTTTATTAGGACAGCGAAATTGGCATTTACTCTCTATAAATCATTTGTAGATACCAACTTCGCTGTCCTAAATACCCTATAATCCCCCAATTTGGTCATAATTGAGGTGTTTTTATGTTAGTGACCTAACAAATTATTAGAATATTAAGTCATTTTGGTGTTGGGTTCTTAGGATTTTCCGAGAAAACTTAGGAAAACCTTACAAGTGATTTAAAGAGAATCGATGTCAATTCCGCTGTCCTAAACACCCTATACTCCCAATTTTAACAACCTAGTTTTTCTATTAGTTAGGATCTAGTCGCATCTCAATATATACTTCACTTATTATGCTGGTTTATAGGAAATTCCCGAAAACATTCAGAAAAATAAATTTTTTATTAGAAAATATTTTGATGTAACTAGTTATTGTAAAATTCGTTCTATCGAGACATTATTACATATACACATATTTTGTTATTGTTGTTTTTTAGAACAGATTTAGGGCAAACTTCACCAACGTACATTTCCAATCAATGATCCCAAAGTAATTTTAAAACAACCACCAGTTCATTAGTAGCATCAATATGTTGCTATTGATTTATTGAAATTACCGGTCAAAACGAATCAAGGATGTAATCCTAAAAAAGGTCTTCAGCCAGCTACATTCGTATGGTGACCGTTTAGTCTAGTTGAACTATGACGAACGAGGGGCAATATTTAGTTATATAATGATATAAAAATCCTCGATCTCTTTTTCCTGAATTCAGCACTGAAAAATAAAAAATAAATTATCTGGGCCAACACTGAATTGAAAATTAAGTAATCCCTAGTACAGTTTGGGCCACTTTGTCCAACAAAAATTCAGAATGAGTTTTTTCAAAGTCCACCACCGCGGACACAAATTGAGAGAATTAATATACACGTTTCCATAAGTTTACCTCATATATTTACTAGTTCCACTAGACTAAATAATCACCTCTAGTTTCTGGCTAGCTGTCTCACGACTTTTTAACTGATCAAAATGATGGTCCCCTCGGAACGGTGATAGGTGAATTAAATACTAAATATAGTAACTCATTTTTGGCACAAAAGTGATTATATCTTAATTGCCTCATTTTGGTAGCATCTCGTATGAGAGAAATAAGTCGGACGATTACAACATTTACAAAAATTGTAAAGGCCTTGTTTAACAAGACAATGCTGTCGAGGGCAAGTACTTTATGATTGGAGCATCTACTTCCTCTACTGTCGGATATAGAATAAACAGCTCATCCCTTGTCTGAGCAATTGATACATTTATTCTCAACTCTTCGTGTCCTTTTCTAATAATTGTAGATCTTTGTTTGAAGTTCTTAGTTAAAGCAAAACGGACTCCTGAGTTACTGGTATTCATATGGAAGCTGTTATTCTATTAAATGCGTTCTTTTCTCTCACGAAAGAATTCCCTTCGGGAATTTCGGTCATTCCAAGCTAGCTTCTGTTTGTTTTCGAAGTACTATCGGCACAGTTACCGAATAATTTATTACGAGGTATAAATATTCCAATGCATTGGTTTTTGCTTATCTATTGAAGTGTGATTACTATTTCTGTTTACTGGAAGAGTGTGATTTGTAACATTTCGTCATTTTACCTCTACGTTGCATTGTAAAGAAACAATGCGTCAATTTTCTCGATAACTACTAGCGGTGAATCAAAATTTGTAATGTAGAACGTAAATAAAACGGAACACGTCCAAATTTAAGTCACACACTACTGCAATTGATTGAGTGTCTACCATAGGTAAATATTAAGAGTCTATTAACACATAGAAAAGTATGTATCCATTTAATATAATCGGTCATCGTAAAAATTGCTTCCTCATACTGAGTCTTCAATCTTAATTGTAAGTGTTAAATAGATTTCAGGACCTGTCTACTGTGCTATATCTACTAAATGCACTAAAATGTGATAGCTCGCTCAGAATTAGGACGCAATGTCTAAGAAGCCTGACATTAGATTGTATACACTATATATATGTATATTGTAAAATACAGTACCGTTTTATTGACGGCTATGTTACAAAATATACAGAAACGACATAACTCGATTTTTGTATAAATTTCTTTCTACTTGAATATTTGACCTTTTACATAAAAATAAAATTGGTAAAAATAGTTTAGATAGGTAGGTAATAGATAGCGCTAGTAGTTTTCAAAAAATGTAAATCAATTATAAATTCTTCGCACGAGTCACACTCTAAAATTTCCTCTCTCATCAAAATTGGCTCTCTCAATTTCAAATGTCACTTTGACTTTGGCTACATCAACCAGAGATTCTGAGTGATACACAGAATAGATATTATTATCTATTCTGTGGTGAAATGCGATCTAATTATAATACAACACAGGATTCATTGGCATTCTGTGCGGATACTAATGCGCTCAATTTAAAGCATGTATATACTGAAGAATATCGTTGAATGGATTATAGCAAATATAATATTGCCGATCTCATATAAATTTTTTCGCCAAATTTTTTTTTAAAAGAGGGAACCAATGCACAGTAACCTCACTATGTAGACACTTTTTTCATTAAAAAAGTTTAGCTAAGACAACAATTTTGTGGGACATCTATACGTTTCATGAACAAAATTTTACGAAGTTTAAATTTTTTTATCGATCTTTATTTTCGACGATTTGCACATGCTGGATGCACATGTTGAAGTATGTACATACATACTTGTTAAATAAAAACGTAAACAAGAAGCAAAATCAACTGAATATTATCAATGGTTTTTACTTTTCGTAAAATATTATTTTTTTTTTTGTTTTGTGTCCTTTTAAAACAAAATTATGTTTTGTGTCCTATATTACCTATGTACCTTATGAATGAACTGTGAAAATATTTTATACGATAGACTACATTAGAAAGAAGTTATTGTAAATAAGACTTATTATTCTTTTAAATTTAATCAAAATAATTTTTTTTGAGTTGTATGCAACGTTGTTATTCGTATTATTAAGCGATAATTTGTTAATCCGTCGATATTGATAGTAGGAATAATACATATGTAGATTATAATTTTTTAATTATAAAACTACGTGTATATGCACGTGCCAATTTTATATTGTCCTTACGAGTGTGTACTTCAAAATCGCATATAAACAAAATTGACCTTGAACTGGTTTATGACCTAGAAAGTTTTGTTTTATAAACCTATTCTTAGTCAATATCGTCGATGACGTAAAACTAGTTCTAGCTTTAAATAAACAAATTTTTTATTTATTTATTTTTGGACTGATTGGTTTTGATACCGAAAAAATCTGACAATCATAAAATTGGCCCCAATTTAGAATTAGTCAGGTATTTAGGAAGCAAGAATTTTATTAAATTATAGGAGCCTATTATATTGTAAAATATTATTTCGTTAAACAAAAAACTTTAGATAATTATTTTTTATTTCAAATTTTTTTTTCTGGAATTGAAGCCTATACAAGAAAACACTCTATTACGGAGCCGTAACACTGTTTTATTGTATAGGCTTAGGTTAGGTTTCAGTGGTTTACACTTAGGCCATTTTTGGCCCATTGTGATACCACGCATTCATGCTACATCATTAACCCATTCACCTATTCACCTACTCACACAACTACAGTATACCACCTGCACATTGCAAGCTCCATGTCAACCTGTACATTGACATGGACGGTGTTTCGGCGCTGAATTCTGCACTCCATCAGAGGGTCTCAGTTGTGTTTATTAACATCACCGATTGTAGTTGATGATGAAAATTCGATTTGCATCTGACCTCTGATGGGATTCGAACCCAGTACCTCCCGGTCCAAGTGCCGAAGCTTTAACCACTGCACCACTTGTCCGGTTATTGTATAGGCTTCAATTCAGGAAAAAAAAAAAATTTTAAAAATAAATTTTAAGAAATATAAAATTAAAAAAGCCTATTAATCATAATTATAATAATTATTTTTATTAAAGCTGATGTTCGATAGCAACTAGAAAAAACTCACGTTCATAGTTGATAAATTTGAATTTGGTTTGATATTCCTATGTTACTGCATTTACTGTATGACGTGCTAAACAGAATGAACTTAATGGTAAATATAGATGAACTGGACGGAGTGTAAATAGCTACTACAATACGAACTATATTTAAATGAATGGACTGAGAAGACTGTATGGAGTAAGGACTGGATGGTGTATTGTGAACTGAATAAATTGTACGAGTATTGGTGAATACAATTGATGATGTCCTAGCTGCCCAAATAAATGGGCAGAACGCTCTGAATGAACTCGATCTTTAAAAATTATTCCCAATTAACAAAAACTAACCAATTTGGCGTGTGTGTTGTTTCATATGAGATGGAATCCTTTAGCTACATACTATCTGTATCTCACATGAGCTGTGGAACCGCTGTTATAAGCATAGCCTCGCCGAGCAGGCATAACTTACTCGGTTCTTAAAAAGGCACGTACGTGCGAACGTAAGCACAACCTCAACAAAAATTTTAATGTTTGGGAACGCATGATAGATGCTTAGGATCCCTTGTATTTCTATGCTGAAACGCGGCAAGGAAAACAAAGCAAGTTCTTCGTTTTTGGCAACTCTGCAGACCAGACGAAATAGGATGTCCTCGCAAGACCTTCTTAGAGTAAAATTGATTTGGTTACACTCACTAATAGCAGTCGCCATCTTTATTACTTCCCGTCCATATTTGGCATCATCCTTTGCATAATCGCGTTTATTCCCAACGCCTTATTACTAACATAGATGACGCGTTCTCAACCCACGACAGTCTCAACCTATTATTCATTTTCATCTAGATCTCTTACTCTTTTCACTGGCATCTAAAATATATCGATGGTAATCTTTTAAGCAGACAGATTAGGCGATAGCTTCGGAATTAGTATTAAGTTTTTTAATTATCCAGATATTTGGGGAAACTGATTGTTGCAGGCATAAACTACATATCGACGATACTTGGATCGAACAACATAAGCGACATCGTACAAATTTTACAGTAGAAGATAAAATCGATTTTAATTTGATATTTAATTAAAAATACACTCGTTTGATTTTTATTGCATAATTTACTATTAGAGGAAGTTAAATATATACTTTATTCTCCAATTGGTAACTCTTTTATTGAGTTATTGCAAAAAGAAATGTTTTTCGTCGCTTGGGTTTTAATGTTTATTAATTTGGCGCTTATGCTAAGGCGCTTGTGTTAATTATTTTAAATTGAATTTTAGAAGTTGTCGCTTGCGTAGCAGTTGTGTTTTAAGAAGTTAAAAGAAAAACGAAAATTGTCGTTTGAGCTTTAAGTTTAAATCAAATTAAGCATCAAATCAAATGTTTAAGCGTTAAATCAAAAAATATTTGCTATTTGTGATTAATTTACAAAATTAATTGTTTTAAAAATATTTATAAACTAATTAAAACATCAAGTAAAGTTGCGCTAAAATCATGAACAATAATGGTCGCTTGTGCCATTTTTAGTAACTTTCTTTATAGGACACAAACGACAATATTTTTTCATTCATTAAACAATTTTAAACTATTTATTATTCTAAATATTGTGAATAATTTTATTCACATTTAGATATAATAAACACTTCTCACTTTTATTAATCGTATTCAATCAAGTAACTTACTGTCCAACCCAAACAAATTAATATTAACCCGGAGCAAACACAACACTCTCATTTTACAATATTGCACTGGTTTACGTCGCTTGGTTCAACTAAACTTGTGATTTTTGTCGCTTGGTCTATTTGAAAAAACGTTTTTTTAGAAAAAAGCGGGATTTTCTCTAAAAAATATAAAATCAATTCAAACTATCGTATAGGATATTGTCAGCGCTTTCCAATGATATAAAATACACAAATTTGAAAAATTGTCGCTTGTGCTGTTCGATCCAAGTATCGTCGATATATATATATATATATATATATATATATATATATATATATATATATATACTCGGGAACGAAAACCAATTTTCTAGCATGAGATGACAGTTTAAAGGCAATGTTCAATAATAAATCGGACGAGGTGTTTTGTTATTCTTAACCCTGCAAGTAGCCATGAGTTATTCAAAATAGACCAACAGAAAAATAACAAAGTACAAAAAAATTCTAAAAAATTTAAAATTCTGACAAATTTATTAAAATGTATTAATAATGTAAATGCAAATTATTATTTAAATTAAATATCTTTGCAATTATGGATTTTAATAAATGGATGATAAATATAACAATCAAGTTGTCATTTGTCAAAGTTTTAATTTCATTTTGTTACTAAATTACCAGCCAGGGACATTTCACGCCCTTGATAGTATAATCAGCGAGATTAGACGTTTGCGCTTCGAATAACAACTTTCCATCATTTTGATTATTTTTAAATTTTTAGGAGATCGCGACAGTTCTGGTAGAAATTTCCAAAAGATCTTTTTAATTTGAACAAATCGGCTAAGAAATCGTATTTCATAATATGTTTTACATTCCATACGTAATTTGTTACACCGAACTTGAGAGTAAAATAAAACTTTGACGAATTTAAGTAAAGAAAACCGTTTTCCGCTCTAGTTCTACAGTTCTACGTACATGTCATGCTGGCGCTCAAGACACGTGTGCGGAAACGCACAATGCTTGTGTCCGCCACTTCGAGCTACTTCGATATCAATAATATTGTTTAATAATAGAAGAATTTTGCTTATCAAATTGATGTTGTTATCAACGACGAACTACTATAAGTTTCAGTTTAGTGGGTTTTTGTTGAGCTTGAGAGCGTTATGTATTACTTTTGCAATCCCTGTGTTATATTCCATTGTTATGTATTGGTTGGTTTTTCCAGCATCTGTTTCTAGTGTGGTGAGCAATCTTAATCTCGATTTTTGTTGGTATTTTCTATTGATTTGGTCTATCATTTACTGGTACTGTTAAAACCGTTGGTTGTGGCCATCTGTTTTATGGTATTCAATCACTTGTTTACTTTGGTATATTATTGATGCGGTTGATCAAATGTTCGTATGTTGTTGATCTTTCAAGCCTCTGTGGATGGTTTGACGTGGAGTGTTGTATTGTGTGTTTGATTTAGGTTGGATTTCTATATACATATCTTGAAAAAGTGTTTGCTGTTGACATTTTTTATTGTGACATTCAAGAAGTTGAGATGGTGTTCTTTCTCGTTCTCTTGAATTCGCCTTCAATGCTAAATTTTATATTAGGGTGTATGTTATTAATACATCAATACCGGAGATTTTTAAGTTGCGCATTGAACATGAAAATAATTTTGCTATCATCCACGTATTGGTGCCAATAAGTGATGTTACTTTTTAAGCTGTCCTTTTCGTTGAGTACATGTTTCTGTCCGAAATATGAATGGATACAAACAGACAAACGGATTCCACTCTCTCTCCGGCACTATATCCCATCAAGGGATTTGGCCGCTTCAAACGAGGTTTCATAATTATAATTTCATTTCGGATAATGAGTGGTTAATTCATTGATCCTAAACCAGCCGTGAAATTTTTCCCTTGTCACCACCAGGAATTAAACACGGGACCTCCGTCGCTGGAGCAAGCATGCTGACCACTTTGCCACCGGGGCGGGATTCAACGGGCAACTTAAAAATCTCCTGCATCTCTTGGCTAAGAAGCCCTTTTCTTATTGCTTGCAACGCAGCTTTATGTGAAAGCGTGAAACTGGGAGAACACTTAAACCCTCTGTGAAAGCAAGGAAAGAATTGTCACAACTTTATGTCCATAAAAAAAGAACGGCGAACTGAAACCTATTTTGAAAGTTATTCCGCCAATTACTGTAGGAGAACTACTCATGGCTACTTGCAGGGTTAAGAATAACAAAACACCTCGTCCGATTTATTATTGAACATTGCCTTTAAACTGTCATATCATGCTAGAAAATTGGTTTTCGTTCCCGAGTATATATATATATATATATATATATATATATATATATATATATATATATATATATATATATATATATATATATATATATATATATATATATATATATATATATATATATATATATATATATATATATATATATATATATATATATATATATATATATATATATATATATATATATATATATATATATATATATATATATATATATATATATATATATATATATATATATATATATATATATATATATATATATATATATATATATATATATATATATATATATATATATATATATATATATATATATATATATATATATATATATATATATATATATATATATATATATATATATATATATATATATATATATATATATATATATATATATTGTATATATATATATATATATATATATATATATATATATATATATATATATATATATATATATATATATATATATATATATATATATATATATATATATATATATATATATATATATATATATATATATATATATATATATATATATATATATATATATATGTAGTTTATGCCTGCAACAATCAGTTTCCCCAAATATCTGGATAATTAAAAAACTTAATACTAATTCCGAAGCTGATAAAACCACCCGAAGGCCTGTTTGCTTATCGCCTAATCTGTCTGCTTAAAAGATTACCATCGATATATTTTAGATGCCAGTGAAAAGAGTAAGAGATCTAGATGAAAATGAATAATAGGTTGAGACTGTCGTTCAAAGAACGCGTCATCTATGTTAGTAATAAGGCGTTGGGAATAAACGCGATTATGCAAAGGATGATGCCAAATATAGACGGGAAGTAATAAAGATGGCGACTGCTATTAGTGAGTGTAACCAAATCAATTTTACTCTAAGAAGGTCTTGCGAGGACACCCTATTTCGTCTGGTCTGCAGAGTTGCCAAAAACGAAGAACTTGCTTTGTTTTCCTTGCCGCGCTTCAGCATAGAAAGACAAGGGATCCTAAGCATCTATCATGCGTTCCCAAACATTAAAATTTTTGTTGAGGTTCGGCTTACGTTCGCACGTACGTGCCTTTTTAAGAACCGAGTAAGTTATGGCTGCTCGGCGAGGTTATGCTTAACAGCGGTTCCACAGCTCATGTGAGATACAGATAGTAGGTAGTTAAAGGATTCCATCTCATATGAAACAACACACACGCCAAATTGGTTAGTTTTTGTTAATTGGGAATAATTTTTAAAGATCGAGTTCATTCAGAGCGTTCTGCCCATTTATTTGGGCAGCTAGGATATCATCAATTGTATTCACCAATACTCGTACAATTTATTCAGTTCACAATACACCATCCAGTCCTTACTCCATACAGTCTTCTCAGTCCATTCATTTAAATATAGTTCGTATTGTAGTAGCTATTTACACTCCGTTAGGTTCATCTACAATATATTTTACCATTAAGTTCATTCTGTTTAGCACGTCATACAGTAAATGCAGTAACATAGGAATATCAAACCAAATTCAAATTTATCAACTATGAACGTGAGTTTTTTCTAGTTGCTATCGAACATCAGCTTTAATAAAAATAATTATTATAATTATGATTATTAGGCTTTTTTAATTTTATATTTCAAAAATTTTTTTTTCTGGAATTGAAGCCTATACAATAAAACAGTGTTACGGCTCCGTAATAGAGTGTTTTATTGTATAGGCTTCAATTCCAGAAAAAAAATTTTGAAATAAAAAATAATTATCTAAAGTTTTTTGTTTAACGAAATAATATTTTACAATATAATAGGCTCCTATAATTTAATAAAATTCTTGCTTCCTAAATACCTGACTAATTCTAAATTGGGGCCAATTTTATGATTGTCAGATTTTTTCGGTATCAAAACCAATCAGTCCAAAAATAAATAAATAAAAAATTTGTTTATTTAAAGCTAGAACTAGTTTTACGTCATCGACGATATTGACTAAGAATAGGTTTATAAAACAAAACTTTCTAGGTCATAAACCAGTTCAAGGTCAATTTTGTTTATATGCGATTTTGAAGTACACACTCGTAAGGACAATATAAAATTGGCACGTGCATATACACGTAGTTTTATAATTAAAAAATTATAATCTACATATGTATTATTCCTACTATCAATATCGACGGATTAACAAATTATCGCTTAATAATGGTACTATTCCATGTACAAAACAGAAAAATTTTGCTGAACATCGGAGAAAGACAAGAACTAAAATGCACATTAGAGTGACTGAGAAACAACATGTTATTTTATAGTAGAAAAAATTGGGGAAATTTTGAAATCAACAAAAACTAACCTCACATTTTTTAAATAAATAACTAAAAATCTTTATTTTTAAAAATTGACAATTATTTTATATCGTAAAAATTAATAATAAAATTAATATCATTTTTGAGATGAGCAAAAAATATGTTTTTTTATTATTTTGATTAATTTACCAAAATATCTAAAAAAATGTTCTACTATAAAATATGGAGGAGAAATTTTTGACAAATTCGTAAATTAACCTAAAATTTCATAGTCGTGCAGCGGCAAAAAAAAAAAAAAAGATTTTAAAACCTAAACAAATTAACAAATAAATAATAAATTTAACAAAAATATATTATAAATACATATTTAGTTTTACATAATACATAATAAATCTAGTGAATTAGTATTTAAGTTTAAAATTTGAGTTGTTGTGATATTTGTAATGGTTACTAAAATGAAAACGTCCTCTCGAAAGTCATTCACATACAAAACACCATTGCCCACAGTACGAGCAAGATTTTGCAACAGTTCATGGAAACAAGACAATGTAAGTGGTAATGATTGACGACCGCTTGGCTAGTCAGTCTTTCAAATTAATCTGTGTTTTTTATATATTCGTAGGAAATCAACAAAGAAATTGTATTTCAAACAAATTTAATCGATACATTTGCCAATTTGGTTACTGGCCATCGTAAAAATGTCAAAAATTTCCAAGTATTTGGTGCATCGGTATTGGAAGCATCGAGTAAAATTTATGGTTACAGGGTTGATATCGAGCACAAGGAAGTGATTCGAATGTATGGTGGTTTATGGTGGAATGAAGGGGGAATCGAAAAGAATGATCCAATTACTGAGGGTAGCAATAATGTGCAGGATCCAAAAGCAACGGCCAAGGCTAAAGCAAAAAAGCGACGTCAACAAAGTTCATTCGTACCAAAATGTAAAGCAACGATAAATGGTAAACTAGATACGGTATCTTTCTTGGATCCCGTATTTGTCGATATAAAATCCAATTTAGCGAATGAATAGTTAGTCAATGAATAGTTCGAGTCAATGAATTCATTGTAGTTCGATGAATCTCTCCAAATACGCTGGAATCGAACAACTCGGAAATTTTATTTGATTACTATAATCCGTACTGGGATAAAACACCAAATGAATCTATGTATACTCAATGAGGACCACACGACCCACCCAGAAATTGTATATGACACTATTTAGGGAATACAATATCAGTGATAATATAATCAGTTCGACAAGTCAAAAAATGATTTAAAAGCCTTGTAAAGTGTTGGGCAAATTGTTGAGGAGGTACTCAAACAATTGACTGAGGATAAATGTAAATATGTACCTCCAATATGTCACTGTTTCAGTGAAACGATAATTTATGTTTATCTATATTTTTAGTTATTGTGAAGGCAACAAACGGGCTACGATATGTTGTTGGATGATGTCAGTTAGACAAGACAAAATTGAAGCCTGGAACTAGGGTAGCTCTTGATATGACCACACTTACAATAATTGACCGCGTGAGTTGATCCCCTCGTTTATAATATGTCTCACGAAGATCCTGGTGATGTAACATATTCCGCTATTGGCGGCCTATCCGTACAAACTCGTGAGGTCATTGAACTTCTGTTAATATCGTGAATTATTTTTGCGTGTTGGTATAACACCGCCAAAAGGTTGTTTAGTATACGAATCACTACTTGCTCGTGCGGCAGCATCACAACTAGACGCAAATTTCTTAAAAGTTGTATCGAGTGCTATCCATTAACCGATCGTGAAATTCAATGTACTTTAATAAAATTGCTTAATCAAATGGATGGTTTCAATTCATTGGGCCAGGTTAAAATGATTGTGGCTTGATCGAATGGCGGTTTATGACTACAAGTAAGTCTTTGAATAAAAAATGGTAAAATTTTTTAACTAATAAGAATTTTGTTTTACTTTAGATTACTAGGCCTTCAAGCCAACTGTCATCAAAACATTAAAATGTATAATTATCAAAATGACTACGTACAAATTCTCGCGATGTATTTATAGGATCACAGAAACTTCCGTTTGATGTATGCACCCACTGAAATTATTTTGAACAAAGGTTTTAATATAAATGAGTATTTTACTCCCGATTATGGTTTTTCGGAGGATGGGTTTCCAGCCAAGCGATCGGTTTTTATCGGTTAATCATTACAAACACTGATAAAGTTGATATATTGGGGTTAAAATTAATATAAAAATCAATAAATAATTTTTATTTAGTAAAATGAAATAAAAAAAAATAAATTAAATAAAATCATCCATGTTTTAATTTTTTAGCGTGTCGTCGCACGACCAAGCACAAAAATTTATGTTTTACTACCATAAAAATATCAAAAAAATAAAAGTTTGCGGAAAGTGGGGGAATTTTTTCAGTTTTGCTGCTATAAAAAATACTTGAGTTGATATTTTTTATGAAAAATTATGGCAGCACAACAACAATTTGCTCAGCAAATGCTCAGCAAGCTATAATCGGATGCGCCATTCTTCCTATAGTCGATCTGTATTTTTGTCTCGTTTTGGTTTTGCTGAGATAATATTGTATGCACATGGAATAGTACCATAATACGAATAACAACGTTGCATACAACTCAAAAAAAATTATTTTGATTAAATTTAAAAGAATAATAAGTCTTATTTACAATAACTTCTTTCTAATGTAGTCTATCGTATAAAATATTTTCACAGTTCATTCATAAGGTACATAGGTAATATATGACACAAAACATAATTTTGTTTTAAAAGGACACAAAACAAAAAAAAAAATAATATTTTACGAAAAGTAAAAACCATTGATAATATTCAGTTGATTTTGCTTCTTGTTTACGTTTTTATTTAACAAGTATGTATGTACATACTTCAACATGTGCATCCAGCATGTGCAAATCGTCGAAAATAAAGATCGATAAAAAAATTTAAACTTCGTAAAATTTTGTTCATGAAACGTATAGATGTCCCACAAAATTGTTGTCTTAGCTAAACTATTTTAATGAAAAAAGTGTCCGCATAGTGAGGTTACTGTGCATTGGTTCCCTCTTTTAAAAAAAAATTTGGCGAAAAAATTTATATGAGATCGGCAATATTATATTTGATTATAGTAAGTGGTGATACATCTCAATCACTTCGAATCAACTTGTATGCTTCATTTTATATGCATATTATAAAGGGAGGTGACAAAATTACGACAAATGATGATGTTCCAGCACAAAAGCTACTTAAAAATTTATTACAAAGGAATTAAATATTCTAATATTCTTTTATTTCTCGTTTGGGCGGAAGTATGTGGCAGATCAGTAATTCGTATTATGGCGAAATTATAAATCATTTTTTATTGCGGACGTCAAATACATTAAACGAAGTAAGTAAAGAATTAAACTAAGATGGCAAATTTGTTTTCACGGCTAAAACTTGCCAATATCTGGATCGGCATGTAACTTTTCGGCCGTTGAAATTTCTGTGCGATAACATAACCTACAAATTCGATACACTAAAAATCGGATAAAAATCTGAAAATTTCCATTAATCAACAGTTGTTTTATTTTTAAAAATTGCAAGTAAACTACATCCGACATACATTTTGTTCTAAACACAATAATTGATGATGTACCGCCAATTTTCGGCGATGTATACAATAAGTAGGGATTACCTAAGATTATACAAGTAAAATGCTGGAGAGTTCATGAAATCACCTCATCGATTCGCTTTATATCATCGACAAATCCAAGAGCATTTTCCCGGTCTTTAAACGTCAATTGTTTCGTTGAGCATACTGACTCAACTTTTGGGGCTCCCATGTCAGACTACTCGAACGCGACATTGTTTGCTGCAAGAAGTAATTATGATGATGTCCAATGAATTAAATTCATTCTGATATAGATAGTACCTTCTGTGCCCGTACTAAATTTGAAGCCTCAATCGAATCGTTTTCATTAATAAAAAAAAGAGTGAGTCCATTAGTACTCTCAAGGAGATTTGTAAACATGGCTTGTGTATAGTATAGTGCGTGTGTACAGTATACTTTGAAGGAAGAAGGAATGCAATTTTACTAACCAGAGGTTTTCATTTGTTTATTATCGTTAAATTGCTCTATTACTCTTTCGGTATGTCGACTCTAACTTTTCTAATTTTCATTGAAAAACTATACAATGGTCGTTCCATATCTCGTAGTATATATCTCGATCTGAGTTCATGTGCAAATCCAATTCGTCTCGCAGGAAGTATATAAGTGGTTCAGCTTGAGGAACAGTAAAATTAATATTAAAATCCCCGCTCATAATCATCGGCAAAAGGTGAAAGTCTCCTTGGAGATTTTTTGAAATTCTTTTAGAATATGGAGCAAGGGCGAAATGTATGAACTTCATTATGTCTTCGACAGATTTATTCGGCGAGGTGAATACATCTACAGAAAGCATTTTATTCCCATTGAGAAGCTGAAGTTCAGCCAGTTGTTTGCCTAACGATGATTTCCTTATGCGAGGTGACTGTATAAGTTCTATTTGTATTTTTATATATTGCTACTCAGGCAGCCCACTGACCATCTCTCTTGAACTGAACTCAGCATTCAAAAATAATAATATTAACATGCTCGTCATTGCGTACCTCGGAAAGCAAGAAAATTGAGGATCCCTGCGTGTCTGTATCAATTAGGTCGAGGTGATGTGACCTGAGACTCTGGCACTTCATTGTTAAAAACCAGACGTCATTATTATTTCGCACAAAATTCGCCATTACTTAGCGGATTTTTAATAATACGCGATAACTAATTTTGAAGAAGACCCATTGAGGCCCCACTTTTACGTCCGTGGTAGAAGACATGATCATCGATAGCCGACGTGATGAACAGTCCTTCGAGACTCGTTACTCGTGATAAAGCAATATACATAAGTTGTTGACTGTGTCTTTTATCGTAAGAGTATATACTGACTATCTCTTTATAGGTACCACCCTGTGATCCGTGAATGGTGGCACATGCAGGTACGACTAGAAAATGATTACGCTTAACATTAATTGTTCGATTGCTGTTTCGATTATCAGTTGAGCTTTTTCTAGAAATGGGCACCGCAAACATCGGATGATGTTCGTTTTCTGCGCCCATCCAGCTTAAACCGCCTGAAAAAGGTCAGGTTATGAATTTGTACCGAAATTCATCCAGAGTCGTTTGAAATTTTTTACTGTTGACGTTTTCATCGTTCTCGTTGTCCTGGTCAGGGTGGCTGCATTCGATATCCCTCAGACAGCTCATAGTTCCATTCACCAGTTCATCTGTTACGTCAATGTTTGTTTTGAGAAAGTATGGCCGACCACTTGTCATAGTGGAACATCGTACTTCAAATTATTTGTGTCCACCATGCTCATTTTATAGATCTTTTGACGGAATTGCTACTCCGGCAGCCCACTGACCATCTCTCTTGAACTGAACGCAGCATTCAAACTTAGGAATATGAACATGCTCGTCATTGCGCAGCCAGATCTAGGAAAGCAAATGAGTTGAGCATACCTGCGTGACTGTGACCGGAGACTCTGGCAGTTCAATGTTAAAAACGACGAATCATTATAACCCCATTTAGTAGAAGACATGATCGCCGACATGATGAACAGCTCTTATAGACTCGTTACTCGTGATAAAGCAACATACACAAGTTGTTGATTGTGTTTTTAATCGTAAGAGTATGTAATTTCTCTCATTTGATGTTTACAAAATGATTTTATTTTTCAAATTTAGAGCCATCTATTGGCGTACATAGGAACTATTTTAGGAGTATTATCTAAAATAAAATGGTTTCTATCTTTCGTATGTGTAGTATATTCTGTGGCTATGTTAACATGACGACTATAATTTCTTTTACTTTCTTTTACATAATATTTATGCTACTATAGTAATTTTAGTAGCATAAATATTATGTAAACGTAATTTTAGTAGCATAAATATTATGTTTATAACCCTTTACTATAGACAACTATAAGTGGATCTGACGACAAAAATATAAGCTTGTTCCGCATATTTTTGTATGTTAATTTTTATTTTCATAAAGTATGCCGTGCTAAAATTTCATAGAAAAAAACCCGCAATGAGCTTATTTTTAATGCGCTAGATGTCACACTCCGAACTTTAACAGTCGTCAATAGGGGTTTTCAATAGGGGCGCTCAAAATTTGTTAGGTTGTAGCAGCCTGAAATATTCAGTATAGCATATAAGGCAAATCACAATCTATGGTGTTGCACACCGTGTGCAAATCATCAAAATTTATTTTCAAAATCAGTGTTCCGTTCGAAAAACGTTCCGCACATTATACGTGAATTTTATCATCGCCACAACCGTTCTGCCGAGTCGACTATTTGACGTTTAGTGGCCAAATTCGGGTCAGCCGGTTCGATAAATAAGTAGCCAATACCCGTACGTCTCCGAAACGCAAGGTCTGCTGAAAACATCGCTACTGTGAAAATCCAACTGACGCTGAAACTGTTCGTGCGACAACGACTTGAACTGGTCACCGAGACTCTGCGATTCAACGCATTTAGACTTCTTCTTTTGGAGCTATCTCAAATCTTTGCGAATAAACCGCAAACCGTTGATGTCCTCAAAGTCAACACTATAAACGCTATCCAGCAAATTCAGTCAGTTTTGTGCCGCAATCGAAAATTGGACCTCCCGAATACGTTCTGTTAGGTAGTGCTTCACAATCATAAATAAAGGAAACAACAAGTTTGTATTACAATTTTATTGCTACAATATTTAAAGTTTGCTAACATAACGATCACTTCAATTCAAACAAACAATATTTGACCCCTAAATCCCATCATTTGGTCTGGATTGCTACTTCCCCGATCGATGTTTATTTACACCTGAAAGAAGAAATTAAGATATTGAGCAATTAAGTTTAAATAATTTAGTAAATAAATATTACATACAGACGTAAATAAAATCTATCATATTTCGTAATGACCATTAACAGTAGAAATTAAGAAAAATCTCGATTAATCTCGCAATTCGTTTATTTTAACTTGTTGTAGGTGTGTGAGTGAATTCAGGTAAAAAGGAAAAATATCGTTCAGTCAGGTCTTTTATCTTTGCGCCCTTTTCTGTGTTAGCACGCACCCGAACTGTCAACGAGTAAACCGGTTACTGAAACAGTATCATCCCCGCGCCAAGCAACTATTGTTACAGTAAATACAAATTTGGACGACCGAATCGGAAGAAGAATACGCAGAACAAATCTGTAATCCGAAATAAAATTTGATCACCGTAACCTCATTTGAGGCGGCCAAATCCCTTAATGAGATGTAGCGTGCATTTTAACCTTTATATCCCAATAAATGTCTCAAGCTCAATTTTGGCATTCGTTAAATTTGACACTTACACAGACAAGTGTTGTACTTGGCAAATGCTGCTTCCTTTTTTAAATGCAGTTTGTTAACCGGCTAAATATTTGCATTATCGATGTATTGAGGATAAATCAGTCATTGTTGTAAATTGTAATACATTTCTAAAATAATCGATGTTTTTTGGCTACCTCGCAAGCGGTGGGCAGACTGTCTCAAATAATCGCCTCCAAATCTTTTACTTTAGGCCAACAACCGTCCTTGCCTTGCTGCAAGCTAACTCAGTTTGTTAATTCAGCAGGTCGCATCACCAAGGGAATAGCTTAGCAATCGAGTGCTCATGGGTATCAGCCTCCTTAAAAAATAATTTTGTTTTTGTGAAAAGTTACCAAAAAACGAAAATAAATTTCACCTCGCAAATCACATCACGTTCATGATATATCTTGAATATTAAATCTGTATCGCGTGCAAAACATGGTTATTACCGAAAACCAATTAACATAACCTTAAAGTTAATGTCAATGAAGAAAAAGATCATTTGTTCAATGAAACGTTTAACACACGTTATTGTATGATATTTAGTATGCCAAACAAACAACCTGCAATTACATTTTTCTCTGTATGCACGATCAACACCGATCGCAAGCGGCTATATGAGCGGCATTTTACAATAATACATATAATTCAACACCACGTGGTAATTTAATTTTAATCGTTATTTATTTACATTTTAACATGTTTCCGATTTATGTTACGTATTAAAAAAATTTATCGATCTAGATAATTCAAATCGAATTATTTGACCGGTATTTATATTGTACATAATATATACTCGTATATTTAGAAACTAGAAATTTCTAATCTAAAAATAAAATCGATTTCAATTAATCGTTTGCCCCAAATTGAATGTCACTTGAGATACGTAATGTATATTTTATATTGTACTCGTAATTAGCTGCTTAGTGTATTTTATTGTTTATTATAAAATTATAAAAAATCGATCAGATCGGGTGAAAAAAAATGTTTTAATTACATCTGTTGCACCTAGGAGTTATGTGTTTACATATTTATATGCATTTATTTTGCAGTGCTCAATGCAAACCGTGTACGAATCGATCTGTATGTAATTCATATATAGGAAATGACTTCCAATTCGCAACCTCGGTAAAATTCTAACCCAGTCATGCATAACCTTAGTTGATTGTCCTCGCGTCTACTTTTAGAAATAGCGTTATCTGGTATATGTATATTATATATACTAAAACATGTTGGAATATAGTATGTACACAATACGAGTGTAGTATATAAGAGCGCGAATCACGTGAGTGGGAGATAAAAATAAATACAAAATTAATTATTTTATTTTGTTTTTTTTTTTGTTTTGCTCAATTTGATATTGAAATTTCTATAGAGTCGTTTTTATTTTATCGGAATTGTATTTTATGTAAGTGAAGGTCTATCGGAAGTAATAATTAATTGTTTTTTTTTTATTAAATGTATTTTTAGTTTTTGTTTGTGTGCTTGAAATGGGAAAAGAAAACTGATAAACATGCAAGTAATAGTGGTCTCCGTTGTCGCGATATTGAAAATTTATAATTACATACGGTTTTCGTTAGGTTTTGGGTAAGACTATCTCCTATACTTAGCGTTGCCAAACTACACCAACCGCACCTTGAACAAAATACATCGTCTCTGGAAATTGGTTTGGTTTCTTCTGTGTATATGCAATCCAATAAAATATGAAATTGATAGTTCATGGAAAGTGAGTGGATTAGCAGGTAGAAGGTTCAAATTTTATTTTACACTACAATTTTTTACTGGTTGTTTCAGATGTGCTTCAGAAATCTTCATGCACTTCACTACAATATAGTTTATGTAGTAAATAAACATATGAAATTAGTTTTAGGGGTAGATTCTTCGATCAACTTTATATGAAACATTTAATGATCTGCGATTCAATTTTAGTCTCTCGTATTAATTGTTTTGGTTTGCGACGTTTTATTTACGACCTTGGAAAATGTGTAATAATATTTTCGTGTATTTCCACTTCACAGCCGCAAAACAAAATATAAATTCTTAAAAAGTTGTGTTTCAATTTGAATTTGTATAGCAAATCAAACTAGTAACCATTTTCGAGTCGCAAATAGTTAATTTGCGACCAGATCAAGGATAGAAATTGGGCAAGTTCACGTCTGCTGTTGGCATCATACAATTTATTTTTCAAAATTTGTATCAACTGTCATTGTAATTGTAAGTATTGTCATGCGAACGGAATTTCTGTTAGAGTAGGAAACCCTTCTTTAGCTAGTGTAATTTTTAACTCTACACATATTATGTTAGTTAAGTTGGTCATTTGGTATTTTTTGGAGGTGGAAGCATTCTCACATTGTTGAAGCATTACACAAAATCTCCACACCGAGGTGTAGAGCTTATGTGTTTCAGCAACCTTCCATTACTGCCAAATTTTTGGAAAACACAATAACATTAGATATGGAACTGGCCATCCTAGTCCTAAAAAGTGAAACTTAAGAAGTGACTTATGCAACCTGCAATTATCCCCAATTATCTAAAAACGCTAAAAATGAGTTAAACTTGAACCAGCATCCCCAAAACCGAAAATTGAGTGAAATTTGGGCCAGCACGTAGAAAAAAGAATTTAAAAAAGAGAAGTTATGATGTTAAACATATAAATGTTGTACAAAGCACTCTGAAATGTAAAAATTAAATAAATTAGTTTTATATTTTAAATAAATTATACATATTATGTGGATGAATCTTGCCCACCAGCTGTAAACTATGAACGGAATAATAAAATTTAACGTAAACTTTTGAGTTGTTTGGAGTGTTGTATCCCTTTGACTAGTCCCCTTTACAGTTTTATTATATGTTTAGATGATCGAATTTTCATCATCGATTACAATCGGCGATGTTAATAAACACAACTTAGACCCTCTGATGGAGTGCAGAATTCAAAGCCGACCCACCGTCCATGTCAATGTACAGGTTGACATGGAGCTTGCAATGTGCAGGTGGTATACTGTAATTGTGTGAGTTGGTGAATAGGTGAATGGGTTAATGATGTGGCGTGAATGCGTGGTATCACAATGGGCCAAAAATGGCCTAAGTGTCAACCACTGAAACCTAACCTAACCTTAGATGATCCAGATATGATCTAAGAGATCAAGTGGTTTCTTCCTTCGCAGCCGTCTTACTGGGTTTGACTCATTCAACATACGACGTATCTCAGCATTTTGGTGTAGACTAATACGTTTCATGTGTTGCATGAAATTCACCTTCAGATCGCTATGAAGGTTATCATTTCTTATGTAACACGGTGCAATAACTCTTTCACGTAGAACTTTGCTCTGAAATGACTTGATGATATTGGTTTTTTTTGTACAGGTCCAGAGCTGAATACCGTATATGTCCACACAGGTATTAGAATTTGCCGGTATATATCAATTTAGAGACAATCCGTCTTTCTTATTTAATGTTCAACTTCTTTTTTCTTTTTGACATGCTTTTTCCATTTTCGTTTCGGGTCCTGAAGTCATGCCTAGATATTTTGGTGTGTTTGCATAAGGTATTTGCTGAGATTTCAGTTCTAGTGGTACCAGTTGACCTTTCTGTTGGTGAAGTTTAGGTGAGACGATTTGGTTTCATTACGTATTATTCGCCATCTCTTCGTCCAGGTACTAACAATATCAGTAGCTCTTTACAATTTGCTTGTGGTTTCTCTATGTTATCACAGACTGCTAGTATGGCCATGTCTCCGCACACATTGCTATGTTATACTCCTCTATCTTGGCAAGTCCGATTTAAATAGTACATAGATAGTTGGTCCCTGAATGTTACCATGTGGTATTGCTGCTGATATTGTCTTTCTTTCTGAGGATTCGTCATCTAATTTAGGAGGGTCCTTCACTAAAATACATTTTAATTTTGAACCTAACCTATAATTTAAAATACGCACATGTACAATCATATACTACATTATTTTTTAGTAGTTGTCAATATACTTTTGACCTTTAGTTTTGCTTTATTAATGAAAACAAAATCAACAATAGTGTTGTTGTTGGTTTATGCAATGCTTTCTAAACTACTGGCCGCTTACAAAAACTGACGACACGCTAAGTCGACGGGCTCATCGTGTATTATCCAGATGGCAGATAATTTTTAAAAAAGAAAATGACATTACAAAATATATTTAGTTGTAATTAATACATCGAAGCGGAAGGTTATTCGGTTTTTATTTTAGTTTTCCAGTTTTGTCTAGTTTTTGTCTCCGCCTCGTTCTCTTAAAACTAAAATAAATTTCGTCATACAAAATTACAACAATAAAAATATTATTTCTTTCTCGTGGCCCTATTCTGGTTTTCGGTGGGAATAGGGAATTGGGAATTAGTGACGTATTTGTAGCAGTTGGGAATTTTTTATTCCCGAGGTGCATTGGGAACGTGGGAAAAAACTAATTCCATTTCGTAATTCGTACATTTTCGAATTTTTAAACATTATTTTTTCTAATAATATATATATTAAACTTCTAATAAGGTCGCAATATGTGTTTTAGTTTATAAAAACCAAAATAAAAAAAATTTCCCCGAAAAATTATTCCCAGTCTACCAGAATATCCCTTTTTCAACCAAAAAAAGAAAAAAATGACTCAATTCAAGTGCAAACCACACAAATGTGTGAGTAAAAAATCATAGTATGTAATGACGTTTTTCATAAAAAAAAATTCACTTGTTTTAATGTACAACCAACACAATTGTGAGTATAGTTTTAGTGTTTTTTTTTCGATCGAAAATAAGTTTGAAAGGAATACACAAATATGTAAGTTGGTTCAAAACACATACATTTTTGACGTGGTACGTTTGCCGTACCCACACAATTGTGTTAGTAAAACACAAAATGGATATACATTTGGGAACGGGAAATAAATATTTGGGAATTAATGCGATTTGTATTTACAGCAAAATATTTTCCCAATTCCCTGGGAAAGCCAGGATAAGCCCACAGTTGTTTTGTAATTTTATTATTAGTTTCGAAGAAACTGTTGAAGCCGAAGGATATTGGTTTTTTAATTTTTCTATTAATGTTTGTACATTTTTATATTAGGTTTTGACATTTTTTTGTCGTTCTTATCCAACATAAGTCGGTTTGTAATACCATCCAAATCGAAATTGTTGTAATTGGTACGTAGATTCAATAAAAATAACAAGAAAAAAGTACGAATATCATGTAAAATACAGAATAAATGCGTCGTACGTCTTCAATTAATTGCGCGACACTAAAAATAAAATAATACACAAAAATCAAAATGACAAAATATAAACAATATGATCATAAAATATTCTCTGCGTTCTCACAGTTTTAATTATATTTTTGTAGTGGAATACACTAAAACTTCGTATTACGTTATCTAAATACGCGAATTTCTTTATATTCATTAAGAAAATCAATTAGACTTAAATTGTTCATAACTATTAATTTATTTTATATTAATTTAACTATGCTGACCTCTGGTTATCGACTTACGTTGACGTCATCAGCAACGTTCCCGCTAAGCTGGGCACACGGGCGGCCGCCTAGATTTAAATTGTATCTTGCCCATCATAATTTTTAGTCTGCCCATCTGCAATATTGCTAACATTTTTTTCGTGTTAGCTACAAAATTTAAAAATTTGGAAACCCACGCAGTTTTATTTTTTTTTTTGTTACATATATGATGTGATTTTTTTAAACAATTTATAAAAAATTTACTCCATTTACTGTAATGACAAAACGAAAATTAGATGTAAGCTCAAGCTCCACAAAAATATTATTAAGGACGAAGCTGTAACTACTATGGCTTGAAAATCTGAAAATGGACAAGCATATAAATAACAAATTACCCGTTAAAAACACCCAGTCGCAAGTTATTTACTTGTCACCACTAGGAATCGAGCCCGGGATTGCCGAATAACAGACCCCCTAACAAACAAGACGGCTTCAAAATTTAGAGTAGAATGGTTAAATGAACTCGTTAAAACAGAAGTCCTGTCGTTATCAATTAAACAAAAAGTTATATTATATGAAATTTATAGTTATAGTTATGTGATGTACTTTGTAAAATATGTATTGAAGCAAAAGCTAACAGTGATTTTTATAAAAGGGAAAAATCGGAAATTATATTACAATGCGTGGATTCCACAGTGAAACCAATTTTTCCAGTAGAAAATACTGGGAAACCGAAAAGCAAAAATTATAGTCAAAATAGTGACAGATTGGGGGCAATATAATTAAAAAAAATTGTAAATAAAACCATTTTAACGAAACATCAAATTTTCAAAAATTTATGTTACAATACCCCTTTCTGAACGTGTTGAATCTAGTGGCACAAAAACTAATAGCGAGTTCCATTTTTTCTTGACATTTCACTATAATACTTTTCCAACCATAAAATTGTCGAAGTGTGCGAAAAATATTCCTCATCGCATACTATTTTTTGAAGGTGTATTGAAAATGTTGCCATAAAAAGTATTGAGTTTCATACTTTTTATGGCAACATTTTCCCCACCTTTTCTATTATTTACCAGTAAGTTTTACTGAACAATTTTCTTGTTTCTCTCTAACAAGTAAAGGATTTATATTTTTATCTCGAGTTTAGGTTTCAGTGGTTGACACTTAGGCCATTTTCCCATTGTGATACCACGCGTTCATGCTACATCATTAACCCATTCACCTATTCACCTACTCACACAATTACAGTATACCACCTGCACATTGCAAGCTCCATGTCAACTTGTACATTGACATGGACGGTTGGTCCCCGCTGAATTCTGCACTCCATCAGAGGGTGTTAGTTGTGTTTATTAACATCACCGATTGTAATTGATGATGAAAATTCGATTTGTATCTAGCCTCTGATGGGATTCGAACCAGGTACCTCCCGGTCCAAGTGCCGAAGCTTTAACCACTGCACCACTTGTCCGGTCTATCTCGTGTTAATTTTACTGAAAAAGTTTGTTTCACTGTGGAATTTATGCATTAAAGTGTTTTTTTAATTTATTTTTAAATAAAATTATATATAAAAATTATTGTATTGTAATTTTGTTAACTTTTGCTCGAAATTTGCTAAATTTAAAATACTTGCCCACAATGCGGTTATGCCGCGCATAATTTTGAATAATTAGAGGGAACGTTGGTCATCAGCAAAAAATGAATGTTTTCACAGGTCAGTACTATAGAAGGCACTAGTTTATGGCAGAATCTACTTAAATTCTGGTTTATGGAATAAAAACGAAACACATAGTATACATGTATTGAAGGTAAATCATTTGAAGTCAATTAGTGCATTCATGTCCTAATTTTCATGAAAATGTTTTTAATAATAAAGATATCTCGCATGTAAACACAAAATGCCTGTATCAAAAACGAATGCTGGGTACAGAAACGTGAACAAAATATGTAAGCAAAATAAATAAAATTTAGTAAAAATTAAATTTATTTTTGTATGACCTAACATTCTTAACTTTATAATTCGATCTCTAATGGTTTTGTAAACTTGCATATTCTATACTATACTCAGTGCACCTAGAATACTACAGGCCACACTGCTTGCTATGTCATTAAATTTATCTCTACAGTTTATTCTTTGAACTGTAGACGGCAGTCATGTTCATAAAAAGAAAAAAACGAGAACAAACAGAAAATCAAATTTTTTCTATATGAGTGCTAAAAGTAAGGTTATGTCTTCTCATAAATTATACGAAATGTGTACACATTTTATACGTGTTTACATATTTAACACAATTTAGAATGCATAATTTTATAATACAATTATCAATTAATACTTTTACTAATAGCTTTTTATTAAATTTTAAAACATATTATTAAAATATTTTTCTTGTTGTTTGTTTACAACATTTTACTTATCAATATGACAGCAAACACAAAAAAAATCAAAACAATCTTTTTAATTTTAGTGCTGCCTATAATAGCCAAAGAGAGAAATATCGACATAAATTGACGTCATATAGCAAAATTTTTAAAGCAGTGTGGCCTGTATTCTAGGTGCACTGCTATACTACAGCGAGATAGACCGAGAATAGAAAAGATTATTGCCTTTTTTGTGTTTGGAAATCACAAAATTATAACCTCAAGATAGAGCGAATTGAGAGAGATGATGTTTTTAATTTGAAAATGAAATGCGCGAAAAATTAATAAATTTTTATTGTGAATCTCTGCTACAAGAAATTGTAGATCTCCGATATACAGGAAATATGCCAATGGGTAGGGGGGGGGGGGCACCTATCCTTTATCCCTGTTCAAAATAATGTTTTTAGAGGTGAGGCCCAAAGGAGCCCAAAATTATTCATTTGGAGATTTCAAGAGCTCATAAATAGTTCAACGTTCCGCCTTGTTTTGTTTTCTTTCCTGCTTGGTTCACAGACTAAGTAGTAGCTCAACACACTTATAAATTCCCATGCTCTTTTAAAATCAATTTATCTTATAGGTACACTTTACGAATT
The DNA here is from genome assembly GCA_932526605.1 of Nephrotoma flavescens. Lineage (NCBI taxonomy): Eukaryota > Metazoa > Arthropoda > Insecta > Diptera > Tipulidae > Nephrotoma > Nephrotoma flavescens. The sequence continues at coordinate 116,177,395 of OW052222.1, forward strand.
AATTCTTCGTACGCTTTAAAAAATGAATTTGCTAATTGTCCTTTGAACTAAATAAAATCGTAGTGTGCTGTAAATTAAAAAAGACAAAAAATGAAACCAAAATAAATACAGTGAGTCACAGTCAAAATGATGCAAGCAATTTTTATGTTTGTTAAAGTAAATATCCAAAAATTAATTATAAATAACTATTTTAAATTTACATTTATTATAAGCTTCATTAATAAAACAAAACAAATAAAAAATTTAAATTTATAACAAAATAGTAACAAAAAACAAAATTTCTACATAAAAACATGTCACATCTAAAATGATGCACTCTCTTTGTTTTGAATAGCGGTACTTTTTGTACAAAAAACAAAATTTTCAATGTAGAACAATTTTGAGTATCAGTTTTAAACAACCTTTTGTGCGATTATAGTCAGTATAGTTATATTTCGTATAGTGTATCAATAAAGATAAATAAGTGGAAATTTGTAATAATTGAGAAAATTGGTAGCCACACATGTATTGAAACGCATGAGTTAGTTATTAAACACTTTAAAAATGGCAAAACTTAAAGAAAAACTGCAGAAATGGTGAAAACAAGTTCTTCAGCTGTTCAGCATATTATTGAACGCTTCGTTTATCAATACCGTGTTGAAAAAAATCCCAAAAAAGCGCACAATAAAATATTTTTCGTAAAATATTTCGATGGATTGTCCGAAAAATAAAAGAAAAACACAAATTAAGTGCTCCCAAGTAGGCCGAGGAAGCTGAAAAATATTTGCATACAAAAATGCCATCCAGAAATAATACGCGGGATAATAAGGAAATGAAATTTTCATGGTAGAACAATGCGGTGAATATCAGTGAAGATAATCGTAAGGCTAAAACTAAATTCGCCCAAGACCATAAAACAAAGATGAAACATTCTGGAACACAAGTTTATTTGCTGCTGAAAGCAAATTTAACCTTTTTGGATCAGACGGAAGAAACTACGTAAGGAAAAAGCCTAATATGGAGCTGGCAGCTAAAAATGTACGAAGCATTGTTAAACACGGTGGAGGTCATGTTATGTTATGGGCTTGTATTGCGTCTTCCAGAGTTAGAAATTTAAAGTTTATCGAAGGCAATTTGAACAAAAATGTATATTTAGATATAGCAAAAAGAAATTTGGAGGAAAATGCTGAAAAAAAATATTAACACGTTCGCGGACGCTTTCAAAATGTGATTAACACAAATTTGATAACTTTTGTAATGATATTTCGTCGCAGGAAAGCAATGTATTATTGAGAATTGACAAATATGTCGTCTTATTTCGTAAACATCGAAAAAAATTGTATGACTGATTTCCGCAAAAGTGTTAAAAAACGAAAAAGCTGTATAAATGCTATAGCATTCACGTCAGCGAACGTGTTAAGGATCATTTTCGGTTCTACCACGAAAATGATCCGAAACACAAATTTCGAATTATTCAAAGTTGGCTCATTTGGAATACTCCTCATGTCATGAAAACACCTGCCCAATCACCGGACATCAATGTTAGAAAACTTATGGACTAAACGTGAAAGCGGAATCAAAAACAAGGGATTAATAATGTAGTGGACTTAAAAAAGGCATTGTTAGAAAAGTGGAGTAAAATAACTCCAGAGTAGACGAAAAAACTCTTAGTATTGATACCAAAAAGACTCAAAGCGGTTCTAAAACATAATGAATAATCTACCAAATATTAATAAATTAATGTGATAATATAAGTTACAAACATATGATTTTTTTTTTTTAATAATCGCTCGTGAGCAGTGGAAAAAATTCCCATGATGTATTTTTTTCATCCGATTAGTGCACATTTATAGAATCGAGTCAACATTTTGGCAAAAGTTCATGAGAATTTGACACACACATAAAGATAGAAAATGACAGTACACATATTAAAAATGTATAGTAAACACTGTATACGTATACAAATTGTTTCGTGAGAAAAGCATACAAAATCCATAGCCTGAATTTTTTCATTTACGTATATTTTGCTTCCCCGTTCTTTGTATAAAATTATTTCCAACTTCACATACACAAACATTTGATTCGCTTCGCACGCGCATACCAAGCGAGAAGCCACCAATCGGAAATTTGCTGAACTTACTTTCATGAAAAATGTTGATAAACTGTTTTTATTATATATAATTTATATATTAAAATTGAAAAATAGTTAGAAAAGCAGAAAACTAGGCTCGAGATTAAGAATTCTAGTTAATTCTAGTCTACTGTAGTTGTACATTCCAATCAATCCTGTAGAATATAAAACATCTATAAAATTTTTCCAATAAAAACTGATAAATAGCATTTTGGCTCGTTTCGTTTGACGTTGAAAGGTACTACTCCACGCCCCTTCTTGTATATTGTTGTTGAGTTGTTCTTCTAGCTGTCTAGGATTTTTAATTGGCCGCTGAAGATTAATATTATCCTCAACTAGTTTCTCGAATTTCTCCCAGCAGGTTTTGTGATTAGTTAGCCAAATTAGACTAGTTTTCTTTACTCTCGTTGCACTGATTGTCATAATAACAGGCGTGTCATCGGACATAATTCCCTCGCTCCTTTCTAAGTATATTTGTTTTCATCTATACATTTGTTGATAAAGAAGTCTATGATATCAGGTATTTTGTTTTTATCCGTAGGCCATTAAGTTGGTTGATCTCCAGAATGAACCTCCCAATTGTATAGTCGTGTTGATTCAAACAGCTATCTTCCTTTTTTAGAGGTTACTATTGATCCCCAGTAGGTATTTTGTTTTAATAACATCTCCTCCGATTATGAAACTTGATCCAAGTGATTTAAATAATGTGAAATAGTCGTCCTTAATTAAATTATATTCTTTTTTTATATATGTTATACCTTTAAGATGACAGCCTGTATAAATTCCTCTTCAAAATTTATAAAGTATTCGAGGTTTTCTTTTATAACTAACGACGATCCTCCTCTTGCAATTCCTTCGGGATCAATGGCTTGGTAACAGCTGTATCCATATGTATTAAGATGTGTAGAAGTAAAATAGATATTAAGAAAATTTTCTAATTCTACCTATTTGCATTCCAGGTTACTATTCTTAATGCCGAATGTTTAGATTTTCCATGCTTCTAAGTACCGTTCGAAGTACAATGTATCTTGGGCAATGCCCTAGCACAGCTGTAGTTGAAACACTTTATTTATCATGTGTTGCTGTGGAGACCTAGCAACGCGGCCCATCTATCTGACTCGTGCTTCATACGGATCCACTAATCATTGTTCGCCACTTTAATTAGACCAAAGATGGCCGAATGACTTCCCTTGAAAGGAAAACGTAGATAGCATTCTACAGTCATTATAGGTCAGGGTTCAGCTCTCGCTTCCGAAAGCCAGCACTGGTCTTAGTGATTTATACTGGGCGACCTTGCACGACTGCGAAAAATGTTAAAATCGCAATAACCTTGATTGGGGTGTATAGAAAATTCGGTGTCCGGCAGCATTTCCGGCTTTTATTTCTGCTTGCATATTATTTGACGATGTTATTACTCGCCCGAGGTATTCAAAATTTTCTACGCTATCAAAATTATTGCTGCCGATTCATTCCTATATCATTTGATTTTATGTATTTATCGATGTCTTCTGGGCGAACATACTTGATGACTTGTGGATCACAAAATTTTTGACTTATATGTCATATGTTCCAGGTAACAGTTAGTCTCACTCTTTGTTTAAAACTGGGTCCAAAAATATTTTGGATTATTCCTTATTTTATCTTGATGGTAAGAGAAATATCTGTTGAACTTCGTTTAATATTAGATTCCAATTTGTTGGTTGCACGTTGTGAATTTATGTTTACTAGCATCGGAGTAGGTAACCTTTGAAATTCTGTTTGTAAGTCTCGTCTTTCAGGTTGGAGGATAACGGTTTAGTTTAGTGGCAGTGGCGGGGACAAATAAATCCATTGCTTATAAATATATCAGGTTAGAAATAAGGTATGAACAGGCACCCCATTTCCGAAGTCATATTCGTGGGTAGAAACACAAATTTCATCATCATAGGTCCAATTAATTGATGGCAATTTAAAATTACCCTTTATTAGAATAGTGTTGGATGGATTGGCTATGTTGTTTATTTCTACGATTATACCTTGCTCGATGGATAAGTTGGATAGATTAATCCATTCATAAGGAATTGACTTGCCAATCGCTATCAGTACACCTCCGCTTGGTTTTTGTTTTGCTGGTTAGTTGCGAGCAATCACATTTAGAATTCGGAGCTACGGATATTTTTATTCAAGGACGCCTCACTAATGCTGTGTGAACGACGCCGATTTTTTTTGTCTAAATTTCCGACTAATTAAATTGATCGTTATTTCACCCAGGTATTGTTAGATGTCTCTAATATTAATAAACCAAAATCTACCTGATATTTAGTTCGAAACTGCAAAGTTAGTTTCGATTCATCAATTATTGATTAGAACTATTTTGTAGAATGTTAAATTTAAGTTTATATACCAGATTTTAATTAAACATCAGATGCGGTTTGTTTTGTGCCATCTTAGAACGATTGGTATGAACGATTGGTATCAATTTAGTTAGTTGGAAGTTTAGACAAAAACATCAAAGTGAGGCACACAGCATTAGTATATAAACCGGAAACAAAGTCCATACAAAATTGTGATGCTTTTGAAGACATTCTATGTACATCATATCACGGCTCTTGTGTGACCATAACAGGTTGATCATTACTAGCTTAGTTACTCTGGAGTTCACAATAATATGTTGCAGATATATACTTATCCTAAATTACGTAGGGTAGCCCGAGTTCAAATAACGCAAACGTATGATGCAAGAAGAATCATATGTAAGTCGTTTGAGACACCACACACTAAAATTAAACTCATGCCCTGCATCGGCATCTGCTGTAAAAATCGTGAAAGACGATTTACTATGAAACAAGAGAAAATAAACTGTCAAACAGTGGGTTTGGCAATTCTCGTCTCCTTGTGGCAAGTGAAACAGACAATGATGATACATCTGTCTGACGCCATTATCTTTTCTGTTGAGTAAAACAAGTTGTAAACGTGCATGGTTCCGGGCACGTAACGTCCAGGAGCACAGCCCCTAATAAAATCTTATTAATTAAATAATAATTAATTCTATATTACGTATACATATTATCTCGGTACGACGTTTATTTATTTAATTTTGCTATAAAATTACTCACCTTGTTCATTAATAAATAAAATATAAAAACTTTAAAAAAAACATTGGGAGTTACTTTGTTTTTGTCTGCTCCGTTTTGTAAACTTAATCAATGTCATTGAGCGAGTATGGTTACATTGAAGAAAATAATAAAAATAATTCTCTTTACTCGTAAGTAAAATGATAATATTAATATGTAATATATAAAGTATTACTTTCATGCCATATTCTATAATACCACATATGTAAACGTGCATATTATCTAATTAAAATATTCGCAAGGTGAGAATGAATACAAAAAATTTACGCTGCCAGCTATCGCTCGCACAAGGTATATTACTACATACAGCTAGTGTCCCATAATTTCATGCATTTTTAAACCTTCAACTCTTTTAACATTATTATTATTCAATAGTTTCTTATACGTTATATTGAATACCACTTAACCTTCTAGCACATTGGTTCTTTACCCATATATCTCTACACATTGTACGAATATATACCAAATTAAGAAATAATAAAAAATTACTCACTATAGTTCCTATCCTTTTAACTCTATATAAGTGCATACGGTGTATACACGAGTCCAAGGGTACTTGTTGTTTGTGCGCAAATTTACAAAAAAAAAACAATTGATTTATTATTATACATAATTTCAGAACTATAACCCGACAAACCGAACATAAATTATTTCATTCAAAAACTTGAACCTGAAATTGATGCAACTTTTGAGTTGGAGAAAAAATTTCAAAAAAAGTCGTATGTAGAAGATTGGGATTACATATGTTAAATTGTTAACTGATTAAAACTGGTTAGCACGCAATACGCATTCTGTAACACATATTGCGTAAAAATATAACCTTGCGTTAATTGTGCGATTTTCTTGTTGTATATAGAGTTATTCTTCGATTTTAAAATTACTTTGTACAATAAAAAATTAGGATGATAATAAAAATGAAATTATCAATTTGGACACTCTTCCACAACTGCGATTCTAATTAGCGTAGGTATTCAGTGTTTCGGTGATCAGTTGAATGCCGAGATCTAGAAATTAGTATTTGCAAAAGCAGTCCGTATACCTGTAAAGAAAAAGTTTCTGTACCGAAGGGATAACTTTGGATCCGTAGTATATTTAAAAAACACTGTAGAATTGTATTCGAAGCAACCAACAGGTCATTTAGAAAGATGAGGGTCATCAACTCGATGAACTAGAATCTACTTGAATACCATGTTTGGTAAAACTTATTTCTAGCAACTGGTCTTCTTTGAAATAGTGAGTCTGGATTTTTTGTCGAGCTCTACTAGAATTAGGAAATGATAATGCAGAAAAACGGCCTCTCTTTTTTCAGGACCAACACGTGATTACCCCAACCTACTCGACGAGTCCCTAAGAAGAAGAATTAAAGAGGCCTATAGGAGATGGATGAGCCGGGAGATGAATGGCCAAGAGAATAATGTGGTCGCTAGCTCGGAACTCTGAATACCTGGCGCCCTCCTCAAGTATAGTTTTACGGCACTGAGATTTTATTACTATTTTTAAAGGTTTTGATTTTTAAAAACTTAAAGACCTGATTTCGGGTATTAACCCTTCTTCATTCTTTTGTTATTTACAACTTTTTTAATAGTTTTACAATATGGTAAGAAACTTTTGCTGTGGTGTGCCGAACGTTCTTTTCTCATCAGTCATCTAACTTACTGCAAGGATAGGAAGAAATCCGGCGTCCCAAATTGTATTCGCAAACCTACCGACGCAGAAGATACTGTCGAGGAAAGATAGAGACAGCCACATATATGAAGTTATCCCATAGCATTCTATCCCATTTCGTTCAAATATATTAAATTTGTAGAGTTAGCCCAGCCAAGAGATTTATCAAAATTAATGAAACAATGAAAATTTATCAAATTTATTAAATTCAATATAATTAAAAATATTAAAAAATAAAGTGTCAAAAAACTGTAAGATTCTGAATAGTAATGAAAAATTATAGGCCATACTATATGAATAATTTCGTTCGGTGGCAAATTCTTGAAAATGAACTCTGGACTAGAGCGGGACGAAAATTTAACTAAAAATCAATGAAATTCCAAGTCCAGGGTTAATTTCGGGAATTTGCCACTAAACGATTAAACTTAGCTTAGTGTATATGTTACGGGTAAAGTCTATAATGGGTTATTATATATAATCACCGGTTGTTATACATAATTACCAACTGCGTCGGTTAATATAATAAATTTTTTAGAATTATTCACTTTTACCGGTGATTATATATAATTGCAAACCCCTTTGGTTAAAGTGATACATATGAAAATTTAAAACTATAATAATAAACAATTTGATAAACTTTTTGATTTTCCAGAGAATTTTTCACGTTTTTTTATTTCTTCAAAATAAGGTGTAAAATGTTAATTTTTGACGTTAGGACTGTGTATCTTTAACTTTTTGAAAGTACAAGCCATACTTTCCGAGAAAATGTATCTAAATTTCCAATAAACGTATTTATATTTTATTTATTTTTATTAATAATAATTGCTTCGCCAACCATGCAGACACAGATCAAAGAGATTTTACCGCTCTTATCGCTTCTTGTGATAGTGTCACAAATGTTAATAAAAAATCAAGTTTTGTAAAATTTTTTTGTTTTTAATGTAATTTTAACTCGTTGTATACCTTAGAGGATGGGAGCTGCCGCCCCAAACCCCCGCTTTTCCAGAATTTACACGATTCTTCAAGTGTCAAATTTTATTTATAACTTTAAATTACATAAAAAACTTTCATAATGTTCACTTTAACCAAAAGGGTTTGGAAATAAATGTCGGTTAAAACCGGTTAAAATGATAAATTAAAGGAAAATCATTGATATTTCACAAATTTACCAAACGCACTGGGGAATATATATATATTGACCGGTAATTATTTAGGATCCGCTCGAAACGAGGGGTTGATTTTTTCCAAAATGCTTTATTTATAATTATAATTTGTAAATGCAATGCAAATATGCTTTAAATAAAATTAAATTTATTTAATTAGTTGATTTTAGTTTTAAAATAATTTCTAATTCTTTGTTTCTGCGAAAACAAAACATTCATTCGAAATCGCATTAAAAAAAATTAAAATATGTGTGGTTAAAATTTTTTTTCTTAACATATTGACACACACTTTCTAAATGTGTGTGCTACTCAGGAACACATTTGATAACTTTTGTAATTGCAATGATATTTCGTCGCGGAAAGAAGTGAGAATTGCAAAATATGCCGAATTATTCCTTAAAAAATGAATCTTGTTTGTGCAAACGTGTTAAAAATCCGAAAAATTGTATGGCCGTTATAGCAGTCATTTCCGAAAACGTGTTATCTCACCACTCAAATAATTGGCGAGATGACAGAAAATTGTCACGACGAAAGGACATAAGCACCAAAAAACTGAACCGATTTGTACCGATTCATAATTTTTTATGCTTGCATTCGCAGAAAACAAACAAATATAACCACAGAAAAATTACACACACTAACATAAAATTGTATACTATACTCCTTATACCAAAACGTCATGTGTCGTCCGTCGAATTTTGAAAAAAATCAACCCCGAGATATTTCAAAACGCGATATTTCAAAACGAGATATAACAAAACGAGATATGGTACAAAATGAACTATTTCAAAATGCGAAATTTCAAAACGCGATATGGTACAGAATATGCGTTGGCAAGCGACGCGAGCGCACCGACCCACCTGATACCGATCCTATATATACTATCGCTCCTATCGATTTTTAAATTCCTATAAACTGAAATTAAATTTCCCCTTCACACCTGCCTGATATAACCCGATCCTAAACTCCCATTTTGCACCATATCACGTTTTGTACCATGTTTTGTACCATATCGCGTTTCGAAATATCGCGTTTTGTACCATATCGCATTTTGTACCATATCGCGTTTTCAAATATCGCGTTTTGTACTGTATCGCGTTTTGAAATATCGCATTTTGAAATATCCCGTTTTGTACCATATCGCGTTTTAAATGGGTTCGCGTTTCGAAATATCGCGTTTCAAATGGGACCCTAATTATATATGTATAATCACCGGATTATACACTTTCACCGTAACATATACATTTCAAAATTATGTAGCCCTCCCTGATCCGAGACACTTTTAGTTTTGGCGAAATAATTTTATTTTTAGCCCACAGTTCATTTTCAGGAACTTGCCACGGAACGAAGATTTTCTAGCATGGCCTACAATTTTCCATTACTATTTGCATTTCAAAATCTTATAGTTTTTTGATAGTTATTCGATCAGTTTTATTTAGATTGTCATCAGATGATTTATTTTTAATATTTTTAATTATATGATTGAAAGCAAATCGTATGGATGAAATGCCTGATTGATAAATTTTATTTTGTAGGATATACTGCTGGGATAACTTCATATTCGCAAGATAATCCATAATAGTTAGCGAAACAGTCCCTTGAGTTTACTTGTTTTGCTTGGAAGTTCATGTTTCGATGAAGGATTTCATATATCCTTTTGACGGAGATTTTTAGTCGTAGTCGTAGCTATTCTAACACGGAGAGATTCTCATCATTCACAGAGAAAATCAGGTTCTGTCACCTAACATCAAATACAGTTTGTTTAACCTAAACGGACTGGTAATGTTGTGTAAACTACAAATCCAAACGTATAATACCATGCGACAACCCAATACCGCATGTACAAAAATAGCAAAAATTCGGAACTAATCAAGGTAAACATCCGATTTAATTTTCACTTTCACATTTTTTTTTAAATTTTAATCTCTCTCCCTCGTACATGCAACAAGCACAAATACATCGAATTTAAAATAATTCAATATCACAAAATCAAAAATTCAATCAATCATAGTATACTGAAAAACAGCAATAACAAAACAAATTATAAATCACTTTTCAATTGTTTTGCTTAAATTTGGTGGTTTGAGTCATCTTAGTACGATATATACTAAGATGCAAAACGTCTTTATTATAACTTAGTATATAATATACATATATTGAATACGCAATTTTGTATTGTGCGTGTGTGAGTTATATTAAATCTATTATTTTTTGTAATTTAGCCAATTTTAAAATAATATTACTTTAACTTTATATAAAAAAAAATCATGTCAATTAAATAACATTGATTACTATACTTATTTTTTTTTTATATATTTTAGCATTCATTTGTAATTTTTCAAGAACACAAAAAATAGTTTATTTTTGTATTTTTATTAATTATGAAGGGTGTAGGCTATTTTTAACTGTATAATTTAGCATTACACATATTATGTGTAGATTATACGTTGTACGTTAAACATATTGAAATGAATTAAATGTTTAAAGTTTTGCTCGAAACTGACCATGACAAAACACCTAAATATATATGTTTATTATATGGTCATATTACCGGTTTAAATAAGCACGTGTTTTTATTTGAACTTTGTTCATACCCTGTAGACTAGATGATCTTTTAAATAAAAAATTACACAAAATATCTGATCTTTTATTCTCGCGCAAATACTGCATAAAATAGGTCAAGTTCAAATTATTTTTGTTGCTGATTTTAATGTACAAATTATATTGTACTTGCTTTATTTTAATTTAAGTTTTTGTCTTTATTTATACTAGTTTATATACATCTGTCGAACATATATTTTATTATTTTAATATTGTCTGGATTGATCTGTCAAATATGATTAAAATCTGCTGGGCGGACAACGTACATTGATAATTTAATTTTTGAATTCAATTGTTTTTACCGGGCTAGAAGACCTTGGCCTTAGCCAAATGTAATCTAGTAGAATATGTACACTTTAGTAGCAATTAGACTACCTTTGTGAATTTGTCACTGCCTCTATTCTATTTTCGTGTGAAAAAAAAACAATTAAAATTCGTATATTCAATTCTGCGTATAGGGCAAGTAAAATGGAGCAGATTCACCTTTTTCTCCTAAATCACTGTCAACTAATTAATGATTTTTTTAATCGGTTGAAAGCAATAGATACTTCCACATTTTCCGAAAATAATTAAATTGTCTGAACTTCTGGATAGCACACAAATATGTATGTTTTATTTCATTTCTGCTGGAATGTGACGAGATGGCGAAAGTACCCTAGCGCGGGACTCTATCACCAAATGAGGGGTAGTTTCGTCATACATAATTACTATTTTGTTAATAAAAGATTTATTTCTTATAAATTTTTCAAACAAAAACTGTATTTTTTTGCCGATCGAGATGTTTCCGGGTGATTCTCCGGAGGATAGTGGAAGTTTCAGTTAAATATCGTTCCGTAAAATATAGGATTATAATGTTTCTTGGCTTAAGTTCTGTTCTCTCAAAAATCTAACGAAATAGGCATTATTTGCTTCGATTTCAATTATTTCACCATAAACACTAACATTAATTTTTCGATTATATCCGAATCTGTTAAAAGCTTTTCTGCAATCTCATAATAAGATATTTCTTCATCCAAAAATGTCCCAATCGGTTTATCGATTACTAAATCAATTACTTCGTTAAGCCTTTTTTCAATAACCATGTTCTATTCTGAATGCGTTTATTTTTTAAAACTATACTGGAGCTTTCGTTCTCTTATAACCCTCATTCAATGCGGTGTCTTCTGAAAATTAAATTATTTTGAAAGAAATTTAGGAAAATTGAACAATTAACTTACTATCAACAACAAAAGCATCCTCAGAATAAATGATACTATTAAACGGGCTACCTGTCACAAAAACCCCTTTTAAAATGTTTTTTGGCATGATCGCTTTTAGAAAAGGAGATTTTGTTAACTTTGCGATTCGTATATGCTAATAACTTTTCCAGGATTAGTAGTCATAAAGTCGTTGTACGAAGTTTTACAAAATTTTTTAAATGGTTCAAAAAGAGAAACACCCATCGATTGAAATTTATGGGACGTACGTGATGGAAATTATAGCATTATAATTCCATTTAATCGACCGTATATAGAAACAATTCTATGGAACAATGTAAAATGTGGTAATCTATTAGCCAGCAAAAGGATTGGATGATCATTAGAGCATTTTGGACGTTTTTGATGTGCCGTAAAACATCTATAATAATTTCAGCAGTTGTCTATCCACTCTTTCAATTAAATACCACAGACTCTGTCATACTTCAAAAGAAAATCTAACTCGGGTATACACGTAAGCTGAATGAAAAAAAGGGGCTGCTACATTACGGTCCTCGCGACCTACATTCTCCCAATGATCTATGAAGAATGAAACACAAATTATAAAATTAAAATATTTACTATAATAAAATCTGTTTACTTTTGGGGGAATCTACAACAGTGCTTATGTTTGTCTCGTCCAAGTTGTAGGGTTACTTTAGTTTTCCAAGCTTTTCTCAAAAAAAAAAAAAAAAAAAAAAAAAAAAAAAAAAAAAAAAAGATTATCTTAAAAAACCTAAACAGCCCAAAGAAATCTTATTTGCATTCCACGAGGATGGGTGTGGAATTTCATCAATATAGTGTAGCGGTTAGAATATTGCAATCAAAATATTATAATCGTACATATCGCATATACATCATTTCATAAGCTCATCGCTAACTCATCACTCATCATTTTGTACGAACAAACAGAGTAAATGCATCAACGGATGCACATATACGCGCAAGACGGAAACAACACGACGAGGATTCCAAAACGAAAATAACAAGCGACACAACGAATAGAAACAAACTACACACGATTTCAGCTTCTGGTTTCAAACTAAGTCGCACTAGATTTTTATTGTTAATTTAAACCCTTATTTTATATTAAACCACCAAATTTTTTAGTATTGTTTTATTCTGTTCTCTCGAAAATAAAATTTAACCCTTATGTGAGTGACAAGGTACCCGGGTACCTTTTGCACTTTTAAACGCCTAGCTTTGTATGTTCCAGTCATAATAAAAAGTTTTAATTTTATGAGAACTTCTAGTTCAATTGATAGATTACGATCACAATTAAAAATGAGAATTTTTACAACTTGAACGCACGTGAGAGCAAAAAGTAGTTTAGTTATACGAATTAGAGTAACAAAGGTACCCGGGTACTTTTATACATTGTACACTATATTTGAATGAAATAGTATGGAAATATTTTATAGTATTGTGTTATATGTCAATGTATTTCAATGTTTGTATTTCTGTTTATTTATTTCATTTAATTTATCTTTATATTTTCATTTATTTCAAAAAAACTAAACAAACATTTTTTTATTACTATCGATCATTTTTTCACTGATGTGACACGTTGGATTATTTACGTATTTTTACAGAATGTTTTTCGAAAACTAACATGTTGCGGCTAATGCAAAACTGTTTTCAATTTATATAGTTTTAGCAAAATCCGTTATAAATTTCATAATTGCAAAAAAAAGTTGAAAAAAATTAGTTTCCAAAAAAATTTAAATGTAAGGTACCCGGGTACCTTAGTCACTCAAATTAAGATATTTTTTTCTTCACTCACATGAGGGTTAAACAAAAATCTACATCTCAAAAATGGCCTTACATTTTTTTATTTTCATTTCTATTTTTTCATTTCGGATGCATGGACAAAAATTGCAGCTGCGACATAAAATTTTTGTCTTTTGTGTATTATTGTATAATAATAATAAATTAAATTAATAATTAAGAAGTATTTTATAATCGTCCGTGAATTTAATATATTTTAAGATTTTTTTCGGCTTTTTGGACAAAATATTATTTTTAATGGACACAATGTTTACGACTATTTTAGTCGTAGAAAACAAAAAGGCCATTTACCAACAATATTTGTACCACAAAATTAGAAAAAATGCACTCCCACCCCCCATTTTAAACCCCAGGGCACTTGTGTACACAAAGATACACAAACCCTCACAAAAACAGTTTGTTTGGTCGTTGCAACCTGATGAGTAGACAAACTTTTTATCAGTACGAAATCAAACTGCAAAGAATCTACCTAAACCTCAAAACAGAACAAGAGCGAAGACGTCGAGCGGAATCGCCTGTCATATTACAAAACACGGAAAACATGTAATACAAACACAACCACAACGTAGGCAAGGACGATTTTTGAAATAAATTTAGAGTCTATTACTATTTTTATCACCGGCGAAAGAATTTTGCCAACTGTTTTTTATAAATATAAGCTGGTAACATTAAGCCGTCACATTATTAACCATTTTTTTCAATTTGGTAGCCTAGCGCCCCAACGTCATTTGTCAAAAACACAGGTTATGCCGTTTGGGGTTGTTTTTTTATCGCCATACGCTGACGCTCTTGTTCTGTTAGCTACAGCGATATGCTGCGATATTTTTTTTTTAATTCGTCGACGCTCGTCGTTGCCGCTCTTGTTCTGTTTCGAGCTTCTCATTTTTGTAAGGGTTTGTGTATCTTTGTGTACACAAGTGCCCTGGGGTATAAAATCGGGGAGTGCATTTTTTCTACTTTTGTGGTACAAATATTGTTGGTAAATGGCCTCTTTTTGTTTTCTACGACTAAAATAGTCGTAAACATTGTATGGGTGTCCATTAAAAATAATATTTTGTCCGAAAAGCCAAAAAAAGTCTTAAAATAAATTATTAATATTTATAAATTAAATAAAAATTAGTTTTGATTAATAATAATATAAAAAGTTTTACTTCAATCAATATAATATGATGTGTGTGGCAAACATATTTTGAAGCTAGACCTGGGGTGACATGTTATTTACAACATCACATTTTCGATACTTTATCGAATTTTTTGTCTCTTTTCCCTAAACTGATATGAACGACTATTTCGTTTCTGAATTATTTATTTTCTATTGCTATCACAACCTGCTAGAAAACAATTGTGAGCAATGTTCTTTATCTAATTTCGCTCAAGTGTCGAAAACAAATTATTTGGTGATGAAAATGGAGTAGAAATGTCAATTTTTTCAATCTAGCAGCCTAGTAAATGATATAAAATGTGAAATAGTGTCACATTTTAATCTAAAGGAGTGAAAAAAAAACTTCGACAAAGTATCGAAAATGTGATGTTTATAACATGTCACTCTGAATCTATTTAAATATAAGTCCTGCGCAAACTCATTGACAGATACCTATTTAAAAAAACTAACAGAGTGTGTTGGTTATATACATTCTCAGGGAGAAGTGCGAAGGGTCGTGAGGATTGAGGCATGCGTGGCTCCTGGCTTACACCGTGATTACAGATATTTATAAAAAGGAATAAAAACCGCAAATAATAATAATACCCGAGTTCCGCTGAAATTTGTCGGCCGGAACCTGAGGAACGAATAGCACAAAATTTAAATAAAAAAATTATAAAGGTAGAGAGGTGCCCTGGTGCGCGCATCCGAACGAACTCGCACGGTGGTAAACACCGGTTTCGAATCCGGATGCGGGTACCAAGGGACCGCCCACCCTACGCCGACACAGGATGGGAATTCCCCCTCATCACACCCAACCGAGAAATTTTAATAATTAAAATGAATTATTAAAATTTCTCTTTCTATATTTATTTAGTTTAGACAACGCAAAAATTAAACCCAACTTCCCACAAGAAGAAAAGAGAAGGTGAAAGAGCGAGAGAGGGAGAGCAATGCACACCGAGCGCGTAGCCCGGCGCTCGATTACAAAAATGTTATATAAATGTAAAAAATTTAGAATAAAGAAAAATTTAAAAAAATATCAAAAATGAATAAAATAAAAAAAAATAAAAAAAATCGTACCTTAATTATTATTTTTTTTTCAAAAAAAAAAAAATTTCTGTTGCGGGGCCTCTCCCCGATACCAAAAAGGGTTGCGGCCTTGGTACCGTTAGTGTTGCGGGGCCTATCCCCGATACCAAAAAGGGTTGCGGCCTTGGTGCCGTTAGTGTTGCGGGTCCTATCCCCGATACCACAAAAAGACAAAACGAATAGCCGGTTGGCTACTCGTATGTTGCGGGGCCTTTCCCCGATACCAAACAGAACAAACGAATAGCCGGTTGGCTACCCGTATGTTGCGGGGCTTTTCCCCTTAAATTGTATTGACCTCGGTTGGCTGCCAAATAAAAACATCACGGCGGGCCTCAACTGGCCGCCGGATCCGTAGAGAGTGGAGCGGCCTCAACTGGCCACCCGTTACCCGTCCAACGATGCGGTACTTGATGTGCTCGCTTTAAATTACGGTGTTTCCTTTATAGAAATGCACCCCCCGTGGAAAATAGCGGGATGCCCGATGATAAATGCACCGGCCGTTGGAAATTGCGCACCCGTGAAGAAAACGTTACCGTTGAAATACGGTATCTGTTACAAATGCGGTACTTCTCTAAAAATGTGCCGAACCAATTGTGGTGTTATAATGCTCTAACGCACCGAAATTCGTCGCAACTCGTTTTGCACAAGTATACGAACGCACACAAAAAATATATGTTACAGATAACTTAATATTTCACTACGCAGATAATTTTCTCTACCCACTCCTGAACTTTACACACCAATAAAAAAAAATTTGGTAATAAGTTTATAATATGTATTTATACATCAAACCAAAATTATTATAATTTTTCTTTATAATCAAAATTTTTTTTTCTGTTATTATACAAAACTAAACACTTTGATCTCATTAGTTACCATCAATATGGCTTAATTAATAATCAAGGATTTTTTTTTCACATATCCAAAAAAATTAAAAATTTAAAGACTTTCTTATCCGACAAGTAGCGATTTTTTTCCAAAATTATAAACGAGACTATTTTTAACTCAAATTCCAACCAAAACTGAATTTTTAACAAAAAAATTTTCGCACCGAATAACGCGCAAAAAGTTCTACAAGAATTGTCTTTCTTCTCTGTTTTTCGTTTATATCAACCCAATATGCAATGCCGACGGAATTCCATTTACATTCGCGTTCTAAAACCACACTGCTTCTATGGAAAGAACCATGTGTATCACGCGGAAATTCGTACTCCCAGCCAAAGAAAAGTGTCACAAAAATTCCGGTGTCGGTGTGAATCCCAACTAAAAAGAGAAAAAAATCACAGAAACAAAAGGCACGTGTTTGTATATATTTTCCAATTGGAATAAGTAATAATTCTTATCCGAAATAAAACAATTTTCCATTTATAATAAAATAAATATTAAGTTTTTATTCATATAAATATACACAAATAAATTTTAAGCACGTTCACCATACGTCTTGCTAATTGAAAATATCCTTTGGCATGATTCGCGTATACATTTGTATATACAATTAAACCAACTAAATTTGCTTTACTTCACGACGAATTTCATGACATTTCACGTAAAGCTACTGTACCAGAACGATAATTATGTGTTTTTTAAATCAGATGCTATGGTGTATTTTAACGCGGATCGAATTGTACATCCCAACAAGCACAACCTTGAAAAATAAAAATGGGAAATTTCCATTATTTCAAGAAGACGCCATTTTAAAATTATTTGATTACCTCTTTTAACATCCTAATTTTTTGGTCACAAGCACAACACAAATACGTAATTGAATTATTATATACAAGGTATGAAAAATATTAACATATACACCGTAAAACACAAGTTAACATATAAAAAATAAAAATCGCGGCAAGCACTTGTAATATCGCGTTATCCTCTCAAGTGCTACTATTAAACTGAAGATACAAAACAATAAACAAAAAAATAAAAATAATAAAAATGCGAATGAAAGAGAAAGAAATTTGTTTTTGCCGAAAATCAATATTTTTGTGTCTTTAATATTTTATAGTACGGAATTCTGTACGACATTTGAGCAGTTTTTTCCACACAGTGGAAAAATTGCATACTGGGAATTCACATTGATATAAACGAGAAGCATATAAGAAAAACATTTTTCTAAAACGTTTTACTTTGCACACACTCGATGCGCATTGCTCTTGCTCTCTCGTCATTCATCCTACCCTCGCGCCACCACAAGATGAGAAACAAAACATCAAATATCGCTACCCAATATGCAATGCCGACGGAATTCCATTTACATTCGCGTTCTAAAACCCATTGCTTCTATGGAAAGAACTATGTGTATCACGCGGAAATTCGTACTCCCCGCCAAAGAAAAGTGTCACAAAAATTCCGGTGTCGGTGTGAATCCCAACTAAAAAGAGAAAAAAATTACAAACAAAAGGCACGTGTTTTGCATATATTTTCCAATTGGAATAAATAATAATTCTTATCCGAAATAAAACAAAATTTTCCATTTATAATAAAATAAATATTAATTTTTTATTCACATTATTTTTTATTTGTGTACAAAAAAACATAGAAAATTTATTTACATATTTAAATTTCATAAATTGAGTTTTGTATTGCATCCGCCACGTTGTATTGCATCCGCCACGTTGTATTGCATCCGCCAGCATATTGAGATCTTGAAAAAAAAATCATTGAAAATTTACTACGTAAATGTATTTCGCGACGACGCCATTGTGAAACAGATCTCTATTACCTTTTAATAATTATTATTATATATTTATATATTTAAATTTAAAATTATTTACTTTAACAAATCGAAAAACATTATAATGAAACACAACACTTTAAAGTAAAAAAACTAATTATGTAGTGCAACCGTGCACGTCGACTTGTCAGAAGAAACTGAAAATAAAAGATACAATCGAAACTTGTAAAACGAAAATAATATTACCGCGAAATAGAAAGAGAAAAACAATTATTTTTATCCAAAATCAATAATTTTGTGTCTTTGATATTTTGTAGTACGGAGTTTTGTACGACATTTGAGCAATTTTTCCACACAGTGGAATAATTGCATACTGGGTAGTGTGTTCAGCGCGCCACACCAAACAATCCGCAGCGAAGACACCAACCGAGCGGAATATAAAAATATAGCAGCAAAGACAACGATCGAGAGGAATATAAAATATTGCAGTAAAGACACCGATGTATAGGAAATACAAAAAACACAGAATGCTGCTTGCGACCACACAGTCGTAACAATGTTTGATCCAAATTTTTATAATTTAAGAAATATTTTTTCCGTATCGAAATTGGATTATAAACATTCCCAATTTAATTTTGTTTTTGAAAAAATTTACACCAATTATTTACCATAGCATGCCAGAAAAATTTTTTTGCGACAATTCTTTTTTCCTATAGGAAAGCGAGAATCGAAACCAGAATCGACCTGCAGACAAGTCAACAACCGATTAAACTTGTTCTCTGCGAATGTGTTAGAAAAGTTTTTGTATTTGTTTATTTAAAAAGAAATTTGAGCCATTAGACTCATTACATTTCCACGAGAGAGTACATATAAATTCAATACTTGATTTAATTAGGTACATATAATATTATAGTAATTTGTTTTTTCTTATTTTATTATAAAAAGAAAAACACAATTTCAAATAAAAAATTAAAAAATAAAGATTAAAGATTAGACAGACCCAAGATCACAATATCTCAAGCACAAACCCTCTACCGATCCCTCAAAAACGTGAATGCTCCCGAACAAAACATTGAAACAGATGCTGCTGATTTTAGCGACAGAGGAAATGAATTCCACAGCATTACTCCCGAGAAGAATAACGATGAATTGAGATGGACTGACGAATTAGGTGTCATGTTCAAATTCATAGTTCTACTTGATCTAGCGAATGACAGAATATCAAAAAGATACCCAGGCTTTTTATATTTAATTAGTTTAAATAGGAACACCACAGCTCGATATTTGAAATAAGTTAGAATACTATAACCAAATAGATTGTTTGAGACGTGGGATATGTGATCGAACTTTCTTAGACCATAAACGTAACGAACACACGCATTAAAAAGAACATATTTGTGTTCACACCCCCTGCTCATTCCCAACATAACAACATTGCAGTATAGAAAATGGGGAAAGATTACCGATATGAAAATTTTTCTTTTAAGTTCGAGTCCAGCGAAATTTGTGATAGACCAAAGTAATCTCAAAATACCATACACACTACATCTGACAACCTTAATATGGTCATCCCATGTCAGTGTTTTGTTTATAATAAGCCCCAAATTACGGATACAATTTACATATTCTAGGGAAGAGTTATACAAAGTTACTTTGAGCATACTATCGGTATCAATTGAATTCTTATACTCGTATATCACAATTCCTTACGGCTTTTTCGGATTTAATACTAATTTGTTTTCAACTGCTCATTCCTGTATACGACACAGATCTTCATTTATGCTCTTTACACAATTAATATTATCAGTAATTTCGCAGGTATTAAACATTGGGAGGTCATCCGCAAAAAGGTCAATTTGCAATAACGAAATTTGTGGCACACCTATTGGAGAACTTCAGCTTTCCGATAAAGTCCCATCAAAATCGACAACTTGACAAAAACCTCACAGCCGATTCAGAGAACATAAATTTATTAGAGAGCTTATGAGAAAGCAATTGATGGTCGATGCTGTCAAAAGCTTTAGAAAAGCCAAAAGCACTAAAAATGTCATTCGTCTTTTGTCAATATTGTGCCTAACATCATTTAGAATTTTAACTAGAGCGGTAGTAGTGCTATGTCATTCCCTAAAGCCCGATTAAAAACGACAAAGAAGACTGATATTATCCAAGAATTCTACGAGTTGGTTACGTACTACAATTTCGAAAGCTTTTGAAAGTGACGGCAAGATGCTGATAGGTCTGAAGTCGGCTTCTGTTTTTGGATTTTTACACTTGGCTATAGGTATGACTTTTGCCAATTTCCAGACCTTTGGAAAAGAAGATGTACCAATTATTGTATTAAAAATATGTTGAATAAACTGAGTTATATGAGGGAGTAGAATTTTGATGAACCTAAGATTCAAACTATCCAAACCAATCGCCATTGACTTAACCTGAAATATAGCTGAGTGAAGCTTGTCTTCAGAAACTGGATAGAGTTTGAATGTATCTTCAGAATCTGGAGCTGTTGGGAAAATGGCCGGAGCTTGGACTGAATTCACAAAGAAACTATTTAGATCAGATGGCGAATATGAAATAGTTTGCTTCGGTTTAGCATTTCCAACACCAAGCTTTTTAAATTTTTCCATAATACTTTGGATGGTAGATTTGGATCACATTTAGTTTGAAGGAATGATGATTTAGAAATCCTTAGGGTCTTAGTCGCATGATTCCTGAGCGTGCGATAGCAGTTCCAATTTTCAGTAGTACGATTGTATTTCCATCACGATTGTATTTCCATCGCACAATCTCTATCAAATAACGAAGCGGTGACCCTTACGTTTAACCAAGGTGATTTATCCTTTTTAATATTGGCTATCCGAAGTGGTGCACAATCAATAAATAACGAATTAATGGGATTCATTGAAAATTATCATCTGGTCGCTCACATTTTCTGTTTGATAGATATTCTGGAACGGAAGATTTGCTATCATAATAGGAATTTCATCAAGAATTATCCTATTATAAGTCTCTATAGTAAATTTCAGGGATTACGCTAGGCTGGTACACATCCACTGAGAAGAAAATTAAGACGTGGTCTGATATTCCAGGTATTGAAATTTGATTGAAAAATGATATGCTATTGCTAAATCTAACAGAGAACTAGAATTAGTAGAGAAGTGGGTCTCGGCATTATTATTGAAAATTGTCAGAGAAAAATTATTAACTGCATTGCAGAAATTTAAAACTGTAGGATTTTTAGATAGTATATTGTGATTAAGGGGAGATTAACGGGGGATTTCCCGTTATAACATTATGTTTTGATATCGGGGTGTGAGATTATTCAAAAGATTTTCGAATTCGCCAATGCAATTTATGCTTGGTGGTATATAAACAAACCCAAGAAGGAAAATTTGGTCAGCATATCTGACTTCGAGAAAAAGTGACTCAATTTTTAATGAAACTGGAGATTGATAAATAACTTTCGACTTTATGTTCGAGTTTAAAAATATATACAAACACCACCACCGGCACGAGAAGTACGATCATTTCGAAATACTGAGAAACCAGAAAGTTGAATCGCTTGATTTGGTATGTGGCCTTTAAGACACGTTTCCGATACACAAATTGCCTCAATATTTGTCGACAAGAAGATAAGGCGTAATTCATCAATCTTAGGAAGCACGCTGCGAGAATTCAGATGGCAAAGCTCTTTTCTATTATTTACCGTTGCTTTTAGTACTACATTTAGGTATATTTACTGACGAATTACTAATAAATTGGGTAGGGGTTACAATTGGTGTAGTACCACTGTCACTAAAACCAGCATTAGTACAATTAAGCGACACTGAAGCTTAAGAAGGATCAAGAGCGGCACGTAGAAAAAAACATAATCTGGGTTTTACTGTATAGATAATAAAAATAAAATAAATAAAAAAAAAATGAAATTTAAATTGAAAATAACAAAGAAATAAAATAAATTGGTTTTCTGAACAAGAAGTAAATTTTAAATTTACTATAATTAATGAATTCAATTTGTTTGTAACTAAAATTGTGGAAGTAAGTCTTCCTTTGAGATTGATTTGATTTGTATGCTTAAATTTGTTTTTCATGGCAAGTCTAATTAATTAAATTTAAATTAAATTACATCAAATTAAATTAGATTAAATTAAATTAAATATCACATGAAAATTGCTATGTCCTATAAAATAAAATGAGATAATACATAAAAATATAAGACTTAATATTATTGAAATTAAAATTAGTATTGTTTATTATTTGCAGCCTCTTTCGAATAAAAGTGATTAGTGATTACCGTTTGAAGTGCTAGCTTCCCCCGTCTCGGCGAAATAATTGATAGTCCCATTTTCTCTATCATTGTTCGAATCATTATTTCCTGAGAAGATTTTATTATATGTCTATGGATCCAAGTTGAGATCCTTATTCATAAGAAAAACGTCGCAATCATATGAGCTTGATATTGTGTATATCTCTGAGTCCTGTTTCACCTGTACGAAGATGGATCCTTTTTTTATTATAAGTTTTAACAAAGTGTTAGAAAAGTACTACAAAAAGGACATCGCCGTGCAATTTCTAATAGATTTTCAACAGGCGTATGTATTATAGCATCAAGAGGAACACATTGTGGAGTAATTTGTCACATTTGGGCATTCCTTCAAAATTGTTAACCATATGCAAAATATTAATGGGTGACTCTAAAAGCAAGATGAAAGTTGAAGGCAAATTCTCAGAGGCCTTCAAATTAACATCAGGAGTACGACAAGGGAACCCAACAGCCCATATTATATAATATTTCGTTAGAACTCATTCGTCAACTCAACCTAGGACAGTGCAGTTGTTTATATTATAAAATCAAGCCAAATATTAGCCTACGCGGACGACATACATATGCGTTTTGAGTCATAACATCGTGGAAACAACAGCCGCAAATCGGACTCCATGTCAAGCAAAAACCAAATACATGGCTATCGCGAGAAGGCCAACACGTGGAGAATTTTTAACAAGCGACACACAATAGGAAAGCGGAATGAGTTTAAATCCATCTGGGATCGAGAGTAAATTTGCAAAACTCTGCAGGTATATAACATCACGGATCGGAGCTGGTTACCAAGCATTTTACGCTAAACGCTAAACAATATAAAACTAAATTAAATATTAGTGCGTATGATGCTAATCTATGTTAAGGAAGGATAAATGTAAGGATGCGTCTGAATCTCGAGATTAGAAATGATCTGAACAATATAGTTGAAACAATTAAATCATCAAGGTTGAGATGGCACGGACAGGTTTTACGGTATCAAAATGAAACAATAAAGTAGGTCCAGGTGTCGGCACCAATGAAGATAGGACCTCGAGAGGGGCGGCCAAGTTCATTCATGGGATGTAGCGTTATAGTGAAGAACTATTACAAGAACTTAGATCTGCTCATCTGTCTCTGCGATTATTTGTCATTGCTCGTCAAACATATCTACATTTGTGAAGAGTCTACCTTTTATTTGAAGTGTCGAAGAGTCAGGATTTGATGGGTCACACAAATATTCCGATTGGTCCAGTACACTGGATGATGGCCAAGTCAGATCTGGTTATCCATTTCTAAGATTCCCTGTCGGTGTCCGTCTACCTAAAACAACCTACACTATTTCTTGGGTAGGCCAGTTTTAAATTGTCGATAAACCAGTGTTTAACGGGATGCATAAATATATAGATTAGTTCCGTATACAATGCCTAAGACTTGTACATATTTCACGATGATCCCTCAGTCAGATCTGTTAACCTATTTTTAGGATTTCTTGTCGTTAGCCGTCAAAATCAACTACTTTATTTTTTTAATTTTTGTTTCTTATTAGAATCATTTAATTTTAATTTGATTATCGTGATGATTTTTTACTTTTGTTGATGTAACCACCAAAGTGATAACAAAATATCTTGTGTTATGTTGTGTGCTTACCTGGGTCAGCATTTGTCTGTTAATTCAATTAACTGTATAAAATGAGTTAAACGCGTTTGTTTTATGTTTCATAATAAGCCAAAGTTCTCAGACCAGCGGATATTTCTCTAGGCTTAAAATCACTCGTGGCTAAAACGACATTAGTAGAATATTAGGTGCTAACATTTCTAAATCGGTTGGCCACTTTATTTTATCATTTTAGTTGTAAGTTTCGCGAACCAAATAACTCGAGAAGCTTTAAATGTATCATTTAATAGGTAAAATAGTTTTTAAATTCAAGTTAAACGTTCGATCAAATTAACGGGGTGCTCAGTTAAAAAATTTCCCACGGTGTGGCATCCATTATGTTCCAATTGTCATAATCGGTTAATAGCAAGATAATTTCGTATTTGTTTAAATATTTGAGGAAATATTCCACTAAATGTCTACATAAATTCAATTTTATTGCAATGCGTCTCATTGTTTAAATATAATTATAAAGCTATTCGTTGCAATTTAAAACAAATATAGGTCAAAGCCGCACTTGTTCCGATGCATCATCACACAACAAAATTAGTTACATATAACTTAAATTAAATTCTAATCTAAATTAGAAAAAATAGTTTAAGGTCAAATACGTAACAAGAACAACAACTATATATGAAATTACTAGCTCCAACCGGGAATCGCGAGTCGCGACCAAAAAATTGTTTTTGTTTACATAGATTTTAGTTGTGTGTAATTGACCCATCCATAAATGCTCGTTAAGAATGGGACCTATGTATATATTTCGCTAATTGTAATAAACAAATTCTGTTTATTTATAAATAACACTACACATACATTGTTGTTGATCACGTAAGCCTATGGATTTGGCTGAGTTTATATAGTATACATAAATATTACACATGTAACATGTATTCAAGGTTTGAAAACATCATCAAATCAATATAAACAAACTTCACACTAATTAAACAAAATATGATCGAGCATACGGTCGCACCAAGTAGGCGTTGAAAATAAAATGATTATCGACTGATACTATGAAATAATCTCGAAACCACAATAATAACGGCTAATTTTGTTTTACTTGTAACAGTGAAAGTGTTCCTAAGCCTGCGATGACCTAGTTTGATTCGAAATCGCAGTACACTCATGTTGAATATGTTGCGATTGAATACCACCCTTACACATTTTTTATTCAATTAAACAATTATAAAAAACAAATATATACGACTACAATTATTAATCATCGCCTTAAGATAAAAACCAGACACACTTGACTTGAAAGACATACAATTTACTATACGAGTACATGTTATATGTATGAATCTGTATGTACATATTTTAAAAGAAAAGGCAACTACAAAATCACTTGTCTGGTTTTATGTCTTTTTACATATAAATGATTACAATACTAAATATTATTGATGTATTGGTAGACGCGATATGCGTATTCCACACACAGTTGACCCTCAAATCCATTTATTGTAATAATTATGCGACCTAATAATATTTCTTGTAGTTTATAAATAGTTTATAAACGACTTTTTTTTTTATTAAATATCAACAATCGACTTCAAGACGATGTGGAAGAGAATCGCCGATGTAAGTTAGCTGAGAAACAAACCATAACACGTTATTTTTTATCATGATTTTTGGAAATAATAAATGTTTACAGTAGTGTCATGGTTATAATGTGGATGATTGAACATAAAGGTGAGATTAATCTAATAATAGTAATAGTAAAATTTCCCAAATACTAAATACACGTCATCCAATTTTTAGAATTGCGATTTTTATATTTAGATAGATCATTTTCAAATTACTTTTTAACCATGAAATATTTAACCTCCAAATGTCGTAATAATTTTTTGCTTTAAAACTAATATAGCAGCCGTTAAATAAAAACTAATAGTTTGTTTACCGGTCAATTAACTGAAAGTTAGATTTTCAGGCATATACACATGAGTATACAATTTGTTGTATGAGAGGTTAATAAGCGTTCTCATGGTGGAGATTAAAAGGTTTTTTTGCAACCAATAAATGTGTAATACACATTGACGTTTGGAGCCGTGATTTTAGACACTCTTTTACATGGAATCACAACTAAAAAAATTTGCCAATTTTTAGTCGTTTCGTGAGCACTGGTGGTCATTTTACATGGAATCACAGCTTTATTTTATTCCAGTAGGTGGTGTTTTCTCTACATTACCAATCGTCAATTGTATTTACGATAAAATAATCTGCAAAATTCTGACATCAGCGGTTATAGCGTTTGAAAAAACATAAAAAAAGGTAGAATAATGGGTATTAACGTTTAAGGTAACGTTAGAGACTATAAAATTCACATGAAATCAAAATGAAAATGTATATGAAAATTAAGAAAAAATGCATCTACGGCATATTTGATAGCAAACAGAACTTTCGCTCATGGAAATTAATACAGTGCGATGAACTTATTCAAATTGCACCGTAGATAAATGATATAAAGGGTTTTCAAAAAGAGGTTTCATTTTGAATATCCTGCTATTTGGGCAGCTGTCAATTTTGAAGCTGTCATCTTTTGACATTTGTCAAGTAAAAACTACGCCATTACTAAAAATGGTACGATACACGTTTCAACAACGCATTGAAATTGTTAAAATGCACTACAAAAAAGGTGAAAATTTTGCAGTCACAGTTCGCACTTTTGGGCCGTCGTAAAGCACCTTCTCGGCCGGCAATAGTGAAACTGGTGGAAAAATTTGAGCTGTTGAGACAAGTTAGTGATGTGAAGAATCGAAACCGTGTGCGTCGCTCAAGAACAACTGAGAATATTGCTGCTGTAGCCAGTAGAGACTAGGTTTGTCGATTCCTTTGTCGATCTTTGGATCTAAAGACTTAGGTCTTAAGGCTTTTAAAGTTCAGTTAACACAAGAACTCAAGCCGGTCGATCACCATAAACGTCGAATCTTCGCGTATCTTTGCTGATTGGGTCCTTCAAATACATCAAAATGATCCGGATTTTCATCGAAAGAATTGTCGCAAGACTCAGAAAATCCAAGAATGATTGTTGAAAAGCTTCTCCATCCTCAACGTGTCACTGTTTGGTGCGGGTTTTGGGCTGGCGGTGTGATTGGACCTTACTTATTCGAAAATGAGACTGGTGCAACTGTTGCGGTGAATGGATTGTGCTACCGAACTATGATTACGAGCCGCACAAGCAACGAAAAGTTTCCTGACCGTTTTATTTCTCGAAGAGGTGATCACAATTGGCCACCGAGATCTTGTGATTTAACACCTTTAGACCAATTGTTTGTATTATTTAAAATTATAAGTATTACAAACTAAATTATGCTAAAAATTGAGTATTGAGAATCTTCGATTCGATACCATAATATAACGGATTAATCTAAAATTGAGTTTATTCGTCGCTCTGCACCACACAAAATCTTTTGTTTGTGTTGTAAAATTTGAAGGATATTTGGGATTCATCTGATCTAAGATAATCAGTTCTCTGGAAAAGTTAATTTGCTACGTCATAAATTTTAGAACCTGTTCTCTATACTACAAGTCATTCAGTGGTTAGAAAGGCAGAAACGCAACATAACTTTAATATGGTTAGAGGATCGTTTTCCTATTGTCCTCCCTGTTGCGTTTTCCTATTGTCCTCCCTCGTTTTCCTATTGCCCTCCCTGGTAAAGCTGGTAAAGATGCACTAATTTCGTAGTAGAGGATGTAAATAGTGTCATGATGTGATGACGGCTATTAGAAATTGGAATTAAATTTTTGTTATTACATGCGTTTTAACTTTTAACGTACAAAACAAATTTACAATTTTGTTCAAAATTCGACAAGTTGACGAAATAACCGCAAGTATATAGTAGTGGTATGTGTGTTTGTGTTAGTGCGAATGTGCGCCATTTAATTGTTTTGCAAGATCCTTTTGCCCTCTGAAGCCACCAGTTTGCTGATATCTCTGCCACACTGAACGAACGGAGAATCGGCTCAAATTTAGTTGTAGAGCCACTTCACTTTGGTGCTGCCCCGCATAAATTAGTGCAACCACTTGTGCGGCTACCTCTGGTGTGGTATCCATTTCTTTGCTCCAGTTGAAAACGTAATCAATATAGGATCATTCACATGATCACAATTCCGAGCGAGATATTTCATGGCATGCTATTGTATTGATCTTGTTGAATTATTTTTAGTATGTATTTAATTCGAAAGCCTGCTATTTGCATTTGGCAAAAAATCACTTTGCTGGCATGGTACAAGTACAAAAAAGGTACCACTGGATAGGTATTGAAATAGATTTTGAATCTGAGTTAAAAAAAATTAAAAAAATATTGGATTCTTTTGATATTTTTGAACTTTTGTGGAAAATTGAGCAATGTGCAATATTTTTGCACCCAAGCGTATAACCAATACTTTTTTAATTAATTATTTAATTTTTTTGCCGTTCTTTATTTTCATTTATACGCACCACTCCCATCGTAGAAATGTGCCAACAAAAATCGTATGATTTCAGGAACAGGTTTGAATCTGGTGGTGCATCAATTTCTAGTAGTTCTAATTTTTCTGATGCGCAACACAACCCGGCTGTCTCATGTTGGAATGGGCCCCTTTGCGTCTTGCTGGCATTGTTCACTGTAATACACACACACAAATAGACAAAATTGTTGTACTTACTGTTGAAAAACGGTATACCGATTGTGTATTTGTTCTTTTAGTATTTCACCAACCCTTTTACAATCATAAAACACGTATGTATTTATTATAAATTAAAATAAATTGTACAAAATTTTGCACGCACTGCGTTATGTATTACAAATGCAGAATGAAATTTCAAAATGACGCAACGCTTCTCGTGAATGACTTGCGTGTATATCGAGGTGGATGAAATCTATATATATGTGGATGAAAGTTCGATGGACCTAGCGTTATCTATTACTACTTATATA
The DNA here is from genome assembly GCA_932526605.1 of Nephrotoma flavescens. Lineage (NCBI taxonomy): Eukaryota > Metazoa > Arthropoda > Insecta > Diptera > Tipulidae > Nephrotoma > Nephrotoma flavescens. The sequence continues at coordinate 116,206,849 of OW052222.1, forward strand.
GCGACCCATTTGGTATCTCGTGATTTCATCGTTTCTGTTGGTCAATGCAAAGACCACCATGTCAGATCCTTTGTTGATATATTTGATCGTTTTGACCGGATTGCAATAGTCCACATTACTATGGGCTTTGTATGTTTTGGAGAGCAATGACGAATAACATACAACCCAGCGATTATCGATGTCGATGTCGTTGTTTCGTAATTTTATTATTGTCGAATGACCGCCTTCGTCAAACAGAGCGACGTCGATAGAGTGGATAACCATCGTTGCCAGTGATGGTTTCTTTGAATAATTGTTTTGGGTATTTTTTTGTGCATTTTCCATCTGTTATGATGCACAGAGACGTTGGATTGATGATTCTGCACATCATATTTTTGGTAACTACTTCAAATAAGTCTGGATCGCGTTGTCGAGCAGGTATTTCAGCTACAATTACGTGATGTATTTGATTTGGTGTTATTTTGTGCACTAACCAAATCAAAATGTGAGCATGTGGGAATCTACGTTTTTGCCACTGTACCAAATATACACAGCAACGTCTTAAAAATACGCGATATTTTACTATGAATTCCATCAGTGATTTTAACTTTTGTTTGAATACACGTGCGATGACTGAGGTCGTGTTGATCCGAAGATGATTGACTAGTTAATAATTGTTCTTTAATCTCATCCCACAGGGGATTACACGTGAACGTTATGAATAGTTCGGGCGACCATATGTGCGTATGTACATATGTCATGGCGTCTTGGGCATACTCGTGCATGTGTCGGGGGCTTCCTGTAAATGTGGCTGGTAGTATGTTGCTTAAAGTTGCGTTCCCAAATCATTGACATTGCCGTCATTCTGCATGGCATCACGAAGGTAAATATAGTCATCTGATCGTAGTTTAGCTTGATTCAATCGAATAAATAAAACTCGTTCCGGTTCAATTGATGATATAACTGATATAACTGCCGATACAACACATCAAAATGTAGTTTTCGGAATTTTGACGTTATTCATTAAGCGATATGCATAAAAATCCATGGCACTCACTTTTTTATTTGTTGGTTCATCTGTGAAACCGAAACAATATTCTCGATTATTAGTTTATTGTGTTTGCTATTTATAGTTGCCGAATTACTTGTTGTTGGATTTCTTTGTTTAATATTAACGTGATATGCATCTTGCCCATCCTAGTAGATAATTGGGTATTGTAATGCATCATAGGAGGGAAACATTTCTGAAATTCGTCGAAGTTGATCATTGCGGCGACGGAGGATGAGTCACGTGAGTTAAGTTTTTCGTTTGTGTTACCGTTTAGCATTGATTTTAATGGTGGTAATTCGATATATGATAACGAAACTTTTCCATTCGAACAGCACATGCCAGGCCTTTCGTTTTTGTACTTCATTGCTTTGCAGTAGGAGCACACTTTGTTCATTGATCCAATCTCTGTTTTGAACAACTAGTGCGTACGATTACTTGTAGGTCGTTGTTGCCGGTGTTCGACTGTTTCTCTGGATCCTGATTGTGTAATTTGTATTGGAACAGTTTGCCTATATGCTTCACTTTGCTCATCTCGTTCGATGGTGCGTAACGTTTGAAGGCGTATGAAATTGGCACTTAAACGTAATTCAGGCTCTGCATATCCGTTTGCAGTACTCGTGATCACGCTACGTTTATGTGCACACTTTGTATTCATTGTGAGCTTTGTTTTTTGGTCTCAGTTGCTTGCGAGGCTCGTGCTCTAAGCGATTGGCGTGTATTTTGCCCAATAAATCGTCGTCGTGGCATCGTATTCCTTTGGATTATATAATAAACTATAATGGAAAGTATATTTATCTGTCCAATAGATCTTTTCTTCGGGGGTTAACTACAAACAAAAAATCCCAAGTTTGAGCCTAAGGCTAAAAATTTGAACATCGAATTTGGGGCTTGTAATTTTTCTTAATGCCTAAATAAAAAAGCTTAAGCCTACTGATTTGTTTTGGGCTAGACTTGTATTTATATAATAAAAATAAAAATAAAAAAGTTTGGCCCAAAAATTGATTTTCGCCGAACCAACAAATTTTGGTTCCCTCGTATTTACTTTATTTTTTGGTTTTTTATTTTTATTTGTAACCGGTGTTTTTTTAAGCCCGATATAATTAAGTTCAAATTACACAAAAAATTAATCAATTTTTTTTTATTTGAAAGATCAATGCATGGCATTAATATTTGAAAATGATTTTGGGCATATGGGCACCGTGGCTGTTCTTGACGAAGCGCATTCTGGGCCACTTTTTCGAGCACTGCTGGCCGTATGTCACGAATAACTCGAAATATGCTGGCCTCCATGGCATCAATTATTGCTGGTTCATCAGCATAAACCAATCACTTCACGTAGCTCCATAGGAAATAATCGAGAGGTGTCAAATCGCGCGGTCAATTGACAGGTCCATTTCTCGAAATCAACGTATCAACTTATTTTGGGTTTAATAAGTCGATGGTTGCGGTCGCAGTACGGTACGTAGCGCCATCCTGTTGAAACCACATCTCGTCCGGATCAATGCCATCCATATTTTCAAACAAAAAACCATTGATCATGGTGAGGTAATAATCTCCATTGACGTCGTCAATCTATTCATGATTTTCCAGAGTATACTGAGATCTACCAGAGTATATTTTTCATAAAAATTTAATTTTTTGTTTTATTTTTTACAATTTCAAGTTGCTTAAAAAAACACAGTTATATTACGCTCACTAATTGATACCGTAGATGAGAAATAGGTGCATAGAGAGAGCACAAAACAAAATTGGCGCTCCAGCGTGTTTTGGTTCTCTCGTATTTACTTTATTTTTTTATTTTTTTCATTTCGTTGCATATTCTTGGGACAAAATTTCGTTGCATTTTTCTATATGCGACGCCAAAAACATCTTCGATTGTAAAATAATCACAGATTACACATTTATAAACTGAAAACATATATTTAATAAGAATGTACATTATGTTGAAACAATATTTAATACATACCTGAAAAATAGTTACCACCAATTATTTTATTTCACTGTACCTAATAAATAATCGGAAATAACGGGGATTCGGATGTACACAAATCAGTAATTATTTACACAAAACGATTCCAAAATATGTTGAAATAATCGACGACGGTTTAGTCGTCAAAATAACATTATACGAAAAACAAAAGATATTTTTCAAACTAAAGCAGTTTTACACGTTTATATCAAAGGATAATTCTTGTAGAAGATGTATTATTGCATAAAGTTAGTACCTTTTCAAACTAAGCCAATTTTACACGTTAAGTATTTTATATCAAAAGATATTTATTGTAGAATACAATCTTTAAATAGCAAATATTAGTACTTTTTCAAACTAGTTGTACACGTAAAATATTTTATAGCAAAGGGTATTTCTTTTGGAAGATGCTATTTTGGTGGTTGGAAAGGTGGCTATAGTGGACAAAAATGGAATAAGTAATTTTTATGACAAATTGCTTTCTGAAGTTAAATGTGAATTATAAATTTTAACTTTTTTATAAATTTTTATTTGTTAAAATAATTATTAGAAAATCGATTTAGTCGAATATTTAGTCTACAGTACTATTATTTTTTATTTCATTTATGTATTTGATTAAGCTTCTTTTTGAGTCCATCAATTTATTTCGACGGGTCGATTCAATTGATTGATAACGCAATTCGTTTCGTACAAGATTTCAGAGTGAATAGTATGCTCTTCTGTTCACTGAGACGATTCCATTCCCAATTGCTGACGATTGCATCCTTATAGAGGTAAATCGTTTATATGGGCTACATATATTTTAGATAGAAGTGCAGTAACGAACAAACAAATTATTATAAAATACAATTTCGTGGCTCTGCTTAATATGCAATGCAATTTTTGAGCTTTTGTTTAAATATTTGTATAGAGTACCCACCAACCAAGGGAGCCAATACCTTCAAAAAAATTATGAAACCCTGCTCATTGGTATACAATCCCTATCCAATGTATGTAACCGATTGGATGAACTTATAAGGAGAGCCACCTTGACCTAGGGAGTGGACCCCTCGGATAGAAGCATGTTACTAATTTCATATAAGCTTTTTCCTTAACTCATTCCAGTCGAAAAATTAAAAAAAAATTAAGTTTAAATAGATTTGTACCAAGGCCCCTAGACCCCGGGATTCAACCCCTTCAAAAAAATCGTAAGGTTGGTCCTGAACATGCAACTTATGCACGATCAAAATTTCAAGACGATTGGTTGAGTGGTTTGCGATATTTGATAGTGTTTTAGATAAATTTGTACCGAGAGCCCTATACCTAGGGGTTTAACCCTTTCAAAAATATTGTAAGGTTGGTTCTGGGCATGCAACTTATACATGGTCAAAATTTCAAGACGATCGGTTGAGCGGTTTGTGATATTTGGTAGTACGGCTCGTGCGACATCTATTGTAAAAAAATCGCACAAAAATAGCTGAGTCCTTAAATACATGACCTCTGTGATGTTAATAAGAAAAATATTTTTTGATGGATTTTATGATGCAGATTAAGAATCCGAACTCTTTTTCAATAAGGTCTATCTAGATTTTCAGAAAATCTGGAAAAATTGGTTGTCCGATTAAATGGACATCCTGGACTAAAGTAGTGTAAAGTAGTGTAAAGTTCCCGGTCTGAAACATAGATGGTGCCACCAATTTAAAATCCATATTATTTTTAAATTCTACCAGCTTCAAATGATACCTGTTAATATTTCATGACATTTCAATAATTACGTTTACAAGTAACAGTTGTTTTAGAAACGCTACTTTTGTTAAATTCAAACAATGGAAAAAAAGAATTTCGTGTTTATTAAACCCTGTTTTTTGATGGGAAAACAAAACAGTGGTTTGATAAGTGTTATCCGGACTTTGCATCAGGAAAATCAACATTGACTGGTATGCTGAATTTAAATGAGGTCGTATAACCACCGATTATGCACTACATTCTGGACGCCCAAATGAGGCTGTGACTCCAGAAAACATAAAATAATCCTTGAAATTGTTTTGAAAGACCGTAAAGTGTAGTTGTGTGGGATAGGTGGCATTGTAAAGATATCAATGGAACGTGTTGGTCATATAGGTTAGGATAGAGTGGCTGCTATCGCACACTTAGGCCAATAGTGGCCCTTTGTGATACCACAGGATCCTATCTCCGCTTTAATCCCGCTGAAACCATCCAGAGCTACTAATGTAGCGTAAAATATCTTGCACTCCACGGCCCGCGAGTTCCGAAAGGCTGTCCATACCGTACACACTTAAATACGTATGCATTCTGCGTGATAGTGCCGGAAACGAGCAAAGAAAGATAGTGCCGGAAACGAGCAAAAACGTCTCTTATCCTATTCGTCCAAACAACTTCTGCAAAAGTCTTCTCGCATGTTCCCCAAAAAGGCAGTGTCCTGTCAGTATCCCTACGACCAATGATACCTCTCGTTTTCCCAGGGATACTAGTGCTTTGGAACGCCGCAAATCCAGTTTTGGCCAAACCTGTTTGGCTACCCGGCACGTGAGGGTGTTGGTCCACCTCTCGTTTGTCAAGGCGATTGTCTTTTTACTGAACACTGCTATAGGTCTCCCCAGACCTGTTCTTTCCAGCTGCATCTGGAGAGTCGTACCGTACATAGCTAGTTCGTCTGCCCTGCAGTTTCCCGTGACATCCGATTGACCAGGGACCCAGACTATCTGGATGCTGAAATACTCGCTCATCAAACCGCCTCTAGCGACCTGACCGCCGCCTTACTGTCCACATGAATCGCGATATCCCTCACGGATACCACGTTATGCTTTAACGATGTCCCGACTTCGCCTATCGCCACCACTTCAGCCTAGTACACGCTGCAGTAGTCAGGGAGACGAACGGAAATATTAACATTAACCTTTTCACAGAAGACACCAGCTCCTACCTTGCCGTCTAGCTTAGAATCGTCTGTAAAAAATTGCAGTGCCTCATTTTCCACTATTGATCCGTTTCTCCAGGATTCTCTCGAAGGGCAGATGGTCCGGAAACCTTTATCGAAGCACAACGTTGGTTTAATATAATCTAGATTCGCCAGTTCTTCGCTAAGCGATCTAACTATCGACGAGTATCCCACGTGAAGACACTTCCACTGAGAGACAGCCGAAAGTCTCGTAGCCACATTGGCTGCCATCTGCTTACCAAAAAATTCGATTGGAATCAGGTGGAATATAACCTCTAAAGCGCGTGTAGGTGTTGACCTACATCTTCCTATATGTTACCTTCTCCAGAGCTGGCCACCACACGCCCACCGAGTACATCAGCACAGGTCTTACCACTGCGGTATAGAGCCAGTGTACCAGCTCTGGTTTCAAACCTCATTTCTTCCCTATGGCGTTTCTACACGAGTAAATGGCTACATTAGCCTTATTTACCCTTTCTACAATGTTAGGCTTCCAGCTGAGCTTACCGTCCAAGATTATGCCCAAAAATCTCGCTCTGTCAGCAAAACCTAGTCTAATGCCGTTCACGGTAGGAGGGCTAACTACCGGAATTTTATATTTCTTAGTGAATATTCCCAGCTCTGTCTTGGAAGGGTTGATCCCTAACCCACATTTGCTGGCCCATTTCATAACGATCTGTAGTGCATTCTGTATAACATCCCTAATCGTGTCCAGATATTTGCCTGAGACAGCTATCGCTACGTCATCCGCATACGCTACAACCCCTATCCCCTTTCTCTCCAGTTCTAAGAGCAATCTATTCATCACAACACTCCAAAGGAAGGGGGACATTACACCTCCTTGCGGGGTTCCTCTAACAACCCGCCTTCTAATGGTAGCCTCCCCCAGTTTCGAGGTAATAATCCTGCTTACCAGCATCTGATTTATCAACCTACTTATGGGGTAGTCCACGTTCAAAAATGACAATCCTTCCATGATCACATCCGTTTTTACATTATTAAAGGCACCATCAATGTCGAGAAGTGCTATCAAACACAACTCTTGCGAGTAAATTGACTTCTCAATCATGCGTACCAGATCGTGTAGAGCTGTGTCTACCGACTTTCCCTTACAGTACGCATGCTGCGACATTGTCCAACTACTGGGCTCAATTTTCGATCGAATACCTATATCTACCAACCTTTCCAAGGTTATCAACAGAAAGGATGATAGAGTTATAGGCCTCAGGTTCTTTGGATAGGCATGTGAGCTTTTTCCCAATTTCGGGATAAAGACCACTCTGACCTCTGTCCATTTCCCAGGAATATAGACCAGTTTCAGACATCCCCTGAAAATCCCCTCCAGCCAGGGGAGGATGACTGTCAAGTTCTTTTGGATTTTTGCTGGTATAATCCGATCCGGGCCCGCCGATTTATAAGGCTTAAAACCATTCAGCACCCACCGGATTCTCTCACTATTCACGATTCCCTCCATCTCTATTGAAGGTGTTACTCGATGAGCTCCCGGCTCCATTGAGTCATCAAAGCTTCCCGGAAAATGGGTATCGATGAGGAGTTCCGCACTTGAAGCTGTCCATGACCCGTCCGGTCTAATTAAATAACTAAAGGATTGGTTGGGTTAGTAGCTAGAATTTTCCTAAGACGAGAAGTCTCAGAGACCTCCTCCATTCTACAACAGAAGAGTCTCCAAGAGTCCCTTTGTGCCTTCCTCAATTCTTTTTTGTATTTTGTTAGATTCTCGTTATAGGAGTCCCAATCTCAACCTTCCCTAGCTTTATTAACTTGCCGATAGGTTCCCAACTCCTTGGTTTACCATATCGGTTTCTGCCTGCCCCTCGGCTTTATTAGGGGGCATGCAGCATTAAATAAAAGATTGCATGCTTTTGTGAAAATATCAACCATGCAATGCAGGGACCTCTGGCGGCAATAATTCCTGCAACATCTCCCCATATTTGTTCCAGTTTGTCCTTCTGCGATTCCTGAAGGTTTTCCGGGTAACAGGTTTAATGTCGAGGTTATATATGACATATCGATGATCAGAGAATGAGTGCTCCTTCGCCAATCTGCACCCTCTGATCATATGAAAGATGGTTTCCGACGCAAAGGTCACATCTAAAACCTCCTGTCGATTGTTAACAATAAATGTCGTTTCTCGTCCAATATTGCAAACTAAAAGGTTGGTATTTAATAAGTAATCAAAAAATAACTCACCCCTCTCGTTGATGTCTGTGCTTCCCCATATTGTGGGATGCGCGTTTGCATCACATCCGCCGAGTATAACACCTACCCTTCTGTGATCTGCTTCCCGGATCAATTCCCCCAGGTTATCCGGTGGAATCTCCTTTTCGCGATCCATATCGCTGTGAAAAATTATGGCTGGCTTCAGCCATAATTTTTCACAGCCAGCTTCAACACTCACTGCTGTAACATCCCCGCTACTAAATTGAGGAAGAAGAAAAATATTCAGATTATTTTTCGCTAAAATACAGGATCTGATCTTGTCAGAGTTGCTTGAGTATAGTAATTTATACCCTTTCGTTCTGAGGCCACAAATCCTGTTATTGCTAATCCAAGGTTCTTGGATTAACACCAAGTCCTCATCTGACTTAGTCAGTCTGAGCACGAGAGCTGCAGAGGCAGCCTTCGTGTGATGTAGGTTTATTTGTACAATGCTAAACATTGTAGTCAAGCTTACTCATCTCTTCCTGCACCCCCTGCATCGAGATAGTGCCATCTGGCTCATTGTTCCGGCCACTATCCTCCTCTCGTCGAAAGCCTGACAAGATGTCCCCATCAGACTCCAGAGAGAGGAGGCTACCTCCAGTTACGATGCTCCCACGTCCGAAGCATCACTCTCGTGGCCGTCTTCAGCCCGCTTGACCGTCTCCTGCTGGGTCCGTTCACCGTCACCCCAAAGCTGGTCTTTCGCAGTCGCCTCGGTCTCATCCTTTTTATATATTTTAAGGGTGATCGACCCGAACCCGAAGTTGATCACCCTCTTTAGTCTTGCAAGGGAAGCCAGGGACTCTTTATTGATCAGCATTATTGCCAATCTAAAGCCTCCCTTAGCCTCTCCTCGCTTTACAATCCTCCAGTCTTCCGTCGGAAGATCGGGATTGCTGGCCTGGATGATCTCGAGGATCTCTTCCCGCTTATCCGGCTCGGTTGGCAGCCATACAGCCATACACGTGCCTTCGGCCTGCTCGGGATTTCCTCCCTGCAGACTGCCTCAAGCCTCACGCCCTGCCATACCTCGCCTACTTCGGCCACTGCCCTTTTGTAAAGGTCAGCCGATCTCTAGTCTGAGCTCGCATTTTATTTCACGCGCCCCTGGTACCATCCCGCATCTCTGCAGGACAATAAAATAAAATTAAAAAAAAAAAATAAATAATATATATAATAATATATATATAAAATAAAAAAAAAATATATAAAATAAAAAAATAAAAATAGACACAAGGGCCCTTTCCGAGCTATCACAGCCGACAGTTTCTTTAGCCCATGTCGCAGATTTACGCTATTCTACTGTAAGCTGCCCCTCAGGGGTCGCAGCCAGTTTTTCTAGAATTCTGAACGCCGACCGTCTCTCCCTGTATCGACGCTTCGACAGAGGGATCTCCTTCAATCCCCCCCTATTTCCATTTTCGGTTCCACTTCCACCTGGCTTCGATGCCAAAGTGTCGCTTACCTTTGCTCCTAAAGATGAAGCTCCACCTTCACGGTTAGAGTTACTCCCGTCCTCCGGTTTTTGAAGGGTGCAGGCTCCTTTATTTTTGTTTTATTTTATTTTCCATGTTTCTCTCACAAGTATCGGAGAAATATAAGTCGACCTGCGCAGAGATCCGTGTACGCAGGCAAGGCTAAATACAACTGTAGGTCGCCAGGTATCCAGAAGGCTCCGTTCACGACTGGGCTTTGTTAAATGGGCCCCAGTCTAGATCATCAGTACGAGTCGCGTAACCCCTTAATCCAGCCCATTGGCTCACCGAGCACCCCGTCCCCACGCCTCCGCCCTCCTCCCACATTCACTCACTCATTCACCATTCATATGGATATCCCAAACAAATGGAACCCACTTCATTCATGGGATACCCGTTTATAGGGTTCCCCATTCACTAACTGGAGGCCCGGGAGCGCAAGGAGACGTGACAATCAGTTCACCGTGGTTGTGGTCGATGGTTTTATGGCACCATCAGTTCGCCTTTCCCTACTGGGTATCCTAGGCACTCAGAATTTTGGCGAACCGAGGTGAACCACTCCCCCGTTCTCTGCGACTCTCCTCCCAGCTGAGCTGCGGTTGGGGACGGCTTATTTAATTCACGGCTAACCTACCTATCGATAGGCCGTTCACTATCCACCACCTGTCACCCCCTCCCCCCCCCCCCCACCGATAGCTGCAGCTCGCCACGGGATTTTAAAGGTTTATATGATTAATTTTATGTAATTAATGTTCGATTAAGCGGAATTAAGTATTGTCGGTTGTTGTAGAACTATGAGCTGGTTAGATTTCCCAAAAATTATTGTGATGTGCAAAATATATCCCACCCCTAAACGACTGAGCTTACTGGGGACATAATATTTTATTTTATACAAGTTTTGCACACGTAACAGTACCCATTCCGTTTTATCGCATATAAAAAACAACTCACTTTTTAATTTTAACTGCACAAGCGAAATGATTTGTTTGCCGATCGAGAGCTAAAACTGACCTGTTACTCAAATAAATTTAACCTAGTGTCTAGATATAGATTACACTTGTACTTAAACATACACTCACATATTTGCTTAAAATTGGTTTTCTGTTCATCTTTTTTATCGATTTCCCTGGTTGTCATTATTATAACGGACTTTATGCATTTAAGGGCTAAGATTTGAACATTTCTTGTTATTTGAATTTTGATTTATAGATGGAAAATGTGTAAGAATCTCACAATCAGTTTCGAACGGATGAGATTACTGAATATAAGTAAGTATCAATTACATATATATATAAGTAAGTGTCGATAATCATAGTCGTTGTCATACAGATTGACGCATATGGAAGAATTTCCTACGGTTGTGTAATTAATTCGAGAATACTGAAAATAGACCAATATACGGAACAATCACAAACACCATTACTATCGAAAACACATAAAAGTAGAATATTTCTTGTTAGTTTCTTATGTAGAAAGAAACCGAAAACATATTTCGTATAAAGCATTTAACTGTCGCACAACTAGTCGGCCGTTCAAGCATTATTAACGAATATTCGTGGCAATAATTCGTGGCAATAATTTATTACTTATAATAAATAACCAATCACCAAGTGGTACTGGACGAGTTACCATTCTTCAAATTAAGTTTGTTATGTACGTTATTTCGAAACTCAACGGTCTCCATTCGCCAACCAGCCGGGAATATAAATTGTGTAACAATAAAACAGTTTTTCCCCAATTTTTATTCGGATATTCACCGATTTCGGACTTTCACCGTCTCGTTGATAACATAACTGGGTGACATTCCCATTTATTCTGTTTTATAAAAAAAAGGCCGCACGCGTTTTGTATCAAGTTTCATAATAAATTAATTAAATTCATTTCCATTATCAAGGTAACAATTTTAAGGTTATTTAAACGAAAAATTAATAAAACTCGTACTAAAATTATACTTAAATGTAAATGTTACTTGTGTAATTAGCTTCCTTCCGTATAAAGAGTAATTTCTTAAGTTCAATCTCCTCAAGGATTTTGGTTATTTTTCATGGAGTGCAAATGAGTTACGTATTCGACGTTGTAAAAATCATAAACATCGCGCCATTTCAATCTAATTACTTTTAATTGAAAAACAGAAAACTATAGTCTGACCTGACTCACACATATTGCGATACATAAAAAAATAAATTTTCCATTTATGGTAATAATTTTCCACTTTCTATTTAATCTACAAAAAATAAATACACACAAAACTATAAACAAATGAAGAAGAATAGTATGGTTTGTTTGTCTTTTGTTTCCCTATTATTGCTTTACATAAATTAAAAAATAAACTATAAGATGGAAGCCCTACTAAAGCCTTATTACAGCGGACTGCGCTAATGTACTACTTTTTTATTTTATTATTATGAAATAAATAAATGCGGCTTAAAAAATTAACTGAAATGTCATATGATGTGTATAAGAATTATAAACTTCATCCATAATCGATATGCATTTGGACACTTCGTGTTAAGAAATTTTATTATTATATAATGAAAGTGGTTTGTCATGTCGCCAGTTGATGGGAACGCATTTATAAATCGGATACTTTTTACGAAAATTTTACTTAACTTAAACATTTATTTTAAATCGAGTATAAGTTAAGTGCGCTAAAACTATCCGGTAAAATTTGCCGCATTTTGAAATGAAGTAAGCTAACATTTATCTTAACAATTACATACCATTCACATTTTTTATGAATTGGCATCTTTCTCTCTATCTCTAGCTGTTATACTTCATGATGATGTAATTTTGTCGCCTGCACGGTAGTTCTATTCCTTTCAACATGACCCAACAATCAAATTCGTTTGAATGTATCCGACAATATCGCAGTCGGTTAATTTCACGATTTATTCAAATCCGGTACTTGTTTTATGAGTGCTGTGAAAAGTGAAAAAAATTGATCGCCACAACTTTGATTGATTGTGTGTGGACATAGACATAAACCATAATAAAAGAACTAATGTTCCTTTTTATATGCATATACAATACTAATATACATAGACCGTGAAGTGAAGCTACTTGTAGAATTAGAATTTCGTCTATATAATTACCAGCATTCAGGAGTTTTATAATATTTTTTTAAACCATAACTGGTTCATGAATAATACACAAAATATTTAATCGAATTTATACAATAAAATTATTTCGAGAACTATTCCATATAATTCATAAAACCGAACTATTCACTGTTTACACAATATATGTAAATTAATTTTACAATTATCAATATAATTAACCAACCCTAGGCACATATAACTATAATTATACATATTTTATTATTAAAAAATTAATATACTGAAAAAAATAAAATGCGCCATTTTATTTCCACATACATAACTGAAAACGTTTTCGGTACGGAACTGCCAGAACCTGTTGTGCATAATTCATATCATTCACAACAAATAATTTTTTTTTCGATACATTTTATTATAATACAATTTAAAACACACAGATTTGATCACAAATTATATTCAACACACAAATTTCATCACAAATTATACTAAATTTTGAAATAATTTTATTTTGAAAGACAAACAACCAGAAACAAAAGCTTTTAGTTGTGGATGATATGGAATTCAAAGACAGAGATATGAATAGAGTTTTATATACGCATCCCGTTCTAACTGTCCACGCATGGAATAGACGATTTTATATGGAGAAACTCACATTACCGGTCTAAGTATGAAGTATTATGTCTGTGTGTGTGTATGTGTGGAAGAGTCAATGTAAGGCTGCTATGCTTGATTTTATATGTGCCTGGATATTGTTCGTTGATGTTATAATCAATGCACCTAGACTCTAGAGTACCGGGCAGTACTGCTTGATACGTCATAAAATATATGTATACAGTTTCTTTCCAAACATTAGATGGCGCAGTAATTTTATAAATTGCCGTTGATGTTGATAACAGTTTTTGTTGCCGCTGTTGTTAAAACTCAGCTTAGGCAGTTTTGCATGATGGCCTAGTGGTATTAAACAGTCCTTGATATCATTTGGCCTTCAGCCGATATCATCTGTAAATTTGGCATGACTTATACGTTTCAGTAAAGGTACGAGGACATCAGATGTTAATTCGAATGGGTCAGATACTGACCCTTCCACTACGACTCTACACATAAAGCTAGATTTTGTTAGTTTATATAGAGAAAGAAGCCTCTGTGGAATTCACAATTGATGCTACCATATGCTTCTTGAAAGTGTAGTAATTGATCGGCTGGGTGAGAACCGCATTAATTGTAACCGATGAAATTTTCGATGAGGAGCTTGAATCAATTATTAACAAGCACTTTGTATGATGTGTTTAACATAGTTATGTCACGATAATTTTCACATTTAGAACAGAAAGAATAAATGCAGTATTCAATTCCTTAATTAGTTTACGATGAAATCATAAACACAAGGTACAAGTTTAGCTTCTAGGTGTTTTAATAATTCTTAACAATTCCGATCTAGTAGATTTTTAGGCAGACCTAAATTATAGAACTCGAAATATGCTGTCACAATAGATTTTTATTTGTTAAACTATTCTTAAACCTAAGCAAATGCTGCCCATAAAGCGATCGTATGGTGTACGCCGCAAAATATTTTTTCACCTTTAGAAAAAACCAATGATTGCCCATAAAGGGAAAAATTGGAGTCCTCACGTATACAAGTTATCACTATAAGTCACAGTTATATGGCTCTTTGAAATAAACATCGATATGATCCGGCTTTTTGCGTTAAATGCAGGCTGACCGAATAGAAAAGGTGGTGATACTCATAGCTTAGGTTTGCTAACAACATAGTCCTGACCGAACATACGGCACAGGGTATACAGCTTTGACGTTTGGATGGGCTCGAATCCCGATGGGGGAAGGAATCAAAACTGATTTTTCATCATTTGTTTACGATCGGTGATGAAAATGAGCACAACTATGACCCTCTGCCTGAGTACACAACTCATGATCTGACCCATCTTCCAAGTCAGTACTATAAGTTGGCATGAAGCTATGCAATGCGCAGATGTTTCTACGTAAATCAAACCACGAAAGAGTTAGAGTGCATCGGCCCCACAACAGATTACAACGTTAATAAATAAACAAACAGAGATCCCGCTGCTGCAATATACAATATTTTACGAAAACTCTTTAGTATTCTTTAATAAGTGTGGGCTATAATTTCTTGAATTTCATCTTGTTGACCAATCTGACATTATTCCGATTGCCTCCATTCAAGAACTTCTCCTCGTTCGTGAATCATGGTCGAACTCCACTTCTTGAACTGAACTTGTAAGGGATCCTCCAACTGATTGTCACGTACAGTACCGTTGGATTCCGTGATTAGGGCAAAGCTGACTTGGATGCCTGTTAAGTTATAAGCGGTTATAAAAAGGTCGGTGGAAGGATGTATTTTGTGCTAGAAGCTGCTATATCACTCAAACCAGTGAATAGAATTTTATAAAATTATATTCATTTGAAAGCTTATAAAAAGGCCTAATGTAATTTAAATTAATTAAATCTAAAATTTACTAAAAAGCTAAAAATTTCAAACTTTTTCAGAGTGATAGTTGAGAACCGTATCATAGCTAAAACACATTGAAAAATCGTATTTACAACTGATATATTCCTGGAGATCCAAGCAAATCGTATGACGTTCCATATGCAGACAAAACAAAAGATTCACTCCTATTTTATTTTACACTATCTAGATGAAACGTAATTTATTTACAAGTAAACATTACTTAAAATCACTACTGCCATCTTTTGGAGAAGAAGTAAATTATATCAAGTTTTCCATTGACGACTGTAAAAGTTAGAAAAGCACCGCTTGTGGATCAGGTTGCAACTAACTTAACTACAAAAAATGAGTGGTTGATATGCCGATAAAATCAAGGATATAACTAGATACACCAACTAGGAAATCACTAATTATATGACAAAAACATCACACGAACAAAATGTATATTATAAAATATGTAAACATTTCCCAACATTTTGACTTTAAATTGAATTTATGAGAGCGCACATTCTTAAAACTTGTGGTGGTATTTCCACAGGTTTTATTTTTGTCTTCACATTTACTTATGATTTATGAAATGTCTTGATCAAAATTCGGTCAGGTTGGCACCCCACCCCTTACAAATATGTACCTAAATATTGGGTACGTCCATTTTTTTAGTTTTTAGTTCTTGAGCTACTCACATGTTTTTGTTGCATGAGCTGAGTAGCCTGTATAACATTTTTTAACTATAAGTTTTTGTTTTTTCACCAAAAAAGTTAGAATCTTTTCTTTTTTGCATTATATAAAAATATTAATTACATGTTAATGAATAAATAATAATTAATGTTTAAATTCAAAAATAAAATAATTAATAATTAATGTTATAATTAAAAAAAAAATAAAATTGTTAAATTTATTGTATTTGAAAGTGAATGCTACAAAAGTTACGACATCATACGAATTTCTTTAATTGGTGACCTCGAAGTGATTTGAAAACACAGTAACGCCGACCACTTGTTTTTAATGTCAAAGATTATCTGTGACTCACTCGAGAACGCACAGGGTGACCAATTTTTTTTTTTTTCAATATTATAATTTTTCTATATTATATTATAAATATTAAGTATATGTATATTATAAGTTTTACTTCAGTAGTGTGGTCTAAAGCACACTCAATTTTTTTTAAGCTAAGCGGACTTTGCCAAAGCAAAACAGCTATTATTAATCGTAGATTAAATCCTCGATTAAATTTAATAATAGTAAATGAGTCAGACAAGTTATCATACAGTTGTCCGAAATTATTTTTAAAAAATTCATGCGGGATAACAAATTTTTGCCGCATTAAAATAATGCCGCATTAAGGTACATTGCATAGAAATCGGAATTTATTCTGACCACCATCGATATTATTACAATATATAACTATGGAGAGTTAATTATATTTACATATATTATACAAATCAACACATCGTCATCAACAATTTTCTCAGTCATCGGTGACAAAAGCATCAATATTGTTTCAACTTTTAGAAATCAGTAATAGCAGCCAGGCCGGAACAAATATTGTCGCGTACATATTTCAATAAAACATTTTGTAAGTACTTTTTATTTTTGTATTTGTCTATCAGGCTGCCAGCTTATCTTTATTATATTTAATTTGTAACATTATGTTGTTCGAAATCACTGTCACACTTCATTTTCTCGTTTGTATTTATGAAGTAAAACTTCTTTAGGCACGCTTGACTTGGAGACTAAGCTGATAAATGCGTTACGAAAAGTGTAATCGAACGAGGCGAACGAAACAATAAACGAAATCATTGTCCTTTAGTATCAGGATGTCCCATGACAATTCATAAATCCTTAGGTGGAACATTAGCAGAAACCATTTTATTTTAGGTTAAAATATTGGAAAATAAGAAAATAAAGAAAATAGGAAAATTGGAAAATTGGTAAATGGAAAATTGGAAAATTGGAAATTTGCAAAATTGGAAAATTTGTAAATTGGAAAATTGGAAAATTGGAAAATTGGAAAATTATAAAATTGGAAAATAGGTAAATGGAAAATAGGAAAACAGGAAAACATGAAAATAGGAAATTTGGAAACTTGGAAAATTGGAAAATTGGTAAATTGGAAAATTGAAAAAATGGAAAAATAAAAAATTGGAAAATATGAAAATAAAAAAATATGAAAATAGGAAAGTTGGTGTAAATTGGAAAATTGGAAAATTTGAAAATTGGAAAATTGAAAAACTGGAAAATTGGAAAGTCTATTATAAACGTCTATGTCACTGACTGACTCACTCGATAACGCACAGGGTGACCAAAATTTTTTTTTTTTCTATATTATAACATCTATGTCACTCACTCACTTACTCAATGGAGAACGCACAGGGTGACCAAAAAAATCGTGCGTGTGATTTATTTTATATATGTATTTTTTTCTATATTATAGCTCCATTCCACACGAGGTATCACAGAACCCGATTCTTTCTTCGTTTCTTTCCCCGTTTGTCTATGATACAGGTTTTAATTGCGACCTAAACAAATTTTAGGTGAAACCACACTACACAAACATAAATGAAATAAAAAATATTTCAAGGCCATTTTTACTATGCGAAGAGATTTCAAAAATGATTTTTTTATCCATTTTGTTATACATACATAAACATTATCTATTACTACTAGTTGGCCTTGAAAAAGTTACCAAATTACAAGGTTACCTCTTGTGGCATCAGCCATAAACGGCTAGGTGACTCACTCGAGAACGCACAGGGTGACCAACATTTTTTTTTTTCTATATTATAATTTTTCTATATTATATTATAAATATTAAATATATACTGAAGTTTTACTTCAGTAGTGTGGTCTAAAGCATAGTCATTTTTTTGTATTTGTTTGTCCTCGCGGCTTTTCGTCTAGTATATTAGTAATGGTGAGGATTTAAGTGGCACCAAAAATGGCAATACAGCATCTTGCTCTGACAATGGAGAACAGCTCATTACATTGACAAAATCGCAATTGCAAAAGCTGGTCGTTACCCAAATTGAAGCTTCATGAAATTCGTCCTCGCCGTACACCAATTCTGGTGAAGTCCAATCAGGAAACCTTAATCCTACACTTCAAGCCGGTGATTTTCATGTCTCGTTCAAGCCTCCACAACCAACCACTGTTCAATCAGAATCCTACCGTGTGGTTCGCAATTTTAGAACAACAATTTATTGTCGCAAACATTACGATAGAAAGCACGAAATATTCACATTCAGGTGCAAATGGTGCTTACCTTGTTTGCGAATGACTTTCCACTTGGTACTTGCCTAACGTGCCGATAATATTTTTTACAACATGAAACAAACCCTGGGGTGACATGTTCTACCATCACATTTTCGATACTTTATCGAAGTTTATTTCTCATTTTCCTAAACTAAAATGGACAACTGTTTCATTTATGAATTATTTCTTTTCTGTTGCTATCACAACCTACTAGTACAAATGCGAACAAATTGTCTTTCTCTAATTGCGTTCAAGTATCGAAAACAAATTATTTGTTTATAGAAATGGAGTAGAATATCACAATTTTTCAATCTAGTAACCTGGTAAATGATATAAAATGTGAAATAGTATCACATTTTATTCTAAAGAAGCGAGACATAATCTACGATAAAGTATCGAAAATGTGATGGTAGAACATGTCAGCACTGGTCAGTTCAGTCGAGCAGTCTACATCAAAAGAAATGTCAGTAAACCATGATGTAGAAGATAAATTCAAAAAATTCCGTATACGCAGATGTTTTCGGAAATTAGCGCGTTAATTAAAAAGGAACACAGAGGCGGAACTCGCTGAAGTAGTCGTTTTCATTATAATTCTTATGCAGATCATGATAATTCGTCCAGATCTCCTTCAAGAAATCGTGCAATGAATCGTAATCAAGAATATTTTTATCACAGCCGTTTTGGTGCAAAGGCATTTCATTGTACTGTAGGTTGTAAACATTACGCGAGTTTTACTAGTAATACAAACCTTACGAGTTCAAAAAACCAGTAAAAGATCATCAACTTTCGGCAACAAGTAGAGATGAACAAGTATAAAGTTGCTTATTAATTTTTGAAATTAATTCAGGAGTCAAATTTTTGATTGATACAGGAGCTGACGTATCAGTTTTTCTTGTCAGTCTTACCAAATTGTCAAACACCGACATTACATTTAATCTATTCACTGCCAATGGCACTCCAGTTCGAACATTTAAACTAAATATCGGTCTTTGTCGGAAATTCGCATGGAAATTTATAATAGCGGATGTCACACTGCCCATTATCGGCGCGGATTTTCTCAAAAATACGGGACTTCTGGTAGATATTCAAAAATGTAGACTTATTGAACCATTAACCTCCCTGTATTTCATTGATAAGACAACTTTGCATCCTGCAATACAGCAATTGATTATAGATTTTCTCGAAGTCACCAGTCGCTCATTAGGATCAAGGAATGTCAAGCATAATGTCACACATAGATTGGAGACTAACGGTCATTCAGTACCATGTAAAGCACGCTCACTGGCACCAGACAAATTAAAAATTGCCAAAGAATAGTTGAAACAATTGATCGCACAAGGTATACGCCGACCTATTAACAGTCCATGGTCCAGCCCTTTACACTTGGAAAAAATAAAATGGTTGAATGGAGATCATATGCGTTGACTACCGCGCTCTTAATAGAATTACTATGCCTGACCGTTACCCAATTCCGCATTTGCAGGATTTTTCATGTCAACTTGAAGGTTGTAGCGTATTCTCGAGTTTGGAGTAGATTCAGGCATGTCATCACATACCAATAGAGCCCGCTGACATTCCAAAAACAGCTATTGCAACACCTTTCGGCTTGTTTAAATTCTGCAAAATGACTTTTGGTTTACGTAATGCGGCCCAGTCCTTTCAACGTTTGATGCATACCGTATTAATGGGATTAGGGTTCTGTTTTGTGTACAAAATCAAAACCGTTACAAACGAGACCATGTTCTGTGTCAAATTCTCAGAACATGGTGTCGTGATAAATGCAGACTAGTGTGTATTTTCACAATCTCAAATTAAATGTTTGGTTCACACAGTGACTATAGTTAAGGTATCTTACCCGCTCACGAACGCGTTCAAATTATCCAGGATTTCCTGAGAACCAATTCTGTCAAGCAACTAAAACGGTTCTTAGGAATGACACATTTTTATCGCCTTTTTTTGCCTAATGCAGCCGCAGGTCAATGAGAATGATGGAATAACTGAATAACTTTTTGAAAGAATACGAAAAGAATAGCAACACTCCGATCGCGTGAACATCAGAAACCAACAAAGCATTCACGGAATGTAAAATAAATTATTTTATGTCAAGCTACTCTTTTGATCATCCATCCTGCTGAAGTGCACTTAGATATCATTGGTTCATTGTCATCTACCACACAGTCGTCTCAAATTCGTGATTTTTCGACTGAATAATTTTTCATTACTAGCTGACCCGGTGAACCTCGTTCCGCCCCAATTTACATCATTCCGAGCATATACTTTTGCCCTTCACGAAAATTGATTTTGATGAGGGAGAAAATCAAACAACTCAACTCAATTCTCAATAGACGATTGAGTTGAGTGGCCATTCCATTTTCTTTTTCATCGAATTCAACACTAACATATTGAAAGGGAATGAAATGTCGATTAAAACTCAGGTATCTATCCAAAATTGAGTTGTTTTTTGGATTTTTGCTCTCAGTGTGGAAATGAATTGCAGTCAGTTGGAATTCAAAAGAATTTAATGTATTTTATTCGAGTGGAATTACATGTAATACAGACGCAAATCAATACAATGCATTGTGGTAAACAATATTTTTCGTTTTGTTGTCCGGCGCGTAAATGAACAACGATGATGGTTTGCCAGCTCTCGAACACGCGACGTACAACTGACCATGAGAAAAACACGGTAATTTCAGATTTATTCCGCACACTTTCTTCCTTTTGACCTTGTGAATTGTTAATCGTCGTAGCGAACGCCAATCGAACGGGGAACGGGGGAACTGAATGCGCTTGAAGTCGAACGGAATGTCAGTTGGAATCAGAGGAATTATCGGACTTAGAACATCCTCTCCTTTAAATTTGTCCTTGATGATCATCGCTTGAATCATGTTGTTCATCAGTTTCGCCAATCGCGTTCCGTTACACAATTTCGGATGGTTCAGATTACGCAGCATGGTTATCACAGGCCCTACCTTGAGCATCAAGTCATGCGATGGTATTCCCGACAAATCAAGTGCATTCAAAAACTCAGTCGGATAGTTTGTTGCTTCGTCTTGATTGGTAACACAGTCAACGGTTTTGTAACAACGCATTTCCCCATCGATTTCGTTTCGAATCAAGTAATTCAGAGTGTCAACATCCTTGTTCTTTGCTGCCAAAATCACTCGTTCACTAAGCCAATCGTGGAATGCCAAAATATGGAATTTTGTCAGATGTCCAGAAACACTTTTTCACTTCACTCTTCCGTCGACATCGTGAACATGCAAAAATTCAAAGGCCAAAACATCAACTGAAATTTGACCATTTCCAAGCGCAAAACAGTTGTTTTGAAAAATCAACAGTTGATGAGTCGTTCTGTATTAACGCGACTCTCATGTTCGTGGTCAACTGCAACTTCTTCATATAGCGCCACAGACTTCGATTTCAGGCATGCATTGAGTTCATCTGCAGCAATTGATCTAATCATTGCTCCACCAAAATGTCTTGAGTGACTTCGTAAATCCTTCATCGTTCGATTGAATGCTTCCAATGATCGTTTATGTGCCATTGTGCACTCGTCCAAGATGATGATTTTGCATTCTTGCTATACCTCGGCAATCGCCGAGTTCGCGGCAATTGAGCACACTGGCTTGTCATTCGTGTGGATATTCATCGGCAACTTCAACGCAGAATGTGCCGTCCGGCCGTCATCTATCATTGTGATGTGACTGTAATTTCCGATGATGCAACGGCTAACGCTATTTCAGATCTCGAACGATTATGGCCAAAAGCAATGAAATCAGAAAGGTTTGGCCTGTGTTCTTTTGCTGTGCATTCAAAAGTGGGACATTTGTTCGCACTATTTGGCTCATTGCATCTCGATCGTACACTTGCTCTCGTTGCGATTCTCGGTTACATTTATGGTGCATCGTGAATTGGTGCTGGCATGCCCAATTTTGACAAATAACTGCCCATGATCAAAGCTTCATTGCGTATCTCGTCGTTCATTTCAAGCTCATAATTCGAGCCATCTCGTCATTGTATTTGTTCCATAATTCCAATGCGTTTGATGGTTGACACGTCGCTATGATGATTGCTAACAGTACACAAATTTGATTTGCCGGCGCAGAAACAGTGGCAACGGCAAGTGTTGAGTTCCAATGTGAGTCGTTTTCCTGCAAATTCAGATGCTGACAAGCTTCGAACATGGAACAAAGGCAAACGAAGGTATAGAAGCATTCGTCATGTCGTGGATAAACGGTGTACACACGGGCAAGCGCATCAGTCGAATACACATTTCATCCTGCAACAGGTTGACCTTTCTTTCGTCGTTGGTTCCAAGTATAATAGCGTGGCATTTCTCAGTAAAGCGATGTTTGTACGAACAGACCACTTTGGCTAATTTTGAAGAAATTCGTGAGTGTTGTAGCTTGTGGTCGTTCTGCTCGTTGTGCTTCATTATAGCTTCCGAGCAATAGACACGATGTCCATTTTCCAAGTGCACCCACAAACGAACAGTGGGATGACGTTCGTGTAATGCAAATGAGATAATACGCCAAATCGCCCCGTTGCAACTGATATAACGGCCCAATTGGAATCTTGACACTTCGTTATTTGCATCCGGAGCAGCAATGCCAAACAATGCTAGGCCGCGTATTCGTTCACATATTTGCAGACATATTTAATGGACTTAATGTAGTTGCAGTGCTCAGCGTTGCAGTGTGTTGCGATTGCCTTGCACCGTCATCGTGACTATTCTGTCACCATCTTCGGATGAACGACGCTGATATAGTGGATAACCGTCGTTTCCACTAATTGTGTATAGCAGCAACGGACGCGGATATTGTTTTGTGCATTTCCCATCGGTGAATCTGGATTGTGATCTCCGCACGGACCGTGCATCATGTTTGTCGCGATTATACTGCGAACAACTCCGGGTCAGCTTCTGAATCTGCTATTTCGGTGCTGATGAATGAATCGATTTGGTCTGGTCTGATTTTCTCAACTAACCACAGCAGAATGTGTGCAATTGGTAAACAACGCTTCTGCCACTCTACTGAGTACATCCAACAACATGGCTGTCCGAAAACCATCTGCTTAACGATGAAGCCCATTGTCACATACAGAGTGTACATTCTAAATTCATATAAAAAAAAATATTTTAATTTTCGTAAACCACCACTGTATTGAGACGAACAAAGCAAAAAAAATCATCCAAATCGGTCGAGCTGTTCTCGAGTTTTTGAGAGACTAATGCCTCAACCAGTCAGTCTTAAGAGCTTAAGTTAAACGCTGATTGCACCACTTCGGTTAGTTCTACAATCACCAAAATTGTATAGGCTTCTCGTCAGAAATAAACAACTGACCTCTAAAATTTTGGTGGTCGTACCGCTCTCCTAAGTGGTCCAAAATGGAGCACAACTTAAGAACTTAAGGCCGACTGGTTGAGGCATAACGCATGGCAATTGATGTGTTACGTTGTTGTTGTTTTTTATTGTAATGGTTTTTCTTGTGATTGTTCCGTACAAATTAAATTCTAATTGATGTTTATTTAGATATAGGTTTTGCACTCCAAATTCATCCTTTTACAAATCATGTTCATCAATTTAAAAATAAAATTCACCATTTTCCAAAAGACTTTCATCCTTTTAAAAATCAAATCCAACTTTATCCAAATCAAATTCACCTTTATTCAAAACATATTCATCCTTTCCCAAATCAAACTCAACTGGCGACGAAATGAAACCAACAGAACCTATTTAATTTAATAAATTTATTGTATTTAAATTCTAAATTCAAAATAACAAGTATTTTATTTTTTAATCTTTGCAATCTGTTCTCGGTTCAAAGCACATCCAATTTCTTGCGAATCACTATTCACGTCCTACCTTACGGCAGTTACCAGCCAAAATATCAAATTATATAATAAAGTAAATTAACCTTTACTGTGTAACCAAAATGTTCGATGTTTCATTCAAACTAGCTGCGTCTTGATAACCTCACCTGGATGTGAAGGTGGTATCCGCCTATCGCATAGAAACCCAAAAATTTCAAAATAATTCTGAGTGCAATTACTTTAGTTTCGAAGTAATGAAAATGAACTCAACGATTTTTGGTAACAGTAGAATTTTGGCTGGCCACTGCGTAAGGTAGGATTACGTGCAAATATATAATTCAAACTACTAGATTGCCAATGAAAAAAACTTTACATTTTCATTATTTCACGGAACGCGAATTGACCATGAGTGATGAATTGAATGATGTTAGAAAACAAAATCCTTGTTATTTTGAATTTAGAATTTCAATGCAATAAATTTATTAAATTAAATAGGTTATGTTAGTTTTATTTCGCCTCCGGTTGAACTTTATTTGGAAAAGGATGAATATGATTTGGATAAAGGTGCAAATTTGAATTGAACAAAGGTGAATTTGATTTGGAAAAGGATGAATATGTTTTGAATAAAGGTGAATTTGATTTGGATAAAGTTTGATTTGATTTGGAAAATGATGAAAGTCTTTTGGAACAGAATGCATTTTATTTGGAAATTTATGAACATGATTTGTCAAAGGATGAATTTGGAGTGCAAATATAGATAGACAGATAGATAGAGAAAATAAATCGATTGGATAATAAACAAAATACTAAATTGCATGCAGCCTCTGGCGCGATTTGAATCCTGTACCCTCCAGCCCAAGCGAAGAAGCTTTAACCATTGCACCACCTGTCTCATAAAAAAATGAACATACAAAAAACCCTTTATTATAGGGTTTTTATTCGATTTTTCGGGTTTCCCGACTTTTTCAGTAAATTTTTTCAAAATTTTCTTTCGTAAGAACCATCTCCTGGCAATTGCGAACACAACAAAAAACGACTGAGCAAAATCGGTTCGGCCATTCTCAGCTGATGCGCGCACATACATTTTTTACACCATTTATGTATACTAATAATATACGAGGCTATGAAACCTGTCATACTGGTCTAGAAATTAAATCGATATGGTGTTCTTCAACCATTTCGCATCAGGACAGATAGTTGCACAGTAGCCACCGATAGCATTTTTCAAATTCAGGATGAGATATAAAATTAACGAATTTTCTGGCGTCTCTAGAACGATCGCATGTCAAGTCAACATCATTTAAAATTGCCATTATGAAAACATCGCTTTTTAATTCTACCAATTTGTAGAGCACCAATGCTCATATTTGAATTTATTTTTGTTATTATGTTGGTACGACCAAGATTATTTGTTCAAAAGATGAATATAATTTAACTAAACCTGGAATAAAATGGGTGGTGTTTAATTGAATATCAAGATTAGATTGGATAAAAAGCTGGATTAACAGTGATCTCGCTTCGTGTGGGCACCTTAAGAGAAACTGACATCTGTTTAAAATGTATAATTCTTTCATAACCAACAAATATTTTAAGGAACGTACACTTCAAAATCTACAGCCAATATCTTGTTTGTGTCTTTACTTCCAAAAAAGTTTCAGCGTTGTCAGGCCCTTATTTCGTGAATCAATTGCTTGCTGTTCCAACTATGGTAGACTTAAAAATCAAACCGTCAGCGTACGCAAATCAAATGGATTGAAAATCAACCTTATTTTATGTCATTCACTATCGCCCAGTATTTGAATATAATTTACACTGAACCACCCAAGCCATCGAAATACCTCCAAAAATAGAATACCGATTCATCACAGCTATATCGCCTATATCAAAATTTAGTTTAATTTATTAAACGCTTATAATCAGTCCATAGATAACAGTATTTTATTGTTTTGTATCGACCATTGCAATACAGTTCGTATATGTTTATCGCACCTCAATAAATATGTACAGTATTATATAATTCACTTATCAGCACAATGTTTAACATAATCACTCAAATACAATATCATCTTCCGCATACCGCACACCAAGTTGTTTACGTATTTCATCCTCAATTCTATGGAATTGTAAGGTTTTCTCGTGCGACACCGTTTCACATTCGATCAGTCCGGCTCGAATACACTTTTTTATTTCAGGCTGTTGATACCGTAAACCACAACTATTTGAGTAAAAGAATTCGTTTTTTGCTTTTGGAAATGGCCATGCTTTTACTTTGCCGTCGACATCCGTTAGATGGGTCGGAGCCCATATCGGTTGATGAATCTTTAATTTACCCTTAGTACCAATCACCACGCACTCATTGACACCTTGTTCATAGAAACTTGTTTCTATGTGTGCCTTACGATTACCGCTAAATATAAGATCGGCCTGGAATGCGGTATCCACTCCATCGTCGTTAACATCACCGATAGCTTTAATACCAATCGGGTATTCACCAAAAGCTAATAGGGATGATTGAATTAAGTAAATTCCAAAATCTAGAACTGTACCGCCGCCAAGTTTATTGACACTAAAATATACTGTAATCTTATAACTGTATGTTGATTACACACGACCTAATTAAAATACTTACAGTAGTCGGGTATTTGTAAAAAGTGGTATTTTCATGTGACCGTAGACTTCTTTCACTTCACCAATGGCGCCTGATTCAATTTGTTTCTTAAAATATAAATATGTAGGATTGAATCGGGTCCAGAGCGCCTCCATTAAGAATAAATTTTTCGAACGGGCAAAATCAATTAAACTTTTCGCCTGTCTCTCGTTCATGCACATTGGTTTTTCGCAGAGCACATGTTTCCCATGCTCCAACATAAGTTTACTGATTTCATAATGCTGAGGATTTAGGGCGGCGACGTACACAATTTCTAAAATTTATATGGAGTTTTTTTTATTATAAGTCGAATTCTGTATATACTAACGAAACTTACCAACATACGGGTCCTCAGCTAATTTATGATATCCCTCATAATAGTTTGGAATATTGTGAAGATCGGCAAATTTTAACGCACTTTCTAATTTACGAGCGGCAACTGCGACCACCGTGTGTTCCCCTTCAGGCCATGTAGTAAATGCATTAACAAAATCGTGAGCAATATTTCCAGTGGACACAATACCCCAACGTAGTGCCATTTTAAATATTTAAATCTTATTTCGTGAAGCGGTAAAACGAAACTAACCATTGAATGACCATTTTCGCAATTGTAACTATACCCCCTTATCATTTCTAGATATGCCATTCACAAATACTCTTTGGTATCTCCATACACTTGTATCTGATAACGTGGGCGCAAGCATTTATTTCTCCACGTGTGTCCGGGATCGATATAACAATATGAACGATAAGAAGTGTAATTGAATTAACTCTATTTGGTGGGTGGCATTATACGTCATAGTCAAACACAATAGTAATTGATTTGTCATTTTGATAGAATTTTATAATACATAAAACACTATAAGTAGTTGGAAAATTGCAAAATTATGTTTTCTACATGTTTTAATGCCATTATGCTGTAAACACGTATATATACTTGATAGGATTATTGTCTGAATCGTCTTCGTTTCCCGAAAGAGTCTAGTCACTTTACCATATCGATCTAATATCGACATACACATTTTACATAATTACCTACGTGTCCTTCGTATGTGCAATATACCGTTTTTTACGTAATCCGATACCTTCATATACAATTTGATTTCGAATGGTTTCTGCGGATTTAAGTATTAAAATTCTAATTTTTCTTATGTAATAGGTCGTATAATTTCGTATATAGGTAATATTTCGCAAAAATCCCAAAACTCAATTATGAAAGAAATATCACCTTACCTCTTTATATATGCAGCATGGTGTTTAACTTTGGTTATAGTCAGCTTTGGTACAATTATAATTAAAAATTAATTTGAGTTGAGTTAGTGGGGTGTTAATTCAAAGTCTAACGTCAGACATCGTATCTGAACTAAAACAGTTTTTACATTTACTACAAAACAGTGTGCCTCAAGGTGAATTTTTCCTAAATTTTAATTGATTCATAAACCATCTTTATGGTGGCTATAACCCATTGATAAATACCTATTACGGTTGTACGATTCCTTAGGCACCGCAAATTAGATTTGCAGGGCAACTGGGAACTTTCTTCACGACCGTTGTACAACAGGTTGTTGTTGTCCAACAAATGACGTATCTCAGTATTTTTGATGTTTGCCGATAAGTTGCGAATGTTATCTCGTATGTAGTTTATTTCTCCAATAGCGAAATCCATATAGGTGTTCTATCTATAGAGGTAATCATTTGTTGTTACAAAGGTAAATATCATACAAGTCACACCGCTTGTAGAATTTGTCGACACAGTAGCAATTTATTGTGGAGCGTATAAGCTCAGAATATATCTCAATAAGCTAATCCATCTTGATATATTTATTGCTTGACACTTCATTTATGATTTTGACATGTTCTTTCCATTTTAACTCTCCGTCAAGAGTCATGCCTAAATATTTTGCCAGTTTGCACAAAGAATTTTTTTATAACTCAGTTCTACTGGCATTCAATAAACCTCTTGGAAGTGAACTTTACATTACAGATTTTGCTTCATTAAGTTCAATTACTCATCTTTTCAGGTACTGACAGTGTGAGTGGCTCATTGCTTGTGGTATATGACACCACTAACTTCGTCCGGAAAAATTTGACCCAGGTTAGCATAAACTCATGGTGGTGAATCTATTAATGACAGGAAGGATCTTTCAGGTGACTCTTTGGAAACGGTTTGTTTTTACTCATTTATTTGAAAGTGTGATGGGACAGATGTAGAAATTTGGGAGTTATCATAGGAGTAGGAATCTTCAGTAGTTGAATGTTTGAAAGGGTTGTGTTTTTTGTAATGTCGATAAGAGAAGGTAAAGCAGAATTTATTCTGATTCTGTTGAGCCTGAACTTTTACGACTTCGGTATTTGTATATTTATATATATCTTCTGTAGCAAAACTGAGAGAGCGAATCTTATTTTGTACGCCTTGTATAGTAACACCACTTTTCACGATATTTAATTGGTTTAATATTATATTTAACTTTTCGTTTCGCCTTACTTTATTAGTAAAATGAGTGTCTAATGGATTGAACAGGCAAGGACAATCGCTGAACTCATTTATTAGTGCCAAAGTTTGTTGCCTGCTCCAAGTATCCAACGTTTTTAAATTTTCTGACATTTTCGTGTTTCGGCTTCAATAGTCAAATTTCAAATAATAGCGAAAAACAAAAATTCCGAAAGAAACATTTTTTATGGCTTTTTCATTGTATTAGTGAGTAACAAATCGTTCTGCAACAAATATCCCCACTCCAAAATAAGTTTATAGGCGAAGAGGTAAGAGAAGAGGAAAACACATCATGTAGTGCATACCCGTCTAAATAGGCCCAATGACATAACTTTATGTAGACGACTTCTCTTTTAAACCTCAACCAGTGAAACTTATGAGCTTAAGTTGTGCTCCGTTTTGGACCACTTAAGAGAGCGGTACGACTACCAAAATTTTAGAGGTCAGTTGTTTATTTGTGACGAGAAGCCTATAAAATTTTGGTGATTGTAGCACTAACCGAAGTGGTGCAATCTGCGTGTAACTTAAGCTCTTAAGTCTGACTGGTTGAGGCTTTACTATTGTTTTTAATACAACAACACAAATAACAACTCGATTTTATTCGTTGAAAATTGAGTACATTATAAAGGTCGATTTATATTATCGGCGCGACACAGCACAGCTCATACCAAAAAAATATTGTAAAGGATAAAACACGCCAAGCAGCAGCAGCGAGCAGCAAATTTATATTTTGGCTTATTCGCTTATGTAATGATACAAAATCATAGTTTGCGTATAAATACAGGTATTTCCATTAAAAGACATTAAATATTTTGTAATTATAATTAAAAAATTTAAATTTAAAGAAATTACATTGAATGAAGTTGCATCTGTCGCGGCATCAATAGGTTCCACACCCAGCAGCTTAAATTTGCTGCTCTTTCCTGCTACTCATAACCTCGATAAAATTTGCAGAATTCAATTTTACTACTAAAACAAAACAATTTGCTGCGCTGCTTGATGTGCACGCCCATATGCAGCCGTTAGTGTGGATTGTTTGGAATATGTTGCGCTGCTCTTGGTGTGTTTTATCCTTTATATGAATTTATTATGAGAGTATTTATATTATAAGTGCATTTCGGTGCAGTACAGTACAGCGCATATCGTATAGTCCAAAACGAATATTTGAAAACAAAACGCAAACGAATATATACGAAAGAAAACCAAAATAGATTCGAACAAAATAAATAAATACAACTCAAATATTCCATATTTCCATCGTAAAATGATAGATACGAACGCACACTGGAATAAATACGAACCCAATATATTCCCAGCAAACTGATAACAGAATGAAATAGAAGGAAACATTTACACACGTCGAAGCGAGAAAACAAATAAATTCACTTCGGTTTCTTCTATCAGTGCTCCTAGATACTAATGGCCTCATTGCTTTAAAAATTTTGCTATATGACGTCATTTTATGTCGACGATTTCAATCTTTGGTATGGCATTAAAGTCAAATAAATGATCCGAGTTTTTTATATTTGGTAAAAATAATTGACATATTATATTATTATCAAAATATGCATTAAACATTTGGTTAAACCCTTAAATGTTATGAATTTATTTAGACATAAATTTGATGACGTAACAAGCAGTATTGCCTTGTCTTAAGGTGCATTGGATATACGCAAGAACAACATTTACAAATTATTCAGT
Source organism: Nephrotoma flavescens (assembly GCA_932526605.1). Taxonomy (NCBI): domain Eukaryota; kingdom Metazoa; phylum Arthropoda; class Insecta; order Diptera; family Tipulidae; genus Nephrotoma; species Nephrotoma flavescens. Next base: position 116,237,928 of record OW052222.1, read on the forward strand.
TTTATTATCAAAATAATCGTTCTCCAATTGCAACTTTTCGTGTGCTTTTGCCATTTTATAGTCGTAATAATCGTCCAAGTGTGCTCGCTATTCGTCGAATTGTTGAAAATTTTGAGCGTACATTTTCTTTGCATAATGTTCAAGTGCCAATAAGACACAGAAACGCTCGAAGTAATGCAAATATTGCTGCCGTTCAGGCAAGTGTTGCTGAAGACCGCATTTTGTCGATTCCAAGACGTTCTCAAGAATTGGGACTGTCTCAAACCACAACCTGGCGGATTTTGAGAAAGGATTTGGGTTTGCATCCGTATAAAATTGTTCTCATTCAAGAACTGAAGCCATTGGACCACCGTTAAACGTCGTGAATTTGCAGATTTTGCCTTGGAACAACTTGAAAACGATTTTTTTAAGAAAATCATCTTCTCCGATTAGGCTCACTTTCATCTGAGTGGTGCGGTAAATAAACAAAACTGTCGATTCTGGTGCGAAGAAAATCCACAGATTATTCATGAAAAACCATTACATTCACCTAAATTGACAGTTTGGTGTGGTTTTTTGTCTGGTGGAATCATCGGTCCGTATTTTTTTTCGAAATGAAGCTGGTAACACCGTTACTGTCAATGGAGATCGGTATAGATCGATGATAACCAGCTTTTTATGGCCGAAATTGGAAGAAGTTGATCTTGACAACATTTGTTTCCAACAAGAGAGGGCTACGTGCCACACAGCATATGCAACAATTGGATTATTGCGAGAAAAGTTTGGAGATTCGATTATTTCAAGAAATTGTGATATTGAATGACCTCCAAGAAGTTGTGATTTAACACCATTAGACTATTTCTTGTGGGGTTATTTGAATCATTGGTCTTTAGCAATAAACCAAACTCTCTTCAAGCTTTACAAGTTAATATTGAACGTGCTATTCATGACACACGACTTGATTTAGTGGAAAAAGTGCTCGAAAATTGGGTTCATCGAATTCGTTCCCGCAGAAGAAGTCGTGGAGGCCATTTATTTGAATGGCGTTTTATTCAGAACTTAATTGTTTCGATTGTACTTCACATTAAATAAAAAACATTTCAATTTCCTTAACAATTAGTGTGTTTTTTTTTAAGAAATCATATCAATCTTATTGGAAAACCCTATATTAGAATGTTGTTATATAAAATACTCTGGTTAGCTTTTTTTCCATTTTATTATGGGAACACACACTACATATAAAACGATTTTGCCAGTAAAATTTGACTGAAAATTTGTTTTATTTCGTTTTGGTATGTGGCGAAATTTTATTTTTATCTTGCTCTTTTTTTACTGAAAAAATATGTTTCATTGTGGAAGGAAGCGTTAATGGACGACTTTTCATGTTCAATTTTTTCTCCACTAACAAATGAAGAGTTAAGTATATTACGATTTTTGTTTGCGAGAGGAGCACGAAAACAAATTCGAGTAAATGTTGCCATAAAATATAGTTTGTACGAGTATTTTTATAGCAGGAAAATGAAAAAAAAATTCAAAATGTGTCAAATGTAATCATAATCATCGTTCAAACAGACAGATGCAAACATGTTTACCCGACCTGCTTCGAAAAGCTCTTTTCCTTTACGGTTTGTAAGTCTTGATCCCCAACAGGTGTTTTTTGCATTAAAGTCACCATCAATAATAAAATTGGGTCCTAGTGATCTAAAGAGTCTGCTATAATCTTCTTTGTTTAGATTATAGCGTGGAGGGCAGTAGAGTAGATAGAGGAAATACTGTCTTCATTATTATTATTAGTTTCGACTTTTACGGTTTTAACTTACATACTTTCTTCTTCGATGCCAGGTTATTCATAGTGTTTGACATTATTTTTCACTATTATTGATGATCCTCCCCTCGCGTTTCCTCCTCGGTGAACAGCATGATAACATTCATAATTACGTATTTTAATAAATGATGTTTCTGTAAAATGGCTTTCCGATATAAGGCATATATCTATTTTTTCTAAATATAGAAAAATTTCTAACTCGGGAACATGCTGCACTAGTCCGTTCGCGTGCCAGGTGACAATTCTTAATGTTCTGCTCATTTTAATATAAAAGGGCTGTTGCCCTGTTAGTGGTCTGTTGCTTTTCTAGACAATTATATAAAACTTCTAGACCACGTTCTTGTTTTGCTAGCCTAGCATTTATGGCTTATGCTTCTACATATCCTTTCGAGAGATAGGGCATTCGCGATGCATTAATGTTTGGATTACTATAATTGATCAGTAATACTTAATGAATATATTATGGTAATATGGTAGATATTTCTGAAAATAAATAAAAAATGTTGAAAACGCCTGCTATTACTTCATTGTATTTCATTTTATTTGATAGAGAATCTGCATAGTAATTATTTTGCAAATGCCAGTCTACTCATGATTAGTAATCGGCTAAATATGGTTTATAATTTGTAGTCCTATTAACAGCGTTTTTATTGAAATTATCTTTGATGTATGTACATTTAAAATGTGTTAAATTGTGTCAAACATACTAAATCGGTAGGATGGCAAAGCAAATAAATTTTAAGTTACATAGGGCGAAATATAATTCTTTTTGGTTCCTCACCTGTTGTGGTTGCATTCTGTCCTCATATCCTGCAATTGCGTTACGCTCTCAAATAATTTTTACATTTTAAATAAAACAATCAATATTTACCACAAATGTTTTTCTTATTTAATTTATTTTATTTATTTCATTTTACGTTTTTATTATAATTTTAATTTATTTTATGTATTTTTTCTTTCTTTAAGTATATTTCAAATAAATATTATAGTTTTTATCTTTTCCTTTTTTAATTAAATTATTATTTATATTGCTTCGATTTGCTCAAAAATTATTGTTTGTTTTGTTTTTAATTTATAGCATCGACGTATTTCATAATAATTTTTGTTTAGGGGATTGTTTTGTTTTTGAGACATTTCTAAAAATTATAAATAATAAATGTATTGAAAAAGAAATAAAGTATTTTATTAAATATTGTGTATGTTGTATTGTTATTAATAATTATAATGACATACTGTACGTGATTTTTATTTATCTTTAAATATAATATTTTTTATTTATTTTTTAAGGCAAAACAATTTAAATTATAAATTTTACTTTTTATTATTATTACATATTTGAATTCAGCACTTTTGGTTGATTTCTTATTTATTTTATTTATTATTTAAGAAAATAGACAAAACAAAGTTATAGTATTAAGTTATTGAAAACGATAGTACAAATCTAAAACCAAAATGGCACTTAGTAATGGAATATAAAAATAATAAAAGTTATTTTTTACGTTATTATATCGGCCATGTTTGTGTTTTTTTTTTGTAAATTATTTATATTTATTAAGGCTCAAAAAAAATTAAAATACAAAAATTAAAATTTTACGTACAATTTATAATATTATTTCAATTTTTTTAATGTTTGATTGGTTTATGTTTAATAGTTGATATAATACCATTATTTAACAATATTTTAGCGAGGTGATTTTGGTCAGAAAAAATTATATATTTCAAGGACAATAAAAAATTGAAATAATTTTACATTATACATTTACATATTTGATTAATATTTAATAATAATGTAAGGAGTAAAACTTGTAATTAAAAATAATCACAGCATTTTTATATAATTACTTTATTTTAATGTAATTTGTTTTTTTAAGAAATAAAATAATTATTTTGTAATTCTGAGTATGTAGTACATAGGGGTAGGGGTTAAAATCAATGTTGAGATGCGTCCAACCAATAAATCAAAACAGCTAAATATGTACTTTTTAAAGTCTTTCATTGATCATTTTTCAATTATTTGCATTGTTCATACTAAGCTACGTTTTGATCAATTAAGAGTTAACAGTTTTCAGTATTATATTTAAGTATCTTGCAAACAAATTACAATTTCATTATCATATTACTAGAAAATTCGGATTGTGATCTTAAATATTTTTATTTTTAGTAATTATCTATGTAAATCTAAACATTTTGAACGTCAACATATAAAGTATGTAATACTAGTTCATGAGCTAATAAATATTTTCTAATGTAGTTTGAACCAAAAAATATGTTTACTAATTTCTGTTGTCTTTGCTGGGTCTTGTGCTAATTAACTGGAATAACGAATTACAGAAAAAATTTCAAACAAAATCATCATCAAACAACAAAATCAGTGTTGGAACTATGAGAGTACAGTGACGAGGAAACGTCAAATAGTCCCTAGAAGCCAGGTCGATGGACGGTGAATCCTTGACTATCAGAGGTCCCCTTCTCTTTTAATCAAAATTTAGGAATTAAACTATTTTAATTAGGAACATAGAAAAGTAAAAACCGAAGGATATGTGACATTTATAATTCAAGCAACGTTACTGGCTCATATTCAATTTTAATAGAAATTCCTATTTGGCAAAATAAAACAATAAAAATATACATCGATGAATTATAGCATGTTTACATCTTGTGTTGCTTTGTACAACTTGGGGAAAAAGGGAAGTTTGAAATTTTAGGAATAAAAATCAAACTGGACAACAAATCCGCGCAATGAACTATACCGATTTATTTATGTTTTTTATAATTTAATGAAACTTAATCAACGATGAAGGTTTTATTGTAATTATTTATATTTAAATCTTTTACGAAAACAGATAGTGAAAACTACTTCGATTACGATAAATTCGCGAGGTATCGATTTTTTCGATATCGAGAAATTTCATAATAGGCTCCCACTTGAACACTTGAACTTAATTCGATTTCAATTCCATCGTATTACTTCAACGTAACTAATTCGAAAAGTCATAAGAAAACAGATATCAAAAATATTCCTTTTCCTGATTTTTATTTGAAGAGTGTTCTTTATTAAATGAAATTAATTTATTGTTTAACCTAATCTAAAAATTAAATTCAATGTGCTCAACTAAAGATTTCTTGTTTACCAGCGAAACCTGCCTAACCAAAAACAATCAATATTAACATAACAATTGGCCCCTAACTTTAGCCTGGTTGATATTCCGGCTATTATTTTCCTTGAATTGCACATCTTGCATTTTAAAATTCTCCGCTATATTACTTTTTTGTTGTGAAGTACTGAAAAATTTGAATGCAAATTTTATTTTATCTTAGTTTTCCTGATTTTAATAATTTTCCTGATTTTTACGAATTTTTTTTTACAACACACACTACAATACTTTGTGAATTTTGATAATGTGCCAGACAAATTAAAAACTTTGTAAATATTGAATTTATTTTCATATATTATTGAAATTTACGCGATGACTTTTTCTTCTATATATTTTCTATCGCAGATTAAAGATTCAAGTTTATAATTATGAAACAAGTTTGTAGTGCTTACCCTATGAATAAAATTTGATATGTCGGAAATATCTTGAACCTTGATTTAGTCGATTTTCAAACGGCCGCTTCTTTGGGAACACAGACTTATTTAAATAAGTACCTCGCGAAGAGACATTTTAAATAGATACGTCTACGCGTAAAAATCTCCAAATTTGGTCAAATAAATGTCTTACATACGTTTTTATATTTAAAGCTCGTAGCAAACTGTGATTAATAAAGAAAAAAATCCTATAAGACACACCACCAGCAGCTCGATTCTGGTTTTCCTATAGGAGCAGGAATAAGAAAAATATTTACACAGCGTTTTTATCAAAAATATCATTTTCTGGCCTACTGAGAAATCATGTTTGATCTAAAATTTTATAATTCAGGAAATATTTTTTCCGTATCGAAATTGGATAGGAAAAATATTCTCAATTTAATTTTGTTTTTGGAAAAATTTACACTAACTGTTTACCAGAAAAAAAAAAAATTGTATCAAAAATACTATGAAAATATTTTTCCTAATTCCTTTTCCTATAGGAAAACCAGAATCGAGCTGCTATATACGAATTTTATTCGGAAATCGCGACTTGAAAGTTGGGAGTTTTTCTGTTGTTTCATCAGCACACTAGATGTAAATATAAAATTTAATTATGAATTACATCAATCAACAATAATTTAAATTTTGTGCGTCAGCAGCAAAACTCCCAGCTCTCAAGTCTCAGTTTTGTAACAAAATCTGTACTCAGAATAGGAAAAAAACACAAAACTGCTATGAAAATTTAATATTCTTTCTTATTTCCTATAGGAAAACCAGAATCGGCCTACTGGTGGTTAATTAAAACGAAACTAAAAATTAAATGAAAATATTGTAATTTAGACAAAATAAAAAAATGCTTTCAAATTTTTGAAAGTTTTATGATTAGCAGTAAATAAATGGATCTGCTAGAGTTTCTATTCCCAAAGGTTAAGTAGCGATAAGACGACGGATAAATTTTCAGTATAATAAAGTAATATCAGATGCGGTTTTCATTTGTGCAACAACGATTGAGAAAATATATATGTACATATAAATACGCAATGTAGACGGAGCCTTTTTATTCCCTCGTTCAGTTTTAGATTTAGTTAAAAGAGGCACCACACTTTTCGTGGACAAATATAATAAATAATTAGTTGTCATGAGATAATTTAATTCTAATTGTAGTTTTTATCGAAAATAAAGTTGACGGAATATTTTGAAATGTTTCAATCGTACGTATTTTGATGATTTTTTATCCACATTTGAGAGACAGAACTGCTCAATCGAGTAACAAACGAAGCATCAGTTTTTTACGGAAAATACCTAATAGTATATTAATACCTGATGAATTTATCGCAGTTGAAAATAGTTTTGAATATCAATTTCCTAATCATTTAAACAAATAATTACAATAGAACGTAATGTCATATACGTAATGTCAGACATATAATTTTTATATTTCATCAAATTATAAAAATATTAAATTAATTTAATAACTATATTTACCCAAATAATGTTAACCCAATTATCAGTTAAAAAATAATTGAAAATAAATTTTTTACACAAAAATAATGACCCTTATGTGGTTTTCGTTTCAATATAGATTTCCCATCGAGAACCAAATTTGGTATTACGAGTATGAATATCGATGATATTGATCGACTTTTGTTGTAAAATGCCATTTTTCCGTCGTAGAAATTTTTGTTCACGATTCACAATTTCACTTAAACTTTCGAAGTTAATCGGAACTTAATAATACTATTATATCAGGCTCTCCTAGCTCTCTTTGGGCCTATTTTTTAATTCATCCCGAGCAGGCAGTGCACTGTCAAAAAATACTTCGTATTTTTTTATTCAACCTGTGTAATTTTACTCTGCACACTGTGTTTTTATTTGTGAACTGTGACATAGCGCATACTCGGTTTTTTGAAATTTTACTCTGAAATTAATGTCAGTGTACGAAGAGTGTGCAAAATAAAAAACAATTTATTACTCTCTGCACACCGGATAATTTTACCCAGTACAACCTCTGCTCGGTGTACACTACCCGGGGTAAGCCTGCTTGCTCGGGTTGAATTAAAAAATAAACTCTTTGTCATTTGACGATTTGCTGTCAGAATGATGCATAGTTTGGCATTTGTTGGGCTCGTATATATAAAAATACCATATACGTATGTATAAATGGGGCTAAATCTCAAGTATCGGTGAATATTTGTAGTGGATTCGATTTTCATTGTTTTCACCGAAAAACCCGCTTATTATGAAGCTAAAAAATAAAATTCGAAACTAATTTTTTCGAACGTAAATTATATCGAAAATATTCGCCTTATTATGAAACTAAAAAGAAAATATTGAAAAGTATTCCTTCGAAAGCACATGAAAAAATTCGAGTGATATTTACTTATCGAATTGTATATACAACTGAACGTATTTGCTTAAATTTAATATTATTATATTATTTTTGTGAAAAATATATTTTAAATTATTTTTAATCTTGCACTGTACTCAATTAATTCGTAAATATAATTATTTCTAGAACAGGTTATCTTGGAAATGTTTTAGAGAGCAGATTTTTCCACTGGTTACTTACAAATATAGATAAAATAATAAATTTAAAATTTTAATTGAAATATTTTATTTTAAAGGTGCCTTATAGTGGAAATTAAAACTTATTCTGTATATCGATTTCAATGCCTATGTATTTTAAATTGCCACTGTTTTCATCGAATTGAATATTTTTGGTATCGAAAAAAAAATATAATAATAATATGTACCTCCAAATACAATTTCTAACGAGACCCGCGACGTTACTGTAGTTGACATCCGACATGCATTTATCGAATAATTGTAAACGGTTGAAGTATAATTGAAAAAAAAAATCATCAATCGAAACAAAATCGCAAGAAACATTGGGCTCCTTCGCAAAATTATACTTTTTCTGGACCTCCGATAACCTTTTTTTTATAACACGAAACGCTTTATAATTTTTTGGTGCAGAGTTCGTTAGAATAAATATTAATAATTGCGTGTAACCTAACAAGGATTAGATCCAACTAATTATTAAGAGTGATGGTGGTCACCATTCACATCACTAAGTGAAAGGTCGATACTCGGACGTGCAATTAGCTAGTAACGGTGTACACACAACAGATCAATGACGTACAAATAAAAACTAATAGAGCTATTGCTTGCTTGGATCGCTGATCGCGCGATTTATTTATCTACACCTTTTCATATTTTACGCATTTGTCTCTTCTGATGTTGTTAATATAGCGGTTTATTTTTCTAAATTAAATCTTTCTGAATTTTTAATTTGACAAGGAAAATTAACCTTCGGTAGCTTATAATGCAGAGATTTGCAAAATTTTCAAAAAGTCCTTTAAAACCGTTTACAAAATGAACCATCCTTTTTCTCATTGCACTCTTACAAAAACACTGAGCAGTTTTGATGTACCAGTCGTATTTCTAACGAAACTTCTGTTTCCCTAACTTATTTTCACAAAGTAATCGACCACATTTTTGAGCAACATATTTTTATTTATTTTCCGAATTTTACAAAAAAACAATAGTTGTATCGGCGGTATTCACACCAAACTTGAATTGCGGACGCGAGGTACTTTATTCACGAAAATATAAATTATTGAGACCTTAAATAAATATAGTTTCACGAGGAAAGGGCGAATAAATGTTTATCTACCATGCACAATAAAAATGCTCACGAAGGTATTTTTGGAATACAATATTTTTCTAAATTCGCTTATAAATTAATTAGTAAATTAAACGCGATTATTTTATATTTATATTATGTTAGATGCGGATGATTTTCAAAATTTGTTTAATGGAATTTATACAGATACTGTTATTTGCAAGGAATTCGTAGGTTTAACTTCCCGGCACTTTTTATTTTGGAGAATAAAGTTAATTGCGTTCGCAATTCGCGTTAGGTATGAATTTCCGCCTATAGCACTTTATTATTTTTTAAGGTAATTTTGGCATCTTTTTAAAAACCTTTAAATTCTCATTGAATTTTCCCTGTTCACTAGATTTTCTTACACCACGACACTCGGTGTTTTATGATATTATATAGCACTTGAATTGATTTAATTGGTAAATTCGCCACAATTTTAAAGACGCTCCTCGAAAGAGTAAAAACGCGCACGGACGTAAATTGGTTTATAACACAACTAAATCACAATTGAATAAAAATGACGCGAAGGCCAAAATATATTTTACGTATATAGACCTAACATACTTATCATGTTGTATTATGGAGTTTAGAGAATAAATACAATTTTTTATCGACTTTAATCAAGTTTTACAATCTTCAAAAAAACCATTTTCTTATCAGTAAAGTAATTAGTTCTCGTTATATATACAATATTATATTCATAATTTTTAAAGCATAACATATTAAACATAAAAATGTATTTATGTATTTAGGTTTCTTTTTGTTTAATTTTAAAGCTCATTTTTAAATCAATTCATTCTAATTTTATAAATAATATTTATAGAAAACAAAATATAAGACTCTACAGGGACAGCACCTAAAAAGGTTTTAAAATGTGGATTGGCCACAGTTAGGCACCAAAGATTTAACGAGCCAAAATACCAAAAAAATATACACCACTGTTATTAAAATTAAATATGGGCGCGTGTGATTTTATTAGTAGTTGCCAAAACAAAATTTATGGAAATTTAATATTATTTATTAATTAACTATAAATTATCACAAAAGTAAAATGATTAAACACATAATAATTAAATATAACAATTACCCTGGAACATGTTTGAATTAATAATAATAATTTTTGTTTTGGTAAACAATAGTTGGTTGATTTTCATCAAATATTAAAGTGAGCAACTTTTTTTGTAGTTTTTTTAATTAATAAACTTATTCTGAGCTAACCAATAGAAGAAATGAGGAAAATTTGTATCTTTTAAGTAAATCAGTTCTATAAATATCTCTCTGAATTAATTAATTTTAATTAACTCATTCAATATGCAATTTTTTGTGGTTTTTTTTTATATATTTTTTGTTAAATTATTTAAGCAAATACATTTACATACATTATAGTAATAATATTATTTTATTTATATTTTACATTTTATTATATAAAATTTTTGTTTAACTAATTTTTGATTATTTTTAGAAACGAAACATAAAATTTAATTATAAAAAATAAAACAAAAATTTTAGTATTGAATTTTATTGATTTGCCATTTTCGACTGTTTTTATACTCCATTTTTTACTTTTAATTTTTGAAAAAATCAATAATTATCTATTTTTTGTTTATATCACAGAGAAAAAATTTTTTTTATTTATATTTTTAATGGTAATTAAAATTTCTGCTTTATTTTTTTATTTTTTTTTTGTTTTTGCTAATTTAAATAATATACATACATGCAACAATAAATGGGTATCTACGAGAAAATAAAATGAAAATTGGATTCGTTGATTTTGGTGTATGGGGCGACCCATCTGGTCCTTTATATCTTTACATATTATAATATCTAACAAAATACATATATGTATCTATAAATAATAATTGTCTAAAAATTAAATCATCACCGGAAGACTTAAAAAAAATTTAAAACGAAAACGTTACTAAGCGGAAAGGGACAAAAAAATCAAAGGTAAACTAATTTTTTAAAATTTAACTTTAATCTATTCGTTTTTTATTTTTAATGTGCTTTTTGTTTTATTTAGTCTAGAAACAAAACCATAAAATTCTAAATATAATCAAGACAAATTCTTCCATTCCTTTAATTTTTTAACGAAACATAACTAAAAACTAATAATAATAATAATAAAAAAATTCAATAAACAAAATATTATGATATGACATTTGTTTGTTATTTATTTTTTTAAATATTATGTATATATATTTTTATATATGTATATATACATATATATATAAATATAGTAAATAGCAGGAAGGATGTTTTGTGTATTTTTATATTTATTTTCACTACAAATTTATGATATAATTTTCGTTTTATAGCAAATATTAAATTTATAGTATGTTTGTTTTTATGGATTACTTATATGTATTTTTCATTAATTTTAATATACGTTTATTAATTTGGTGGTGGTGAAGTTGTTGATGTTGATGATAATATCGGTGATGGTAATATTGGCGACGAATCACTTTTCTCATTTTCAAGTATTTTGGCAGCACCAATTCGATCGGTACTGTAAATAAAATTTGTGATTTTTATTAATTATAATTACAGTTACTGCCACACGTGATTTTTGCAAAGATATATTAATTATAAATTAAATTTGTGGTATTTACCAATAGTCAAGCAAGCTTATACTATATACATAACTCGAGTTTTAATTGCTCATTTTGTATATTTGCGGATGACATTCAAATTTATAAAAGGTATTAGATAATAGCCCCTATTCCGGCGACCTAATTTTCCCATGTTAAGAGGCTAATTCTAGAAGTGCCCGACGTGTCGTATAGATGGCAGTACTTATTTTAAAAAAATCTACGATCGAAGGGTACCACCTTATACCCCTTTCGAGTTCAACAAATTATTATTTTTTTCATTGCCATTTAAGTTAATCGTACACAAACGTGTATATAATTTATCATTCTTTCAATTGACGTTTACGTTTAAAATTTCGCTTGAACTAAAGTTGTGTAGGGTAAATTTTGTAATGTGAATATTAAGCACGGACCGACATACACAATTGTATTTTCTTAAATAGCATTAAACAAACCTTGCGGTTTGCTTTTATAAAATTATAAAATAATAATTATATTATTTATAAAATAGATTTTAAAACCATAAACTGCTTTTTGGGTACGGTTTAATTGTCAAATATTGTATCCTAAAATTTGCAATTTTACACTCATCGCCATTTCAAGGTACGTAAAAATTTATATACAAATAATTTACTATTTAATTAATTTTTTATTTAAAACTAATGATTAAACGTTAATCATTATGTAAATAATAAGTAATAATCAAAATGAAAACTTTTTTAATTTTTTTTTTTAAATGAAAATGAATTGAAAATTATGTTTAAAAACAAACATACACAATCGTGTATGTTGAACGTCGTCTTCATTTTTATTGTACACATTTTATTCAATAATTTTTATTTTAGTGTTTAAAAACGGCCAATGGCAAATTGAGGAAGAACGCGGACAAAAACTATTAGAGGATTCCGCATCAGATTCAGAAGAAGATATACCTCTATTTGTAGGCTGCGATCTATCTCAAAATGAAGAATCAGATGAAGATTATAGTGAAGTGAAAAATGATGTTGATGAAAACCAACCGGATAGAACCGGAAATGTACAAGCTTTGAATGTGTGGTACCCCGGTGTGTTTAATGAAAATTTATTACCCCCGTAATGTACATACGGTTACTGTGAAACCGACGTTTGAGTATTTTCGCCGCTATTCTTCTGAATAACATTTTATAGATGCCTCGACGTACACGAATATCGATCACCTTAAATGTCATGGCATTGAGCTTACAACATCAGCTCTTGAATTGGAGTAAGCGATTCCAAGTTGAAATAATTGCAAATGCGATATTCAAAACTCGTTTTAAAATATTAAGAGCCGCGCTTCATTATGTGGATTTATTTTGGAAAATACAGCCTATTATCGAGACAGATGTCGGTCATTAAGTAGGGCAGTAGGTACCTTCTCAGTTGACGAGCAGTTAATAATACCTTATACTGGGAGATGCCAGTCCTGACAATATTTAAAAAACAAGTCAAGATAATAAGAACAACGGGCATAAAAAATTTTGTCATTGCCAAATCCATTGGTCTTGTTATTAATTTTGAGCTGCTCCAAGGAGATCGATGCAATGTTGGGAACCTATCATTAGGCCTGGGTCCAGCTGTGGGATTGCGGCTCGTGGACACCATTACTAAATGAAGTTTCATTTTTTACTGGTATTTTACTACCGTACTACTTTTGATTGAGCTGCTACATTGGGATATCATGCCAGAGGTAAGCATTGGTTTGAATATTTATACTTGTTCAAATGGTAATAAGAGATTTGTTTATTTTAGGAACTATGATGTCAAACAGATTGAAAAACATTTAATTTATGTCTAATCATAACATGGTGAGAGGCGAAAGCCAGGAGTTCCTGTTAAATGATGGTTCTCAAGAAGTGACATGTGTTAAATGGAAGAACACTAAATGTGTAACCGCTGTTTCCACAATAGGTGGCACGTATCCAACCACTACCGTAAACCGTTGGAATAAGCAAACTAAATCGTATCAATTATTAGTTATTTGTCCAAATTTAATCTAACAGTATAACACAAACATGGGAGGTATCGAAAGACCAAATGTTAGAATACCACAGGACTTTTATAAAAATGAGAAAGTGGATGGTCACTTAAAGTCGTAAGTCATATCAGCTATTTAGCATTGGTTAATGCTTGCATGGAATACAAAGAAGACTTTGCTGTTTGTAACATTCCAAAAACACGTATGAATATTCTTTTAAATTGGAGGTGCCTGGTGCATTAATGCCAGTGTTAACAACAATCGACGACACAGCAGCAGTGAAGATGGTGAAGTGCCTATTATCTGTCAAGCAAAATTATTTCACCATTACCTTGTATCGGAAAGAGATTTGATGGGTATAATCATTGGCCAGTGTTTCATTGTATGGGAACAGCTAAACATTGCCACTTGGAAACATGCAAATGCCCTACACGTTGTCGGTGTGAAAAGTGTAACGTATGTATATTTGTGCCTTTCATCTCAAAGAAACTGTTACAAACAGTTCCATACTTTGAAAAAGTGAGTCTTTTATTACTGAAGTTAATTTAATCTTATATTTGGAAAGAATTTTATTTATGCTATGTTGATGAAAGGTGAATTCCCAAATGAATTGGGACTTTCTTGTGTTATTTGAACTAAAGATAGTGATTTTTATTTTGATTTTCTTTTTGACATTTACTTATAAATAATGATTTTAATTTAAGTTCAAGGCACACAAATGTGTAGGTCAGGCTTTTCCAACAAAAATATTTTTTTGTTCAAAAAATTAATGAGTTTTAATTAATTAATTTAGATAGGTTCAATTAATTTAGATAAAAATATACACAAATCGGGTATCATATAATTTCCTAGAACTTTCGGCCAACAAAAAATAAACATACACAATTGTGTTGCTTGAACTGTATTCACGATTAGTTTTGTCGGGAAAAATATCTTTGTTATGAATGCACAAATGTGTATGCTGGTCTTATTTGAACACATAATTCTATGTTTGATATATTCGTTTGTCGTAATCGAAACCTACATACATAATTGTGTATGCGGGTGCGGAAAGGGATACAGCTTAGCTTGAAATTTGAAGATGTTAGTATTCCATCAATAGTGAACGCTCTCAGTGAATTTCTAAACGTGGAAAATTTGGTTATCGCTATGTGAAGCAAAATTTCCATTTCAAAGATGTCAGATCAACAACGAACATCGCAGTGACCGACCAAATGGGGCTGAATGTTCATTTCAAAAAGTGATGTGCATCACAAATTGACTGAACATTTGGATATGAGAAAGCTGTGCACAAGATAGGTTCCGTGTTTGCTAAATGGCACAAAAACAGCGTCGTGAGGAAGATTCAATTGAGTGTTTGGCGATGTTCCACAATAAAAGTCGAGTTTCTGTGTCGATTCATAACCATGGATGAAACATCATGTGTACACTACTTCACAGCATACCTGAGATGAAGCAACAGATAAAACAATTGTTTGAATGGAGAGAATCGGCTCCCAAGAAGCAAAGACAGTATAGTCTGCTGGCAAGATACATTTTATTGACTAGATATTTTCAAAATGGGGAAAGTAATCAACGTCGAGTATTATGCGAACTTGTTACAGCGTTTGAAAAAGCTAACAAAGTGCTATTCATCAAGAGAATGTGTTGCACGTAAAAGAAAAATGTGATAAGATTTGAAGCCTCTCGCCCACAGAAGTGTGAGGTGCGCATATAGAATTTGCCTAGTAATTTACAATTCAAAAGATCACAAAATCTATTCTATACTTATCATAATTATATGTATAAGATAATCTCATGCGAGATTTACAACACCTACAATCACAAAAGATTACACTTTATAAATTTCTTAAGTATAAAGGGAAGATGTTTTAGGATGAATTGTAAAACCTGTTAATCTTCCTAAAGCCGAACACAAATTGTTGTGGAAACAGACTATAAACTTAAAAATCTGAAAACCATACATAAAGCAAGAAGTACATATTTTGAATATACATCCCAGTAGTGGATGGATACAAGTTTACTTAGAATTTTACAAAACGCCTAAATCGAACGCGTTAAATGAACAATTTGAAATACTTAATAATTTTGATTATATAAATTTGATAATTTATTTATTTTAAAAATTTTTATTAAGATTTTCGTATCGAAAAACTCATAAGTGATTTTCGACGTGATCGCATTCGTGTGTTGAGAAATCAACATGCAGAATAATCAGTTTTAATTAATTTCGGACATCTGACACGAAGGCAGCAAACCATTTTTGCGCATTTTTTGTATTTTTTCTATTTCTTGTAAACTGTTTAGACAGCAGAATTTTATTTGTATAAATAAGATCTTTTACGTAACAATAAAACAGAATAAAGTAAAATTGCAACACGACTGCTTGTTCTCATTAATAGGCCCTAACCGTGGTAATCTATTAATAAACAAAAAAATTAAAACTTTTAAACATAGGTCCAAGGAACAAAAACTCAAACTACTTACCTAAGCGTACATTAGTTTTCGAGTTTAAATAAGAACCTGCACGAAATGTATTTTAATAGCAACAGCATAATAATTCGACGCCCCAAAACCACAGGCTTCAGTTGACAAAAATGGGTTAGGACACACTAATGAGATAACAAAAGAAAAACAGCATGGAGTTACAAACAACTATAATATGTTCAGGCAAAAACTTATTTTTCCCAAGAGTATTTATTCCTCGAAGCTTACAAAATAATAAAGCTGCAAATAATAAAAATGTAGTATAAGTAAATGGTACATCTAGAACTACAAATATAAAATTATATTTAAATCGGCTGATGATAAGTAACTACCCTATTAACAAATTACAATTAAACCATACAGAAATGTAACAACATATGATTAATGATCACAAAATAATATCACTCCATCCAAATTTGGCGACAATTTAATCATACATAATCCAATATCTGTCTGGTCAGATATACATAATTTCATCAATAATGAAGGGTGTAATAGGGCCCATACACCACACAATCATACATGAGCAATCACGTGGTTGCGCATGCTGATTGACAGTGTATGGTATTGATTGAGTGATTGCGCATGCGGATTGTGTGATTGTAGAATTTTTTGATATTTTTGTTGTTTGTACATGCAAAACTGCGTAGTATATGTTCAATTTGCTCAGTCGTGTGTATAAATTCGAGTGTGCATACTAACAAAATGTCAAAATTTATAAATAAAGAGTTTTGTACTGAATTTCTGGAACTTTATAAAAGTTTACCAGCACTATGGATGGTCAAAAGCCCAGATTACAGCAACAGGATTTTTCAAAATTCCAAAATTGTCTATTTCTTCTTTTACTTTTTTTCCTCCGCATTGCTAATCCAATTAAAATCGCCACGCAAGCCTCTTCAGACATACTTTAAAACTGATGAATGTGCAAAATGCATGTGTTGTGTAAGGGTCAAACGATTGCTCATGCATGATTGTGTGGTGTATGGGGCCTATAAGACTTCTGCTGAACAAAACGCCATCTATTAAATTATTACCCAATTAAAAAAAAAACGATGAGATAAAATGATAGTAGATGCCATTACAAGTTTCAATGATATTGCGTAAAGAAACCCGTTAGGTTGCATATATACAGCCGAAAACCAAAAAGAACAATCATCCTTCTAGTCAGTGATCAATTAGAAATGTGAAGTGAAAAATGAAAGTGAGAGAAAAAAATAAAGTAAAATTAATGTAATATAACCAAATAAAAGATTTACTACGCAAGTAACTGGAAATAGAATTTTAGCAGTTTGGATTAAAAACTACCTGAGGAACTAATTTGGATTACGGGAAATACCGCAACGATATTATCGACCACTGCTCTACTCTTTTTTGCCATTTTGAAAACTAGGACTCATTTTATACTACTGGACATGATTTCTCCCGCCTATTAACAGCAATTTGACCACCACTCTACCTTTGGACACGATATTTACAACGTCAGCGGGAAACATAAAATAACAAATGAAATAAAATCGAAATTTAATTTGTAATTTAAAGTACATAATCTATTTAAATATTTGAATTCTTAAGAACACGAATATTTCAGAAAATTGTAAATCGAGAAACAGCTCTAATATCGTTAACATTAATTGGTGAGATGAATTTCTTTAAATACATATGTACA
The DNA here is from genome assembly GCA_932526605.1 of Nephrotoma flavescens. Lineage (NCBI taxonomy): Eukaryota > Metazoa > Arthropoda > Insecta > Diptera > Tipulidae > Nephrotoma > Nephrotoma flavescens. The sequence continues at coordinate 116,255,707 of OW052222.1, forward strand.
CGTATTAATTATTTCATAATACCCAAGTAAAACAAAACGGAAAAAAATATTAATGTACTAGATCTTTTCCGAAAATATGACGTAGTTGTCGGAAAAAGTTGGACATTTTGGATTTCTTGTGTTAGTGAGAATAAAATAATGTACACGATATAAAAAATCATTCATGTTTGCGACGCCATTATCTGTGTAAAGTGAAAATTTTATTGTTACTTTAAAATATAGTGAATAATTAAAATATTTAAATAGTGTAAACAAATGGTTCTAAAAGTTAATAATAATTTTTGTTGATAAAATTTGTGTTGTATTGTGATTTAATAAAACAAATATACATATTTCGAATAAATTTTTTTTTTAATTAATCTAAAATATCGCCTTGTTTCATTTCCTTAAAAATATAATCGCGTCAAAATATTAATCCACATAAGCCCCACCTTCTGAAAGCACGTGCGCACTCACACATGCACAAGACTTTGTTTAATCAAATTCATCATTTGTCCGACTTTTCACGGCATATTCATAGAAAAGATTTAAATATTTCGGACACTTTTGATAATTCATAAAAATGTCAGAAAAATGCCGAAATTTTTGGAAATAAAAATACTTGGGTAGCTACAGATAGGTACATAATATTTTGTTAGTAAACACATGTATTAACAATTTTATAGTTTTATGTTGTATCAGAGCCCGTATAGAAATGGTCATGACAACATAAAAAAAACATCGTTGAGCTGGTGTTAGTGACAGGCAAGCGCGCGTACACATCTCCATAGTAAAAAAAGTTCGATTACATGGGTTTTTTTGCCAGGCAAGTTTTATTTCGCTCGTATTTCCTTAAGTACTTAAGTTTTTATTATGATTTTTCAATGACATAATCATAGTTTATCTAAGTACAGTTTCAGACTATTTTTAATCGAAATTTAAAAACTTTTATTTTAAAATTTCATTATTTTTTAAAAGTTTATCCTATTTATGCTTTGTTATTATGTTTTCATTTTTTTTTGTTTTGATTTTTTGTTGCATTTTGATTTGTGCAGCGCTAGTCACATGAACCAATTAGATCTTTGTTTACGTTTTTTTTTGTATATGCATAGGGTGGTGAAATGATAATTTTTATATTTGTATCTTGTTTCTCATCTTGACTTCAGTTTGAGCACATGTTTAATGGTGGCAGGATGTGTGCAAGAATATATTTGTTGCGAGTTTGCGACGGCCCATGTTAATGTTTAATGGGGAAAGTGTCAAAATTTAATATTTGTTTATTTTTGACTCTAAACATTTTTTTTATAAACTTAATTACTTTTTTAAATTTAAATTACTATTTTAAATAATTTTTTACTTTAATATGATATATACATATGTATATTACAATGACGTAGTGTATTCGTCTATTATTGCTTATTTCGTGCACATAAAAGGGGAACGATCGATCGAAATGGTGGATATTTTTAATAGACATCGCCGATGCATTCGGTGTTGGAATAAATTGTATGTATATAATTAATTACCAAGGATGTACGGATAATGCCTGCTCAAGTTATATTGCATTTTAGATCGAGAAGTAAATCTAATTATGTTAGGACCTAACAGGTAGGTATTATTTGAAGAAATAAAAGTTGTATTTTGTTTTAGGCGAAAATAACCATTGCAAATATGTATAAAGGATGAGCTTTATAAGGAATGAAATTACAAAATAGAGAAGTTTACATTTTATTTGGATGATGTTAAGGGGATTACAAACCCAGTTTTTAGTCGGCCCGTCACTGAAAAGGTGTGTTTTTGAGACCAATTTTATCCCTTCTAGAGTTTCCAAATAATCGATAAAATTAACACCTACACTTTCTGTTCAGATTAATGCATTCAAATTGGAACCCAGCACCGCAAACAATACTATGATGTGAGGATGGCAGTGATACTTCTATAAATGAAACCTTATGAAAAGCCTAATTCCTGAAATACCTGAAATAGAACAACCATCATTTCTCGTAATAAATCAGGAATGCAATTGACGCCATTATGATATTTCGGCCGATCGTCGATAGCAAAATATGTCATTTCTATTACCCTCGAACAAAGGCGTTCTTCAAGTGCAAACAAAAATAGGAGTTGCAGCCCAATTGAAATATCTCGAAATAAATTCCTACATTGCAATAATACCGAGGGAATCGAATTTAGGTCGCGAGATGATTTGTCGGGAAATTAAAGGAATTAAATTTTTACAAGCACAACTTTTGTTTATTTATTTATAAATAAAGATGATTGTTATTTAAGTATTAAAATTAAATCTTGCTATTAATTTAATATTTGGCTATATTACTACATATTATTATTATTTATTTGCACTGCACAACACAACTATTGAGAGAAAAGGAGTAAGAGAGAACGAAACGTCATCGACTATAAACATCAAAATAAATCATCACTACCCTGTAACAAACAAGCAAAACAAAAAGAAAATGAAACAATTTAATTGGTTCGTTTCATTTCGGTAAACGAATTTATAAAAGCAAAACAAAAAAAAACATGTAAAATTTTAAAGTACTATGCGTACAGACAAGACTAATACTGTGTTAAAATAACGTGTCATGGCCAATATATATAGGCTCTGGTTGTATACTCATAAAGGTGGATTTACATATCCGACGATTTTTCTGCGCCGAACATCACGTGACACAATCAGAAAAAACTTCTTCGCCGAATTTACGGCACGGCGAAGACATGAACAAAATTTATCTTTTCGGCGCGACGTCACAGCACACATAGATAAAAAAAATTCTTCTGTTTTTTTATTTTTTCTACGATTTGACATTGTGTGCAAAATATTGTTTATGTATGTTTGTGTGAAAAAAAAATCGTCGGATATGTAAATCATCGATAATATAGCGTTCGCCGAATTTTCTGCGGCAAGCAGCTTCGCCGAAAAATCGTCGGATATGTAAATCCACCTTAATTATTCTACCGTTTTTTCGTCGGCTTGAAAAATGGGTGACGGTCTCTTTATCGTAAACAATTTATCGTGTTTCAATTTAGCGTGAACATTTAACGTGAACATTTATCGTGGACCCAATTTACCGTGGACACAATTTATCGTGGGACAATTTATCGTAGAACAGTTTTTCGTGGACAATTTATCGTAGAAAGGTTTTATGCGTGGTATCAAAAAATTAGTGGGATTCTTTAATGATTTTTGGAAGAAGTTCTGGAATATTGCCATGTGGGACGGAACTCGGTAGTTTCTTAACCGATTATGATGGGATTGGGTATGTTGGATGGAAATGGGATTATTTAATGATTTTTGGAAGAAGTTCTGGGGCCCTATTTCTGAATACGATACGAAAATGTATTCGATACGAAAATGCAATTCGATTCGAATTTAAATTGGTATTTCTGAATACGAACGTACGTAATTGTTTGGTGTGTGTCCTTGCTATAAGGGAAATTTATTTTAAATGGTTTTACCTGGAATAAAATTTTACAACTTGATGAAAATAATAAACGTCAAAAAAGAAAAATTTTGTTTTCGTTTATTATTTCGTTTGGTTTGTATACTTGAAATGGATGTTCAAAACATTATTGTACATATTCATTTTTAATATTTTAGGTTTCCATAATTTAGTTTCGTCAATTTTAAAGCCGCCATTAGAGCCGCCATTATTTTAACATATTTGAAATTTTGTTGTTGAAAACGAAAATAAATTGATTTATAGTAAAATGAAAATAAATATAATTGTTTGAAATCGTACATCAATCTCAAATTGATTAATCTAAAGTTCATTGTATATATGTATTTTTTTGAGAACCTTTGAGAAGTTTATGAGGGCCCTTTAGAGTTCTGTCAATCTCAACATCTAATTCTCATTACTTATCCTGATAAAATTCCGGTATGTATGGTATGTTTTAAATACCACTTTTGAACTTTTATACACTCAAATAGTATATTTGTGTGTGCATTACTTTGTACTCATACATAAATTGAATTTTGGTTTTTAGAATTTTCTATAAAATATTTTATTTAGCCCTCAATATACTATCTAACCCTTTATGTATCTAATCTAAAATTCAAAATAATGTTATTATACTTTCAAAAAACCATTTAATTTTCAGTTTTTCAATGAAGTCGTTAACTAAATACACATCGAACAAAAATTCGTTCATGAACGTATAAATATCGTTCGAATTCGTTTTCTTAGATAAGGGAAATTTACAAACGCATCAAGTAGGTACGAGTTCGTTTTACAATTGCACGAATTCGTATTCAAAAATACCAACCATACGAATTCGTACAATTTTTGTTCGTATTCGTATTCAGAAATAGGGGCCCAGGAATATTGCCATGTGGGACGGAACTCGGTAGTTTCTTAACTGATTATGATGGGATTTGGTATGTTGGATGGAAATGGGATTATTGAATGATTTTGGGAAGAAGTTCTGGAATATGGCCATGTGGGACGGAACTCGGTAGTTTCTTAACCGATTATGATGGGATTGGGTATGTTAGATGGAAATGGGATTATTGAATGATTTTTGGAAAAGTTCTGGAATATGGCCATGTGGGACGGAACTCAGTAGTTTCTTAACCGATTATGATGGGATTGGGTATGTTGGATGGAAAAGGGATTATTGAATTTTTGGAAGAAGTTCTGGAATATTGCCATGTGGGACGGAACTCGGTAGTTTCTTAACCGATTATGATGGGATTGGGTATGTTGGATGGAAATGAGATTATTGAATGATTTTTGGAGAAGTTCTGGAATATGGCCATGTGGGACGGAACTCGGTAGTTTCTTAACCGATTAAAGATCCCGGCTCATACAGCCCGTTCAATACGCGACCTCGAAACCGGCTTCACCTTCGTCTCTTCCCTTTTTACCTATAAAATCGATGTTAAATGCGACATAAAATTTTTCGGTGAAGCCGAATTAACACAAATAGAAATGAAAATAAAAAATTTAAGGCCATTTTTGAGATGTAGATTTTTGTTTAAATTTTATTTTCGAGAGCAGAATAAAACAATACTAAAAAAATTTGGTGTTTTAATATAAAATAAGGGTTTAGCAATAAAAAAATCTTTTACGACTCAGTTTGAAGCCAGAAGCTGAAGCCGCGTATGGAACGGGCCGATAAGACAATTATTGTTGTGTGTAAATACAAAACGCATAGAGAGAGCGAAGATAGCTTGAAAAAGAAATTTATAATTTACATATAAACAATATCCTTACACACACTAACACATTTAATTCTTCCTTACAGTAAAACTTCTACAAGTCAAGTTAACTTACAGTAAAAATTCTACAAGTCGAGCCATTAGTTGCCAAAATAATATGCTTAAGATAAATAAAATTTGATTAAAATAAATGAAAAACAAATTTCACTCGAATTATCCGAGCATATATACACATGTACACGTAGATATTATATATACATACACATATAAACAGGAAATTTACCGAAAAATGTTCCTAACATAAATGGAAATTCGATTTAAGAAATACTTCGCCTTACTGTATTGAAGCCTCACTGTATTTACACACATCCCCATACACATACCCTCCCAACAAAAAAATGTATACATTCACTTCGTGACGAAAACGTTAAGATTATGACACTTTTTTTTGACAAATTAAGAAAACACAAAATCGTCCATTTCTTTTTTATTGTAAATATAGTAGTTGTGGCGTATGCTTGATATAATTTTTTTATAAATTAAATTTCTAATGTAATCAGTTTAAAGGTTTATTAAAGTGGATTAATATATGTTGTGAAAGTTTATTAGACGATTAAAACAGTGTGTGGAACTAAAAATTATTTTAAGTAAGTTATTTTTACTGTGCTAAAAATGTACTGAGCTCAAAACAGGGGCCCTATTTCTGAATACGAATACGAACAAAAATTGTACGAATTCGTATGATTGGTATTTTTGAATACGAATTCGTGCAATTGTAATACGAATTCGTACCTACTTGATACGTTCACAAATTTCCCTTATTTGACAATACGAATTCGAACAATTTTTGTACGTTCATGAACGAATTTTTGTACGATGAATGTTTAGTTAACAACTCCATAGAAAAATCAAAAATTTCTTTCAAAATCAAAGAAAATCTTTTATTTTAAAACGTAAACATGGCCTTATAATTTGTTTACGCCAATTTAAATGAGAGTATAAATACATATATGAAATTTTCGTAGTCAGAGTATTTAGCACGTACTACAGTTGATGACCGAATATAGAACGGGGTAAGAGCACTATTAAAAAGCCCGAGACCATAATCCAAAAATGATATTGAAATACATATTTAATAACACAATTAATTTATATTTAAAACCAAAACCTAACCAGTTATTAATTTATATTTAAAACCATTATAAAACCAAATATAATGGGGCACTATCACACAACAAGAAAATATTTGGTGGTAGAATTTTATATTCCATCCTAACAATTTTGTCGGCCACACAAAACTACAAAATATTTTGCTTCCACAAAACTCTAATTTTATTTCACTATTTGTTTTTATTTATATGTAAAAAAAGAATCTCCAAATCAAAAGTGATGCTTATTTGAAAACCTACAAGAAAAATATTGGGGGTACAAATTGAAAATGCGGGATTGATAACAGATGGCGTTACTAACGCTATACGCATCAGGCAGTACTGTGACTATGTTCATGTCAAAGCTACGTCTTATAGCTTTAATTTTCAGTATGTGTCAATTTGTCGCAGTGTCAAATTCATAGTTTTTTTGAGCTCTCAATATGTCGAGTTTCGTGCCAACAAAACAGCATTTGCGGGAAGTTTTAATTTACTTCTTTAATTTGAAGAAAAGTGCTGCTGAAGCAGATCGATTGGTCTCCGAGGCTTATCCGAGTCAAGTTCCATCGGTTTCAACGTGCGAGAGATGGTTTGTGCGGTTTAGAAGTGGTGATTTTGACGTTGAGGACAAAGAGCGGCCGGGCCAAGTGAAAAAGTTTGAGAATGCTGAATTGGAGGCAATACTCAATGAAGACTCGTGTCAAACTCAACAAGAGCTCGCAGATTCATTGGGAGTGACACAACAAGCCATTTCCCATCGTATAAAAGCCCTCGGAATGATCCAAAAGCAAGGACATTGGGTGCCGTATGAGCTGAAGCCGAGAGACGTCGAGCGCCGTTTTTTTGCATGCGAACTGCTGCTCGAACGGCAAAAACGGAAAGGTTTTTTGCATCGCATTGTCACTGGTGATGAAAAGTGGATCCATTACGATAACCCGAAGCGCAAAAAATCATATGGTTACCCCGGCCATGCATCATCATCGACGGCCAAACCAAATATTCACGGCGCCAAGCTCATGCTCTGTATTTGGTGGGACCAGCTGGGTGTGGTGTATTATGAGCTATTGAAATCGAACGAAACCATCACAGGAGCACTATACCGAACTCAATTGATGCGTTTGAGCCGCGCACTCAAAGAAAAACGGCCACAATACGAGCAAAGACACGACAAAGTAATTTTGCAACATGACAACGCTCGGCCACATGTTGCAGCGCCGGTCAAAACATACCTACAAACGCTGAAATGGGAAGTCTTACCCCACCCGCCGTATAGCCCAGATATTGCTCCTTCCGATTACCACCTTTTCCGATCGATGACACATGACCTAGCTGACCAGCGCTTCCATTCTTACGAAGAAGCCCAAAAATGGGTCGATGACTGGATAGCAGCCAAGCCAGCCGAATTTTTTCGCGACGGTATCCGTAAATTGCCAGAAAGATGGGAAAAAGTTGTGGCTAGCGATGGACAATATTTTGAATAATTCATTTGTTACCATTTTTTCAGAATAAACGTTCAAAAATAGAAAAAAATCCCGCATTTTCAATTTGTACCCCCAATAATATTATTGAGTGTTTTTTTTTATTCATTCCATATATTCTGGACGTTCCGAACATGACATTTTATGTTTTTTTATTCATTCCATTCCTTTTATTCCTTTTCTTTGCTATTTTTTTATTTATTCTAGACGTTCTGGACGTATTCTTTTCGTACTAAATGAAAAGGTAGAACGAAAAGAATATTTTTAATATTAGCCTACATATTATGTGTTTTGTGGCTATAGTAAAGAAAATGGGGGTACAAAAAAATTCGTTCGGATTGTTTTGTTTGCTTATAATTAAAAATAGAAATAAAAATAATTAATTTAAAATATAATTATATTTAATTTAATATATAATTCAAAATAAAATATATTAAAAATATAATATGTTTCAAAACAATTATTTTTATTTCCATTTTTAATTATAAGCAAACAAAACAATCCGAACGAATTTTTTGGTAGCCCCTTTTCTTTAATACAATGGCCTGTTTTGTCGAATGCACATGTACATAAAAAAATAGTTGTGGTAAAAAATAAAATAAAATAAATTAAAAATGGAGAATAATAATCTATAACATATGTAAAAATAATAATCTATAACATATGTAATATATAACATATGTAAAAATATAAAACAACTAAAAAACGATACTGTCAAAAATGTATTCCATTCCTTCCAAATCGTTTTTTTATTACATTCTGTTTGGAATATTTTAAAGTCACGTGATTAGTATTCTATTCTTTCTATTCCTTCTTTGGAATGAATAAAAAAAAACATTCATTATGTACATCCATTTCAAGTACAAACCAAAACGTCAAAACTCAAAATAGTGTCCAAGTCGTACAATTTTATTGCAGGTAAAACGATTTAAAATAAATTTCCCTTATAGCAAGGGCACACACCAAACAATTACGTACGATCGTATTCAGAAATACCAAAGTATTTTCGTAACGGATATCATTTTCGTATCGAATACATTTTCGTATCGTAATCAGAAATAGGGCCCCAGATGATGAATTTCGTGTTAAAAAAGATTTAAATCACCACATAAAATTAAATATCACGTTAGAGGCTCTAGCTGTTGGATGTACTTCACAATTCCCGATCGATTATATGCATTGTGTGCTATTTGGCGTTATGAGGCAAATGCTAAATAGTTTAATAAAAACCAGAAAAGACTTAATAAACACATTTTTATTAATCACTTGTTTTTGTTTCGCAGAATATTTTTCAAAAAGTTTAAAAAATCACTCGATCGATTTCGACTTGTTAGGTCATCATCAGGAGTATCTACATCAGGATAAGTATAAGTGTGTTTCGCCAAGTGCCTACGGCAAATAGCGTAAAAAGAACCAGAAAAGAGTTTTCTCTAACAAGACATTAAATAGAGACCATCAATTCGCGACTAGTACTATACAGCTATACAGCTTTGCAAATGTATTCCACTGGAATTTCAAAGAAAACGCAGAACTTTAAGCGAGCTAGAACATTGGAAAGCATCTGAATGTCGGCTGCTTTTGTTGTGCTACTCAGCGATGGTTGCATTTAAAGATGTTCTTCATGAAATGTATTACAAACTTTTCCTTCATTTGGTGTGTGTAATTAGGATTTTGGCTCATCCCCAAGATTGTTTCTATAACAATGAATGTGAAGCAAATATGCTGAAAATATTTTATCAGGCATTTGGCTTATTGTTTAGAAAAGAGAACACCATATAATATTCATAATTTACTCGACATCAAATGGTGTCAAAATGTTTGGTCATATCGGTGATTATAGTGCGTTTGCCTTTAAAAACTGTATGCAGTTATTAAAAAAACTAGTGAAGAAAACTTCACAACCTTTTCAACAAATTCATAACAGGTTGAAGGAACAACAAAACTTAAATGAAAGTTATCACCCATGTTGCAAACGGCCCACGTTTACAGTTACCTCTACAGTTAGTTCTACTTATCCAAACAATTATTGTGTTGTAAATGATAAAATATTTAAAATTTTGGAGTGAATCTGGAAATTTTTTTCGATGATAAAATATCTTCAAAATATTGGGGTGTTTTTAGCACCCAAATTGAACAATTTCAACTAGAAACTATTTCTTTTGACGTATTTCAAATAACAAATAAAATACTGAATTTGAAAACAAATTCATTTTCAGTTTATATTCCAATGCTACATTGATAATTATATTTCAATTACAGAAATGAATACAAGTGGATTATCGGAAGATGACGAATTTGGATTGGATTCTGAAAATAATTATATAGAATTTTTAAAAATTGAAAATAATATGAGGCCAGAGACATCTACACAGAATAACCATTATGCTTGCAGTAGAAATAAACCAACCACTTCAGCAGCGACCACAAAAACAAACAAAATAGTTTACCAGACATACGATGAAAATAGGCCATCTAATTTAGCTGTAAATAACAAAGAAAATCCCACAAAGAATGATTTTAATAGACCATTTTCCACATCAACAGTCACACCAACTTCCAAATTAAATTACCGTCCATACAATACGAATGAACAATTAAAATTAATTCAAAATAAAAGCAATACAAAGAGTAATAATAATAACGCTTCAATGTATCTGCCTGTACCACAAATGCCACCACAATATCTCAGTCTTCATCACTACCACCAACTAGTGCATTTGAGGAAAAAATAACATTGATTATGAAAGAAACTCTGAGAGAGGTGAAATTATTAAGACGAGAATTTAGAGATCACCAAGAAAAATGCACATGCCTTGTAATGCTCAATGACGAAGAACCATTACTTCAAATACCGGCTAATTCCGTTGAAGCTTTTCAAAATCTTGAAAGGGATATTAAAGCTAATAATAAAACAGAAATTTATTTAGTAAGTTTATCAAAATTTTGTATTTTAAAATATAGGTACTTATTACATTTTTTTATTCCAGAAAAAACATTATCAAACAATTAGTGATTCATCCGTGGAGAAATATATCAGGTGCTGCTTGAAAACTATAATTACGGACGAAGCAGCAACCTATTTCTCATGGAAAGGCCAACATGGAAATATAGCTGTGAATTCGTACTTAATATTGAAACATTTGAAAGGTATATAATGTTTAAAATAATTTAATTGTGAAGACTATGAACGGTACCTATTTGCAGATGCAGTCATCAAAAAATTTAATGCCAGGCCGATAGATATTGAAACCACAATAAAGAAATGGTTTCAATATGCTAAGGATCGCCAAAGAATAAAACAAAAAAAAAGATACTCTGAACTAAATACGTTTTAATTTAGTATACTTTAAACTGTTAAATTAATTTAGTATAGTTTTAATTTTAAAAATAAATAAATTAGTTTTAATCTATAATTTATATCTATATCTGAACTCTGAAATGAACTCATATTGAATTACAAACAATTGAGAATAAATGAAACTAATTTTTATAAAACTACAAAAAATCAATCTTTCCATTAAAAAAATTAATAATATCTGTAGTTTAAGAAGATTTTAAGTAATAACTGAACATAAATGTCAAGAAAAAATTGTTCGGAAACGTCAAGCAGAAACTGTTCAATAATGTTACGAATAAGCGAGGTAAAAATGTATACATTTTTTTGCTTCATTTCTCTTGTGGTAAAAGTATCATTTTCTTTACATTTTAGTCACGCAAAAAAGTAACGAATGCGAAGACTTTAGTATAAACAAGTCCTCATAAACTGAACGTTTTCGTAACGCAATGTTGGGAGGGTAGTTAAATATAATATAGAACATTTTATGTAAATAAAAAAAATATATTAAAAGGAAACTTCTCTGAGTTGCGCTTCCATATGCATACATATACATATACAGATATCGAAAATTTAAAACGACATATACTTCGCGTAGAAATATATCCCGTTATAAATATTTCAACAGTTTTATGTGTATAAAAACATTTTATCCACTGAACCAGAATCTACTTAAATATATTACTTAAATATTAAATATATATTAAAGTAGATTCTGACTGGACACCACACTTCAATACACGTCAATTGCACTAATATTAAATAATAAATAAACAAATAAATTCGAATTATAATTCACTTTTATTTAATATAACACACTTTTCACAAAAATTTTAATTATTTACTATAAATAATACACTTAAATTCACTATTATCACTTTCACTATTTATTATAATTCTTTTATTATTTATTATGTATTAATATTAAAACAACACTACACAATATGTACATATTTAATATAATATTTTTTACTTTAGCACGAAGAAAGACAAAACACGTCTTTATTCTCCGACGATCATTTAAATGCTATTATTTAATTTATATGTATGTATATTATTTTATGTATATTTCTTGAAATATTATCAAAATAAATTAATTTGTTTATTGTTTATAATATTTTTTACTGAAGGTACGGTTTATATATGCATGTATCAATAAATTAATGATTAACTAAAAAAACCGGTTTTGAACCGCGGTTTTGAACCCGAACCGAAACGAAATAGGAAATCAAAACCGGAAATGAATTGTTAAGGGCTAGTTATATAGACGAAAACGAAACGGACTGAAACGAAATGAAACGGAAAGACGAAGTAGGCATGGCTATATAGACGAATTAGTTATCTTGTTTCCATGCAGAGTTGAAAGTGGCTTGAGTTGGAGTTAGCGTTCATGGAAACAGGGTAGAGTTGAGTTTTCGTTAAATTATTTTTTTCGTTAAATTATTTTGAAATATGGCGGCAACGAAAATATTTCGGTTCGATTGTGACACGAATATTCAAAGTGGTAAAAATTCAAAATAGCGGCAAGGATATTTTGGTCTGAAGAAGAATGTGAGTTATTATTAAATTTAATCGAGGAAAAAAATATTATAAAATTAATTGATGGCAGAAAATATCGCCGAAAAGAAATTTTTAAAATTGTGCTTGATGAATTCATAAGCAGGGGCATCAAGGACAAAAAAGAAGCACAATTAGAAAACAAATGGAAAAATTTAAAGAAGGCGTATATCGCCACGAAAAAAAAATAATTGTAGTGGTGCATCGACCGCTACTTGCGATTTTTATGACATATTAGATCGCCTTTTAGGATCACGGCCCAGCGTTGCAATACTAACAAGTGGAATTGATGCGGCTGAAATACAATCAGGTAAAATAAAATGCGTTCAATTTAATTAAATATTTTTTTTAATTAAACAATTTTCTATTTAATTTAATTTTAGAAAATGTCAAAACCGACTGTAGATCAACAACAGAAAATGTATCAGAAAGTTGTGATTCGGATTCTGAGCCGGCCCCAAGACGAAAGAATTATAATAGAAAGCGACAATGCGACATTGAATCAAAAATTGAAAAATTAAATGAATTTTTTTTTTAAAAATACAAAGACGCAATGGAGCACGAAATGAAAGTGGTCGCCGAGCAAGAGGCAGCCCGAAATAGAGAGTTTTTGGGAACCATGCGGCAGATTTTAAAACAAAATAATGAAATGTTTTTAAATGAAAATAAAACCATATTAAAGACAGAAGAAACATCTGCACCAGGGCCCAGCACGGGACTGGGTACTAATTCCAACCTGGCAGATCACAGCAGATCAACGATCAGTACCAATAATTTTAAGAATATAACGGTGGCAACCTGCAGTACGGCAGAAAAAAATATCGTAATGTCAGATGACGATGAACTCGAGGATGAACTAATCGAATTTATTCAATTTAAGAAAAACACTTAAAATATGTTTTAAAATTTTTTATTTACAATTCTATGAAATACATTGAAATAAATTATGAATTATTTTTGAATTATATTTAATGTTTTGTTAATTCCTTCTGCTTGTAACAGTGGATAATTATTCGCCATATATTGTTTAAGGTGGTTTCTTATTTCATAAGATTGATGGGACAAAATTGATTTTAGCATCAATTTTTTTTTGGATTATTCTCCATCTTCCTTTAAGTCTACCGAAGGCATTTTCTACCACTATACGAGCCTTGTTGAGGTAAACGTTAAATGATTCTTCCTCAACATCTTTTGGAAATACATACGCCTTCATCAACCAATCCTCAAGTGGGTATGCTGGGTCCCCAACAATAAACGACTTTATTTGTCTTCCATTTATTAATGTTGATGGCTGTGAATTTTACAATAATTATTAAGTTAATGCATATATATTTTTTTTTTGTAAAATTATTGCCTTTTCGTAATTATTTATATTCTTATACACAAATGAATCCTTTAACACTACGGCATCATGAGTGCATCCTGGGTGTTTCACGGTTATGTCCATAAATCTGCAAATAGTAATTAAATCTTATTAATTATTTATATCGATAGCGAAGAAAATGTGACAATTTAATTACCTGTAATTTGCATCTACTATACCCTGAAGTACAATAGAGGCCCATGTTTTCCTGTTGATATAATCTCTATATCCGACTAATGGGGCAGTTACCGGAATATGGCATCCATCAATTGCACCGAATACCATCGGAAGGTCACTTTTTTTTTTAAATTCCTCACACATTAATTTATTTTCTTCCAGATTTGGCATTTTAATTTCCTCGGGCAATAGAATTTTGATGACTGCTGCACAAAATTGTTTTAAGCATCTGTATACAGAAGCTTTATGCACTCCAAATTGGTTTGCTACCACTCTGTATTCCGAGCAGGACGCCAACTTATACAATGCAATTCCGACTTTTTTCTCGACATCAATCGGTTTTCTAACCCAATTCTGGTTAAATTGCAATGCCGGTCTTAATTTGTCGCATAAATACTGATACGTAGTCTTGTCGACTCTAAAATTTTCGATCCATTCATCGTAGCTATCGCTAATCACTACCGCTTTCCACCAGTTATCACACCTCTTCTTCATCCAAACTTTTGGGGATCTTCTGGAAGCTCTACACATGTACATATGCCCCAAATATGCAGCTACATTTCTTGAGTGCATTTCCAACATCAGCGTCATTCGTCGACGGTGTTTATTTAAAACTTTTTGCCGCGCATTTTTCAATTTTTGTGCGTAGATCAAAGATGAGATTTCCTCATTTTTTTTTTGATGTGCAATACACAGAATTTTTAACTTCTTGCTCATTCTCATATTTACCATTTTTATTATTATATATATTTTTTATTATATACATATATATTTATTATTTTATTATACTCTATTTTAAACTACGCTCTTATTTACGCTTTTATTTATACTATATTTTAAACTATATTAATTATGTGGCACTAAACTATTTATTCGTTAGCAATATTCTAAACTATATTTCACTAAACTATTTAATTTTAAATATAATAAAAATGATTTTTTAAGAAAAACACACAGAAACGCGATCACAAGATAAAATTCTCCTCTACTAAGCAGCTGTCAAAATCTCAACTCAACCTAACTCTATTCATGTAAACGCGATAATAGAGCATTTTATGTAAATAAAAAAAATATATTAAAAGGAAACTTCTCTGAGTTGCACTTCCATATGCATACGTATACATATACTGATATCGAAAATTTATAACGACATATACCTCGCGTAAAAATATATCCCGTTATAAATATTTCAACACAGTTTTATGTGTATAAAAACATTTTATCCACTGGACACCACACTTCAATACATGTTAATTGCACTAATATTAAATAATAAATAAGCAAACAAATTCGAATTATAATTCACTTTTATTTAATATAACACATTTTTCACATAAATTTTAATTATTTACTATAAATAATACACTTAGGCTGCGGTCCAATTCGTGACTTATTTTGTGAAGACTGACTTATTTGAAAGTCTACAAAGAGCCTCCTGTCGGCTGGATTGTAGACTTGCTTGACTTTTACGGGAGGCTTGCGCACAAACTTGTACCTCATCAAAATAATTCAAGCAATTTTCTAATACGTCTATTCAACAGGAGACTAATTGTAGACTTTCAAATAAGTCAGTCTCCACAAAATAAGTCACGAATTGGACCTCAATCTTAAATTTACTATTATCACTTTCACTATTTATTATAATTCTTTTATTATTTATTATGTATTAATATTAAAACAAAACTACACAATATGTTCATATTTAATATAATATTTTTTAGTTTAGCACGAAGAAAGACAAAACACGTCTTTATTCTCCGACAATCAATCGCCGACCAATATCAAGTTCTAAATTCTAATGTGATTAAATTACGTACATCGTATTTATGTACGTTACTAACATAATGCAATTTATATTTAAAATTAAACAATTCTATTGATCTAAAAATGAAATTACCATTTAAATGCTATTATTTAATTTATATGTATGTATATTATTTTATGTTTATTATATATTATTATTATATTTCTTGAAATATTATCAAAATAAATTCATTTGTTTACTGTTTATTTTTTTTACTGAAGGTACGGTTTATATACGCATGTATCAATAAATTAATGATTAACTAAAAAAACCGGTTTTGCCCCCCAACCGAAACGAAAAAGGAAATCAAAACCGGAACTGAATTGTAACGAAAAATAAAAGTTTGAACCGTAACCGTAAACTGGAACGTTATTAATTTCGGTTTGACTCTCTGCCAATTGATATGTTTTTACATTTTGTAATAACAATTTTTGAACATGTTCCAATTCCATTGTAACAAGCAATTTCTGGGTATTTTCGTTCATTCATTCCGAACGTTTTAAAATTGACAGAATTCGTACTTTTATTCATTCTATGTTTTCTATTCTTTTTTTTGTATTCTTTTATTGTTTTCTATTCTTTTATTCATTCGGAATTTTCAGAACTCATTTTTTTTTATCTACGTCAATAGATAGAACAAAAACAATATTCTTTACTCAAACGTCAATTTAAAAACATTCGTTTGTTAAAAAAATATATAAAATGGAAAATATTACCAGTGAAGGTAAAAAGTGATTTTATTGTAATTTGTATTTATTTTATTAAATAATTGTAAATAATGATATAAAAATAAATTGTTATTTTGTTTTAGGTTCATAAAATTTAAAGTTGAGCCCGGGCTCGTGGGACCGATTTTAATAATCTCCGTATATTAAATGCCTTATAAACTTATATGCAGAAAATTCAATAATGTTCCACCGCCAGTCGAAAAAAAAATATGGAAGGAAATCACAGGTATGTACATATATACGGCTTATACTATTTTATGTGCATGCGTATATATGGGCATCTTATATTTCTATTTTATTTTATTTTAAGAAAAATTGTCCAGCATGGCAACTAGAAAGGATTAAAATTAATATGTAAGAAGTTGAAGGATCACAAAAAACAAAGCGACAATTCCAGCAAAAATTGGAGTATTTTGATATGATGGATGAGCTACATAATAAACAACCAGAAATTAATCCTCCTGCACCTGTTTCAGCTACAACGCTAATGTTATGATAAATGATCAATCGAACTCGTCTGGGATAGGTTGCAGTAAGTAGTGATTATGATTTTTTTGACTGTATTATTGATGATACGACAACCTCTCATCTACCATCTGCTTTAAAAAGAAAAAGAAAATCAGTCGAAGATGAAAAACAAAAACGCCATCAAGAAAAAATGAAAAAACAAGAGCGATTTCTCGGACTTTTTGAAAAGGTCCAAGAATATCGAACATATGAGGATACGGTCCGGTCGGCGTCCTCGAATTAACCCTAGTATTGAATAAATTGAAGGATACACAACAAGGCTTACTTGACTTGGTATACGATGTGCATCATGGCATACCACACCCTTCAATACTGCTCCTTAGAAGATCAAATATCAATGATTCGTCAACACGTGCCAGCCACCAGTCCCGCGTGGGACTATACGTTGTTGTCAGTAGTTCCTGTACCAGATATACATCACGGCGCTACTCAATCACAAATTATCAATTCAACCGAATATCTCGCCATTGATGAGCGCAGGGAACATTTCGCAACAATGACAAGGGAGGATGTAAGCCGTTCTCAAATTTTTAAACCAACCCAATTCCTATGCAAACTTTCGCTTCTTGTGAATTATCCATACTACAACGAAATAAAAATCTACACACAGTATGCCGGAGAAAAACGATGAGCAGATTGATATCATCTGCCGTCATGGGATCCAGCCATACACATAGTCAGTCATTAATAATTCATTAATAATAGCTACTGGGGCAACCGGAAGTAATATGACAACAACGTTTCATACCTCACACGGAGTATTACTTGGAGCTAGTCATCTAAAGGACTTCAGCTTATACATAAAGAACAAGACAAGAGTGGAAAGGTCGCTAGAGCAAATCACAACACCAGTAATAGACAACCTCCGAAAGCCAAATTGCAACTCTGGAAAAGAGTGAAAACGCGCTACTACATCAGAGCTTCCACCATATTCATTACTATAGCATGATTCACATACTATTTTGGAGCATATTGATAATTGGAATAATTTGAACGGTAAGGCGCCTACGCAGAAGAACGGTTGATAACCGACAGCCACCATCACCACTGCCAAGGATGACAGTGCGTCCTGTGTAACGGGCAAATACCACAACAACAAAAAATGACCTGGGAATATCTTGAGGCAAGCTCAACAGGTCAACGAGCTCTTCAACAACTGTACGTAATACAACAATTCAATTATATATAAAATTGCTGTCTCAGCGTACAGCATATATGTAATGACTGGTGAATAGCTTTTATCATTTTTGCACACGATGCATAAAATTAATGCATAATTATAGTTGTTGTACTTAAAATTGTATATAAAGTGGATTCACTAATAAAATAAATCAGAACGAACTGTTGTTCTAATTTTATATTACCTATTTATTAAAATTATAAAGTTTTATTAATTGAAAAGTGGTCAAAGCCCCCAACAGAGGTAAGCGGATTTCTCATAAAATAAAACCATCTAATAAAAAGAAAAATTCTAATTCCAATCTGTGGTTGGAATTATTCAAATATTTATTATATTGTGTTGCATCGGTTCACAGTGTAATTCTAATTGTTGTGGAGATGAATGAAAAAATGAACACTTTTCTTAACATAAAAATGTTAAATACCTAGTTTAATCTTTTAATATAAGAAATCAATAAATTGTAAGTGTAGCCACTTGTAATTATATAAACACATAATATTCGACCGATCTGAATACCGATCTTAATATTACGAATATATGTAGTTATGCATCTCGCCAACACGTTACTAGTTACGAACCCTTGAAAGCGTCGCCTTTCCCCGAACATCTGCCGATGACAACACCATACAACCAAGTAGCATACAAACAAAGCATAATGGAAAACACCCAATATTGTAGAAATAATTATCATAAATGCGCAACATGCAGGAAATCACGTACGCAAAACCAGGGGTGACAGATTATAATTTCGAATGTTATAAAATTAATTTATGTTATAAAATTAATTTTCGACTCGCGATTATGATACTTTTTTGCCACCGAGTTTATTTGAAGTGAGGCGGAGGTTCGATTTATTGTTTGTGTGAAATTTTTCAACAACAAAACTATTTCAAATAATAATTTTCTGTAATAATGGCTGGGACGTTAGTAAATAAAACGTAAATGCTGTTATTTATCATATGTATTTATATTTTTGTTATATATTCAAGACAAAAAAATTCACCGACTTTGCATTCGCAATAAGTAAATGTTAATAAACTCCAATAAACTGTTATAAGCATATTTAAACATATTTTGACCCTTTTTTACACATTGTATTGCTGCTAAGTTACTTTATTATTTGTAGTCGGATTAAAAAAGCAGAATGAATTGTAATTAAACTAGTACAGACGTACAAGAAATATAGTGTCAAAATTTTAAGTAAACGTTTTTTATCCTATAACCGGGAGATACACACCCCAAATAAAAAAATAAAATAAATAATAAACCCAAAGCTGGGGGCCGTGCACTACATTAGAGGAGAGGGTTCTACAGCTTACCGGTTTGACAGATACAGTAGTTAGAGTAGGTGGTTATGATCCTGGGCATGAGTCTGAAGAAGAAATAACCATTCGAGTTGATATATCACATAAAAATGTGAGCCAAACAGCCGGTTTGATAGAAACAGATACAACTATTCGTATTACACCCACACCCATTACAACAGTCACTGTTAACAGGACACAACGGAGACGTGCCACTGCTGCTAGTCGGTTGTTTGAATTGCTAAGAAAATATGGTAAACATCTGTAACGCCCGGGGTCGTTCCATTTTTTCTTTTCTCTACCATTTCATGCAGTACATTTTCGTGGTGAATATAATCTATATAATCATGACCGCCAACATGGTAATTATTCGTATTGCATTGTGGCTGACGTCGGACTGCAATAGCATATACTTTTGTTGTTGGGTTCGATATCGAAACGAGGTGTTTGTTTTCCCCTCACCAACGATGATATAAATATCGCAGCGATCGCCACGAAGGGAGAGAGAACCCAGCAAACAAACGTTGATAGCAGTATGAAACAGATTGAACCATTTGCACAGGTCGAAGTGAGAAAACAAATAAATTTACTTCGGTTTCTTTTATAATTACATACAGATACACTGCATATTACCCCCACTTATTTTCTTGTTTATCAATTTCATTTAGAAAAATTTCTATTTCATTTTTATCAGTCTGAAGATTTCATTTGAGGTGTGAGTTGATGCAGAATCTACCTAAATATTTATTTAAGTAGATTCTGGTTGATGTGTAAAATATTCATTGTACATGGTATGATGTTTATTTTACAATTGTTTTCAGATGGACAATACATGGACAACATATAAAATTAATATACAAAATTAAAAATATGTAGTTGTATCTGCGAATGTATACAACAAAACATAAAAATAAAAAATGTTGTTTCTAGTTAAACCGTTAAGTTAACGTAGGGGAAACAAACCCGATTTTTCGGTCGGCAAAAATACGAAAAGCATGGAATTAGGTGCATCAATTTGAAGTAAAAATTGAGCGCTCTAATTATAAGCTGTTTATGCGCTCATTGTGCGCTGATTTGTATTACTGGGAAGAAAAAGTCAATCAATCGCGAGTTAGATTGTAATTTGGCATTTTTTTAAAAGAGTACAGTGATATAATTTGTAAATAATAGAGTTTTTTTGTACACTTAATTAAATAATAAATATATATAAAACTAACTTAGAAATAAATTAAAAACAAAAAAAAAATAAAATAAAACAAAATATAATATTTAAATAAAATTTCCGAAAAGTATCGCGCGCATGTGAAAAAAAAACATTTCTTTTGTGGACATTTTATGTGTAATACCAAGACTTAACTAACTTCTGTAATTACGTGTGTTGAAAAAAAAACACATGCAATGAGTTTTTTTGTTGGGTGACGGGACCAACCATGATTTGTGCTATAAATGGTCTCCATAAATTTAAAGAAAACATTTATTTATTTTTCAAAGAAAAGTTTTGTGTTCGGCTTTCAGCCTTTGAGAAAAAAAATGTCTTTATAATACTAGCTATAATGTGTAGTGAGATAATTGTCGTTATTCATTAATGAATGAATTAACCAGGCAAAAACATTTTTTTTGGTATTAATTATAAATAAATAAAATTAAAAACAAATTGGAAAAAAAAAATTGAGAAAAGAATTACAAAGATTGTACGTGTTTTAATTGATTTTATCCCGTGTGATTATCTAACTTTACTTCTCTACTCGAGAAAAAAAAAATTTTTTTTTGTCAAAATAATACCGTGTGAGTTGAAAAAAAAACAAAAGTTATAAAACAAGAGGTTCCGTAAATTTTTTTATTGCGGCATAAACACAACAAAAAGAAAAATTTAAATTTAATTAGTGAAAAAAAAGTGAATCTAAACCAACATTGACTTGCTGCCTCATCCAGATATTATCCAACAGCTGATCAGCAGGCATTTTTTTCTGCACGGTTCATAATTGTTTTTTTTTACCGCGCCATAGGTCCAACCACAAGATAAATTAACGTCAATAGTGATTTCCGTTCGTACTGCGATAATTCATGTGCCTGTACACCGGTAGATATTTCTCTTTGGTTATGGTCAGTGACGTAAATCGAAGGTGACCACAGTATTGTCATCAGCAGAGACACCTTGTTTCGGTTACGGGATCTTCGGCTGTATACAACAATAAACCACGGTGTACGACGTTGTATATAATACGTAGTGATCAGGGTGTACTTAGTTATCTGAGCGAATTACGGGTGTGAATTTGCGCAATTGGATTTTCATCACTTGGGTTATTCTTTTTATTTATTTATTGAATTTAATTGTAAAATTGTTTTTTTTTATATATTTAATGATTTTTGTTGGCAACAGTTAACTCAATTTTTTTTTACAATTAAATTACCTTAGATCGTAATATTCTATTTAGAATTCTATTGAGGCTTGTTGCAATTAAAGAATTTTTTTTCTGGTTCTAGATTTTATATTTTTTTTTTTTTTTTGTAATCCAACTCATTTCATTTTCGTACCATTCAAATTGGTCTGTATACAATTTTGTGTTCCATTTATGGCTTTCTTGTTATTAATTATTAAACATTTTTTTTTCAATATACCATTAGATTATTAAGATGGTAATGAGTAACCTACATCCATTGAAATATTTTCAGATATATTTTTATTTTATCTTAAAAGATGAATAATTAAATCTAGTAGGTTGCATTAGGATGGGGTAACTTAATTCGGTATGCCTTGAGATGGTAATGAGATCTGTGTTTTTTTTCCACTTTCCTTTCATGCTAATTTTGTTTGGTGGTCTCAACCAGCTTTCATCCATCTTCGGAAATCCCACGCCGATCCCTGAGCCTTAGCCGGCAAAACAAGTACCACCCCGAAGCTCTGGATGGTTGATATAATTCCGTGACGAACGACATTAAATTTTGGTTTTCGTAACCCACTCATGTCGGTCAAGTTCGTTACACATCATGAAAGTCACATAAAAAGCCTTGAGGAATACTACGCTGAGACTATAATATTATTAAAAGAGGGCCAACATCATCAGTAATAAAAGGTTGATGGTGGAGGAAAGGCGGCTAACAGTAGAGGGAAAGCGGTTTATGTTGGCTGAAAGAAATTTAACAAACTGTACGACGGTTTATCGTACATAAATAAAAATAAACTAATCGAATATATAGTCAGTTATCATACGACAAGTCAACCAATTCTACATGAAGCCTCGTCAACAAATAATTTACCATCCAGTACACGAGGAATAAAACTATAATTATTGTATTATTATATATCACATTTCACAATAATATAAATACGTGTCTTCAGCATTTAAAAAAGAAATAATTATTCGAACCCCTATTACATGTGTAGCATAAGTCGTACTCACATATTTTTATGTGCCTTCAGCATATTGAACGTTCGTATCCATTGTGGATACGATAAAAATTATATTAACCCGTTGTCGCACTTTTAAAAAATTAAAAAAACGCAAACCTCCAAACACAGGTTGATAACACCAAATTTCTAGAAAAACAGGTATATATTTTCTGGGGAAGGAGTAAAACCAAACCCAATAAAAATCAGCGCTATAGAAAATTTCCCTATACCAAAGACAACGAAACAAACAAAATCATTTCTGGGGTTCTTTGGTTATTATCGTAAATTTGTAAAACATTTTGCAAAAATCACAAAGCCTTTAAACTGTTTGAAAAGAAAAACACAGCATTAGTTCATTCGAAAGAATTTGTCGAATGCTTTAATCATTGTAAAACAATTTTATCAAATGAACCTTTTTTACAATACCCCGAAATCACGAAGCCGTTTATATTAACAACCGACGATTCAAATTTTGCGTTGGGTGCCATTCTAAGCCAAGGAAAATAGTTAGCGATTTCAATTATCAAGTAAATTATTCGACAATTGACAAAGAAGCCTTAGGAATACTTTGGGCTTGTAAATATTTCAGACCATATCTTTATGGTAGGAAAATCGTGGCTGTAACAGATCATTTATTTAACATCAAAGATCCCACATCTAAATTAGTTAGATGGCGGTTGAGGTTGGAAGAATATGATTTCTAAATACACTATAAAAAGGGTACAGCTAACACAAACGCTGACGCTCTATGCCATATAGAATTGAATAACATGTTAGAGTCAAAAATACTCGTTTATCCGGAATCGATTGATTCTATTAGAAGTAAATTAAAACATAATGAAATAAACAATATTTCAAGAAACAAAGAAAATAATAAGGTACCAACAGAAAGTGCTCAAAATAATAATTAGCTGAATTAGCTACTCAGGAATTATTAGATCAGTTTAATAATATCAATGTTGGCGTTGTTTACCAACCAAAACTAGATCAAGGCATTCAAGAGACCAAAACCTCTTTGGATGAGTGTAGAACACAATTATAAATAATGATTGACGAAAATCACGTGCAATTGAAACAAACACTCATGATCAAACATGAGGTAAATAGACGTTTCAATATTCGGAAAGCCAAATATTCCGAATACGATATCGAAAACATCTTGAAACACAATTTACGAATAAAACATGTCACTGCAATTTTTTGCGATTATTTAATTTTTAATTTAATCTTTAATTTTATTTAAAAGTTTTTATTGAAAAATTTAAAGATTCAAACAAAGAATAAAAATAATTAACATCCGTGATTCTTTAAAACAAGGGGAATTGTTTATCCAAAGCACATAATCAAGTTCATAGAGGAATTAATGAGAACTATGCTAGATTAAGGGAAAATATTTATTTCCACAATTGAAAGAACTAATAGCAAGGTATATTAGTAAATGTGAGGTATGTAAAATAATTAAGTATGATAGAAAACCTAATCAAACTCCAGGTTACTCATACCCCAGGTAGTCCTTTAGAGTTAATACACGCAGATACATTCTGCATGCGAGGAAAAACTTTTCTTACTCTAATAGACAAATTGTCAAAGTATGGAATGATTGAATTCGTATACCAAAACAAATAGTCGAATTCACATCAAACCAAATGGAAGAATTTTTAAAAACACTCAACATACAATTTCACATTACACTTTCAAAGTTTTCTACAGGCAACAGCCCAGTAGAGAGATTACATTCAACCATCACAGAGCTAGCTAGAATTATATTCTCTCAGAACAAAATTTCAACAACAATAGATGTAATGGATAGAGCTATGTTAACCTAAAATAATTAAATTCATTCCTCTACCAATCTAACACCATTTGAATTGGGGGTCATAAGACAATCAAAAATATTCCGAATTTAAAAGAAACACCTTGTAATGAGTATCTGGAGGAAATAAGAAATAAATATAGTAAAATAAAATCAAATATTATGCATTTGAATCTTAAAAATAAAACTAAAATTATAGAAAAAATTAATAAAAATAGAGTAGAACCTCAAACATATAAAAATGATGAAATAGTTTACGAACAAATATTTACAAGGGACAAATTAAAACCAAAACACATAAAGCACATTTTTATAGAAGATAACGGCATTACAGTTAAGACAAACAAACGTAATGTTCACAAAAGTAAGATTAAAACATAGACTATTTATTTGCAGGTTAACAGCCAATACTCTGTCCCGAGCCATTGAAATGTTTGACATGTACAATAATAAAGGTATAATAGGGTTAAATTTAGCTGAAGATACACAGCTAAACAGTTTTAAATAATTATTATAAAAAACTAGTTCACATTATTAAACTAGAAGATTTTAAAGTAAGTTTAGTAAATATAAGAAATAATATAGATAAATTAGAAGTAGAGAAATCATTGCCAACGTACCACGTAGTAGCAGCTAGACAAAGATATAAAACAATATAAATGGAATTAAATAATATTTTACCAATAGTTAAAGTTAAAAGAGGTATATGCAACCCTATTGGTACATTTATGAAGTCTATATCAGGGAACTTAGATAACGATGATTACATCAGTATTCAAGAAGCAATACACAAGTTAAAACAAGGAAACTATGTTGTAGCAAGCAAGTTCAATGAACAGGTTGAATTGAATCAACAAATGATTCAAAGATTCGAAAACATAACGTAATTGTAAGCAACATAACAACAACTTAAGCTGTCATGAAAGAGAAAGAAATCTTACAAGAACACAGTGGGAGAACGCTTTACACACCTTTAGCAGACTGCAATTGGTATAATTGTCCCCAAATATAAATTACCAGAGAATTTATCTAAATGATTACATATTTATAAAACTGTTGTACATAGAGAAAAAAAAATTATATTTCTCCACAAGCAAATCGACACGAAAAAAGGAACAAAATTAAAGATATCAGAGAGTTTCAGCCACCTACGTAGTAAACTGTATCATAAAAAAATTTAGAGTCAAATATGCATTTGGCTACAATTGTACCCATTCAGTCGCATAAAGGTTAAATGAATATTATTTTATATTACTCAATGGAAGTTTAAAAGATCAGATTAGAGAAATTCATGAAATCGTCACATTTGCAAGAATTGATATTATATGAAGGCATATATTTTAGACGGTAAAGAATTAGAATATGTTCATAAAGAATTTGATAAAGCAAATGTAAAAAATTAAATCAGACGAACAAGTGTATGTACTATTACAACTAAAAGCATACTATAACGAAACAAATATCGTTCTAATAATCGAAATACAACAATTTCATAACCACATTTTTAACTATTATCACATAAAACCCATTCCCATTCACAATAACCAGATAATAATTACCAAAACAAATACCATTATTCTAAACCCGAAAATATATATGGAAATCACGAACCCATGTTTCATGGTAGAAAGCACTTACTACTGTAAAAAGAACCAAGTATATAACACCGAAGGAAGCTGTATATTGCTGCTAAACAAAGATTCCGAATGTAAAACATTGGAAACCTACAAAACTGATGAAATAGACAACATACAATCAGGATTCCTATATGTATCATCAATAAACGGGGTAAATTTTACGACTGCATGCAAAGATGAAAAATAATCAAGGGTAGAAATTATTAGCAAAATTGTCTCACAATTAATTTATCACAATTAATCGAGAAATCTACTCAAACAAGGAAATAATACGCATATAAAATTTGACAACTGGTTTAAAAAAACATAACCTTATATTTTAGTTGTACAGTGTTTGCCGGTTTGGATTGTTGTGTTGTGAAAAAAATATACATATATGTATTAATATTAAGAAAAATGGACTCCCAAATCATAAGAAAAACTAAAAGAACAGTAGATAAAGCATATGCAACATGTAATTAGAATAATATTAAAGTTTTAAGTAACATTTTTAATTAGTTTTTGTTTATTAGGGTCGTATGAAGGAAGGATCACGCTGCTACAAACGCGAATTAGATTGGACTATTTATTCAGCGGAAAAAAATCAAATACCAGTACCGGTTGGAGGTAATACATTATTTTTATTATATATTGGATAATATAAATTGATAAACTTAATATTTTAGACAAGTCGTTGAGGAATGCAAATTCGGCCCAGAAAAAGGATACCTAAGCTGCAAGCAACAGTAGACGTCCCTTATGAAGAAATATAAGGTGCACATCATAATATAATATCTTTATATCTGCCACTAATTTGTAATTTATATTTTTGTAGTTGTTTTAACATAAATACAGGAGACAGTGCCGGGGATGAAGCTAGGTAAGTTAAATAGGGAGGATTAGCCTTATTTTGAAATTATCCACGAATATGCTAGCCAAAAGGATAATTACCATCCTCCCTATTTACTTTCCATCAGTCGGAGGGTGTACAGACGACCAATTGACGATCAGACCGAAACTACTGTAGAAACAATGCAAAGTTCAGACATGGTGACAGCAACTATATTCAATTTGATGAGTTCTACACCTCGAAGTGATGATGCAGTACCTAGATATAGCCCGACGCCATCCACATCTCGAGGCAATGGTACATTTTTATATAGTTCAACGTCTTCTACATCCGGTGACAATGCTACACACAATCCAACACCTTTTACATCTCGCGGCAGTGGTAACACACACAAAAATTTATCAGAACAAGAAAAAAATTTTAGAAAACGAAATCGGTGCCTCGTAAAAAAATTGATGGACTTTTGGGAATATTTGGGCAACTAATTCAAATACAACATCCCAACATTAACATTATATTATTATACATTATATTATTATACATTATTATACATTAACATACACATATTATTATACATTAACATTATATTATTATACAACATATACATTATATTATTATACAACGTATAACATTATTATACAACATCCCAATCAACATCCCGTTGATATTTTATTAGTGTCGTCAGAATCCGAAGATTTAGATGAGTAAAACAGCATAAATGTTTTTTAATATTCAAAATTTTCGTTTTAATTATATTTTATAAGTTTTATAAGTTTAAGCAAATGAAATTTAAATTATTATGAATTAAGACTGTATAGAATTAGTATAATGAAATGAACTGTAAAAACCAAATAAAATATGAATTAAAAATATATTGTACTCTAAACTAATTGATCTAAAAGTGAATTGCAAAAAATAATTGCTTCTGATGAATCCCGTTCGTCCGTAAAGTTTCGTTCATCGGCCTCTACATTATTTTCCTCCATAAGTACATTTATTTCAGGTGTCGGTCCTATATCACCACCGGCCACACATATGTTATGGAGTACACATGCTGCAAATACCATCTTTATGCAGTTCTCGATTTTTAATTCAAGCGACCGATTTCACTCGACAACCTATACTGTTGAAAAATTAATAAAATTATCACAACAATCGTGAAATAAATTTCCAAACTGAGATTTATCTTTTATATGTGGTGTCAAAATTTTAACTAATTCACACAGCAGAATAATTCACCACGTTAAAAAACTTTCACCATCATCATTTTTTGTTCACCAAATTTTTAGCAAAAATATTTTTAACATATTCACACACGCACTCAGAAAATTCAGCATATTAAAATTGGTCATCGCTCAATTACCTTTACCTTGGGTTAACGAGGACGTCAACCATCTTAGAGGGGAGGAGCTATGTAACGCACGTGGGCAGCCTTCAAACGGGTTATCAACCCATAACTCAGGAAGCTCACCAACATAGCACTGACACACTAATTTCCATCGAAATACAAAACCTTTAATATTTTTCATATCACACATAAGTGAATTAAAAAATTTCATATTCGCAATTTTTTACTTCTCAAATTCAAATTGTAAACTCATTTCGACATTCATTTTCGAAGGCTATGGTTTTCCTATAGTACACAAAAAAAGAAAAAAGGACAAGGTATGCAATTTTTACTATTCTTTTCTCTTTGTTCCTACGCTTCCTATAGGAAAACGATGGCCGTCGAAAATTAACGTCGAATTCAATAGTAAGGCCCCTGTATAGCATTTTTATTATATCTGTGGTAAAAAATTAAAGTATCTTAATTCAATTTAAGCCAAAATTCATTTTTACGCTAATTGTTTTTCCAACATCAAAATTCAACCATTTGCTCTGCTCTATTTCGTTTCTCTTTATCTCTTTTTGAACTGTAAATAAACAAAATCAAAAACCATCAAAAATTGAATAAAAAAAATATTTTATTTTGACAAAACATCTTAATTTCTTTAATTTAACCTCAGTGGAGCACAGTTATATTTAAAAGTATTTAAGGTGTTTTGTAAAACAACATTTTAATTTTTTTCATTGCACTATCTGATTTATTAGATAATTTTAGTTACAACTAAGATATGTTTGTCGTTCTAAAATTTACGAGTAACGTGTTTTTAAATGCATGTAAGATATTCTATCGTTTCAAAAAAATAAGTGAAAAAATATTTTGGAAAATAATAAACCATCTTGTGGTTCAAGATGTTTTAATAAAATCAAAATATTGTGATGATAGCTTGATTTAAGATTGAAAAGTGCTAGTGTGTGATGAAAGTAATATTCATATCAGTGAATTTAATAGTTAAATCATAATTTTTTATTGTTGTATTAATAATTTTTAATAAAATGAATCGTTCACGCAAAATGCTAGAAATGGTTTGGGAAAAACAAAAAAGGCATTCTAACCAGCGACAAATATCGTTAGCAGCAACAAATAGTACAGGTAATAGTAATGTATATTTTTCCCTATACTACTAACTACATATTTTTTATATTTTCCAGGTCATTCCAGTCTCAACAATTGAGGAATTTGCCCCGATTCAAAAGAATACTTTTCCAAGACGCGGCTCAGGAATAAAGAAAAATGAACCAACTGAAGAACTTACAGGTGTAAATAATAAAATTAATTTTAAACATTTTATCTTAATTCAATAATAGTTACATAAAATGGCAGTGTCAGAGGAAATGTTTTGTATAACGAAGGTGATGTATTTGAGCCGGTAGTGCAGAATGAAATACAATGTAGTTTGTTTACTGAAATTGATTTGAATTTGTTGCAAAGCACGTATGCAACCCAAGAAATAACCTTACAAAGGAATTTGAAGAAAGCATACATTACGTCGAATGGTAAACTAGTATCCAAAAGAGAAGTTAAATTACTTGAGCCGTGTAAAAGAGTTTGCTCAACAAAAATATCACTTGATGACCAAAAGAAAATATTTGAACAGTATTGGGGTCTTGGAGAATATAACCTTAGGCAAGCAAATTTGTGTGGATTAATTGAAGATCATCAAAAGAAAATTGAACTTAAGCTTAAAAGTGCCGTAGCTCCAAGAATTCGAAGCCATTCTTACAAATATTTTCTTGAACTGCACGGAAAACGGACACAAGTTTGCCAAAAATGTTTTTCTTATACGTTTTGTGAAAATGAACAAGTTTTAAAAACAATTTATAACAAAAAGAGATTCATCGACGATCATTATCAACAAAGACAAACGAAGTTGCCATGCTCCTTCTCATAAACGAAAAGGAAAAAGAAATAAAAGAACATATTGAAAGCTTTCCTCCCTACGAAAGTCACTATGATCGAAGAGACTCTTCAGTTAAATATTTAACAAGTGATTTAAACCTTTCTATCATGCATAGATTGTACTGTGAAACGACTTCGAGTCCAGTTTCTATTACTAAATAGCGACATATTTTTAATAGTTTAAATTTAAAATTTAAGTCTCCTAAGGTCGATACCTGCGGCCGATGTGATACAATTAAAATCAAATTAACCGTTGTATCTGATGAAGAAAGGGCAGAGTTATTAGAAGAACAAAAACAACATGACGATGAAGATAAGAAGGCATATGACAGCAAAGCCATGGACAAAGTTGATGCAGAAATTAATTCCACAAAACGAGTTTTAACATTTGATCTTCAGCAATGTCTGCTAACACCTCTGTTAAAATATTCTGTCAGCTTTTATAAAACACCATTATGGACTTTCAACGTGACGGTTCATGAATTAAATTCGAATGATGTTGTATGTTACATGTGGGATGAAAGTGTTGCTCGCCGTGGAGGAAATGAGATTGCTTCGTGCCTCTTTTCTCACATTGTGTTGACCACCGAATGTTTTACGTTTAACACTTTATAGTGATAACTGTTCAGGGCTCTAATTCCCTAAGCAGTAAGATAATGGGTAAACGTGTAAACGATAAGTTAACACAAAAAAACAAATATTTCGGATTCTATAAATTTATATCGTGATAAATTTTTACCGACCATGTAAAACAAATGTCAAATATTTACACAAAATTTTTACGACAGATAACGTGTTCTTAAGAAACACAATTATTAAAAAATAATAATAATATTTAATTATTTAATTTGTTAAAAGTAGAATTTAAAAATAAAATACCTATATTAGAATCGATTCAAATAAAAAGTAAGTACAATTATTATTGAAACATTAAATATACTTGTTGTATACAATTAATATGCATCATAAAAATAGATTTTTATATTAGAATTTTTATATACGGTAAAATTCCGCTCATGAAAAGTCTGTATCGCTTGAAATAATTCTGTGATATTAAAAATATTTTTAGGTTAATTTTTGAATATTAAATTGATAGGTTTGAAGGCGATTGTGGGGCTCAAACACAACAACGAAAGTGGGATCAACTAACCGAGATGCTCAACGCAACGGGAGGTGCTCGAAAGTCGGCCGAACAGTGGAAACAATATTGGCGCGATTTAAAGTACCACAGAATTTTCGTTTATGGGATTGCATTTTAATGTTTCTTTTTCTCATTTTTAGACGAAATGTGAAAACAAAAGCAGCTGCCGAGAAGCGTAAGCTGGAAGCATCGGGTATTAACGGATTTGCAGTGCATCCATCGCTGGATGAGCTTGAGAAGCGTGTCGTCTCGATAATGACTCCCGCTGTAGTTGATGGCGACGGTGAATCGCAGGAAAGGGGATTAAATATTCCGGTAATTTCCATAATATTTATATTATTTCCATATCATTAAATGAAATTGACCGAGGCACATTTGCCCAACCACTAAATAAATTAATTATATATTTATTAACTGTTTCAGAAAATAGCATACAAAGATATATATGATATACCAGCTTCACCAGAATGTGAAACTGAAACGGCACTATTCCATGAACCACAAATTACAATAACGAGTGCCACAACAGCGCGTGCTAATAGGACTAACAAGCGACCGCGATCTTCGCGACTCTCATTCAGACTGAGCGAATCTGAGAGCAAAATGGAAACCATTATTAAAATCGAACGAGATAAATTAACGTTTGAAAAAGAAAAGTTCGAATTTTTCAAACAAATGGAAAAAGAAAAATTTGATTTTCACAAACAAATGGAAAGAGAAAAGATAACTGCAGTAAATAGGAAAATCTCAGCTTTAGAAAATATCTCTCAATATTTATATTCTTTTATAAATAACGATAGTTCGGATAAATATTTTTAAATATGTATATTTAAAATTTCTATTGATACACGTACAAATGAATTTGTTAAGTTTAATTATTTTTTATATGTAGTTGATTTCTATAAATAAAATGAATTTATATTTTATTATATTGTGATAAATGAACCAAATGGACTTGTTAAGTGAAATTAGATATTATATTATTTTGTTTACATAAATAAAATATATTTTTTTGTTTTTAATTAATTAACTGTTTATTTATTAAAAATCAAATATTCTTTTAGTGGAAATATTCATTAATTAAATTATTTCGAATTAAGATTCCTCTTTCTAACATATTATTAGAAGGGGCTGTGTTTCTATCTTCTTCTTCATTTATGTCATCAGCAGCGTTCAAATCAAAATTAAATGGCACATTTGCATTTACCATCATATTATGTAGCACTGCACATGGATTTATGATTGTGCCACATTTCTGAGGACTGTATCTCATTAAACGATCTTTCACTAAAATGCGAAAACGTCCTTTCAACACACCAATGCACCTTTCCACGCAATTTCGAGTTGCTCTATGAGCTACATTATAAGCGTCTTCGAATATATTAGATGTGTAACTACTAGAAATAACTTACCATTTGCTACCACACTCAAGAATGATAATACCTGCAAATGATGAGGAATGGCGGTGCTTCTTCGAGCCATTCGCAAAGATGGTTGGATTTGCTCTATCAGAGAATGTACTAAATGTTTTGGTAGTCGGTACTCTTTAGTACTCCTCAAATTGGTGAGCTGATTAATTAAATGGGTTTTCATTGTCCCGTAAACGCAGACGAGTAATCCTGAGACGTTTTATTGGTATACTCTTTCCTCAATTTCATTCACTGACAATACACGTAACATATTGTAATTTACGATTTACCTTGTAATATTATATACACAAATGTATATTTGCATATATAATTTTGTTAAATTGATTATAATTTTGTCCTCTTGATTTATTTTAATTTATTTAATTTATTATTTTTTAAAGTATGTTCACATATGAGAAAATTTTAGACATAATTATAATGACGTTTCATTTGTCATTTTGTCTTGCTGAATTTGCTGACAAAAAATTTATCTTGGGTCAAAATAGAAATTACAGAATACGATTTTATGGTAGTAAGATAAATTAATATGTAAAATTTTTCTATGATAAACTTTACCATTTTACACTTTACAGTTTATCTTGATTTTTAGAGAATTAGAGCACAGGCCAGAACAAAAATTCATTCGTAGCGATAATGTTTTATTTATTCCTACAGTCGTCCAATTCGAACATTCAGACAATCGACCACAAATTCCTAGTTTCTGGTCATACACATATGGAATGTGATTCGGATCACGCAATGATTGAAAGAAAAAAGAAGAAAACCAATATCGACATATATCACCCTTGAGATTGGATGCAGTTTATACGGGGAGTTGGAGTGAAAAAAACGTTAGCCGTTCATGAAATGACGCAGGACCAGGTTTTTAATTTTTCCGTCATACTAAAAAAAAATTTACATGGCGTAAAACAAACACGGATGGAGATAAATTTTACTGGAATGAAGTAAAATGGTTGAGATATACAAAAGACTTTGGTTTGATTCAGTATAAAACAACGTTGGATACCAGAGAACCATTTAAGTCAATTAAAATAAGTCGCCGTGGAGTACATGCTGTCACAGCTGATTTGGAACATAGGTGGTGATACAATGAGCCAGTCAAAATTAGTGCAGCGAAGAAAAAAGATTTGATAGATATGCTGCCATTAATCAACAATACTTTTCTACTTTATTCCTTCTATCAAAATTTGCAGTGCGAGGATCTACCAAACATTCATCCAAAACTCACAGAAGAAGTTGACAATCAAACTGAATAAATTTTAGATCGTAGTTAAGTAAAATCAGATATTTTTTTTATTTTGTGTTTTAATTGAATAGAGTTAGTTCTAGATTATGAAATTATATATTTTTTTTTATTTTTGAATTATAAATGAATTTCCTAACATTCTAATAAAACATCTTAAAAAAAAAATAAATTATTTTGTTTAATTTTGTTAAAACATCACCCTTTCGTTAAAAGTGTACATACCACGGTACATTGACTTTTGTTGCGTTTTATCCTAAGTAGAACAAAATTTTTCGAAAAAAGATACACTCATTTTGTTGCGCAATTTATTGTTTATCTTTTTTCTGACAGTTTATTTTAAATAGAGCGGCATAATTCATTTAGTTGTAACTTTTAGTGTGATAGGTCTGCGTGCAGGAACAACACTGCGAATCGTGAAATTTTCTTGGGCCATTTTAAAAGGTAAGGATTGAGAACTTTTATTATCTATAAGTGATTTTTTAGAATTTATAGTGTAAATACAATATAGAAACAAAGAAAACGGTAATAATTGTTACGGAATATTCGATTTTTTTGATTCTAAAAGCATGTACATCACTATGTACATAAGTGCTTAACAGTAATGTGCATTACCATGTACATAATTATAAATGTACAGTGTTATGTACAAATGTTATTAACTAGTGTTTAATTTTACTTTTATAGTAGGACAACAATGGTTATATTTTCTATAAATTTGCAATAAAGATGGTAATTTCTCTAATAAATAAATTAATTTATGAGAAAAGATATTAACATTTTTAAATATTTGTAGAGTCGCCGTTCAGAAAAATTCACTGAAGAGGAGATTTTACGATTGCTAATGGAAAGTAAAGATGAGTCGCCCGAGAATGAAATTAGTGGAAGAGTTTAGGACTTTTCAGAAGAGCATATGCCCGACAATCATGAAATTGACGTTACTCGAAGCGAAATTAAAAAAAACCAACAAAATCTCGTACCAAATATAGCAGGAAATAGATATTGGAAATACTGATATTGTTTTAGAGGCAGAACCAACTCCGCTGAACCTGAATCCAAAAACACGCAAGCCAATTCCAAAAGAATGAAACAAGAATTTCGACCGAAGTATGTACAACATGATTGGTTTAATCACTTCCCTTTGTTTGACGAAAAAAAGTAAGCTACTCGCTGCAAGTCAGTCTGCGAAGGTCGAAAGAAGAACTCACATTGATTGTGAAATATGTAAGGTACACTTATGCTGTTTGGCCAAGCGGAATTATTTTTATGCATTTCATTCCGAATAGGTGCGAATCCTACAGCGCTACGACTATACAAAATAACCAAATTGATCTTTTGTGATTTAATTTAAATTTCACTTTATTTTTGCTTATATTTTTTGTGATTTAATTTTTTTTATTTACAATGAATGAATTATTATATATTAATATCGAAATATAAAGAAATATTTCGAATAAAATTTTTTTTTAATTTCAATGTAAAATTTAACACCATTTTGTTACTTCTGTACATTACAATGTACATTTTGAAAACCCGGGAAATCGGAAAAATTTGAAATTTTTTTTTGTATATTTGAAATCAGAGTACCTTCAGCTTTAAAAAAAACACCAATTTTTTTTTGTTCATCCGGTATGGAAAAAGTTCTGAAAGGGTTAAAACGATATACCGTCGCATTTAATACAAAATTAAAAATGACAGAATATCTTAGTTATATTTAATAAAGCAATCACAAGTAATCTGAATTAACGAAACATCTTACATATAGCATTTCAATTAATTTCTCCCAAAGCGTAAACAAATTTAAATTTCCATTGAATACATTTTATTGTGCTTAATTTTATATCCATATTGTAAAAATTTCAGACAAATTAGTTAAAGTTTCAATTTTACAAACCCAAAAAAAACTTTAAATTCAATTTAAAAAAATTTCGAATTAAGATACATACTTTAGCTTTCCACCACAGATATAAAGCTGTTACACGCTATACAGAAGGTTAATCGTTGAAAGAATTTTGTAGATGTAACTGAATACACCATTACCGTAGACCAATTCTCGTCTTTAAATATCCGGAAATGCTCACATCGTGTTACAAATTTTACAAATAACTTTAAGAATTGGCAATACCTCTAAACTAGGCTAGTCAATAATTAATTTTGAATAATGTTAAAAATTCATGGAACGACATAAAGATCCATTTAATAACAGCATTCGCTGACAAAAGGGATAAAACAACAATTCTATTCGAATTATATGGGCTAGTAAAATGTAATCTCTCACGAGGAATTATATAACAAAATAATCGATATCATTAGTTTATTATCGCATCAATTAAAATTAAAAAATTTAGGACACGATGGAAGAAAAACAGGATTACTTATATTTATGGGAGGTTTAAGGGAACCTTTAGGGAAATTGTTAATGGCAAAGGATCCAACTTCATTATGCGAAGCATTGGATTATGTTAACAAAGAAAATAACATATCACACCTTCACGCTGTTATTATAATCCAAGTTATAAAAAACCTGATTTCCGAAGTCAAACTAAACCAATTAAACAAAAATTGAAACAAGTACGTAAACCTATTAATAAAATCTACAACATCGAAACCGATATTGATAAAGAGGATTTTTACCAACTCGCCTCGGAAAATTAAACGACTTCAATACATTCCAAACCTCAAATTTACCATTCATTTTACTAAATTTCAAAGACAAAATATTAGAATTATTAATAGACACTGGAGCGAACAAATCCAATATCACTCCAGAACTAACATAGTAGAACCAAAAAATATAATCAATACTGATACGAGTAGAACAATTAACAGTTTATTTCAAAAATCCAATATCAAACAGAAAACAGTTACTGAAAGCTAACTTAATTCTTAACGAAAATATGTTAATAAGCCACCATTTTAAAATAAAATTACAAAACAAAATAACATCATGCATAAAACTCTTTATGCCAGCACTATCAAAAATAATCACAAAGATACCTGTAAACAAACAAATTGTTTAATTTTACACGAAACCAATTACGTTACAACAGGATGTGCAAATTCAAGAAGGATTATATACAATACATAAACCTTTTTATCCATTTGTGGAAATAATCAATTATTGTAACACACCAAAAGAAATCTTCTTACTAAAACCAATAAATGTCGAAATACTTAGCGAAAAATATAATGAAATCAATTTTCATTATGCTAAAACTCATGAACACGAAAAGATGCATAGTATCAAAAATATAATAAAAACTAATCATTTGAATAGAGACGAAGAACGTAAACTAATAAAACTGTGTAGTAAATTTGAAGATATGTTCTACAAAGAAGGAGATACCTATAACATTTTCAAGCAAAGCATAAAATAAAATTGGCGGACGAGAAGCCAGTATTTGTCAAACAATACAAGCACCCCGAAGGCCAGAAGTTAGAGTTTAAGAACGAAATTAATAAGCTTTTATCAAATGATATAATTGGACCTTCGTTTAACCTATGGTCATCACCCATATGGATGGTGCCCACGAAAGCTGACGACAATGGCGCTGGGTTATCGATTACCTCCAGTTGAACAAACAGACGGTAGATGACAAATACCCGTTACCAAACATTAGCAATATTCTTGATAAATTAGTTCAGTCGACGTACTTTTCAACCATCGACTTGGCCTCTCACCAAATTCAAATTGAAAGTACCGATATTCCAAAAACAGGATTCACTAAAGAATCAGGGCACTACGAATTCGTACGAATGCCATTCGATCTCAAGAATGCTAAAAGCACATTCCAACGTGTTATGGACAACATTCTCGACAAACTCCAGGGAAACCATGACTTGTGTTATAAGGTCGATATTATAGTATAGTAAGCACAAGCATTCAGGAACATCTCAAAAATTCAGTTACAAAATACAAGTGCGCGAACTGATATTGCAAGATCGTCATGTGACCTATCGTGAGATTGAGACAACCTTAGGCATTAGTGGGACCAGCATACATTCAATATTGCATAAACATTTGAAAGTCAAAAAATTTGTTCGCGTTGGATCCCACACAATTTGTCAATCGCTCAAAAAAAGACTCGTGTCGAAAGAAAAGCTCAAAAAATACGATCGGGGTGCTTCAAAACACGTCTAAGACATAGTGACAGGTGATGAATCGTGATTTACGCGTATCAGCCCGAAAGTAAACAGCAATCGACTGTATGGGTGTTTCAAGATGAGCCGAATCCAACAAAAGTTGTTCGCGCACGAAGCACTTGCAAGCAAATGATCGCCTGTTTTTTCGAAAAAAATGGACATGTCGCAACCGTACCACTAGAATAACGCAGAACAGTCAATTCTGAGTGGTACACAACCATTTGTTTGCCAGTTGTCTTCCAAGAAATCAGGAAAACCAACTCCCGAACACGGATCACTCTTCACCACGACAATGCGAGCTCTCACACATCGGCTCGAACAACTGCATTTTTGAGCACTCAAAACATCGATTTGATGAGTCATCCGCCATATAGTCCTGACTTGTCACCAAATGACTTCTTTTTATTCCCGTACGTAAAAAACAAACTGAGAGATCAACGTTTTTCGATACCTGAAGAAGCGGTTGCTGCGTTCAGAATGCATGTTTTGGAGATACCTCAATCAGAGTGGAAAAAGTGCTTCGACAATTTTTTTAAACGCATGCAAAAGTGTATAGATCTTCATTGAGAATATTTTGAAAAACAATAAAGCGATTTTCGATGATTAATATTTGTTTTTGTTCTCTAATCCCGAAATATAAAAGGCAGCCCTCGTACTACTGCAAAATCAAGTACTGGTGGTAACAGTCCTATAGAAAACTTCACTCAACACTAACGGAGTTGACCAGAATTATATTTTTCAAAAATTAGAACATATCATTAGCAGATTTAAGGGACGAAGCAGTCTTGGCATACAATAGCTCAATCCATGCATCTCTGCCAATATTCCAGAAAACGTACCGGAACAACCTAACGAATACTTTAGGTTTAGGTTCAGTAATAAAAAGTATTTCGGGTAATATGGATCATAATGATTACGTTCAAACTCAAAACGCAATCACAAAATTACCAAACAGTAATTACATGGTAAACGATTTTCATAATAGGCAGGTTAAATTAAGCGAATAATGATAAACAGATTTGAAAATACCAATCTAAAATTTGTCATAAGATAAAAGTCATCAGAATTGTTGTTGTTGTTGCTGACCTGCTGTACAAGTGTTGTGTAGTTAAATGGGTTCCGTGTCTGAATCTCGGGATCGAAAATCGACAAGAACTTCAAAAAATAGCTACCATTTGGCCAAACAAGCGCAAGTCCGAAACCTACAAACATGCAAAGCAATTCAAACACTCGATCTTCAAATCTTACAACCAGTTCAACGTGAACATCTAATGCTAGAAATAAAACAATCCCTTCTTGATCAACTATTGGGACTACGAAATCAAATAACAAACCTTATTCAGGAGAAAATTGAACTGAAACAATAACTAGAACACACAAGGAAATCTGTCAAAACTGGAATCTGAAGTGGAATATGAACATATTTAAGCAAATTTTTCTGCGGGATCATCTGACTGTAAGGCAACTTCAACTATTTTGTGCTGTACGGCATTTCAAAATCGCGAATGGATTTCAGTTTCTGTGGACTACAGAGAATAAAATTCTACTTCGGAAGACACAACAAGCCAGAGCTATACACATCAGAAATATCACCGACTTACAAAAACTTCAAAAATTAAAATAACTTTCATCTCTTCAACTTTAAACTCGGATAAAATTTCACTTAATTGTTCGATCACTATTTTTTACACATTTATATCGCAAACACTATTCACTTCAAACACAATATATTATTTATTCACAATTTATTATAAATTTCATTTAATTTTTAGTTTATCACACACAACATATAGTTTGTTTGTTATTTTGATTGATGACAGATGATTACTTACACATTCGTCACATTACGTCACCAATAACGGATTTACTAGATAATGTAAAATACGGCTTGTGATTCCAGTAATGCAGAATCATTGGAAATTGATGCGGTAAATATTTTATATTTTAATATCAGGATCAAGGGTTTGAAATCGAAGGTGAATGTGTTGATGAATTTTATTTCTTTATTTAATTATGCAATCGAAATTATTGTTCTTGTTGAGTCTTGGGTGTTATACAGTAAGATATGTCTAATTAATTTTCCTAACTATACCGTATTTCATAGTTGAGATACTAGGCGAGGTGGAATATGTATTTTGGTGAAAGATTATAATCAGTGTTCCGATGCATTCGAAAAAAATTTTGACAAAAATAATTTTAAAACTGATCAAAGAAAATCTGAATATAATAATAAGTATATATAGAAGTCCAGGATCACAAATCGATAATTTTCTAAGCGGGTTCGAGTGCATTGTAGAGACGTTTCCTAATGCGGTTTTATTTGCGCGGTTTAAATTGTTTAATTATTATTTAGTTGAGAAAAGCTCCTTCTGGGAAAGCATAGAGAGCTACCAAAATCTAGATGATTTGGTTACCGGTCTCGGAAACTTAGTTAATCATTTTACGCAAGTAAAAACTGTATCTCGGCTGGGTATA
The DNA here is from genome assembly GCA_932526605.1 of Nephrotoma flavescens. Classification (NCBI taxonomy): domain Eukaryota; kingdom Metazoa; phylum Arthropoda; class Insecta; order Diptera; family Tipulidae; genus Nephrotoma; species Nephrotoma flavescens. The sequence continues at coordinate 116,296,854 of OW052222.1, forward strand.
TATAGTTTTAAGCAACCGTGAATGACAAATGAATTACTCCTCGATATCAAAATGAGAAAATTTCTTAAACTTAAGCTAAAATCTCAGAATTGTGTTCGTTTGATCGAAAAATATAATGCCCTAAAAGCTTCGGTTGTAGCTAAAATTAGAAGATCAAAGCGTAACTTCTACGCAACAAAGTTGAACGCTTGTAACGGAAAACCACAAGAATTTTGGAAATTTATGAAAATGGCTATATTTAATAAAACTCGCAGGTCTATAATCAAAAAAATATCTCAATATAGATGGTTTAGCAATCGATGAACCATCTGCAGTTGCCAATGCGATAAACTCGTGCTTTGCGCATACATGTGATTTTCCCTGGCCACAAGTCAATTTAAGTGTTTTAAAGAACAACGAATAAACTACAAATTGTACCTATGTGATATAAATGAAATTGAAGTAACCCAAAATATTAGAGCCCTGAAAACAGCTGCAGCTTCTGGACGGGATGGAATATCAAGTAAGTTCCTTCAATTTTTCAGGAAAAATTGAAGAGAGCTCTAACCTGCTTGATAAATAAATCACTTGAATTGAAAATGGCAAAGGTTGTACCTATATACATATAAGGATGGTGATACCTAGAACCCAATGAATTATCGGCCAATTTCTATACTTAGTGTAATATCTAAAGTAGACGAAAGAATAGTTAATGCCCGATTCTCTGAATTCTTGGATAAAAATAATATTCTAGCGCAAGAACAATATGGTTTCACCAAATCATCCAGCACACAAGCCGCCTGCCATGAACTAACAAACTTTATTTCGGAAAACTTAGACAGGAAATTGATTGTGGCAAATATGTTGTTAGAGTTAAGGGAAGCATTCGACTCGGTTGACCATAACATATTGCTCGCCAAGCTTCAGTTAATCCTGAAGTTAGAACCGATGCTATTATTATGGTTCGAGTCTTATCTCAGATCCCGTCCGCAAGTTGTCCTTTCCAAAGGCGTTCCTCAGAACTCCATACTAGGACCTGTTCTGTTTAACATTTATATATATTAATGACATTTGCAGTCTAAACCTTAGAAGGGAAATCCAACTGTATGCTGATGACGCGGTTATAAAATATAGAAATTCGACTCTCTCAGGCGTTTTTGACGATTTGCAAGTAGATTTGAATTTGATATACATATGGCTTAGCGAAAACAGGCTTCATCTAAACGCAAAAAAGACTAAGTACATGCTATTCACAAATATAAGGTTATCCGATGCAACGATCAATGAATACAGCATCAGTTGCGGTGGTGTAGTAATAGAAAGGGTAAACTCTTTTAAATACTTAGGATTTATGCTAGAGAATAAACTAAAATGGAATAACCACGTAGAAATGATCAAAACTAAGATTCGCGCTTACGTATTCTCCGTGAATCGTTTAAAGTACATTTTTCCCCAAAAATCTCTTTTACTAATTTACAATGTCTTCATTCTACCGCATTTAACCTACATATATTAATCCTGCGAGGAGCGGATGTGCAGTACTTCTAAACAGAACTCTAAAACACATATACCACCTTCCATCGCGTTATCTTACAATCGAAATTTTCTTAAAAATTCCACAACTTAGACTTACAAAAATAATAAATTGCGAACTTCTGATAGTTACATTTAAAAGGCTTACTTAAGTTTCATCGGCCTCTTTACCACACCTATGATATGCACTCTTACGGAACGAGGCAACGAACCAATTTCCACATTCATTTCTTCAATACGAACTCAAGGGATATTAATATTGTATAAAAAGGTCTTAATGCGTATAACACATTACTTAGAGAACTGAAAGAAATTGATAATATTAAACAATTCAAAAGATGTATCAAAAGATATTTGAAATATCACTGAGATTTATAATGGATGATGATAATATGTATCGTGTTTTCTGTTTTTTTACATTATTGATTTGATGGGAAGTAAGATATTTTAATTTTATTTACCATAAAAGAACTCTTAATTTAAAATATTTTATTTTGCATTTTATTGTTAAATTTCATTTTATTTATTTTATTCTATTTCATAGCATTTTTATATATATTTTAATTTTTACAATTATTATTTTTATTTAAAAAAAATATATTGTGCCAATACAATCAACATAATTCATATGTTACTTACAATACAACACTATTTGTGTTATGTAACAAAATTGTTAACTATTGTAAGGTAATAAAAAAAATTAACAGATCACATTAATTTACTACCAGAAAACACAGAAAAAAGATTAAAAGAAACACCTAATTATTCTACGACACATTGGGATATGTATTTATTAGAAGAATATTTTTATAAAATAAACGACCACATATACATGTTACAGGAACAAATTAATAGTATACATATGTACATGAAATTATAAGTTTCGCGAAAATAGAAATTATATCCAGACATATACTGGACAAACAGGAAATGAAGTACATTCATGAACATTTAGACAACGTAAAAATCTCATCTGATGAAGAAATGTATTCATTACTTAAATTGAAGCTTTCTATAATAGAACAAATATAATTTTTGCAATCGAAATACCACGAAATACCAATTTTATAAATCCCAACTAACTTACTATCACATAAAGCCTATTCCAATAAACAATTCCCAAATTATTAAAACCAATACAAACCACATTATCATAAACAAAAATATTTACATGGAAATAAAAAAAAGCATGGTCAGGTAATCGAAAAAGTATATTATTGCCAACGAGAACAAATATATGGCACAAATACTTCTTACATACCACAAATATTACTTAACCAATATGCACAATGCAATACAATCAAAATGGAGGATATCGACGAGATAGACTACACTCTAAAAAATGAGGATTGAAATGTGTAAAATTACCGTGAAAATAAAGGCAATTTTTCGTGTAAATTTACGACCGATGCTTAAAATTAACCCGATATCTATGTATAAGAAATTAAAAACACAAAAAATAGTAAAATTACACAGTTTTATGTATAATTAGAATCCTAAGAGTAAAAAAATTACAATGAGTATGTAAAATTAAACTTAAAATTGTATAGTTACACCATTTGTGTAACACAGTACTCTTTAATGCGGAAATATTACACTTTAAGTCGTAAATATACGCTCTTCACGTAAAAATGATTTGATTATGAATGTAATAGTTTTTTTGCACATAACCTCGTGTCTCTTTGTAAAGATGCGCATTAGTGACTGATCAGTGAATTTGTGAGTGTGGTATACATAAAATTTAAAGTTGTATTTAAAAATATTTATATTTAATAGATCTGAGTATTAATATAATCCTGTGCATAGTTAAGTATATTAATAAACTGTTAAAGTGTTTAAATTGTGACTTTAAGACCAGTGTAATTAAAAAATATAATAGGCATTTGTATGAACATCGAGGAAAAAAAAATATGCAATACATTTGCTTAGAAACCCATTGTGAAAAAAAAATCGACAATTATAAAAGTTTTCAAGTGCATTGTTTTAGGAGCCACTCCTCACTAAAAACCACACAAAACCGTAGTGTATAATAGTCCATATATATGTAGCATAGTCAATTGCAAGTTCAAATCTAAATATTTAAAAAATATTACTTCGCATTTAACAAAACATATTAATTTAAATTGTGAAATATCGTGCCCTGTCTATAGTTGTTCAAGAATTTTCTCAAATGGGTCATCATTCAGATCTCATGTTTCTCGGAAGCATTATGCTAATTTAGGCAATTTAAATAATCGACAGAAAGAGACTCTAAAAGTGGTAGAAACCCAAAGCTTTGAAAATGAACCAATTGATTCCAATTTACCCCAAAGTACCACTTCTATTATTAGCGCAAAACGTGACAATCCTTTCGAAACATTGTTTACAAAACTAAAATTTTCTTTTAGAGTTACAGATTCCGCTCTACAATTTTTATATAATGAACTTTATGAAATACTAGATATGGCTAATTCAGATCAAAACAATTTTTTAAAAAGCATAGGCTTGCTGACAAAATACAAAAACAATCTCTCATTTAATTGTTTGCTTGACGCAATAAAAAAATTTGGATCTAAATTCAAACGGGAAAGTAACATAAGAAATAAAATGCCTTTTGTTGATCCAATAAAAGTACCTTTGGGTTTTGATAATTATCATAACGAGTGCTTTTTTCACTATACGCCAATTTTAGAAACCATTAAAACGTTAATGTCAGACTCTCAATTTTTAAAACTATTTAGAGAAGGCAAAAATGAAAAACAAAATGTGTTTTTTGATTAGAGTGATGGTTCTGTGTACAAAAAAAATATTTTCTTTTCATCTGGTCCACAAAAACTTGAAATTATTATTTTTCAAGATGCATTTGAAACTTGCAATCCTCTGGGATCTTCAAAAAAGAAGCACAAGTTAGTTGGGGTATATATGATAATAGGAAACCTAAACGTAAAATATCGAACGCAAATTCAAAACATACAATTGGTATTATTATGTAAAGAAAAGTTTGTTAAACACTTTGGCATTGATAAAGTTTTTCAGCCTTTAATAGAAGAACTTATTATCTTAGAAAAAGTTGGAGTGGATTATTTTGATTGTTTTGATCAAACAATTAAAAACATTCATGGTTCTTTATTTGCAATGACAGGTGACAATTTAGGAAGCCATCAGATTGGTGGATTTGTTGAAAATTTCAGTTCTACTGAATTCTTTTGCCGTTCGTGTTATTTCACACGGACATCACTGAAAAATTATGATGTGCGACCGGGTCAAAATCGAACTATTGAAAATTATTCAATCGATGTACTTGATACAAAACATGGTATAAAATCAGATTCGGTGTTAAACAGATTGCAAAACTTTCATGTTTGCAATCCAGGTCTTCCGCCTTGTTTGGCGCATGACTTGTTCGAAGGAATTATCCCATATGATTTAATGGATATTTTAAAATATATTTCCGATTCAGGTTTTATATCCATTGATAAAATAAATATTGCTTTAGCGAATCTAAGGAAACAATTTAAACTTTCACTTTCTTTCCTGAAAATTGAATATACGAATACGAAAGTTCCAGGAAAAGCTTTTGAAATATGGCAAATACTGATTATGATGCCACTCATTTTAATTAATCATATCGAAAACTCGAATGACATAGTATGGAAATTTTTAACAACAATGGTTGAAATTTGTAGGCTGATTTGCGCTTTCGAAATTTCAAACTTGCAAATAGAATTGCTCTCGCACTATATATATTTGTATTATGAATATAGAAGAGAGTGTTTCCCAAGTTCTAAATTACGACCTAAACATCATTTTGTTTACCATTACCCAGATTTAATTCGGAAATTCGGACCGCTTAAAATTTTGTGGACTATGGAATTTGAACAAAAAAACAAATATTTTAAAACCACTGCAAGAATGGCAAGAAACTATCAAAATATTACTTTAACGCTATCTGAAAACCATCAGTAGGACCATGCAAGTAGGACTTTTTGAAGATCGATTCAGACCTTTCATTAGTTCTGATAATGTCTTCGACTTAACAGACTCCATGTTCAATATCACATTACCAAAAGATTTCTGTTTTGTTACGAAGAAAATAGAATATTTAAACACAATTTACAAAGAAAATAATTTTGTCCTGATAAATTGCAATGAATTAGGAAATATTAAAATTTTACAAATTAATGCAATTTTTTTAGATAAATCTTATCAAAAAGCTTTGTTTTATGTAAAAACTATTAGAATGTTATATAATGAAAAATTATGTCTTTACGAAAATTTTAGTGAAAAATGTAGCTCCTATTCGATTTGTCATCTTGAAAAACTTCTGCTAAAAAAACCGTTACAAATACTAAAAAAAAGCAAATATTATTTTTCTTCTTCCTGTTCTTTTGTGAATGAATATTTTTACAATTAATTTATGTATAATTTACAAAAAATTTAAATTATAATGTACCTTTAAATAATTTTTTAATTATAATATTTAATTGTTTAATTATAGCAATATTATAATAATAGAAATATATATAATAACCATTTAAATGTAATATAGTTTTTGACACAATTTAATAAGATTATTATATTATATCACACCTAAACTTAATTCGGATTTATTATAAAACACTATGCAAGTCACTATACAACAATACGAGTATGTAAAATCAGTATTTTTTCAAGTTTTTTTCAAATTTCCATTATTACATTCAAAATCATATTTAAAACAAACATTACTTCGTGTGAAGAAAATAAATTAAAATGGCTCAGGTGGGCAAGAAATACGCAGTGAAAGTATGGAGCAGTGATAGAATGATAAAGAAAACTTTTGTAACTTTAACTCTAATTCATGAACTTTTACAGAAAGGTATGTTTAAATTAATAATTGAGGAATATATCAGACTAAATAGGGGCTGAACTTAAACATTTTTGATATTCAAAATCTGTGATAGGGCTACATTTTTAGTTTATTCTCTGTTTAGTTAGTATATACAGAACTATGCACTATTTATTTAAAAGAAAAATTAAATTAAACTATTTGCTTTGGGTTTCAGCTCACGATGTTGGCATACAAGGATCCAAAATAGTACTTGAAATAGATGGTTCGGAAATATGTGATGATGAAGTATTGGCGCATTACATTGAAGAAAAGAATATATTTATGGTTCTCGAAAATCACCAAATTTGGACACAACAACCTAATATTTCTGGAAATGTTTTTAATGAAACTGAGTCTGTGGATAAATCACATACTCATCCGTTTGAAATTAACGAATTTATAATCACCGCACACAATAATCAAGAAGTAGTACCTGAGGTAATTGAGGAAGAACAAAGAGAAATCGTAATTTCTACTACAAATTATCCAGAACTTGAGGACACTGATACCCTAAGCATGTCCAGCACACCTATGACTAGTACATCATCTGCGAATTCTGTATGTGTAATGCTGTTCTCTAATTTTAAAATCCCGTGGAATAAATTTCCTTCAGACATTACAGTAATGTTTCAAAACAAAATCTACCTCGGAAAAAGAATGAACTGCTTAGGTAACATACTCATCGATGAGATGCGTTCGATTTCTTTTTACATTCCAATGTCCATTATAAGAACTGTTGCCCATAGAGTGGCATCTAGATATCCGGATTCATTTTATTTAAAAGATAATCACCAAGTAATTATAACTACAATACCAGTGGCCTTAATAACTATCATGAAAAATAGAAATTCGTTTCTTAATCGGCCCCCTAAACTTATTCGTGAAGAGTTAATTGCAAATGTACCAGCAAAACAGCGTAAAACAGCCAATGTCTTAAAGCAAACTTGTGTTAACTGGCAACCACCAAATATTGGCTCTGGCGAAACATGTAACAGCATTGAATCTAAACAAAAGTATTTACAAGACCTATTTAAACAAAATAAAATATCAACGGAAGAGCGAGAAACAGTTAAAAAATTTATGAAAGACTGCTTTGCAGTTCAGAGAGTTTTCCTTAATGATCGTAGCTCCATTCCTGACGTTCAGCAGATTCAAGAGAAATATCCCTATCTGTTTGAAAAGGAATTAGCTTTTCAACACTTCGAGCAATTAATGGACATAGACCCCATAAAAATTAAAAATGAATTTGAACTAATACAGGACATAGTTAAACAATTTTGGACTGAAAGCAAACTAAAAAATATTCACGCGTGTATCAAAGGCAGTAATACGAATAATTTTTGCAGTATATTAAAATGCTTTTTCATGTACTTCAACGAAGCACCATCTTTTTTATATAAAAAATTTGAGGTAAGTTTGTGCTAATGTATACTTGAAACAAAAGTAACTAACGATTTTTTTTCAGTTTGGTACAACTTTGGAGGAAATTAAAAGCGCGTGCCCAACAAATACACCATGGTTTGCCATTATAGGTGAGTTAAATTAAAAAAATATAGATGTACCCTTAATTCAACATGAGCCCAATGATCGATTATTTAATTGGTGTTTTGTGAATACGAGCTAAATCTTTTTATAAAATTCTACCAAATACTTAAATTCGTTTATTTTGAAGGTGGGGCAAGTCCATTTGGGTATAGCATTTTTTTCTTCAGGCCACTTTAATAAACATTATTGGTTAAAATGTACATTATAACGGCAAAACACACAAAAGTTAGCTCGTATATTTTTTAATTTTTCGAAACGCAAAACTTTAAATATATCGTTATAAAAAAAATAGATTTGCATCATACTTTCAAAATAAACGGCTCAGTTCTATAATTCTCGTTTTACGAGAAATTGAAATTTAGAAAAATAAGAATTTTAAGTGCTCATTTTAATATTTGTTTACATAATATAGAATTACTATCGATTTGTAAGCCTGAAAGCTTCAATTCTGCACCGGGCATAATAACAACTTAATAACAAATGCATCAATTTATTTAAATTATATTTAAAATTATCTCATTTCAGATACATTAACGGCCGATGATAAGTGTACAAGTTATATCTTCTTTGAAAAAGTTGTTGTTGGAAAATTCGAAAATGAAAATATGTTAAATTTATTTACTTTGTGCATGTGGCCGTGCCATCTAATTCGATTGGATTTGATAAATCCAATGATATCGTTCACTCTCAGAAGTTGCCATATTTCGTGGTTCATACGAATCTGATATTCGTTGTTCGCAACTTTAATTGGACCAAAGATTGAACGGATCACCTTCCTTTTGAAGATAGATAAGCCAGACCAGCCACGTTTGTTCTTTGCTCTCCATTCCCGTCTTTTGCATATTTTGCGTCTACATATTTTGCCTGGAGTTGCATATTCGGCGAAAACCTCCTCACCTAGCCTGGAGTTGCATATTCGGTGAAAACCTCCTCACCTAGCAGAGCAATTACTCTAATAGAAATCACTTCGTCATTCCGATTTAGTGCAGAATTTGGAAGTGAACTTGCCATACTGAGAGAGCGGCAAACAAGATTAGTGCAGGGATTTCATTTATTCGAATTAAGAAAAACTGTTTCCTCGTGAGCACTTAATAACTCTTTAACCTTTTTCCGTATTTCTAGTAAAATGATTGGAATTAGTCCACTATCATTATGCTCGTGTACTAGACAACTAGCGACAAAGTACTTTGTCGCTAGCACGGCACGACGAATTAGTAAAACAATCTCGAATGCTTAGATTTTGTTTTCAAAATATATTTTTGTTTTAGTTTTAGCTAGTGAAAATTTTTGAAAATAAGGAAAGCGGACTTAAAAATGCAGTTGTTTCTGTAGCTGAAACGCCTCACTCGAGGATCCAAATACGAACTAGCGCTCTGCTAATGCACAAATAACTATTGAATACAAAGCGAGCTAACAATATCTGATCAGTCAAAATTGTTTTGTTAAATTAAACTGCTACGCGAACGACAAAGTAGTTTGTCGTTAGTGCTCTTGTAGGCCGAGCGAAAACGCTATCTAATTGTTTATTTGAATTAATAGCGGTTTTGCTTTGGCAAAGCCCGCTTGGCTTTAAACAATAAAATATTAGTGCGTGTTTCAATTGGTTTAAATGCCGCATAAAAAGTTAAAAAGTTAAAAATTGTGGTGAATAAAAATGTCAAACTTTTTATCTGCTTCAAGAGCTGATAAAATTTTTATGTGGAAAACATTTGGCTGACAAAAATATTTGTTTGTAAACAGAAAATATTCATGTACAAATTTTGAGAAAAATCGTAATAATTTAGATGTAAACTGACCATAATTAACTAATATACATTTAAGTATTTATTTTACATTTAAATATGTTATATATGTTCATAATTACACATAAAATAAGCAACCATGTTATTGTCAAAATTTTAACCAATTGAAACAGATAAAAAGTTAAAAAGTTAAAAAAAAATTACCACAAATAAATTTTTAACTTTTTAACTTTTTATGCGGTATTTAATCCAATTGAAACACGACCTTAGTGGCCAATTTTGGTTTCAGCAATATTTAATGGTGAATTTCCAGTATCGGAAAATAATGGTTCATCATAGTTGGCGTATTTATCAGTAGTAATTAAAGAAGAGTTGGCTTTAAATAAAAACAAAAAAATAAGACTTTCATAAAACCGATTCAGCTTACAGTTACTACTGACATGAAAGCCAACTATGATGAAAAATTATTTTCCGTTACTGGAAATTCACAAGGAAATATTGCTGAAACCAAATTTGGCCGCTAATATTTTATTTTTTAAAGCTAAGCGGACTTTGCCAAAGCAAAACAGCTAATAAATCAAGAATTTTGATTTAAACTTGAAGTTCAAAAGCCTACTACTCGTTTTGTCAATTGTAGTTGTAGAAAAATATAGGAACCACGTGCAAGTAAAGCTTTCGTATAAACAGATGGTTTGCTTAGTGTAAAATCACCTTTAGATTTATAAGGGAAAACAATTTCATAGATTTTTACGTTAGGAAAAGTACAATACATTTTTATTGGGCGAGATTCCTGGAGCACGTTAGCATAGTATTGAGAAAATAAACATAACATATAATTTAACATTCCATAATTTCAATATAAATGTCATTGTGTAATGATTGTGTAAACCTATAATTATTTTTCTAATCCAAACAAAAATGCGTACCTACATAGATTACGGAAATAAAGAACCTTAGTACGTGCTTTGATAACAATTGAATAAAACACTTTATTTTATATCCCTATTTTTAAGTGGGCGTTTCACTAAAGATGCCTTCTTACACGCACACACCTAAGACCGCAACGATATGTAAGTGTATCTGGTAAGGATCATCACGATACACCATCTACTTCTACTTCGGGGGTCTACTTTATAGTAAACGGGAGACGAATTACAGACATTGCTTACTTTTCAAACAATTAGCAGAGATCAGCAATCATAATAACACATTTGGTTCGTTACAAAATTTAAAAATCATATGAGAAACCAGGACTGGATTGAGCTCAACGTTTGATGTTACGATGTGCAATGTACAGCTTCAATTAACATCTGAAGACGAAAGAAATAAGGTTTGTCAAGATTTGATAAACTATTAAAGTGTATTTGGTGGCATTGAAACAGAAAGCACTTTTACTCAGTGTATAAGTATTCCTGTTTCATAGAATTGCCGTCATCTGATATGTACCCCATGCGGCGTTGGTTCCCGCAGCTCAAGCCGGCAGAGGGGAACAGTGTGGGTTTCGGGGTACTCAGACTACGGCCTAGATTACCGCATATTTGAATAATAAACGGGAGAGAAGAGACAGCATATTGCATGCCATCAAATGGTGTGTATAACGATGAGATATTGGGATCCGGACCCAATAGGTGTGAGGTATACTCCAACGATGTTCTAGGCCATTAAGCCGTGGTTATTAATTGATTAATTTAGGGTAGCATTATTACCCTAAATTAATTATACGTGATAAAAAAAATTTTGTTTTGCCAGAGGGATCTTAATTTGTTTTGGCCTACGGCCCTAGTGATTAGTAAGTATTTTTTTATTTTAGATCTGCAAAACGTTGCTGGTAGAAGGGTGTGCAATGCCTGAGGCACTGTTGCTTAAGAACCACCCGTCCGTTTTCCAGAGGGACAACCAACATACGCTTTGCGGATCGGTACCGCTTGGATTAGTATGGTGAGTTATGTTTATACTTACTGAAATACCGCCAACTGCCTGGAATTGTCCCAACTTGATCTTCTACCAAAAAAACCCAAGCAAATCACTGTTTTTTTTTTTTATTTAAAACAAATTATTCACTATCAAAAAAACCCACTAACAAACAAAACTATACTTAATTCACTAAAATATTAATTCACTAAAATTCCCGGAAAAACTGAACGACTTTAATTAACTCACTAATAAAAACTTATTGACTATACTTATTGACCCCCACCAAAATTTTGGTACGGTATTTATACATATTACTTGGTTGAGGCGGGAGGGGAAAATTTTTAGTACAAAATGTACTACTCTCTCAACCAAATATAATTATTTCTGCCATATTGGCAAAATGTATAAATACCGCCCATTTAAAAGTGTTATAAAATAAACACTTGGGGAGTTTATGTATGCCGCGAAAACTGCAACGTTTTAAATTCCTACTTAGGTCGTTCGATTAACTTTAAGTAGGAAAGTAGAACATTTGCTTTTATCGCGGACATGAACAACATATGGATACGTAATTCAATAAATATTTACGTTCACTCATTTGCATTCTATAATAATTACATTATATACGAATTGAGTGACGTAGTTGCAATTGGATCGCGTAAACAAGAAATATTTTTATGTTTGCTGTATTGCAACTTATACCAATTTGTTAGGTATATAAATGCAACAACAAACACAGAGAAGCATTTGTAATTTCGGCATGACTAGATATTTGGTGAATTTTAGTGAAGATGATCTCTTCAAGGTCGTGGCGAAATTACTTCAAAAATTATTATTATAATTATATGAAAATTGTGTGGGTTGAGTTTTTAGAATTGATAACGGAATAAATTCCGTTACAGCATATCTACGGGAATCGGATTTAAACAAGTAGAAGAATTTCTAAGTGTTATTGATGTGCCATATACATATGGCATCGGGTACATTTAACAAACTTCAAAAAGCGGTCCGAATTGATTTGAAAATTGCGTGTGATAAAGAAATGTATAGCGCAGCAATGGAGGCAAAACATAAAGCTATAGACGAAAATAGTTTAGATTTCGATGGTGTTACTTTAATTTGTGTCCAAATAGATGGCTGCTTCTCGAAGCGAACTTACGGTTCAGGTAGTAACTACTCTTCATTACCAAAAAATCTAACTTCTACAGATAATATTTGTAATATCAACTGTTCGGGTCCCTCAACTGGAATGGAGTGCGATGTTCTTGTCGAGGGATTCAAACTAAGCGATAAGAGTTGTACGGCATGCGGTACAACAAAATAAATTGAGACGGCGATTCCAGTGTATACGTAAAAATTTTAGAAGCCCAACCTTACGCAAACACACATATCGAAAAAACTGAGTGTCGTAATCATTTACTTCGGAATTTTCGAAAAAATGCGAAACAATTATGTTTAAATCGCAATTACCCTATCACGAACGGAAACTTTTAGGCAATTGCGCTAACGGCCGTTGCGCTAAAGATGTTATATATGTGCCATAAAACAGAGGAAAACAGAAAACGTATCCCTTACAACCAAATAGAGAATCTTGCACAAGATATTGAAAATATTCCTTTCCATTTTTATGGAGATCACCGAAATTGTGACATATTTCAGTAAATTTTGTCAACAGAACAAGTCCCAATGTCGTTTTATGGATAGAGAACTTTTGAAAGATTTTACTGAATTATTTAAACGACTAAAATTTAACCCCAAAAGCTTAATATATACTTTGATTCAAACGCCGTGGAGAGGTTTAACGCCATTGTGGTAAAAACAGTAAGTGGTAAACGAATCAATTATTCACTGACACAATCGTAAACTTCGCGGGCCCAATTTGCAGTATTGCAATATAATAGTCAAAGAGGACATTTTAATCTAGCAAAATATACAAGTCCAAAATCGAGAATTGTATAGCGTATACTGAGAATTGTAAAAATTGAAAAACGTCGGCTGATGCAAAACAAAGCTTTTAAGCCAAACCAATCGTTTAGACGCAGAAGAAACATTAAGTGTTTAGGTGAAAAACATGGGTACGGCAAACATACTTGTCAGCGTTTAGATAAATCGCCGGAAGAGTATGAGGGAACTAAAAATGAGTTAATTAATTAATTAAGAACGGAAGTGGAATCATCAGAAATAATTGAGATTAACTGTAAACCAATCTAGTACTAGGTGGCATGAAATTCGTAAGAATAGTTAACCTAGTTGAAATTCGTATGAATAGCATCAAAATTTGGTGAAATCCGTCGATGTAAAAACCACAAATTTTTTAAAAATAAGGTAGCAAATATTTTGTACAAAAAAAAATTTAATCAAAACCAACGGTGCGTGGAACTGAACATGAGCAAATCGCAATTGCCCAGTTTTCGAAAGACAAAAATATAAAGGTCGATAAATATGGAGTATTTGTAGCAATTCAATTATTCGCAAAATAATTGATTCTACAAGCTTTGACGAATACGACATATAATACGCGACATACAACCGCGCGATATACAAATCAATTTTAAAATTAAATTAATTGATCGACATAAAAAAAAATCAACTTACATAAATCAACCGCGCACAAGCCACGCCGTATGAACCCAAAAATTCCCGTACAAATCTAAAATAAGATTTCGGCTCACACTTCTGTCAGTTGAAATCGTTGAAATGCGTTGAAATCATACATTTGGTTCACGCTCACTTAAACAAAATATTTATAATTCATATTCTCCTTTTCTCGCATTTTTTTCTTTTTTTTTGTCGCCATGTTATCGCTTTACCTCTGCGGCATTGTCAAAAGAGTTTATAGTTTTGAAATCATAAACAATCAAAATTCTCTTGTGAATAATACTGTGCGTGTATAATTTAAAATAGATTATTAAAAAAATTATTTAAAATTAAATCAAGTGATTATAATTCATAAAAATGAAGTGCATTGTTCCTCACGACGCAAGAAAAATTGAGTGCTCTAATTTTTCATAGGTAAACAATTTTCGTATTTTGAGCCTATTTGTGAATTAATTTAACCGTAATTATATCTTAAAATGTTAAGTAAACAATTTGAACATAAAAAGCATAAGTATTTTTATGTGATATATTAATTTTTAATAAAATGTTGATCTATTTAAAACCCGTCATACTCAAAACGATGGTGCCAAAAAAAAATCGTAATTTTTTAGTGTCGCAAAAGTTATATTTTTTTCATAATAAATTGTGTTTTTCGTGTTTATAACCAACACTTATAGTTTATTTGAATTAGTTTAATTGAAAATATTTAGTGTTAAATGGAAATTGTTTAGAAATCTTAAGTTTTAAAAATCATACATTTCCATATTTAATACTTATTGGAAATTTTTTTATTTTTTGACATTGCGACGCATGGTTTTATCCATAAGCGTCGTATTATTTAATTAATTTAAAGGGTCAATTTCCTATTGAGAAATTAATCAAAATTGAAAAAAAAAATTCTTTTAATGCTTTTCGTAACAGATCCAATTTTAACTTTCTTTTTTTCTGAGATACGAAAATTAATAATAATTTTAATAAATAGGATACAATTATTTATAAAAGCTCTTAACCAAAAACTGATCAAAATTATTCAATTTTCATATTAACGTATTTTTTGTTCATACTAATAAAATTCAATTAACTTTTCTTTAAATAAATTTAATTAAAAATGTTAATTAAATATTCAAATGTTAGGTATTTTTATATGTCATCCAAAACAAAACATCTAATTTCAGTTAGAAACCACCTTACTCGAATCGCTGTATTTAACCACCTTACTCGAATCGCTATAATGTGATATATTAATTTTTAATAAAATGTTGATCTATTTAAAACCCGTCATACTCAAAAAGATGGTGCCAAAAAAAAAAAATCGTAATTTTTTAGTGTCGCAAAAGTTATATTTATTTCATAATAAATTGTGTTTTTCGTGTTTATAACCAACACTTATAGTTTATTTTAATTAGTTTAATTGAAAATATTTAGTGTTGAATGAAAATTGTTTAGAAAACTTAAGTTTTAAAAATCATACATTTCCATATTTAATAGCTAAAGGCTATAGCAATTGACATGTTTAAATATTGATACAGTAATTGACACCATCACATTATTTAGTATTTTTTTCCCGATTGGCTACTTTAATAATTATAAACGTTGGGTTCAATCGAGAATTTCATTCTTTCTCCTTCCCTGTTCAATAAAATTTGCCATTAGCTTTTTAGTCTCTCGTCAAACGTCAAAGTGAAAACAGTGCATCAGATTTTTTCTTTTTTTCTCTTAAAATTGACTGAATTTACACAATGAATGCGATAAATGTAAGTACTTTTAAAATAATATTAAAGTTAAATATTTATTAGTGTTTTATTACATTTATCAAGTTATAAGTTTAATCTATAAAAAAATAAAAAAATTAGTGAAAAATATGATAAATAAATAAATAAATACGGTGTCAATAACTGCAACTGAATTTAAAGTTTTTAATTATTGACATTATTACCATGTCAATAACTGGTACTTCCGTGCAACAACGATTGACACTAATGTTCGAGATATATTATATTTACGTTGGTCGTTGGTAAAGTTAATGAAATAAATATTTATATAAATAACTAACAGATTATAGTTTAAACATATATAGCTAGATAAGTAAATATTAATATTCTGTGGTTTAACACTATTTCAATGATTTTTTATTCAGTTTACAACGATGCCGAAGAAACGAGGAACTTATGATGAAAAAATTCTTGAATGAAATAAGAAATAAACAAATTTCTAAAAAAAAAAAAAGGCATCATTAAAGTACAATATACCTCGATCAACCCTAATTTTTCGTTTAGGGGAAAAGTTTCGAAAGGTTGCCCCTGGCCCTTCGCCTATTCTAACAACAACAGAAGAAAAAGCTATTGCCGATTGGCTGATCATGTGTCAAAAAAAGGGGTTTCCAAAGCGCAAAGAGGACGTTTTGGATACTGTAAAACTATTCATTGACGCCGACGAAAGAAAAACGCCATTTAAAAATAACATGCCAGGTAGAGGATGGTTTAACAGATTCCTTCAGAGGAATCCACAAATAGCTATCAGAGTTCTAGATCCGGTTACAGCGGCGAGTTCAAAAGTCAGCGCTAGTGACATAAAACGTTGGTTTGATTCTATAGCCACCTATCTAAAAGAGTCGAACAATTTAACTATTTTAGAGTCGTCAAATCGTATTTTTAACGGAGACGAAACAAATTTTATGTTGTGTCCCAAGACACGTTCAGTTTTAGCGGCAAAAGGTACACGAAACATTTATGAGATCGATCGTGGGGCGGCTAAGTCAAATTTAACGGTTATGTGCACATTTGGTGCAGATGGCCTAATTATCTCGCCAATGGTGATCTATCCATAGTACCTGAGGAAATTCGGAAATCGGTACCTTCTAGTTGGGCGTTAGGTTGCTCAGATAATGGATGATGGATGGATGACGAAAGAAATTTTCTATGAATACATATCGAAACATTTCCATCCATTTCTAGTTAAAAGTAATGTATCGTTTCCAATTATATATTTTGTCGATGGCCATAGCACTCACATGACCTTGAAAGTAAGCGAGTTATGTGTTCGTTTGGGTATAATAATTATATCATTATATCAGAATGCCACAAGAATATTGCAGCCATGTGATTATGCAGCATTCAAGCCTCTTAAAACTGTTGGTCCAAAAATGTTTTAAAATGGCGGAAAGAAAACCCAGGTTCATCTTTAACTAGAGAACATTTTGCTCCTTTGCTACAGAAAGCATTTGATGGTTGCATTACACCAGAAATTATACAAAATGGATTTGAAGCATGCGGTCTTTATCCGTTCAATTACTCGTCAATAGATTTTACTAAATGTCTCGGAAAATCGTCTAAAAATTGTGATCAAATAACATCAAAATTGATTGATCGTTCTATAACAAGTAAACAATTTAATGAAATTGTCGGACAATCAAAAATAACAACATTTGAAAATATTTTAAAAAATTCATTGAATTTAGGAAATTATGACGAAAATTTCAATATCCTATTCAAACTTTATACGACATTTAATAATCATATATTGCCGCAAACGCTTGATTCGACGGTACCATGCGAAACAACTCAATATCAGACGGATGACGGGAACGATATTATTCAAGAAATTAACATTAGTGAAATAGATAGCTTCATATACATTGGTGGTGATATATCCAATCTAGTAAATGAGACTATTGGAGCAACAGTAAACATATCCGGCGTGGTGGAAGATACGAACACCAAATTTCCTGAATCGACCGTTACAAATATCGATAATAAACTCAATTGAGTATTTAGACTGGCCTGAAACGCCTGTTAAAACTGGAAACCAAACCGCTAAATCTACTATTAAACCTAAAAAACCATTTGTTTTAACATCTCCATTATTTATACAAGCAGAACGGCAGCGACAAATGGAGAAGCAAAACGTGGAACACGAAAAGGAAGCTCGTAAAGCAGCCAAGATTGAAAAACAACGTATAAAACAACAACAACCCCAATTGAAAGCTTTAAAGAAGCAACACAATCAAATTAAAAAAAAGTCTTGGAAACCTAAAGCCACAAACGACAGAAATAAAATATTGCCTGAACGAAATAATGAAAATCAGCATTCTCAAGTCAACAGTGGGCTTAGTACCAGTACAGGTAATAATAAGTTACAGTACAGGTAATGCTTAGTATCAGTACAGGTAATGGTAAGTTTGAAATGAATGTCAATTAATTTATCTATAAGTTTTCAATAAAATGTTTAGAGTCACTTGCCACTAATTTTTTTTTTTTTTTTTTTTTTTTTTTTTTTATTTAAGAAATCTTTATTTCTGTATAATATTACAACTAATCATATAGATTATCTAGTAACTGTTTTATTATTTTTGTAGTCTATTCTTATGGAATGAGACCTATTGCTTCATCCCAGCTCTGCTAGTCCTTTGATTTAAGCGGCTCAAGGAACCACTAATTCTAAAGGCTTTGTTCTTTTTAGGCGCTTTGGTCTATTGGCGCGATCCAGTAGGTTCCGCAGCTCCTCGTTGTCATGCTGCTGCAGTCGCAGTACATGACTCCTTGCAAATTTTTTTATTTCATCGCTGACGTATTCTATGTTTAGGTCTCGATGGAGATTGTCATTTCTAATGTACCAAGGAGCATTCACAATGCTACGTAGTACTTTGTTTTGAAATGTTTGAATGATCTTTACTGTAGTTTTTCTTGCGCAGCCCCAAAGCTGAATACCATACGTCCAGATAGGTTTTAGGATTTGTTTATATAGCAGCAGTTTGTTGTGCGTTGTAAGTTCGGAGTTTCTTCCAATAAGCCAGTGCATTTTTCTGAATTTTAAATTCAGTTCTTGCCTTTTCTTTTTAACATGCGCTTTCCACCTGAGTTTAGAGTCTAGCGTCATGCCGAGATACTTAGCATTATCAGAATATGGAATTGGTTGTGAATTCAGACTAATCGGAATATATTCTATTTTCCTATTTGTAAAGATGATATGTGTTGATTTCGATTCGTTAAGTG
Source organism: Nephrotoma flavescens (assembly GCA_932526605.1). Taxonomy (NCBI): domain Eukaryota; kingdom Metazoa; phylum Arthropoda; class Insecta; order Diptera; family Tipulidae; genus Nephrotoma; species Nephrotoma flavescens. The sequence continues at coordinate 116,316,005 of OW052222.1, forward strand.
TTATCCTCCATCGTTTTGTCCAGCTATCCACTATATTAATAGCATTTTGTAGTTTCCTGGTGGACTCAACGATACTAGCATCGGTGGTCATAACAGCTGTGTCATCAGCAAACGTTCCTATTCTAGCTTCTTCTATGTCTGGTAGATCATTCGTATACAGGAGGTATAATACGGGGCCTAGAACACTGCCTTGTGGAACCCCTGCCAATATTTTCTTCAGTTTAGAGTATTCTCCGTCCTGTCTCACCCGGAAGTAACGGTCGTTGATGTAAGACTTTAGCAATTCAAAATGTTGTTTTGGCAGATCTCGTTGGAGCTTAAATTCTAGACCGCGGTGCCAAACCTTTGCCACTAATGAAGTTAATAATAATAGTCAAGCAATAAATACGGAAGCTGATTCTATAGATACATCGTTCCTTGAATCGTTACCTGTAGACATCGGAAACAATAAAATAGCCAAAGGTAAAATGTGCTATCATTGTACATTTTCATTCAGCATGACATCTCATAACTTAGAAAACGTGGGGATAAAATGCGCCAACTGTTTGAGGGAGTACCACATAAAATGTGTCAAATTGTTAGGATTGGCAATGATACCATTGTTTTTATGTTCCAAGTGCAATTTAGAATTACAAACATTTTGTGATAGATATTGAGACTGCATTTTGATTTAAGTAGCTAAGTCACGTTGAAGTTATGTTGTGATATTATTTTTCAATATATATAATATAATTTTGTTTATATTTCATATAATTATATTTCATAAAATGAATTTTTAATTAAATAGCTACTGCCTTTTCTTTGGATGTCGTCCGGAGCTATACATATGTCAATAGCTATAACAAGTCATGTCAATAATCCTAACAAAGTGTCAATAGTTGTGTATATTGATGAACAATTTAGAAAACTCATTTTTAAAATATTAAGCAATAATTAAACAGTAATCTTGCTATAGAAATGAATAGATTAATAGTTACTCTATGTAGGAAAGTATTTTCTTTTTTATTTAGAGAATAATTAGTAAAGCGAGCTGATACTTAAGTTTAATTTTCCTTATGACTGTCAATAGCTATAGCCTGTACGCTACGTATTGGAAATTTTTTTATTTTTTCACATTGCGACGCATGGTTTTATCCATAATCGTCGTATTATTTAATTAATTTAAAGAGTCAATTTCCTTTTGAGAAATTAATCAAAATTGAAAAAAAAATCTTTTAATGCTTGTCCGTGAAAGATCCAATTTTAACTTTCTTTTTTTCTGAGATACCAAAATTAATAATAATTTTAATAAATAGGATACATTTATTTATAAAGTTTTTAACCAAAAACTGATCAAAATTATTCAATTTTCATATTAATGTATTTTTTGTTCATACTAATAAAATTCAATTAATTTTTGTTTAAATAAATTTAATTAAAAATGTAAAATTATATTACAAAATTAATTTTTTTTTAAATATTTTTAAATAACTAAATCTTTTTTGTTTGATTTATTAATTTTCTTTAAAATATGTTAATATTACTCATTGCAAATAAAAAATCTGTAAATTAACGGATAACTCTGGCGATCTGGCAGCACTGCTTGTGACCGAATTGAGTAATTTTTTAAAAATTTAATAAGACAATAAAATTTATCATAAAACTCTATATTGATAAATTATTTAGGCGGTTTCTGTTAACGTATGTTATAACATCTATTTACAATGAAATATTTGCCCATCGAGACTAAATATTTTTTTTTTAAATTAAAAGGAAGAGTATTTTAGTTAAAAACACAGTTTGTTTACCTGTATTAAGAGAAACCTCCTACTAAGTGTATAATGTATTCAATAAGAATAATGAGTTTTAAGATAAACTTAATTGTTTTATGAAAATATCCTTTGTGTGAGAATTTTTTTACTACATAGTTTTGTAACTTAAATTTTTAATTTGAAGCAAGAGGGGTGTTTTTCATTTGTAATTACATACCTGTATTTGTAGAAACGCTTATTTATTTTAAATTAACAGTTTTAAAGAACAGAAATAAAGTAGTATGTTTTATACAGTTTTATGATACATTCTTTTGGTTAGAATATTTCAACTAATTATTTTGTAAATTAACTTTAATCTTAAATTGAATTAACTAAATATTAAATTGAATTTATTATTTTATGTTTACACATATGTGTCTATTATGATTCTCGCCTCACCACACCACTCGCCGTGACTATCTAAGTCACCCGAGTTCAAAATTGGTATTATGATTCTCCCTTTTATTTTGGCGAGCCGTTGTTTGCGGCGTCGTATTTGGATTCTTGTATTTTTTAGAGTTTGTTATTTTTCGTTATGGAAAGCATATATTAATGTCAAAAAGTTTTAGTTGTTTACAAATAATTTTCATGAAGATATTTTTGTATGTGTTCGACAAAATTTATAAGGATACGATACAAAATAATTATATAAAATATATTAAAAATATAAAATATATTATATAAAAAGTTGTGTATACTATATAAAAAAATTGTGTGCGAATTTAATTTATAATAGGAAAGGTTATTATAGTCTAAACACAATGGTTGTGAGTACTTAAAAAATTCCAAGTATATAAAATTTTCAACATGACATTTTTTATATCCTCTAGGTACGTGACCATAAACTGAACATAAAATACGTAGATTCGAGACATCCAACATCTGGAAATCCACGAAATGTGGTTTTTCCAACATCTTGAAATCCTCGGGCAATATCCTGTGTTTCCCCATTTCTTCAACAAGTTTGATAAATTGTTGAGATGTGGTATTTTTTAGTTTATTTCTTATATGAAAAATATAAATTAATTATTTTAATGTTAAAATATTAATAAAATATTATATTTCTAATACAAAAATACTTTGTCACTTGACTCTCACCACCATATTTTAGGAATTATAGTGACGACCCTTCGCCCGATGACGAATAAGTGAGATTCATAATAGACCTAATAATTAGTAATAATCATCTTACATTAAATTTAAGGTTACCAAAAGAACCTATTTCGAGAGAAAAATTGATGTTAGCATTAAAGCTTGATAGTACATTCGTTATATCCGACAGAGCTGTTGTTTGTTCCCAACATTTTGATTATACGGATTACCAATTAAATATAGCCGGACGACGAAATCTTAAGAAGGAAGTTATTCCTAATTCGGTTACATGAGAAAAAATGTAGGAAAAAATCTAAATTAATTTATCAAATGTTTTGTTTACTATATTGATTCAGCTTGACTATGTACCAGTTAATATCAATCCTGTTTGTGTAACCTCGTCATCATCGTCGGAATGTTTGGATGACTTCAAAGAAAATATACCAAGTACATCAACATCCGGTAACAAAACATTTCGCCTGGAAACAATACCAGAAATTGGAAAAAATTCTCCTGCAATTTCTTCTGCAAGTGATGTAAGTGCATTTAATAATAAATTATTTTTATTTATAGTTAATGTTTTAAATTAAAATTTTAGTCATCTCCAGTAAAAAAGCGAAAGGAAGTAAAAATTTATAAAGAAGAGCTGCCTTTTAAAAAAATTAATATAAAACGAGCTTTGAATCCGACTACCACTGAAAGCGGCTCTGGCACGGATGTAAAACACCGTAACATTGAGAAGAAACGAGTATTAAGAGCCGATAATGTGCAGCTTAGGAAGGCTAAGCGAAATCTTCTCAGGAAAAATCAGGAAAATTTTATTTCTCATGCAGTTAATGTGCTTGAAATGTGTCATCAGAATTAAACAACAATTGACTTGTTTTAACAATTATCACACTTATGCAAAGAGACGATTCGTCTTAGAGTTTCATCTTAGAGAAAAGTTATTATTGTGTTTTGACGATTCGATTGATATTAATTAAATTAATTTTAATTATAAAAAATTAAAAATAAATACAAATTTTCAAAATCTGTAACAAAAGGATAAGTCTAAGAAGGACCATGGATGAAATCTATTTATAAACGTGCTCCCCGCTAAATTTTCATGTCACAGCGGGGCCTATTATGAACTTTTTTCGATTTCGTAAAATTCGAAAATCGTAAAATTCGCCGTATTATGAACCAAAAAAAAAATCGAAATCGAATTTTACGAAAATCAAATGTCAAAATTCGACTGCTAGGTGACGAATATCGTATTTACGAAAACAATAATGTATACATTATTTTTTATTAAAATAAAATACTTTAATTACTTTTTAAAATGCAAGTTACTCAATTATTTTATAAAAACTGAGTTTAATTTATTACAATTAATTTGTAACTTTTTCATTTTTTAACTAAAACCAACACAAAATAGTCATATGCTTCATGGTCTTAAATTGTACGACCAAAAAAAAAAAAGTTGCATAATAGGAATATTCGCGGCGGATTGAATTTACGATTTCGTATTTTACGAAATCGAAAAAAAATTCATAATAGCCCCCCAGAATGTCGAATTGTTCCTGTAATTTTTCATTACTAGAAAGCAGTAATTCAACTTGGGAAAGTGGTCGAGTACGAACGCTAATTAGACTCATTCTTGAGAAATTCGTCTGCGGCAAGTCAACATCAAGCAACATTATGTAATCAAAAATCACTCATGGAAAGGAACAATTGCAGCTATCAATGGATCAATAGTGAATAAAAGAAACAAAATAGAAAACAAATAGAAACAAAATTTTCTTTCTAAAAGGAGGAGATGTTCTCTTTAATAGAGACCTTTTGCCAACCATTAAAATTCAAATTCAACGTATAACCAACTGCATGTGCTCTTTTTGACAGCTCCTAATATTGTAAAAAATTGTTGCCCCTAATCTCGTATTACAGTAATTTACAGAATTCTGAGAAAATGAAACTTTAATGCCACACTAATGCAAAGTATTTTAAAATGTTGAATTGTGATTTTAGTATAATTTTATAATTACAAAAACATACAGAAAACATTTGTTTAATTATTTAATTGAGGTTAATTCCTATGTGTTAAATTTGAAGATTTTAACACTCTATATTGTCTAAAGCTCTAAATTGAAACGAAGAATGGCCCTACTATTAACAAACGGTGCTGTAATGAGAGGTTAATTTCTAATGAATATTTATCGTTATAAAATTATTAAAATACAGATAAATCAAGAACATTCATCTTGATAGACAAAATAACGTCTTATGTAAACTATCGGCTATCATAAGCTATCTTACCATAGCAATACTATTCTTAAAAGTCAAGTCAGTCCATATGTTCTTAAAAATTTGGCTCGTATCAACAGACAACTAGTGAAATACGGAGATATCAGCGCTCTATAGATCGTTTGTAGTTTAGTTATTGGGGAAATATTAAAAGTTTTAATGATATGTAGTGTGTAATTCGGTTACATTCGGATTTTTGCGCTATATAGAGATTATATTTTCCTCATTTATCATCGATCCTAAGTATATAATTGAACTTTCTCACCCTTGTCATTTACCAGGTGGTTGCCCTACAACACTGATGTGAAACCCATTTTTTGGATGGTTCAACGAAAGCGAAATGACTTCATTTACAATAAAAGGAGCTGCTGTAATTTATTTGTTTTATTTAGTACTACATTCTTTAACCACAGCGGAATCAAGTGATACTGAAACAACTGTCCAACACAACGAGCAACACCAACATCATAACTACGTCACTCTAAATGAACAGAATTTCAGCAGGTAATGGATGAAATTGGTTCATTAAAAAGGGAAATAAATGTAATCAAAAACGGATAAAAAACCCTATTAAGAATAATAAACCTGAAAAAATGAGAATAATAAACCTGAAAATTCAAAATTTAGATTCCGCTACTCTGCTGCTGAAGTATCTTCTCAGTTTACTCTGCCATTCTCAGAGTTAAATGAATTTGTAATGTTCAATTCAACATTGCCAGAAGATAGAGAATCGATTAAGCAATAATTACCAACTGCTCAATCGATTCTCTATCTCCTGGCAATGTTGAATTGAACTTCAATTATTTTCTTATACTACAAATTACCATATACTAAGCAACCTTTATATATTTTACCGAAATCAATATTTATGAACGAAACCGGAGCAGATTATATATAGCAGAGTATATTAACATATTTGGTAAAAATAATTTCAAACTAATTTTTTCAATTGAATTAGCGAAATTTACATACAAAAATCGTAAAAATAATATAAGTGCAAAAAATTTCAAATTTTAAAGATTTTAAAAAGTAAGTTTAAAAATATATTATGGATGATGTGATGGATGTTTATAATTAATTGGAGCATAATTCAAAATATGATCAGATCTGAGAATTTTAGTATGTACTACATATTATTAAATAATTATTATTAAGATAATTAACTCCAACTTATTGGAAAATTCAATACAAAATGTATGGATAAGTAAATCGTCAAACAATCAAGTTTGAAATTTAGTGATGAACTCCTACGATGTTCGAAAGTCGCGGCACAATTCTTTTTTTATTTGGTTAAGGATTAAATTTCAAACAATAAACGTTCATTGGAAATTGAACGGAATGAATTTTAGACATATGTTTAGATGTTATAATATACGGCAATAGATGTATGTAATTATTATCAAAATTATATTAATATTTAAAATTATTACTAAAATATCAGAAAAATATTAATCCTTAAAGTTATAAAATTCAAAATTTGTTATTATCGTAGTATAGTGCGATTATAGTGCGATAATATCAAATTTAAAATTTTAAGGAATTATTAGCAAACATATCTTTAGTTGAGTAATCCTTAAAGTTATAATTATTATATAGGTAATTATGATTATATAATTTTCACTTAAGTAATAATAATAATTATTATACTGTGATAATAAAAAATTTTGAATTTTAGTTTTAAGAATTACTAATATGTATGAAGAATGAAGAAACATGTTTAATAAAATGAATAAAAGTTTTAATCGGAATTATTTTTCTAATCGAATCTATTTAAAAAGCGCGCCATATATACAATATATGCCCAATAGGCATACGTGTTTGACATTTTAATTTGCCAATTAAGCACACAACCATTATTTATCGAGTTTCATCTAGTTCCAGCTTCCCGCTACAAGTTTCATAGCGCTTCGTGTAATAATAAGGAACTACGATGGAGATTATGTTAAATTAAGCTTAGATTGATTTTGAAAATCAAGCAAAAAGATGGAAGTAAAAATACTTGGGTAGTAAAAATGGAGAGATATAAGATTGAGCTACGTGTTTTCATTTTTAAAACTTATTTTAAATATGGCTAAAGTTATTCAGATGTTGGAATAAAATGTAGTTCAAAATACGGTAGAGAAAAAGCTGTTAGCACAAATGTTACTGAAGATCCAAAGACATCAATTCGTCGTCGTTTACAAAAATTAAACCTCAAACCAACAAATTTGTTAAATATTTTACATAAAGGTTTTCATGTTAAGGCTTATAAAATACAGTTAACTCAAGAAATAAAGCAAACGATCACGCATTACGTCGGCAATTCGCTAATTTAGCCGTATTTTGTATGAAACTCGAAGCAATACAAGCTGAATGGTAACGGCAGATGTCTAATCTGTCTGAAAGAACGGAAATTTGATGGAACAAATCATTGATTTGGAGAGAACGATGGAACAAACCATTGATCTAGATGAGAGGATAAATGTGGAAGCCTAAGAGGAAGATGAAAATAGGTTCAAATATTTATCTGAGGGATATTACGATGCCATCAAAAGCGGATATGATGATACTATAACAAAGATTACCACTGAGCTGAGATTGACAGCCATCAAACAGATAACAACAATTTTGATGCACGCCTGTCGAAAATTGAAGATCCATTTCTCTATGGAAAGTATTTGAAATGGAAAGGTTTTGCAAATACTTTCGAGAAATTAGTTCACCACAACGATAAGCACACGGACACCCACAAGATCAACTATAAACCACTTAGAATCAACGGCAGCTAGCTTTTGGGTAGCGTACGACATAATAAACAAGCGATACAACAATCAACGAATATGTTAACAGCAACATATTTCAACCAGCTGATTAATCAGCCGAACATAACAAACGAGAATGCGTCAGGGATCAGAACGATGCATGATACAACAAAAGAAGCTATTCATGATATAAACAACATACTGAAATATGATGCATATTTCAAAAGCAATTAGATAATGAGACAATTAGAATCGATGAAAACTCATTGGAAGACCCTAGAAAGGGTTAAAATCTAAACAGATTTTTGTTATTTTTGGAGAAACGATTTCAATCCTTAGAAGCAATCAATAATAAAAGTAATCGACAACCAACATCAACCGGTAACCGATACCAAACAGTAACGGGATGTTAACCTGCAGGAACATTAACAATGGTAGCAACAAATGTACAGAAGTGTATAAATTGCGAAGGATCACATAAAATGGAGCAATGCAGCTTCTACAAATATCCACATTGGATCGCAACAAGATATGCAGTATGAAAAATCTGTGTAGAACATGTCTGGGCGATCATAATTTCTCCCGAAACCGATGGTCGAAATACACATATTGGACAGTACAACATCAGAATCACAGATTCTTCTGAGCACAGCGATAGTGAAGATTCGTACGAATGGCAGTCATCCGAAACTATTGAGGGTAAACTCTTGAGGCAGTCAAGAAATTAAACATATATAGAATACAAGAACACACTTAACGTAGAAGTTAAGGAAATAGGAGAAATTAAAATTGGTGTCAGCACGACTAAAAATCCAAATCGAATCGAGATCCAGTTGCACAAAAAAACGGAATTAGGGTGGTAATATTTAGACCACTGCATCAGAACAAGTCAACAACTACACACTGCATGATAATCAAAACGAAATTAGGAAATAGATTAAGAGAATTTTGGGAGATTGACGAAGTACAAAAAGATAGAGCATTAACGGGGGAAGAAAACATTGTCAAGAACGTTACTGTAAAACCCATCAGCGATACATACATATATAGTACAACTTCCATTCAAAACAAACCCTCCAGTTATCGGGGCGGCCAAAACAAGGGCGTTAGCCAGATTTTTACAATTAGAGAAAAAATTTGCCGGATGTCCAACATTTGCTAAGGACTACAAGAAATGTACCAGAGTACCATAGAATTAGGTCACATGAAACTATGTAATGACGAAGATCGAATGAAACCGCTAACAACAGAAGAATAATTCGTACCCCGTTATGCGGTGATCAAAGAAAGGAGTACAACCACAAAACTACGCGTTGACTTTGTTGCATCCGCAAAAACGAGCAATAACAAAAGCCTCAATGATCAACAGAAGAACTAATATCAATCCTGTTGAGACGAAGGAAACATAAAGTCGTCGTCACAGCAGATATTGAAAAAATGTACCGCCAAATCCCAGTGCACGAAGACGATCAGAGATACCAAAAATAGTATGGAGAGAAAACCAGAACGAACCTATTAAAGCATATCAGTTAACGACAGAATCGTTTGGAACAGCTAGTGCTTTTTATTTAGCCATCCGCACCTTACATCGGTTAGCAAATGATGAAAAGGAAGAATTTCCCATAGCAGCAAATATCATTTTGGAAAACTTCTATGCAGATAAAACCTGAAGATGTTCGAGATCAAAAGGTACTTACAGCAAAGGTAGTTGCACTAACAATGTTTATAATAGACACAGTGATCTATTCATAAAATACTCAAATCTAAAAAAGATAGAGCGAATACTATCGTACTGTAAACGAGTTGTTAACAAGTTGAAGTTAATAAAAGACGAAGCACCCAATATAATATTACCTGAAGAGATGAGTGATTTTTTTGAACAATAACGAGGTGTTAAGCAAAAACTTTTTTCTTGATATATTGGATTTTGGCGAGTGTTTAGGAGCGCCAGGTGTAGCAGGAGAAGAAATCGGTAAGTATAATAGTAGAGTAATAGTAGTAAATGGGCGTGAGTGATTGGAATTAAGTGGCGAGGTCCCTTGGTTGCTCTAAGCAAAAGCTTAGAGTAGGAGTATCGTGAGTAACCCTGCCCATAGGCGGGACACTCCCTTTCTGCCAAGGTCCTCCTCCACTTGGACTAGTACAGAGGGCCTACGCCACCCTAAGTTGTTTCTTTTTATTTATTTTTATCTACTCACCCCCTTAAAGCTATGACTAGATTCACAAGAGCCATGATAGCTTAAAAGGGAAATAAACAACCACGAAGAGATTGCCCGGGATTATGAGGCGTTAATCCCACTAAACTGGGTCCGCTGTGACCAATTTTACAATTAGTATATTTTCCTTTTGTTTTATGGCATAATTTATGCTACGTCCGTTTTTATCATGTTTAAAAATGCGGTATTCTAGGCCATTATCAGGTACCCCAAAACCCACACTATATCCTCTACCAGACTGAGCTGCGGGGATCTATGCCGCACGGGGGTACCGGTAGATAAATGGCAAATTCTATAAGCCGGGTTGGCTTTAACATTAGCCAAAAGCCAGCCCGTTTCAACTATAGTGCAAGCGGCTAAATCCCTTTATGGAATGTGAAAGCCACAGAGAGAAAGAGAGAGAGAAACGTGAAAGCAGCGACATTGAGGCAATATCGGAATGTTTTCAATTCCAATTTTAATATCGGGTTTCACATCCCAAAAACACCAATGTGAAGAGTGCCATAAATATGACAATTTATCAGAAACCGTGAAAGATGCTCGAAAGGCATTTTATGGTTTGCGCCTTTACTACAAACAGAGGCTTGGAATCTAACCCAGTATGCAATTTTTCCACTGTGTGGAAAAAACTGCTCAAATGTCGTACAGAATTCCGTACTACAAAATATCAAAGACACAACAAAATCGATTTGACGTGCATATGGTTTGTCTTTCTCTTTCTGTTTCAACGAAAAAAAATTTTGCTCGTCAGTCGCCATATATATTTTTCAATTCATTTGTGATTTGTCAATTGAAACAGTCGCGTGTGTTTTTGTTTATGTCGTATTAAAAAAGTTGTGTTACGTGAATTTCGTTAATTTTTATATTTCCTGTTAAAGTTATTTAATTATTAATTAGTTATATATCATATTTTAGTGTATATTATAATCATATATATCATTTTTTAGTGTATTAGAGTGTTTATAGTTTAAGTGAACATTTTGGTGTTGACAAAAAAAGGTAAACCAATTATAAATCATAATCGCGTTATTTAAAAATTGTGTTATGTACGTTTTTTTCTGTTTTAAGTAATAATTTACATGAACAACGTTCTTATTAAACATAATTAAATTAAATTTTCCAAATAATTATTGCATCATAAAGAATCGAATTTTTAAAATATTACAACATAACAAAAATCAAGTAGAAGGGAAATTCCTTTCAAATTTAAATTTTTTTTTCGAATTCCTATACCTTCACATTACCTGGGAATCTACAGTACAGAAGACGAACAATTTGAACCACATACTACATCATTTGACCGATTGGAAATAACGAATAAAATTGTATATTTAAAGACTACCAAGTTTTCTGTTTACGTACCAATGCAGCATTTATAAATTAAAATAAATTAAGCACGTATTTTTGATACTTATGATATTTATTATCATTATTTATATTTATTTATTATAGAAATGAATTTCTCAGAAAACAGCATTGAAGAATTTATATTTGATTCCGAAAGTAATTATAAAGAATTTTTAAAAATTGATGGAACGATGAAAGCAGCTACATCAACCCAAATACACACATTGATTGACAAAAATACACTAGACAACAGGAACGAATCTCAAACCAACAAACAACTACCACTTCGAAAAAGCCGAGTTATTTATACACCTTATGAGAAAAAGCTTACAGTTTTGAGTAACACTGCTGCTACTAATTCAAACAACAACGTTTCGCAGCAAAACATAAGTCCACTTGAAACCCACAATACAACTGGTCAGTCTTCCTTAGACACAAGAGCTAATTTTGAGGCAAATGCAATGTTAATCATGAAAGCTACATTAAGAGAAATAAAACTTTTAAGATCGGAATTTAAAAGTTATAAACAAAATTGCACATGTCATGCGGCATTAAATGTAAATCTAAAAGAGTTAGACCTGCCTGCTGATTCTGTAGAAGCTTTCAATAAGCTTGAAAGTGATGTTCGGTTAGAAGTTCAAAAGGAAGTTTTCTTGGTAATTTTAAAATTAAAATTGCTATATAAAAGTCATAGTAAATTATTTTTAATTTCAGATTAATCATTTTAAAACTTTAAATGACCAGACAATGGAAAAATTTGTTCGGGGTTGCCTTAAAAGCATTATTACCGACAACGCAGCTTCACAATTTTCACGGCACGGGCAACACGGGAATATTGCTGTGAAATCTTTCAAAATTATGTCATTATTGAAAGGTATCGAAACTTATTATTACAAATCAAATTGCATAACTTATTAACAGAATCTCTTTTTTTATTTTCAGATGATACATTAAAAAAATTTAATTGCAGAGTAGTTGATATTGAAACCATTATCAAAAAATGGTTTCAATATGCTAAAGACCGCAACAGACGAACTAACAAAACATGATCTGTATATAAATAGTTTAACCTTTTAAGTATTATATTAAATCTAATGAAATTATCAACAGCTGTGAATTATACTCGTAGTAATTAAATTGTTATTAATTTTATAATGTATATATTTACATAATATTGATATTTTCACTTTCCTTGAAAATGAATTCAACTTATAGGTATTTATTCATTATAGTTTTTATATGAAATGAAATTATTTTTTACATTATTAAGCATAATTTAGCAAATTAACCAAATTAAAAATACTAGCCTCTATAAATTTTCATAAAATATAATATAAAATGTGTTCAAAGAGGCTGTATCTTATTATTTTTTACTAATATTATATGAATTGAAATAATAAAATATTTCAAAAGCTAAATGTTATTTACTTTAGTAAAATATGTTTATATGCAATTTTTAAAAAATAATTCTCTATAATTTTTTTTAGATTATCTTTATAAAAATAAATAAATGAATTACTATTGAACTAAATTTGGGTTTTAATTTAAATCAAATATAGAATAATAAATCGGAATGCAGTAGTTCATTTTCGATACTCATTAGCAGTACGTAAATGTAACATGAAAACTGTTCAAAGTTGTAACGTGTAAGTGATTCAAAAACGTTCCACAAAAACCGTTCAATTACGTTACGCAAATATGAAGAGAAATTGTATACATTTTTTTGTTTCATTTCTCTTGTGACAAAGGTTACGTAAACTGTAAGTTTCTGTTGCACAGAAACGTTACGTTTCCGAAGACTTTAGTATAAGCAAGTCTTCGTAAACTGTACGTTTCTGATTCGCAATGTTGGGAGGGTATATTCTTGGTTCAGTTTTGTGAGTGAATAAATAAAATTTAGTTCTTGTATTGGGGGTACAAATTGAAAATGCGGGATTTTTTCTATTTTTGAACGTTTATTCTGAAAAAATGGTAACAAATGAATTATTCAAAATATTGTCCATCGCTAGCCACAACTTTTTCCCATCTTTCTGGCAATTTACGGATACCGTCGCGAAAAAATTCGGCCGGCTTGGCTGCTATCCAGTCATCGACCCATTTTTGGGCTTCTTCGTAAGAATGGAAGCGCTGGTCAGCTAGGTCATGTGTCATCGATCGGAAAAGGTGGTAATCGGAAGGAGCAATTATCATGTTTCCATGAACCAGGTTGGAGTTAGGTTGAGTTGAAATTAGGTTTTCGTTAATTCCAAAATGGTGTTGATCGTTTCCATGGAGTAGAGTTAGGTTGAGTTGAAATTTTGGTACAGCTTGATAAAGTTAATTTAATTTGTGCCTAATAATACTCTATGTATAATTTTATATGTCCGGAAAATTATTTTAAAATAATTTTTTGTTTTAAATATACATATTTGTGGTTTAAAATTTTTAATATAAATTTCCTTGACATTAAAAATGAAAATTTTTCATTTGCCACCATTTTGAATTTCAACTCTACTCAATCCCATTAGTTTCGTCGAGTTCATAATAATTTAACGAAAACTCAACTCTACTCTGTTTCCATGAACGCTAACTCCAACTCAAGCCACTTTCAACTCTGCATGGAAACAATATAAATATCTGGGCTATACGGCGGGTGGGGTAAGACTTCCCATTTCAGCGTTTGTAGGTATGTTTTGACCGGCGCTGCAACATGTGGCCGAGCGTTGTCATGTTGCAAAATTACTTTGTCGTGTCTTTGCTCGTATTGTGGCCGTTTTTCTTTGAGTGCGCGGCTCAAACGCATCAATTGAGTTCGGTATAGTGCTCCTGTGATGGTTTCGTTCGATTTCAATAGCTCATAATACACCACACCCAGCTGGTCCCACCAAATACAGAGCATGAGCTTGGCGCTGTGAATATTTGGTTTGGCCGTCGATGATGATGCATGGCCGGGGTAACCATATGATTTTTTGCGCTTCGGGTTATCGTAATGGATCCACTTTTCATCACCAGTGACAATGCTATGCAAAAAACCCTTCCGTTTTTGCCGTTCGAGCACCAGTTCGCATGCAAAAAAACGGCGCTCGACGTCTCTCGGCTTCAGCTCATACGGCACCCAATGTCCTTGCTTTTGGATCATTCCGAGGGCTTTTATACGATGGGAAATGGCTTGTTGTGTCACTCCCAATGAATCTGCGAGCTCTTGTTGAGTTTGACACGAGTCTTCATTGAGTATTGCCTCCAATTCAGCATTCTCAAACTTTTTCACTTGGCCCGGCCGCTCTTTGTCCTCAACGTCAAAATCACCACTTCTAAACCGCACAAACCATCTCTCGCACGTTGAAACCGATGGAACATGACTCGGATAAGCCTCGGAGACCAATCGATGTGCTTCAGCAGCACTTTTCTTCAAATTAAAGAAGTAAATTAAAACTTCCCGCAAATGCTGTTTTGTTGGCACGAAACTCGACATATTGAGAGCTCAAAAAAACTATGAATTTGACACTGCGACAAATTGACACATACTGAAAATTAAAGCTATAAGACGTAGCTTTGACATGAACATAGTCACAGTACTGCCTGATGCGTATAGCGTTAGTAACGCCATCTGTTATCAATCCCGCATTTTCAATTTGTACCCCCAATATAAATAGTAATAAATTAAAAAAATATTTTACAAAACAGTATTTACGTAATATAGTAATTGGTAAGTTACACATAAATTTGTTATTGCTTAAATATTTTTGGTAAAAATGAAAATGGCGTTTCGGTGTTTTACGCTCTAAAATAAAAAGGTTATAAATCTAGTTTTTATTGTGGAAAAATATTAAAATGGTGTGTCATATAGCCGTATTTTTTATGTTTTACAACACGAAATAGAAAAATTTAGAAAATGTATAGATTTTCTTTTGGTTGCAAAAAACATGGCGGGATTTATTTTCTAATTTTAGGTTCTAAAATAAAACAGATATAAATTTAGAAATTTACTATGCATATGCTTTTATTGGGAAAAAATTAAAATTGGCGTGTCGTATAGTGTATTTTTTATGTTTTATAATACGAAATAGAAAAATTTAGAAAATTTTGTGAAATTTTTTTTAGTTAAATAAAAAATAGCGTTTCGTTATTATTATATTAAAATGGCGTGTCATATCCGTATTTTTGCGTTGTACATTTTACGTTGTAAAATAAAAAAATACAAAATAAGCGAGTGGTAACGGGTGATTTTTTAAGAGCTTGAGAACTTTTTTTTAAAAAAAACGCATAAAATTTGCAAAATCTCATCGGTTCTTTATTTGAAACGTTAGATTGGTCCATGACATTTACTTTTTGAAGATAATTTCATTTAAATGTTGACCGCGGCTGCGTCTTAGGTGGTCCATTCGGAAAGTCCAATTTTGGGCAACTTTTTCGAGCATTTCGGCCGGAATAGCCCGAATTTCTTCGGAAATGTTGTCTTCCAAAACTGGAATAGTTGCTGGCTTATTTCTGTAGACTTTAGACTTGACGTAGCCCCACAAAAAATAGTCTAAAGGCGTCAAATCGCATGATCTTGGTGGCCAACTTACCGGGCCATTTCTTGAGATGAATTGTTCTCCGAAGTTTTCCCTCAAAATGGCCATAGAATCGCGAGCTGTGTGGCATGTAGCGCCATCTTGTTGAAACCACATGTCAACTAAGTTCAGTTCTTCCATTTTTGGCAACAAAAAGTTTGTTAGCATCGAACGATAGCGATCGCCATTCACCGTAACGTTGCGTCCAACAGCATCTTTGAAAAAATACGGTCCAATGATTCCACCAGCGTACAAACCACACCAAACAGTGCATTTTTCGGGATGCATGGGCAGTTCTTGAACGGCTTCTGGTTGCTCTTCACTCCAAATGCGGCAATTTTGCTTATTTACGTAGCCATTCAACCAGAAATGAGCCTCATCGCTGAACAAAATTTGTCGATAAAAAAGCGGATTTTCTGCCAACTTTTCTAGGGCCCATTCACTGAAAATTCGACGTTGTGGCAGATCGTTCGGCTTCAGTTCTTGAAATGTCAAAGCATACTGAGCATCTTTCTCTTTGACACCTTGTCTGAAATCCCGCGTGATCTGTCAAATACTAATGCATGAAAATCCTAACCACAAAAAAATCACACGTTATTAGAGTTTATAATGTGAAAACTGTTAAAAATGTCGTGTTGTGACGATGGAAAGACAAGGTGGAATATTGCGCATGTTAATGTGACGTCACTTGTAGCCAACAAACATGTGATTTTTTTATTATTTTTTAAATAAATGGATAATAAATGTATTTTTTTTAAATAAAAAGTTTATTTAAGTTTGATAAGTATTGAAAAGAAAAAGAAATTTTTTAATTATTTTCTGATTTTCAGTTAAAATTAAACATTTATTTACTTAAATAAATTATTTTACAATCTCGAAATCCACATCAAGTAAAAAATTGGGAGCTTCTTTAATTTGTAGCCAAACTCATCAACTACATACATCTGCGGAAATCATAAAGTAACAAATGAAATAAAATCGAGATTTAATTTTAATTTGTAATTTATAGTACAAATTCTATTTAAATAAATGAATTCTTAAGACCACAAATAATTTTGAAAATTGTAAATCGAAAAACATAGTTATAATATCGTTAACAATAATTTGTAGACTGATATATATACTTATATATATATATATATATATATATATATATATATATATATATATATATATATATATACACAGTTAGACGTGACAATTATTTCATAATAGCTACAGACAGGTACATAATATTTTGTTAGTAAACATATGTATTAAACAATTTATATTTTTATGTTATATACTCATAATTATTCCATCCTTTTTTACAGTCGGCTTAAAAAATATATCTCGACGGATTATTTCCTCAAATATGTCGACCATAAAATGAAACATAAAGGGTAAGCCATAAAAAAGTGTTTAGCGAAACTGTAATTATCAAAATTAAATAAGGTTGTTTTAAAAAAAATTAGTTTTGCAATAAACAATTTATTTAAACAAATAATCGAAAAATCGACAAATTCATTATAAATTTCCATTTTGTTGGGTACAAGTGACGCAATGCGCACAAAACGACGAAAATGAAACATGGGAATATTTCACCTCTTTATTTTTGTTCATCGTGGTTTAAATTAATTTTTTTCTTTTACAATAAAAAATTTAAATATATAGAAAATTATATGCATAATTCCATTTTAAAACACAAAATGGAAAAATCTATACTATTTAAACTAATATTCTTTTCTTCTTCTGTCTTACAAAAACTTTTAAAATATAAAATCTGTGGCGGTATGTTGTACTATCACTTCGAATCGAAATCGAAAAAAGTCGAATCGAAAAAGTGAAAGTTGTATTATTTTTGCTTGTCGAAAATGATACAACATACCGCCATTCGACTTTTTTCGAATTTCGATTCGAAGTGATGGTACAACATACCGCCCCTGGTGTAGTTCATTTTCACGATGAATGATGCCCTTATTATGAATCTACCTTACTTTTCGGGAGGCCGTTGCTTCGCCTGGCGAAGGGTAAGTGAGATTCATAATCGAAATACACTGAATTTAAATGTTGCTATTATGATTATAGCCGTGAGTGAGAATAATGTCATTTGTCCTTACCTAAAATTTTTGGGCGGTGAGAGTTTACAAATAAAATTTTAACTAAATATGATAGTGTATTTAAAAAATTGAGTTCTCACTTGGTCTCGACAAAAAACTAGAGGTGAGGACAAATGACATTAGTCTCACTCAGGGAAAGGATCATAATACCAAAATTGAAATAAGGCGACGGCGTGTCGGCTAGTGACACGTAAGTGATGAGAGATTCATAATAGGGGTATAAGTTCAGTTCATTGGCGCCAAACATCTACTGTGTTAATGTTCCATGAGGATTGATTTCCAAAATATCAAAAAGTATCTTCACATATTACAAAAATCGAGTAAAAGACGAATTTTGTAAGCATTTTAATTGGCCGATCGGAACTCGCAAAACATTTCGCCATTTTCGTTATTATTTATATTTGTTTTTAATTATAACATTATGATATTAAATTAACGATTATTATCCGTTTAGAACTCTGATCGATGGGGAAAAAGCTAAAAGACACATCCCGTCAATTCCGGCATAAATTACTTAAGGAAAATTATAAGAAAAATTTAATAAAACAAATCTCTCGACCCAGTATCAATCCCAGCCAACGTTCCATCGACCCGGTAATTTCGTTCAACATCAATAGTACACCAGAAAATCAACATAAAATAATTCATAAAAATACATCCTTTGAAGCCATACCAACCACTTCAGCACACTTTCCTCCGTTATTTAATTATTCCGATGAACCGAAAAAAAATTTAACTGATGAGTTAAGAATATGGGCACTCCGCGAAAATATTTCTGGAAAATCGCTATCTTCTCTTTTAAAAATATTAATAAACTTTGGGTTGAGTTTACCTTCAGATTCCAGAACACTTTTACAAACACCAAGAATAGCTTCAAGAATTGAGGTTATTGAACCAGGAAGTTACATGTATCATGGAATTAAAGAGCCATTATTAAAACGAGCCATTATTAAAACGATTTAACAAAGCTTTAAATAATTTACACGAGGTCAGTTTTTTTATTAATATTGACGGTTTACCCATTGCAAAAAGCTCCACAAACTGTATTTGGCCAATTCAAGTAAAAGTAGTTGAATTCAATTATATTTTCGTCGCCGGCATTTACCACGGCCCGCAGAAACCTCATTCGTTTAATTCATATTTAAAAGAATTTACCGAAGAATTGTGTGATTTAATGGTAAATGGATTATATTGCGATAATAATAAAATATCTGTGAGTATTCGAGGATTTGTTTGTGATGCTCCTGCAAAGGCGGAAATTACCTATATCAAGAATTTTAATGGCTATTATGGATGTCCGCGATGTACGACTAAAGGGAAATATGACAGAAAATTATATTTCGACGAAAGTAATTGTGATCTACGAACAGATGAAAGTTTCCGCCAACGTCTTCAAATTGAACACCACAAAGAAGAAAAGTCAATATTAGAGTTACTTCCTATTGACATGGTGCACGATTTTGTACTGGATCCAATGCATCTATTGTATCTTGGTGTAATGAAAAAATTAATTAAGTTTTGGGTTAACGGAGAAAAAGTGAAATTTAGAAAAACAATTTTAGTATCACAATTACCACCAACAAATTCGATGAATCAGATGCGATGGAGTTTCACTTTGTAAAGTTTAATTCCGATAAAATATCTCAAATAGATGCCAGAATAAACCGAATTTCTAATCAATTGCCTCGTTATTTTTCTCGCAAGCCCAGGAGCATTAAACACTATAGATTATGGAAGGCAACGGAATTTAGAATGTTCTTAATTTATACAGGACCAGTTATTCTAGAAGGAATCTTGGATCCCGATTTATATAATAATTTTTTACTGTTACATTTGGCAACTAATATTTTATCAGAAATTTCATCACCTGAAGAAGTAACTCATGCAAATATTTTATTGTGTAAATTCGTGCAACACGCCGCAGTACTTTATGGAAAAAATGTTATCGCATATAACATGCACTTGTTAATACATTTGGCGGCTGATGTTAATCGACTTGGCCCTCTAGAAACGTTTAGCGCTTTTTCGTTTGAGAACAACGTAAATAAATTAAAAAAATTATTAAGGTCATTCAACAATCCGTTGCAACAGTTACAAAATCGGATTATTGAATCGACATTTACAGATAATGTGGAATCCCCAACTGAAACAGGATTATATGAAGAATGGCCTGGCATTCAATATTTTGAACAACCAACTATTTATATACATACATATTAAATTTTTTTTAGTAACTTCACACCTTCATTTGAGCGTTCAAGCTCATTGTAAAGAATGCAAGGCCCAAGCATATTCAAATTATTGTAAACTGTTATGTTATTGCCTGCCATATCTTAAAATAATCGTTCATCTAATCACGTGGTTCAGTTGGATTTAGATTCCAATCGTCCATTTCTTTTAACAGCATCTACACGGCAACATCGTCCAGGTAGCCCCATCCCACAGAAATGATAAATATTAGCAATACATAAGTTTAACTTTGTTATTATTAAAAATTTAATTTATAAAAAATAATAATAATTCTCCAAACAGAAAAAAAACAATTTTATAAAAAATATATTTCACCAAAATTTATCTTAAAGATTAATGAAAAAGATAATACAATAGTCATTAACACCAACGAATATTTTGTCATTAAAAAATTTTTTTATAAAAAGGGTGATGCTATTGGATTTTATTTGTCTGGTCCTACTCCCGTCTACTCACTACAGGAAGATAATTGTCAAACTACAACTCTTCTTAAATTTAATCAAATTTGTCAAAATGAGTCTGACCTTAAATTGATCAAAATAACAGACATTATTACAAAATGTGTCAGATTAACTACTGATGAATATATTTTCGTAATGCCACTTTTGAACTAAATGGATTTTACAAGCGGTAAAATAATTATCTAAATTATTAATTATATTTCTTATCTATAAATATATTGCAGATAAAACATCATGTCTTCTCCGGATATGTTCCAACAGCTGAACAAGTTTGTTGAAATGAAAGGACGAAATAAAGAAAATGAAGATCGATCAAGTATAAATAAAAAATAAATAAATTTTATTTTGAAATAAACTTAAAATTTTATATAATTTCAGATATCATGACACAAATGTCCGAGAGCCAGGGTGTAATTCTTGAATTAAGGCAATTGCAGGAACACTTTTCAACAGAAATCAGTAATAAAAATCAAACATTATTTTAATGCACATATGTAAATAATAAGAACTAACTATCCATATATTTTTTGTTTCATAACAGATGGATTAAAATTGGAACTTGTAAGGACCCAACAAAAAATTCAGTGCCTTACTGAGTTAGTGGGTGAAATTCCAAATAAAATAAATTACGACCTAACTCTTAGGTACGAAAACAGAAGCAGTCAACTTGAGATAAACATCCCTATTAGCAGCATGGAAACCTTCAATGAGGTAAATGAGTCGTGTGAAGATATAGACTACGCAAAATCATTGGTAATTAAAATATCAATTGTTACTTTTAAAACTCATTGATTTATTGTAATTTTAATTTATAGACGCGAAAACTTTTAACATGTGGTGGGGATAGCGTAAAGAAGGCGACACGCCGCGTAATAAATAAACTACATTTGAGTTACAAAAACAGATAATTACACAGGCAAGAATAACAAAATAAAACTGTTCTGTACAAATTATAGACAAATAATCCTCGGTAAGTGGTTCAATAAGTATATGAATCTGATATGTTTCTATATATGTATGTACATGTACATATACATATGTATATGTTCATGTATATATTAATGTATATATATATACATGAACATATATGAGCATTTGCATTTCCATATACATACATAAACATGTACATAAATATCTACATATATCGTTTAATTATTAGATGCCGTGAAAGATATTAGAACTGATTTCGATGAGAGTATCGTTGAATCTGAAATCAAAAACTATATGCAGCGGGGAAGGGAAAGATTTATCAACGCGGAGAAAAGAAAAATATAGTTATTAATTTGTATAAGAATTTTTTTCGGCTTTTCGGACAAAATATTATTTTAATGGACACCCGTACAATGTTTACGACTATTTTAGTCGCAGAAAACATAGAGGCCATTTATTAACAATATTTCTATCACAAAAGTAGAAAAAATGCACTCCCCCCCCCAAACCTGTAACCCCAGGGCGTACTTGTGTACACAAAGAACACAAACCCTTGCAAAAATGAGAACTCCCTTAGGTAGGTTCTTGGCAGCTTGGTTTCGTACTGATAAAAAGTTGGTCTACCTACTCTGCTACTCATCAGGTTGCAACGACCAAACTGCAAAAATCCAACTCTTGCTTTGTACCGATAATACAAAACAAGAACATATCGATCTAGCGAATTATATATCACTAAATCAGAAACCACAGGAAATTCTCACTATGTATGTGTAACAAGCCAACACATATAATTAAGAAGAATTTTATAATCGTCCGTGAATTTAATTTGTATAACTTTTTATCAGTACGAAACCAAGCTTGTCCGAAAAGCCGAAAAAAATTCTTATACAAATTAAATTCACGGACGATTATAAAATTCTTCATAGTTATTAATATACCTATTAATATTATAACAGTGGAATTAATTTAATATTTGATTAAATTAGAAAAATTAAGTTTATATTTTAAAATCATGAATTAAATTTATTTTAATTTTTTATGAATTATTAAGCGTACAATGTAAATACATATATATCAATATTTTCTTATATAATATTATCCTAATGAATAGACTGATCTATTAAAAATAAATTAAAAACCGGTATAAGAAAGTGTTTATTTATTGAATTAGCCGAATTTTCCAATAGAAATAAAGAAATCCACAAAATTCTGAAGAAAAAATCACAAAACCTTTTGTAGAAAAAGTAAGATGGAAATGTCACTTTAGTGTGACCAAAAATCTATGATCTCCCAAAAATCCCACAAAATAGTTCACATAAAAATCTTATAAAAGTGACATTTGATTAAACATAATTTCTACAAAAATGTTAACCAATTTATCACTTAAATGTAACATAAAAATTGGTAAATTTTTGGGATAATATTACAACAAAAGTTCACAATACTTTCCAAAGAAATGCCACAAATTTGACTCACAAAATGACTGTTTCAATTTCACAATCAGCGTCAACCTAATCCACCATATAATAACAATTTTGTGACAAACTTTTACACATTTTGTTCCACCAATCACAAAATTTGGTGGTAATATTTTGGTGTTTTTGTGACATATGTTACTCGGGTTGTATAATTAAAAGACCCATATATGTATACACAAATAAATAAGGAAGTGAACAGTTTGTTATCATTTTCTGACATTTCGAGCAATAACAAAATAAAATGTAACAAAGCAAAAACAGATGCACCAAATAAGTGTGTAAATATGATTGTGAGCCCACTACCAGAATTATTAACATTGAACAAATTAATGAAGTAAATGTTTTACCGGAATGCTGTGAGTTTCTCTCAGATGATTCAGAAGATGATTATTTAGGTACGAATCGGAAGCAGAAAACTATAATATTTGCCGTGTTTCTTGACGCTCATTGACCTGGATCAGTTCAAATTTTATATCGAAAACATGATCCAAATTTTATTTTGGATCACAAATGATGATTTTAAATCTAGCAAGCGCCTTTGTGTTGTTTCATGAAACATGAACTGAACTGGATCAGATCAAGCTTCAAGAAACACAGCTATTATTAATAGTTGTAATCTACAAAATGATTTTACTGAATGGTGTATACGATACAATACGACAAACGATTCAATGAATGCTTTATTAAATTTATTAAGAAAGTTTCATCCATCACTGCCAAAAGATTGTAGAACACTAAAATCTACACCAAAACAAAAAGATTTCATTTCTTTGGGCAGTGGATTGTATCCCAACTAGAATAAAGGTTGGAGTCCCAGACAATTTTCCGTTTTAAAAGGGCAGGTATGCAGAACACGAAGAATTGTATAAATAAAATCGTTAATTTTTTTTAAACAATTAAATCATTCCAGAAAAAAGCGGAACCAACGATAATAACAGATTGAAACAGAAAGCTATTGGTGTTATTTATTAATAACGTTGAAGTAATTATAAAAATGTTTTCAACTATTTTCTTTTTACAGCAGATTGCCAACTTAATATGTCAACCGATGATTCATATTGCTGGTCCGATGAAGAGCTGAGATACGTCAACCTTTTAAAAATCAAAAAAATTGCACCGACAGTTTCCACCGAAAAACCGCATGAATCCGATTCTGATGAAATGATGAATATTGAAAATATATGCCCGAAATGTATTTTAATTTTAAACCTAGATATCTGGCATTATTAATTTCATGTAATTTATTTTTCAGCAACTAATAAATACCGAAAAACGTATTGAACAAATTGAAAAAGATGTGAAAGAAATTAAAAAAGTTTATAATGAAATTAAAATTACACAACGAACTATAATGAGGGACACAAAAATTCTAAAAATAAAACAAATAAAAATTCTCTGATTGACGTTCCTTGCAAAACTGTAGAAGAATTTCAAAACCTTGAATCGAGTTGTAAGGTAAATGAAGACATAGAAAAACAATTGGTGAAAATAACATTAAATTTTAAACTTAATTAATTATGAAACATTCCAATACGTATCGTTAATTACAGATTAACATTCAGATTAATTACAGATTCACAGACCTGACCAAATTTTTGAAGAAACATCTTCAACATTTATTAATAGGCGAAGTTGGAACACACTTTTCCTGGTTTAGACAGCAAGGGAATATTCCTGTCAAAGATTTTTTTAATATTGAAACTTCTAATAGGTTCAAATAAAACAATTGACCATATTCGAAATCTAAACTAAATAAAAAAAAATCTTTTTCATACAGATTCGGCACAAAATAAATTCCCTAATTCTTCACGAGACGAAGTCCTCAACTACATAAAAAACTGGTTTCAGCTAGCGAAAGATCGCCAACGAAAGAAACAAAAACCAGGACCTAGTACTAAATAAATTTGCTATATGTAATTACAATGTACCTTAACCGAACAAAGTTAACTTTTATTTTACTATTTAAATTGACCAATTTAATGGATTATTTTTGAAAAGCATTATGTAACAAAACAATTCGCTAGAGGAATTGTTGATACTCTATAGTACACTCATACCTCGTTATACGGCGCCTCTTTTTACGGCGATTCGCTATAACGGCTTTCTCTAATTATGACTAAGTTTTCAATTTACGGCTATAAATATTCGATATACGGCCGAAAAAAATAAAAAACAAAAAAATGTGTGAAACGTTTTTAATCTCGAAAAGGAAAGGTAAAAAATAAAATGAAATAATTAACTAGGAGATTCCCATGAAAAACGGAAATTAGATCAATAATAAAATAAAAAAATGTTTTCTTGTTACATATTCATTTGAAAAAGACAGACAAAATAGGTATTGCTGTGTTTTTGTCGTGTGTAGTGTTGTTTCAAAAACGATTAGATAAATGTTTTTAAACAAATAGAAAATCGTGAGTTTATCGCAAAATAAATAATAATTATTTTTGTTGTGTTGGGTTATTTCTGCGGTTCCTACGTTTACAACGTTATTGTTATTGGTAAGTAATTAAATAATATGAAATAATTTATGTTAATAACAGTAACAAACTAATTAACAATGTATTTTATGTAAATTTATTTAGCATCAAAATGCCGCCAAAGCGCACTTTTAATGAAGAAAAGAAGAGGAATATAAAGAGAAGCCGTGTGTCTGTAAATCTACAAAAGAAGCTTGAAGTTTTGCGCCGTATTGAATCTGGTGAGAAAATCGTACATATTTGTAACGCAACGGGACTTGCCAAGTCAACTGTTCAAACAATCCGCGATAACGCCGATAAAATCAAAGAGCATTCACGGTTGGCAGCATCAACTACCTCAAGGTTAACTCGCCAGAGAAGCAATATCTTAGAAAATATGGAAAAACTATTATTAATATGGATTGAGGATAATAATAATCGCAGAATGCCCATGAGTCAAATGACAATCCAGGAGAAAGCATTGAGTATTTTCGAAAGCTTAAAAACTGCAGATACGAATAAAACAGACGGGGATGTCACCTTTATAGCAAGTCGAGGTTGGTTCGACAAATTTAAAGGTAGACATAACCTACATAATATTAAAATGAAAGAAGCGGCTAGTGCTGATGAAATTGCTGCTATGGAATATCCGAACACATTAAAAAAATCATAGAAGCCGGCGGATATTGTAGCGGCTAGTTTCTTCAACCATAAGAAACTCCGCACAATTAATTCTCAACGGACAATCCTCCGTTCACCTAATTCTTTATAAATCGACAATTATCCATCTAAAGAATTATGCTAAATTATATACAACAATCTTGTATATACAAATAATGTACATAACAACTTGTACATAGTAATCGTACAACAACACTTGTACATACGAATTTGTGTAAACAAAATAGAATTGAAAAATTATATTTTGGTTACACAAAAATTTCGCATTGCAATAACCTCTACAATCACATCATTTAGAGATGCATAAACATCGTATTGATTTTGCAACACCAAAGTCATGTAAAACGCACTAATACACCACCATGCCATTGCACAAGAGATGGCATGGTAATCATTTATGTTTACAAAAGCATATTTGTAAACGGGTGCACCAAAATATTTCGGTGCATGGTAGTCATGTAAAAACCAGAAAATCCGGTTTTGGTTTTTATATTTGAGTTTTTCAAATTTACGCAAGAAGATAAAAAATTTGGAGGTGTGCTGCCTATTCAATTTTGGGACATTGCCGGAGCAACACCGAGTGTAAAATTATAATAATAAAAATAAAAATATTCAATTTAAAAGTAAATTTAAAGTTTATTTATTTATTTAATATTAAATTTTATAAAGTGCTCCTTAATTTCCGCCGCATCATAAGCAATATCTGGTGACCCCGACGGCGGTTTTTACCGAAAAACAGGTTAGTGAACCAATTTTTTTAATTTAAAAAGTGCAAGTGAATAAAATAAATTTTTGTTTAAAAAAAATGTGCATGGTGTTTTAATTTTATTAAATTCAAAATTACAAAAGACGAGTTTTGCGATATAGTGGCCCAAGCTATAAGCCCTATATTCGCAAATCGTCCATTTCCCTTGGTTGTTTTTTTTTTCTAGAAACGCACGTGTTCTTTGAAACACGTTTTTAGAAAAAATTCATTAAAAAAAAAAAAAAAAAAAAAAAAAAAACTTCCACTAATCATAACCGCGTGGCTCTAAAATTTTTTTTTAAAAGTGCAAACATATTTTATAGTGAGTGTGATATTTTTCGTTGTCATCGATAAATTAAGTGCATCACCGTTAGACAGGTGTCACTCACAACATGGCAAATACCGGCGATAACAAAGACGAGGTGCCACCGCAGCCAGAACTAGCCACGTCAAGACAATTGACGCGACTACCAGCATTCTGGGAAAATAATCCGAAAACTTGGTTCATATCAGCCGAGATAATGTTCGACGCGAACAAAATCACCAGCGACAGACAAAAGTTTGCGCATGTGGTGCTGTCCCTATCGGAAGCACAAGCGGAGAAGGTCGAGTACATTCTACACGACCCTCCAACTATTAACAAATACGACGCCCTCAAGAAAGTATTAATCGATCGCTACTCCATCTCCGAGGAGCGTAGATTAGAGACAATTTTGGGCAAAGTCGAATACGGTGATCAAAAACCTTCGGATATATTACACCGAATAAAATCGTTGGCCGGTACTAATTTCACGGTCAACGTCATCACAAAATTATGGATCAGGCAACTCCCTGATTTCATACAAACAGCATTGGTCCCTCAACAAGAAAAACCAGAAGAGGATCTTGCTGTTATCGCCGATAAACTCCACGACATAATTGGCACGCGGACTCAGAGCTTGAGTTCATTTAAACGCGACATGCGTCAACCAATCTCAGAGACACACGTGCCAAGCTCTAGCAGTAGCCGCATCGAAACAATGCTAAAACAAATTAGCGACCGGCTAAGTAAACTAGAGAGCAATGCACACACTCAGCGGCCACCTTCGCGTTCTCAATCGCCATGGAGACGAACTCCTTCTCCGACAAGAAGACCGCGATCACAACCAAACCAGGGAAGCACATTTCAGCCAAACAAGCAACAATCACCAAGATACCAAAATCCACACAACTGGTGTTGGTATCATTTAAAATTTGGCAACGCTGCATCAAAATGCAGTCAACCATGCACATACACTACAAAGCAAATGGGATCCGCAAATACCGGTTCCCCAAACCAATAAGTCTTAAGGTCGTAGCGGCCGACCTAAGACAACTTCACCATAGTCGCCTATTTCTACGGGATACGGTTAATAAAATCACATTTCTGATTGATACCGGCGCTGATCTAAGCGTAATCCCATACAACAAATACTATCGCCACGGAACAAATCGCAATCCCGATTTAGTTCTGTCAGCTGCAAATGGTACCACCATAAACACCTATGGTACCAAACTACTCGACGTTGACATCGGACTAAGGCGTTCATTCAAACACGCCTTTATTCTCGCCAACGTGAACCGCCCCATTATAGGCGCGGATTTCCTAAAGAAATTCGGTCTTTTAGTGGATTTGAAAAATCAGAAATTGATTGATCCATCCACTAAACTCTCAATCAACGCAACATCAGCACGCGTTGATACACCATCACCATTGCATTATACACTTAACAATGGCTATGGAGCACTGTTGAAGAAATTCCCTTCTTTAACAGCTCCACCAAACTACAATGCTCCTGTAATGCACAATGTAGTACACCACATCGTGACTACAGGGCATCTACCATTTTCAAGACCAAGACGGCTTGATCCAATTCGTCACAAAGCAACTTTCCTGGAATTCCAACATATGGTGGAATTAGGAATCTGCCGACCATCTTCTTCGGCAATAGCATGTCCATTGCACATGGTGGTGGGGACTACAGAAGGCTTAACGCAGTCACAATTCCTGACCGTTACCCTATCCCTCACATTCAAAACTTCTCCATGCAATTACATGGTTGCACGATTTTCACAAAAATCGATCTCGTCAGAGCATATCACCTCATTCCAATTGCTCCTGACGACATACATAAAACTGCAATAACCACACCATTTGGCTTATTCGAATTCACCCGAATGCCATTTGGACTTAGAAATGCTGCACAAACATTCCAGCGTTTCATCAACGAAATCGTGAGAGATCTCGATTTCGTTTTCGTCTATATCGACGACATTCTCGTAGCCTCAAAAGACGAGAATTTACGCAAGAAGATAAAAAATTTGGAGGTGTGTTGCCTATTCAATTTTGGGACATTGCCGGAGCAACACCGAGTGTAAAATTATAATAATAAAAATAAAAATATTCAATTTAAAAGTAAATTTAAAGTTTATTTATTTATTTAATATTAAATTTTATAAAGTGCTCCTTAATTTCCGCCGCATCATAAGCAATAATATGTTCCCGAACAAATTTTTAACGTCGATGAGACTGGCCTTTATTGGAAGCGAATGCCGGATCGTACTTATATATCCAAAGATGAAAGATCAGCTTCGGGATACAAAGTCTCCAAGGAGCGGTTAACTTTGCTTCTTGGCGCAAATGCTGCTGGTGATTTCAGACTTAAGCCACTATTAATATATGTGTCTGAAAATCCAAGAGCATTTAAGGGAATCGATAAAAGCCAGCTCCCGGTTATTTGGACGTCAAATAGAAAGGCATGGATGACCAAGTTAATTTTTAAGGACTGGTTCAAAAAACATTCTTGTCCTGCAGTGAAAAAATATTTAGAGACCAAAAATTTGAGTAATAAATTGTTATTGTTGTTAGACAATGCTCCAGGACACCCTATAAATTTAACAGAATTATCTGAAAATATTCAAGTATAATATCTACCAAAAAATACAACAGCGTTAATCCAGCCTATGGATCAGGGCATAATAGCCATTTTTAAGGCATATTCCGTCCGTCTTAGACGTTTAAAGGATTAATTAACCAAGTCAATGGTAAATGTTCGATCAAAGAATTCTGGAAAAGGTATAACATTAAAGATGCTGTATTCAATATCAGCAAATCCTGGGAAGAAATTAATTCAACCGCTATGAACAGTGTGTGGAAAGCAATATGGCCGGAATGCGTAATGACTGATAGGGTAGCAGACACTGATTCGATCTCCAAAGTTCAACAGAATATTGTTAGTCTGGCACATGAACTAGGTTTTGAAGACATCACCGATTGCGATGTGGTTAATTTGTTGAATGCTGACAAGGAACCTCTTTCGAATGAGGATCTAATTAATTTTGATGAACAGCAATTACCAGATAACGATGCCCCCGAACCGACCGATAATCGAACTTTATCATTGCATAACGTGTCAAAAGCTCTTGATCATTTTGACCAAGGAATCAGTATTCTTACTCAAGCTGATACCAATGAAGAACGCATCGCTAAAGTAGCGCGGGGTATTAACGCAGCAATAACGTGCTACAAAGAAATCCGAACAGAAGCCAGGAACAAGGCAACACAACAAACGATCGATCGTTTTTTTAAACCAAATCAGTCAAGTCCAAGCGAAGTATTATTAGTAACGAGTAATGATGATAGCGATTCTGCATGATTGCGTTGATAGTTTATTTTATACATAATATTATTAAGTTTATTGAATTTATTTTATGTACAAATTGAATTTATTTTTTAATGTTTGAAATCATTCTTAATTTGAAATACAACTGAAATTTAAAAATAAATTTCATGATTTTTTCCTTTTTCAAAATGGGCTTGAATAAAAATTGTATATGAAAAAAAATAATTCGCTTTACGGCATTTCGATTTACGGCCACATTTTTAGGAACCGATCTTGGCCGTATATCGATTTATTGGTGGATTTTAATTTACAAATTTAATTTGAAATGAATTACTTTTGTTTAGGTTTTTAATTTTATATTTATTTTGATATATTTATTTCAAACAAAAATAATTAAATGAATGAAAAGAAAAAACAGAAAATTTACTTTTATTTGAAAATTGTACTATCAAAACTAACCTAATTTTCATACAGAAAAGTGTACGATTTTTAAACAGAAAAAAAACTGGTTTCCGCAAAAAACGAATGTGGCAAGCTTACAGAATGAAAATTGATTATCTCACAGAATACAGTACGATTACCGTAACGAAAACAGATGTTTTTAAGACGTATGAATTTCATAACAGAAATGTAAAGGTTTTTTGTACGGAAAGAAATACGAAATTTATGCGGAAACCCACAGTAAAATTCCATGTATTCCAATACTAATTAAATTAAACCTCTTGGAAAAAATTGTCCATTCCCTTGGGCAATTCGCACAGCTTTCCGTATGAAAATCAACTTGGATTCCGCGTTCCGTGTGAGCTGTTCGTACTGGTTTTCACACGGATTAACGAACGAAATGTTTATTGTGAAACTAAGCGCATTGGATTCCAACACAATTATTACAACATGCTTTGATTTTCGAAAAGTACCACACGTTCCAACTGCAGACACCAGTGTATTCTACTATAAAAGAAAATTGGACGTTTATAATTTCACCATTTATGATTTGGGTAGCAAACAGGCCAAATGTTATGTTTGAATTTAGACAGATGACAGAAAGGATGCTAACGATGTAATAAGTTGCATTTATCATTTTTTTTAAAACGAGTAAACAACAAGGAGCCACGCAGTTTAATTTGTGGTCTGATAATTGCTTCGGACAAAATAAAAATCGCCTTGTGTTCGGTGGTTGTGGTTGGTTATCGAAATCCAAGGGGATATCAACATTTCATACAAATTTTTGGAAAATGGCATACCCAAAATGAGGAAGACAGGTCCTTTCCGTAATCGAGCGGGAGAAAAAAAGAAGGACAATCTACATACCTGAACAATGATGATATTCATTGATAAGAAACTGTAGAGCCGATAAATCTTCCAGCTATGATGTCATTGCAAATGATTTTTTTGATTTTAAAAGTTTTTCTACTAAACTAACTTTGACAAAAAATGTTGATAATGAAAAAGTGAGTTGGACTAAAATTCGGCAAATAGGCGTTATGAAAAGCGATCCGAATATAATTCAGTACAAGTATAGTTTCGGGGAAAACTTCAAAAATATATTAACGTACAAAAAACAAAATTGCAATTCAAGAGGCCGGAAATCAAAATTCGCATTTCCTGAAAAACTTCCATTGTGTTATAGCATGTCACTTCCAATTTACGCGAGAAAAATGAGTAGATTTAAATTTTCTATGTAAAAAATTATTATATTCCTACTGCGTACCATAATTTTACAAAAGCCTTTGTTGCGAAAATGCTTTACCTGAGTCAAGTGATTCCGGTTAGATTTGCGGCCAGAAAAAAAATGTGATATTTTTTTTATTTATTATTTTATTTATGAATTTATTGTTGTTTACAAATAATGGCGGTGGTCGATTGGAAAGCAACTATTGTGCAAATCTTTAGGCACACATAAAATTATAAAATCGTTTTTTTAAAAATCCCATTTTTGACTTGCGGAGCGATATATGCTTTGATTAAATGAAACTTTGCTGATTGTTTTTGATTGTTGTGAGTACAATTTATTTTCTATATGAATATCGGAATTTTTTATATAACCCTGAGACAAGCAAAAGAAACATAATATTTTTATTTCCGTTAAAAACCGATCAACGATTAAAGTGGTTTCTTGAGATTTTCCATTGAAATTATTTTACAAAGGCAACAACAAGTTACCTGCTC
Source organism: Nephrotoma flavescens (assembly GCA_932526605.1). NCBI lineage: Eukaryota > Metazoa > Arthropoda > Insecta > Diptera > Tipulidae > Nephrotoma > Nephrotoma flavescens. Next base: position 116,348,913 of record OW052222.1, read on the forward strand.
ACTTTTACTTTAGAAAGTAAGACCAATTTCTCTTACAGTTTCCCTTTAAATTGATTTCCGCAGTAAATAGTTTTTCGCAATGAAAACGCAATTTTAGGCTTATTAAAAGAGACGGGTTTCAAACGCAATATTAAGTTCTAAGAACAACAGGGGAATTGTTAAACTGGCAATTTTAAACATTTTCACGCGTAAACTCCCTTAAATTCTCAAACCTTAAAATATGTTACAAAACCATAATTTTTAAGGAAATCCGTTCGACGAATGTTTCGTTTATGTTATCATACTTCATAGTTAGCCTTCACAGGAAATCGTTCAACTAGGATTTAAGGAAAGAAAAACTATTTCGTGTTGTGCGACTATTTAATCTTTAAATATTTATAATAATTTATTTATTTTTTGTTCAGCTGCCCCCTAAAATGGAACGATATTTTTTTATATCGTAAAATGTAGTAATTTTACCGAGTTGATTTAAAGGGATTTACATTTACGGCCTAAGCAAATAATTTTCGACTAAAACAATTCGGAAATTAAGAAATAAATCATTTTTTTCCATTATAATAAGCGATATGATTGTGGTCGTGATAAAGGTGTTTTGTTAACTGAATTCCACTGTACTTAATCTATGCAAGATCGACTTGGAAAGCTTTAAACAGATTTTCAAAATTAGTATTATTTGATTCTTGAAGAAATTCAAATTATAAAGGTTTGCCGGAAAACTATGTAATATTTTTATAATTAATTCTCAGGACTTTTTCTCGAAAACTTCTCGAAAAACCACAAAATTGTTGACGTTCGTGAAACAAGAAAATAGTGACTTTTTTTCAATCTCCGATCACACTCCGAAATTCCATCCAACCTGAACAATTGACTTTTCCTTTATAATATAATGTTTAAGTCGTTAACAAGGCAAAGGTTCAATAAATAGCAGAAACTTAAAACTCAACATTTAGTAAGACAAAATATGTCCTATATAAGTACTATTTATTTACCTTGCACTTTCAGTTATAGAAGTAATATTTGGTCCATTTAACATTAGTTCTCCATTGGAATTTTCTGCATCCTGATTAGCATTCTCTTCAGACAATGACTCTTTATTTTCTATTGTTTCTTTAGGATTTCTGAAATGAGTTACAACTTTATATTAGCTTATGGGCGAATTCGCATTTATTTTGCGTCATTTACCTATGATTATCTGATTCAGTCTCAGAAATAACATTATTTGGTTGGTTAATAACTGTTTGATTATCATCAGACGTTGATTCAGTCTCCTGTAGATTTAATGTTGTTGATGCTATTGCGGCGGCTGTTGTAGTTGCTGCGGCTACGGTAGCAGCTGCAGCAATATATTTTGAATGAACATCGTCATTATTATTGTACGGTATAAAAGTGGTGGCAAGAACAAGACGTCCATCTGCACCGGGTACTAAATTTTTTATTGTTTGCATTTTTAAATTTTTATCATCACAATTTAACTCGTTACTAGGTTTAGTTTGACTAATAATATTATCACCAACAATTGCTGACGATAGTTTACTATCATTGTCAGTATTGTTATTATTATTATTATTATTTATATTATTATTACTAGGATTATTATTATTATTTTTATTTGATGGTAATATTATATTCGATGTTTGGATAGGATCAAAATCAGTAAAATGTGTATCAAAATCAGCAAAATTATTTGCGTCAAAATTGGCCCAATTATCATCATTGAAACTTTGCGTATTTGTACCATTATTTGAATCAATATCATTGGTCCACGTATTCCATGGATCATCACCTCCAAGCGATATACCAATTTGATCATAATCATCATTCCACACGTTGCCAGATAAATTACCCTTTAAATTATTTGCCAACATTTTCAAATTGGAATTTTCGCTTTCATCATCGTCCCAGACATCGCGACTAATTGTGAACGAACTTAAGGTCTTTTTGCACGTTTGCTCGAATAATTCTTGCTGCTGTTCCAAATCTTGAAGTGACAAATTTGCTAATCGGGCTGTATCACTGAAAATGATTTTAAACAGAAATATTATTTAAAATAAATTGAGAACATAAAAAATGTTGCATGCCGTGCAGAAAAAATTTAAAGAAATAAATTGTGTACAACGTTCATTAAAAATTTCAATTTTGTTTCCTGAGTTAAAAATTCCACCTTTTTCCACCTGTATTGAAAGCAATTTACTTAAATTGATTAAAAACTAGCTGACCTGTGACTGAATAATCAGTCACGTAAATACATTTTATTGAATTTTTGGTTAAGAAATGATTAAGATTTTTTAAGATGTAAATTTGATGCACTTTTATCAAAAATAAAGTAAATTCATATACGCGGTTAATTTTTAAATCTTAAACGGCTAGCACGCGCTCAAATGCACACAGTATGACTTACGTGCCAAGTCAAATATTCATATCTCAAACGGGAAGCGCGCCAACAGTGTTGCAACTTTGAATCTAAATCGCGCGCCAACTGTTTTGCAACTTTGAATTTGAATCGCGCGCCACTAATTTGAACAAAAAAATTTGTTTTTCGGTCGTCCCATAAAATTCTCAAATGTTGCAAGATTTCACGCGCACAAAATCTTGGAAATTTTCTGAAATCACCTGAGGTACCCGTTTCGAGTACTTTCCGGTGGATATTTTCCGATTTTTCTAACCTACGCACAGCGCAATATTCATGTCGACCTACTCTGAAAAAATCTAACGGATCGGATCATGTTTAGGGGTTATTTTTGGGTTCAGTATGAACTTAAGAGATTAAGAAATTAAGAGTATTAATATTTAAGATAATTTAATTGTATCACTCTGTGGAATAAGTAAAAATTTTAACACCAGCGTTTAATAAAGTGAATCGACTACTAAAAATTCATTAACTACTTCCGATCTCGAATCCTTACTCTATTCTTTAAAATTCTAAAGTTTGTAAAAAAAATTTGTATGGCCAACACATATAAGTGATTTTATTTTGTTCTAGGAGGTTGTGTCCCTCTTCTTACAAAATAAAATGCGACATTGAACACTTATATATAAATAGCTATTATAATTCGGTGCGCTCTTTTCTTATTATACATACTCCAATAATACATACTGCATATTCGGATCGAGGTCATTGAAATCAGCCACTGGATATGTATCACTAAGGTAATCTTTTGAAGGCGATGCATCAAATGTTGAATCATGTTTATTTGGGTTACAATTTGCCTGTAATTTAAAAATAATGAGCGTTAATATTTCCGTATCTGGAACAGAATTTTTAATTGTTTTAGTACTCACTAAATATCGATTTTGTACTTCTAATGATTTGACTAAATCACCACTTTCGGGATCAGTTAATTTTTTCCATAAAACAAGTTCCTCTTCATTTAAACTTAATTCAACTAAGGCACGAAGTTCTTCCGATATTAGTATATTTATTACCAAGTGATCAAGTATCTCAATTAAGTGTCCCATATATCCTAGTCTACGACCTCGCTCTTGTGATCTAAACAATTTGAAAAAATATTTCATAATTCTCTGCAGTATAAAAAAAATTCTACATTATTTTGTAATGAATAATGTAGAATAACCTCAAATCGAAAAGACCGTGCATTGGAACATCGATGCATTAAATGAAAACAGTTTATTGAAAATGTACGAGTCAGCTGTCACCGAGAATCTGAATTGGAACAGCAACAATGGAAAGCTCTACAATCAGTCGAAACTAACGTACCACTATTGAAGACATTTGCTTCAAACCCGGCTTTAACAGAAAAGGGATATTGATATCGAGTATTAGACGCACATATAGTAGTTGTACGTTCGAATCATTACAATCTGTGATGACCAACAACTTACAAAACAATAGAACCCTACAAAAAGGTGACCATCTGATTTGTGTAATTTACTATGGCAACTTGTGGTTCTTGAAAATTGAACCATGCACCTCCGAATATAAGTGTCTCTCCGTATTTAAAACGAACGTCATACGATCGATATTTAACCCCAATAAAATTGTTGAGGGTCAATATTCCTTTGAACACAAAATATCTGACATCTGGTGGAATATTTTGAAACTAAAGCAAATGGTAGTCAAATTCTCAATAAATAGATTTTGTTATAATAAACATATTATTTGATTATAATCCGATTAAATGTTATTTATAACGTTAAATTAGTATAATAATTGAAAAAAAATGAAATAATGAAAAAATAATTTGATGCTTTTTCTCGTATAAACGAATACCACCATTGACTTGCATATGAAGTGGCGCTAACTAGGCGGCGTTGAAAAGGCCAATAAAATGTGGATACATATTGAAATAAAACTATTCCTCGGTGGTGATTGTTATTCTTAGTTGGTTGAAATTCAACTAAACAAAATGGGTAAGCCATTTCTAAAGATTGCAAACAGATAGTGGTTACAGTGCCGGCAACAAGATCTGCGTATTATAAAATGACGAAACTGGAGGCAACAAGCGATGGACCGAAGAGAGCTGAGCTTAAGAGTGTGCATGGCTCAAAATTTAGAAGACAACCAACTGCATGAAAAAAAGATGATCGTTTCCGAAAATTTGTGTAAATAACAACGATACAGAGCAAAAGTTCCGTAATATTATTAGCAAAATTATATCTGTTCTCTACAACACAAAAACACGCCACTAGCAAGGAATAAAAACAATAAATAATAACAAAATATACTTACTGCATCTGTTCGTTATGAGTCCAACAGTCTAATAATTTTGACACCATTTTACATTTTTCTATTATCTGTAAATGGAAAACAAAAATAATGAAAATTAAATTAGTTATATTAAAATATGTATAAACAAAAATAAAAAAAAAACTTACATGTTTTTGTAAGGCAGATGGTATCAATACGGTTTCATTTGGTATTTGATCGAATGCTTGAAACGCGTACACAAGACATTTTTTAACTTGATTGTGTAAAAAATTATTCCAACAATATTCTTTAAATAATTTGAGCAATGTATTAAAAAAATCTACTTCACATATAACATTTAATACATTTAAATTTTCTGTTTCTATTAATACTGTAAATAAACAACATACTTGTAATCTTGTATTACCAAATGGAGATGTAATCCAGGTAATATCGGATTTATTGGATTTCTGTAAATAAAAGAAATAGTAAATATAACCCAATCGGTTTAGCAAGATAAGCAGATGAATTACCAACCTCTGGAGGATTTAATAATATTTCATGAAATTTTGATATTGTTGGTATAATGCAGTTAATTAAACTGGTAACCACAATTTTATGATGTTGTTTCTCTGTATCGATTAAATATTGGAGGGCAGCATCCGATACAGGCTCATTAATAATTGGATTCTCAAATATCGATAATATGATTTTAATTCCAGCTGTAATACTACTTTCTGATTGATTATCATTTAATATTGTTTCTAATATTAATTTTGTTGTATTTTCAGATTCTAATGTTTCTAATATGGGGTAAGTTGCCTCTGTTGCCGTTTCTTGACTCTCATCTTGTCGTATTGTACGTCCAGTCTTTATGATTTCACTTAAAAATTGTGCAATATTATTGTGTTTCTCGGTTTCTTGCGGTAGAGATAGAATTTTTATAAGATTTTCAATTAAATGTTTTTCATTTATGTATTCCAAGAAATTCTTTTTCATATCCGATTCATCGATTTGTGTCATTATGTGATATAATAGATCCATTATAACTGGCATGCATATATGCTTTAGTAACATGTCGAAAAAATCATCACGCGCTTTTATAAATTCTAAAACTTGATGACATACCGATTTGTAGCTGAATAAATTTTGTGATGATTTGCGTGATAAAAGGGTACTAAAAGTTTTACTAAAAAATGCTGTTAAAAGTGGATTCAGTGGTGGATCTTGTTTAATAAATTCATATAATTTCATTAGTGTTTTTTCATCTGACACCAGGCTATCGTACAAGGACGGAATATCACTGAAAATACATAATTTAAATTCGACAATTAATTTGGTGAAAACTGAAATAAATAATTTTATTTTGCGTTTTAATTAATCAATTTTTAATTAATCAATTTTCATATTATCGTGTTTTGTACCATATCGCGTTTTGTACCCTATCGCGTTTTGTACCTTATCGCGTTTTGAAATATCGCGTTTTGTACCATATCCCTTTCGTGATTTACTAACACAATTGTGCGAGTACGGCAAAAGTACCATGTCAAAAATTTATTTTTATATGTGTTTTGAACCAATTTACACATTTGCGCATTTCTTTCAAACTTATTTCGTCCAAAAAAAAAAACTATAATTATACATACAATTGTGTTGGTTGTACTTCAAATCAAGCGAAATTTTTTATCAAAAACGCCATTACATACTATGATTTTCACTCACACATTTGTGCGGTTTGGACTTTAATTAAGCCATTTTTTTATTTTTTTTGGTTGAAAAAGGGATATCGCGTTTTGAAATATGCGTTTTGTACCATATCGCGTTTTGTACTGAATCGCCGCGTTTTGAAAGATCGCATTTTGAAATTTCGCGTTTTGTGCCATATCGCGTTTTGTACCGTATCGCGTTTTGAAATATCGCGTTTCGAAATATCGCGTTTTGAAATATCGCGTTTCGAGCGGATCCCGTTTCAACATTGACATATGAACTTTCATGTTTTAATTAAGATGTATGTATTTGCACAAGTTATTACATAGAACTAAACAATAGTTGCCCATATAAAGTTAATCCTCAAAGAATTTCGTATTGTGGTTTCAAATTAAGAGTACATTAGCACGAAGGGAATTGTATTCAATAATCTGAATACATTGGGCATTTCCAACACTCTGAGGTCTCACTAACAACCAGGGAATATTTCATATAAAATTTGTTGAGGCTTCTAAGACAGGGAGTATCTCAGTGTGCTGAATACGGCCAATGGGCGCTTTCAGGGCACCCAACAGTTAGGAACATGTTGAGAAAAATGGAAGCCAACGTTATGGAAATGTTTAGCACTATGAAATTTTAAAATCAAAATGGCGATAATTTTACTAATCATGATAGGGGATCTGAAAACGCAAAATGTGCGCTTTCAGGTCCCACAACCATTGATAGCATGTTGAGTAAAATCATGACCAAAGTTATGAAAATTTTAAATTTCATAAAATTTTGCAATCAAATTGGCGAAGATTTCGTCAGACCTGACTATTTATATTGAAGAAATTCGCCAGTGTAGCCCTACTATTATACTATATGTTTATATTTTCGTATAAATAAGGTACATAATTCCACTGCGATTCATAACATTATCCACTAGTTTTTTTAATTCTAAACATCCACTTATCGTGTTTCTCGCTTTAACTAAATGATCAAAAATCTCAATTTTAATTAGTTTTTTGAATAACCAAGTGCTGCACAAAAAAACATAACGTCGAAAATGTTTACTTGACCCGCAAAGTTGAAGCACAGAAAAAAATAAATATAAAATAAGCAAGGCTGCATACAATATTTTTTCATAGCACCATATTTTACTCGGTCACGATGTAAAACCGCATCGTAACCAAATGATCTAGATTCTGAAATAACCAAATGATCTGGATTCTGTTCTAAATTCTAGATCACCCGAGCCACACTAGGACTATTGAGTCGTGTCCCATTCTCCGATTTCCCCCTCTACCTATAAAACCGGTTTTCTTTTTTCCGGTTTTATAGGAATAGGGGGAAAACGAAGAATGAGGATCTCATTGTACGGATCGTCTCAAAAGTATGAGGAAAAAAAAATAATATCAATATATAAAGTCAAAGGAACACCACACGGATATTGAATGAGTTGGAAATTTTAAGCCAATTTAAGACGTAAAACGAATTTGAATTTGGAAACTGCTATAAAAAAAATTGGTTTCTAAATTTGGTATGCATGTAATATAACTGATTTTCTATGATTGAAGCCTTTTAGACCTTTTGTTTCGTTAAAGCGGTTTACGATTATGCCGACACCATACAATTATATAAAATTTGTAAGAGATGAAGCTATCATCTACTAGACGAAAAAACCGGACAATCCAGAAAAACAATGATTTCACGAAAAATACGGGCAATGATTACGGCCGTTAATAATTTTCCTAGGGGCAGTGAGCGTAACACATTTAACTATATCTCTTTTCGACTGCTCAATGTCCTTAGGAAAATTACTTGCGCCCGCAATAGTGCCCGCCTTTTTCGCAAAACCATTTTCCGGGTCCACTTGTTTTTTTCGTCAACTAGGCAGATTCAAATCTATGAAGTTTTACTACTGTTGCATGATGGCACATCATCTTAAGCCGTTTTAATGAAACGTCGAAAAAGCCTTCAATTTTGATTTTTCTCAGGCCAAATAAACGCTGCCATCATGTATCGTCATTTAGTTTTATATAATTTTTTGGAATTTCTACATCGGTTTCTTAAAAAAATCAACAAACCTAGTGGATATATAGTTATGAATCTCAGTGTATATGCCTGGAAGAATGTATTGATGCAACTAGTTGTAATGTGATGATTAGCTTGTGTCTTGATGCTTGTTTGATTCTGATCCGTGCAGTTCATGTTTCGTGAAACAACGCAAAGGCGCTTACTACACGTCAAATCAAAATTTGTGTGGGTATCATGAAACATGGCAATTATCAAACTGACCCCTCACAGGCTTTCGATTGTGTTAGGAGCGCAAAACTTTTGAGGAATTTTTTCACAAACTAACTTGTTACATGTATCGAAAACAACAGAAATCTTGCCCTAAAACACATTTCCGACGTCAAAAAATGCACAGGTTTTAAATCGATAGATAACGCATTGAAATTTGAATTGCTTTACCGTCAAACGTCTATTTTAAAGGCTTGGACGAACCATTTATATAAAGGTATAGAAATGTTGGCCAATGCACAGATTAAGAACGGAATTGGGCCCTGTATAACAAAGGAGTTCAATCTTTCGCGATTACTAATGGTAGATTAAACATTGATAATTTGTGTGTAAGATGAGAGGTAAGACTTGGAAAGTACAAGAGGCGATCACCGTTTACAAGCCCAAACCAGGAACGATTTAAAGACCTTTGTGTTGTCTACAAACAGCCCTGCTACTTTCTTATTGTTATTTAAGCTGTAGTAGATGTGCATGGTTTAGTGAACGTACAGAATTGAGGAAGCTGGTGAAATTTAAAAACCTAAGCATTGTTATTACATTTTTTAGTATTTGTGATGGACAGGAGGAAATGGAGCGAAACTTTGACATATAATTTGCCGCAATACGAGCAAACACGATATCATTCAACAGAATAATAATGTTCGATTCCACGATGAAAGACCAGTCGAAATAGACTTGAAAACTCTCTAAATATTAATCCTTTTGAATAACATTTGTTTCGATCGATGACTCTGAACAACGCTTCACTTCTTATGAAGTTCAAATAAGATTAATCGATTCTTAGATAGCCTAAAATGATAAGATATTTTCCTCACATGGTATCCGTCTGCTGCCAGAAAGAGGGAATAATGTAGTGGTTAGCGATGGGAAATACTCCGAATAAGCACTTTGTAACCATTTTTCTTAAATACCGCTGCAATTTTACAAGAAAATCCCCAAAAATTAATACACGATCCATAAAACGAGTTATATTCCAACGTGATCCAATGGTTTCGATATACCCTTACGCTTAGCAATGGATGAAAGAATTCAATTCAATGTGGCGGTTTAAAATAACAAGAAAACTATCAAATACACCATAGAGATCTATCGAATTACGCACATTCTCTCATTTTTCAGTCATCAATTCGATATTTGGAGGTTCAAAATCTCAGTTTTAACAGGAATCTAATTATTCTTTTTAAAAGTAAATGTTAAATAACAAAAACGGCGTCAGTACTGTCAAAGTCGTTCGTCACTGAAAAGGAACCAAACGAAAAATATGCTTACGAAGGAATGAGTATTCAAAGAACGTATCCGGTGATCATGAATATGCGATTTGCAATGCAACCAAAAAACTATTCTAGTAATTCCCGGGCAACAGGGAAATTTGAATTCGTTTTAATCCACATAAATCATTTTTCAAATTGAAAGCATCTTTTAATTTTGGGGATTTTTTTTAAATATTTTATATATAGGCCGGCCAACTAAACTAATTTTATACACCTGTAACGTTGTACTTCATTGTACAAATAGATACTATTTTAACTTGTTCTATCTAATAATAAATTAAAATCTCCATGAATTTTCTAAAGATGTCTGTGCACATAAACGTATCAACAGTAACAGAAATTTGCCCACAAATGTTTGAAAAACAATAGATACATCTACCCTGTAGATTGTAGAGTCCGAGTTTCGATAGACCCTACATTTATAATTTCTCACAAAATCTTATTAAACAAATATGTAAAGCTATGTCGCTTTCGATTAGATTTTTGATTTAATTTTCAACATCGTCTATAATCTCAAATGTAGACTCTACATGTTGGATGCGCCCAATAATATTGCAGGAGTGAATTTTAAATAAAGTAGGAAGATTAGGTATTTCAAGCGGAACGACAAAGATCTAAAAACGGTTAAATAAAACTCAAATATATTTAATTAGAAATACCACTAATCCGCATACGGCTATCACGAATTATACAAGATGGAATTGACCACTGTAAGAAAGAATAAAGATAAGATGACAAGCTTCTATGCATTAATTGATTAATAAAATAGAATTTTTAACTTTTGAACGGCAGTTCATAATAATGGCACAGATAAATTTTTCTATTACTAAACTAATATTGAAAGCAAATTTTTAATGGGACGTATAAAAATTTGCACGACAGGAATGATTTTCTAAATTAACCAATGAACTCAAGCAAATAATAATCTATTTTCTAACAATTCCCAATTTTCAAGTACAAACATTGCAAATTCATTACAACATTACAGTATCAAGATGAAGGGCGTGTAAATCATATACAAGTAGGGAATTGTTGTAACATACCTTGTAAGTATTTCACAAGCAATATTAGCATATTTAAAGCGTAATGTTTCCGGTAGATCTTCTGTTGGCTCAGTTGTAATTAAATCAACAAGTTCATCTATTACATTTGGCCGAGTTATGCTAAAAATACAAAAAAATAGTTTCACAATTACATAACCTTAAAATTGCATATTCACTAGAAATTATTCTCTTACTATAGAACAAGTTTTTTATTTTGTGATTTACATTCCTGTAATATATCTTCATCGTCCAGCAATTCCTTTAAATTGATATTCTACAAATAAATATAAATACATATATGCTTTTGTCCGAATTGATTCGAGAATTAATCACAAACAAAACTAACCTCACTGCTAAGTAACTCTTCTATTTTTGGTGAATTTGTGTAAGTCGATTCGCCCCAAATCATTTTTGACCTTATAATTCTCTGCAATTTTCGTTTATTATTCGATTTATACTTCTGTTCTATTTAATTTTATTTAACACAGCACTAAATTTAAAAAAGTAGAAAAATAGTTGGATTAAAATTTTATATAAAATAAAAATTATTTCATGTCTGTCGTCTTCTGAGTGAATAGTGATGATGTTGATGATTATTTGAAGTGACAAATAAATTAGCGATTTTGATGTCTCTTTCGCACGCATACGTATACTAGTATACTGTTGGCTTTTTTTAGATGACGTCACGAATCCTCATGTCATTTTAAAATAATGTACAATATAAGTTTTATAATTAAAATGTTTGAGCGCTAAAGCTACTTAATTTTTACCTTTAAAAAATCACAGACACATCAGCAAAATTAATATAATAAAACAATTATAATTTTTAATTATATACGATATTAATTCAACAAGACAAAAAACAAAACTGTCACTTCAACACAAAAAAAAAAAAAACAAAAAAAATCTTTTGTTGTAACTTGCAAGTTTTTTTTATCAAATTTTTTTCACAAAACCCAAATTCATAATGTTCTACAAAACTAATTTAAACAATACACTTTCACTGAACCGATAGTTATAACAAAAGTTAATTTTTTAGTAATTTTATAATTAACAGCGCAACAGCAACTTTAATTAAAATGTTGTTTTTTTTTTTGAAAAAAATTCTTGTTCGCATAATGGCGTTAAAAATACTTGTAAAAAAATACGTCTACTTCGCACACACACACAGGTATAAAATGTCGGCACATACACCGAAATCCGAAATACATATAACAAAACACAGGAATTCACAATTTTTATTTTGCTCAATATGAGGTGAGACATCTTGGTTTGGGTATTGTAACGTAGGTAAAATGTGATTATAAAACACGTGTGGTTAATTTTTTGTACTCGTTTTTTTAATAAATTAATAAAAAAGGTGCTTAAATAAATTTTTATTTTAATTCGATGGTATGTATTTTTTTTCTTTCTTTTCTATTTAATTTTAATTATATATAGTAATAATAATAATTTGAAATAATCATACAAGAATAATTAAATTTTAAAACGATAAATTATTGTTGCTTTGGATGTGGCACTGGCGCTGGTTGATGTGTCTTAAAACATTGTAGTAAAAATGCTGTATATATAACAAATGCGATTGAAACAGCTAGTAATCCGTACATGAAAAGATTTAGTTCTGGCTGACGGAAACGATTTTTTCTTAGCCATTCTAATACTTCCGTTTCCGATAGTATATCACCCCGATAAATGCTGGGGAACCTTTTCTTGAAATATACTAAGGCTGGTAATTTTGTTACGCCCCATTTACGAGCGTAACGTACATCGGCCATTTTAACAAATGTTATATCTAAATTATCGGTTTCACCGTCAATATTCTCTAATGTATCTAACGCAATTTTACTTTCAGTGTTATGAGTTTCGACTGGAATAAAATAAAACATATTTTTATTATTGTTAGCAATTTCGTTTATGATAATGAAGTTGGGGTTAAAAAACTGTCAAATTTATTATTTTATCAATTGATGCGGTCAGTTGAGTGTTTCCGTTAACATCAAACCAAAAATATGGGACGATAAAAAGGTGAATCAAAAACTAATCTAAAATATAAAATTGCCTTTTTAAAAAGAGGATAACCCAGATATTTATTCATAAACTTATAAAAATCGCACGGATTTTATTATTACATACTGGAGAATTATAAGTTGTGTATGATATGAGGGCAATACCAAAAAACAATGTGGTATGTAGAATCTTTTTCTGTTTTTATAAAGAAACGGGAGGGAAACCGCAGACATTTAGATATTAGAAGAGATTTAAAAATTTTCCAAAATAAATCCATTAAAATTGTTTAATCCTAAAAGTACGATCGCTTTATGAAACATATTTAATCACAATTACTGATATTTGATTTTTGTAACCATTTTGTTGTAGCATTTGCGTGAAGGGATCCAATTCTAAGAAAGAAATTTACGAGTTCTAATAAAACTAATAAAAGTGGTCGCTATTATAAACGCAACACTCATTACTCAATCAAGAAACTCAGATTTCACAATAAAGCTACTACACCAGTGGTGCTCTTCTGAACAATCATAATAAATCTGCGGGACGCATTTCAAATCCACTATAAACCTCGCAAAGTTTATTATTGTGCTACAAAATTAGGTGGCACATTCAGATCTTAGAAACATCCTCTTCATGGCTTATAATTGGTCCTCGAATATCCGCTAAATACAAAGTTTAGGGGACTGTTCTACAATATTTTAATATCTACGACAATTACTTCTATTTTAAATATTAATTTGCTCATCCAAAACTGTTTTACTTTTCCGTGGGCCTGCTCTTAGATTTTTTTCTCATACGTTTTGATAACTTTGATATAATTGGAAACCTAACTGATTTAATAGAGTAATTAAATAAATAATAACATCAACTTCATTACCATTATTTAGTTATAATGTTATAAACTTACAGAAAATAACGGCAAGAAATTCATTTTCATCTAAAAGTTTGTCTAACATTTTCTTGTTGACCTCTTCGATTTCATTTTTTATTTCAAATACATCCTGAGACGTAAGCCATGCCAATATTTTATCATGTTGATGTAAATCACCATCATAAAACATTGGTACTTGTTTCCTAAAGTATACCAATGAAGGAATATTAATTACATGGTATTTTTGTGCTGATTCAGCTCCAGTGATTTTAACAAAATCGATTCCAAATAAATCAGCTTCCCCGTCAATTTTTTCGAGTTCCTCTAAAATTTCATCACACTCGAGACAATCTTCATCATAAAAGAATACGACTAGGAGTGGTGATTCTTCCATTAAACGTTCTAACATCCTTTGATTGACTTCTTCAATTTCATCGGCTAGCTCACGATTGTCATCATCGATCAACCATTCAAGTACAGATTGTTCGTTCTGTAGATCACCTTCGAAAAGTAATGGATTTCCATTTCTAAAATATACCATAGCCGGGAACGTTTTAATTGAGTACCGTTTAGCCAGTTGCGGATCCTGAATTTTAACCATATGAATACCGAAAACATCACATTCGTCATCAATGGTTTCCAATCCCTCCAGAATTTGATCGCATATATTACAATTGACTTTGTCTATAAAAATGAATAAAAATGTTTATTGAAGTTTTTCTACAAAATCTAATTAATTTTCAAAATTAATTATTGTTTTAGTTAATAACACTACACACTCTGAAAATAAAACATACGGAAACAATCCAAACAAGAAAACCGTTAAAAACACGCAACAGAGCATAGTTCCATGGAGAATTAGAAGCAAACAAAAAAACATTGCGTATCATTAAGTTCAGAAGCGAAAACACCCAACGTATCATAAAAAACGTACGCCTCATAAACTGATGTATTGAGCCAAACTGCCAGTATTCGCTCAGACATTTTATGAGTATAATTTTTCATGTAACCTAACTACTAAAATATAATTAAAAAGTTAATTAGAAGGAAATATATATATTGTGTTACAAGGATTATTTGTTTATAAGAGGAACACATTTTAGGATGTGGTTACTAAATAAAATCTACTATTTGAGTTTAGGAAGATTGTGTGTATAAAAAGTTCGAAAAAATTTATCTAACAATTTTTGAAAAAAAAAAATATATATATATATATATAGGTATATATAAATAAATTCAAAAAAGCTAAAAATCTGTGTTTTTTAATTTAATTAATTTTTTTTAGAGTTGTATACTTTTATTTTATTTCTTTTGTTTTATTAAAAGCAATACCTTGAACCCTTGAATGTTTTTGTTCCAGGTACACCTCACTCTCGGAACGAGGTCGGAAACGTGAACATAATTTCCGACAATATGCTGGTGATTTTTTGTAGCTATCGGGCACTAAATTAAGGAACTATTCTGTATCGCGTTTGTATATTTCTGTTTTAATTTTTAGTATTTATTTTATTTAATGTTTTAATCATTTTTTGTGTATATAATGGTGGTGTAGGATTAATAGATTTATGTAAGTAAATAAAAAATGCTATAGGGATATTTTATAGAAGTTATATACTGTTAATATGTAGGTAACTGCTGAATCGAAGCTTTCGAACTTTAAAATAAAACTTCGTACATCGGTGGTAGAGCCGAGTTACAGCCGAATCAGTTAGAGAACTAGCATTTCAGAACAAAAATAGTCATGAAAAAATTTAGTTGAGAATCTGTTTTAAATTGCGGCCGAAAGCAAAATTAAATTTAGTTTGTATTTTAAAATCTTTCGCCATTCTGTTTTTGTATGAAAGATAAATCATAATTTGAATTACATACGACAAAGTAAGAGGAGCTTCCTTATGATGAATAAAAATTCCGATTATGGTGATTGATGATTGGCAATTCATATGAAGGTCCTTGGACGGACGTGAGATGCGTGGAACATACCAATCAAAGTTGTTGGAAGAACTGGTGCAAACTAACCGAAATATACCGCTAAAATTCATGAGGGTCAGGAACGAAGGCATAAATCTGACAAAATGCTGCTCAAAGAGAGCATTGAAAATGAGAGGGGGGAGAGATCTGCGAGCCGTTGGTGCCAAGAATCGAGGACAGGCATGGCGTATCAGCAGTAACTGAGTGGTTTCTCATCGAGGCTCAATGTGAAACGAAATAGACCATAGAGAATAACTGCAAGGTTGAATAGCGTCAGGAGGCATGGACAGTAGAAAAGTTGAAGTGTGGTAGTTACGGTACTATTCGGGGCGAACAGGTTTACGTGGCGTGCATCAATTCAGCGTGTATTGATCATTTGGGCAGGACATCATTAATTCAGAGGAAATTGTTTAGTTAAAGGTTATGAAATTAATGGTGTTTTCTGAAATTATAGTGACATCTAAATTTAAGCACTAGAAGTAGTTTTATAACAGTGCAGTTTTATAGCAGATTATAGCTGTAACAGAAACGGAAGTTCGCGGACAATCTGGAATATTCAGTGCGGAATATTCTTTTCCATACAATTGTGTATGTAAGTTTCAATGAAACTAAATGAAAAAAAAACTTGAACTCGAAACGGGATACGGCTGCGATGAACGCAATGGGGAGACTTAAGTTATTCTCAAGAGAGTTTTGGCTAAAACTAGATAAGCGATAGTTTAAAAGCAAAAGTGAGTAACACGAAAATTGTAAGTGGTGTTAAAGTGAAAATTGTGGTGTGATTAAAAGAAGTTGTAAATAGTGTGAAAAGTGAATTAATAAATAATTGTGAAAATTATTTGTTGTTGTGTATAAGTGTTTGTTAATAATAGGGAGAAAAATATTTTGGAAATATTTTTGGTATTCTAGGGATTGTTCTAGAAGTGGTAAAGTTATTCAGGGATTATTTCCGATATATTTGGAAAGATGTAAAAATTACGAGAATTGTTGTTGAAGACAGACAAATTTATTGCTGTATTCACAATTCTGTGATACGAACCGGATTTAAAAGGGCAAATTCATGTGATAAAAACGTAAATTTGCAAAGTGTTTACCATTACAAAACTAAAAAGTTGAACAGGATGTAAAATATTTTACGGGTTTCGGCATTAAAAATCGGAAAATTAAGAATTATATTTCAACCACATAGTCAAAAACTATAATAATAGCGTGGGTGGGTATCCTAGACATTTTATACATACACTGACGGTTCATCTCTAGCGTCCTCAATTGATGATACGAGCATATTAAGAATAATTTCAGAATTTTTTGTTTGTTTTTCGTTTCTTCATTTTGTTTTCTCTTATCAATGCTTTACAATAACCATGACTATGAAATAATAAACGGCCGACAAATGAATAGATACTAAGAGGAGAAAAGTTAATTGTTTTAGTCATTTTTGAGACTGTGTCCGAATTGTGTGATAAATAATTTAAATTTGTGAAAATATCGAACACACCCGAATTTTTTACAGTGTTTAGACCCCCCATTCTGACATACAGTCACAGAAGTATTTTTAGTCTTATAGGGAAAACTTTTGTCTTAACGAAGAGTGTAGACTTTAACTACTTATTCTGCACTTAGTCTTATCTGTCAGTAGTCTTAAAAAGTTGTCTTCGTTAATATCAGTGAAATAATTGGTCTTAGGAATCATAATTTTGTCGTTTCCTGTCATTAATTTTGACATTTAAACAGAAACAATAATTATATATAATTGATTATTAAAAAAGAAACATTATTCAAAAAACATAAATTTGCGTTCTTTTAACAATTACACATTGAACTGTCGCTTTTCGTTCATAAGCCTAGTACTCAGTTCGATTTCACGTGAAATTTCCATACGATTTTACCAAAGTGAAATTAGAAATGAAAAATTTCATTTCTGTTTTCGTTTTGTAGTACTCAGTTCTCCAACGAAAAAACCAAGTGTGTTCAATACATCAAAGATGGCGCGCATAAACTCTCCAAATTATTTTCATGTGAAAATAATGTCTCGGCACATTATTTTCACGCGAAATTTTGACATTTGTTTGTTTTTGGCAAAAAAAAAAAATTTTAATACCACAAATTCATAAATTTTAATTAAAGTCAATTTAATTTAAATTATTTACGTAAAATAAAGAAATTAATTTATGCATGTCTAAAAATTTATACGTTAAAATTAAAAATTCTCCAAATAAAATTTCATTTCTATTTCACGCGAAAATAAATAGATTTTTGGAGACCGCGTTAAAATTTCATTTCACTTTGAACTGAGTACTAAGCTATAAACTTGACAAAATATGGTGAAAATTTGGTTTTGACAGCTCTACAAAAGTCTTTGGAGAGTTTATAATATATTATTTAAGACTACTGCCATATATTATAAAGTATATATATACGCTACTAAGTGTACCAAAAAAAAAATTTGACTATACCCTTATTGAATGTAAAAAAGTTCAGTGCACAAATTTTTTCAGCACTATATTCTACCCTTATCCATACAAATCAAGGATAAAAAACGGTCGACATTTTTCTATAGAAAAATCGGGTTATGTCTGTTCTGTTTTATTCTATATTCTGTGCTACTGCCTTCAGAACTTCAACTTCAAGAGTTTAGCCTCAAAAATAAAAGTTTTCACAAGAAAGTCTTAGCTAAGATGGTCTTAGTAGTCTTACCGTCAGAATCGGTAATAAGGTATAATAATTTTTTATAGTTACGTGATAATTTAATCGGATAAAAATTGTCGTATTCACTTTTTTAACGAATTAATATGATTATATATGATGTTTAAAGGAAAGGATCTTGACTCGAAGATATAATACTCAGCAGCAATATCGTATTTTGCTTTTAAAATTAAATCAATACAAAGTTAAAGTAAAATAAAAAAAATTGTGTTATGATTTTAAATCTTTTATGTTTATTTATAACATAATCTTAAATCTTTAAATGACAACAATCTTAATTTTTAAATAAAAATTAAATTCAATGGCAGGAAATTTTATCAAAAAAATTATCATAGAATTCGGGCAGTAAAACGCAAAAATTTCGCAAAAGGAAAATTTATTCATATTACTGTCAAATATTTGTGCTAGAAAATATTTATCACACAATTCGAACTCAGTTTTAGTCGGACAATTTTATATTAAAAATATGGTGAAAAATCTAAATCACATTCACATATTCAAAACTATATTTAGTAATTTTTATCTGATCAAATTATCACATATCTGCCCAAAAAACATAATACCCAAAAATTGTAATCATTAGGTGAGCGCAGTACTTTCACAATATTATATTACAACACTGCCTTTTTCCGAACACCGACTTATTACAGACTTATTGACTTTCAATTCATTGTACCGACTTATTTGCGATGTAATAACCAAAAAATAAAACACAATTTCTATTATATGGAAGAAAAAAAAATTCTTGACATGTTGGATACGAATAAAAAACTGCATGTAACATATTACATTTATGCCGTGTGCTTCAGGTCAACTTTTTCAACTAAATTATGAACTAAACAAAATCGCTCAGTGATTCTCAATAAAATTCATAGGTGGCAGTAACATCAGCAAAAAAGCTGTGCCTGACTATTCGAAATACTAATTTGTCGACTTTTCGTGGATAAAGGAAATATTAAATTAAATTAAAGTAATGAAAGATGATATGGAAGTTGCATTATTTACAAATGTTATTATAAACTAGGAAATGTTTAAAAATAAAAAAAGTGTCACGTAAAAACGTGTACACAATGACACATTTGCATTAAATACCAAATAATCAAATTTGACAACTAAATTGAAAAGTAACCTTGCGAGGACTCTTTTTGTTTGTAATCTGGCGACAAATAGCGTAAGGTTACCTCAAAAAGTTTAGTTCATAATTTAGGCACACAGCATTAGTTAAGACACATTTTTGGAGACATTTCTGTGTGGACGTACTTATTCAAATTAATCTCCTCGCGAGGGGAGGTTCACAAATAAGTCGGTGTTTTGGAAATAGCCTTGTACTACTTAGGCAAACTGTGAGTTTCTGATACATCGAAACAAAATTACAATAGATTGAGAAAAAACTATACCAACATCAATTTACAATAAAACTACGTTTTTATTTTATAATAATAAGTTATAGTGGAAAACAAAACTAGTGGTACAAAAGTACTTTAACTTCCAAAAAACTACTTTAAAAGTGCTTCCGAAGAAAGAGAACTTCTTATAATGATAAGAGCAAAAAATAAACATCACATTTAGCTTAAATTGTATATTTAGATACTATTTTTATGGTAGATAAAGTACTTCACTTCATTACTTTCTACACAAATCGTATCGTCTGTCCCTTTTAGTAAAACTTTTGTGAAGAGGCATAAGTGCAAACTTGGCAAACTACAATAAAATGTATTGGTGTTAGTCTTTGGTATATGCGACAATTTTTTAATGGACTAAAAAATCGAATTGTCTAAAGTTTCATTTTCAGTCAAGTTTTATTTTGTTTTTATCCAATTACTGAGCTGACTATTTTAAATTAAAATTTTAAAACTTATAATTCATAATTTAATGTTTTTATGAAAGGTCCTACTAACATTTTCTATTATTATTTTAATTTTCTTTCAAGAAGCACTAATTAGCCAATAAATTCGGCTGTAACGCAGTGCGAGGTTTTATTCTATTATTTATTCCTTATTGCAGTTACCGATACACTGTTAAGCAAATAATATTGTTTTATATTTTTTAATGTATCGGAGAGGAAAAATATGATTGAATTATATTGGTTTCATAAAAATATATATTTATGTTTCTATTATAATATAACATATATTTTATATATATTAAGCAGCAATAAGCCAATTTTCCATATACAAAATAAAATCAACCGGAAACGGTTCAAGTTCAATCAAAAATTTTGTTCTATATTTTTATGGTGATGAAATGATATTATGAATGAACTATAAAATTTATCGTATTTTTGTTTGCTCTTCTAACGGATAGTAACATTAAGATGGTGATGAAAATAAACTTATTTATAAAAAAATGTATTTAACTAAAGCAAATAACAAGCGGCTGGACTTACAAAAATAGACAGCTAAATATTGGGTTTCCTCCACCATTGATTCCAGCATAGCTCGTGTTATGGATTCGATACGATCTTCTGTTCGTTGTGTTATCAACCATTGCAGCACTTCTTCTTCTTCTTCAAGACGGCCTAGAAATAAATTCAATAATTCCTTAGTAATATTTTAAATATAATTCGCCTCTATAATGTTTTACCTTCAAACACGTTTGGCACTCCTTTTTCATAGTAAACTAGCGCTGGATAATCCGTAACGCCATATTGTTCAGCAATACTAAAATCTTGAGTTTTCACAAATGTGATACCATGCCGATCACAATCATCATCAATATTTTCCAGTTCTTCTAAAATTGCTGAACATTGTTCACATTCATCCACGTTTGCCGTATCTGCCGAACAACAAAATTTTGAAAATAGTTTTTGTGGTATCATACCCAAGTAAAATTAAAATTAAGTTAATATTCTAATCAATAAAGTCTAGAAAAGTGAATTAAAATTTGGATAACACAAACTTTAAAAAAAGATACCGGATATATAATGAAGTTAGTAATTTCTCAAAACTACTCAAATTTGGTAAGTATATAAAGTTGGATTGTAAGTGTATGTAATATGTTTATGAATTACAAGCGATTTCAATCTATGTATATAGGGGAACAAAATAAGCTTTATTTTAGAAATGGAAGTGTAATAAAACACCATAGATAAATTTTGTGTGTATTGGGCAGGGTCTTTTCTAGATGAGGATAAATAAAAGGGACATTTCATCAATCTCAAGTCATAATTTTTAATTTTTTTTTATATTTGTACCCTCTTGATGATGATCGTCTGAATGTGTTGTATTTATAAACATTTCTCGTTCCTTTTTATGGCGTAATTTTCTCATTGCTTTCGAGTTGCAATAATCACATAACGTTTTATTCCCTATTTTTCGGTATATTTAAGACGCAGAGATTTTATGACACAAATATATCAGTTAATAACGAATTAATTATAAACATTTATATAATAAGTTAATAAAAATTAAATTATAAATTTACAAATTTTGCTATAAAAATATTAGTCACATTTTTTCCGAATTATATATCGACGGTAAACATATATCAGTAAAATACTTATAAAATTGTCTTACAAAAATACACAGCTAAAGATGAGGACTCCTCAATAAGATCAATTAATTTTTGTCCTTCGAGATCTTCAATTACATCGCCGCCTGGATCTTTCTGTGTTAGCAGCCAATTCAATATTTGTTGCTCATCAAATAAGTCACCTGAATATCACAAAAAGAAAAGGAAATTCAGTATCCCAAAAATAATTTACAATTGGCTTAGCAAATAAAATAAAAATATTTTATATAAACCAGCATAAATGACAGGCTCTTTAGATGACATTTTGAAAAACAAAATAGCCGGCAACGCAAATACGCCATAATCCTTAGACATTTGTTTATCATCGATCTTTACAAAATCAATTCCAGAATTTTCACATTCATCATCGATGTGTTCAATTTCGGCCAACACTTTTGGACACTGTTTGCAGTCATCACTATCTGTGAAAAAGAATGATCAATATTATTATGTCTACAGTAACAATTATTATTTAATTGTGAGCATATTTCATTACAAAAGAATACGGCAAGATAGTCCGATGATTGTCGTATTTTATGAAACATTTTGCGGTTTACTTTTTCAATTGAGTCGGTCATTTCCATATTTTCAGGATTCGTAAGCCAATCTAACAGTTCCTCCTCGTCATCAATATCACCGTCGTAATTGATTGATTTACCCTTTCGGAAATATGTTATACCGGGTGGATTACGATATCCATACTTTTTAGCCATTAACCGATCACTACATTTTACAATTTTAATACCGTATTCGGCCGCTTCGTCATCGATCAATTCCATGTGACGTAATATTCTAGGCGATTCAGGATCATCCTTTGGATCTATATTTAGTTATTCAAATGTTTAAAATCAATAAAGCTATTTAATTAACCCAACACACAAATTTAACTTACAAAATATAACCGCTAAAAATTCTTTTGTTTCGATCAAATTGAATAGCGTGTCACGATCAATTTCTTCAATTGTTTCATCATTCTTTTGATCTAGTATCCAGTCGAGAACTTCAGTTTCGTCCTTCAGGCTACCTTTTGTTTTTGACATAAAAAATTACATTTGTGTTAATTGAATTTCAAATATAAATAATAATTTTTGCTTTATTTTAACACATTGTTTACCAAACGATATTCTGCAGTGGCCATTTTGTCGTTTTTACAATTTTATTCTAAAAATTATGAAATGAGGAAAATATACATAAAATGTGGCGTGCATTTGAATTTGAAATAAACTAAAGAATTGGTTGTTATTATTATATTAAGGAATAGCTTAGCAGTAGTTAATGCAATTTTTTTAACATTTATATTTTTAATGTATATGATAATGTCACGCACGTTTCATAAACTTGAATTCAAAATTATTGCATGCAATAAGGCGTTTTCGTAAATAAACCCGAGTAACTTCAGAGTAATTTGCCGATAAAAAATTACCCGTTCATTGACAGAGTAACTTTTGTTGTTGTTAGATTAAGCTATAAAATATTTTTATAATATAATACTTTATAAGATAGGATTCCCAAAACCTTTGATTCTGTAATACATTTTTTTTTTTATAAAAAGCAACGTTTCTAAAATTTATCAATATTATTAAAATTCGTTTCAGTTACCTAAATATGTAAAAGACTTTCGACCTACAAAATTAATTTAAAGGGAATATGGGTCTTAATAAGGTAAGGCCGCGTGATAATGAAAACATAATTTTGTGATAATTAATTAAATGTTATTGAACCGATAAATGTCCCAATAGTTTTAATAAGTAATACTGTAAAATTTTGGCAGACTTCCAATAACAGCTTTACATGGTAGATACTTTATTACGCCGCTGTACCTACAAGCTAAAAACGAAAAGCGATAATCAAAAACTATAATACTGCACTGTGATTTACTCTATTTAGAGTAGAACTGCACTGTGATTTACTATATTTAGATTCCATGTATTCCATGTAAGCTCTGAAGGTTATCCGATCTTTCTAAGAAAACGCTGATTGGAGAGATTGTGGTACTTTTAAAATTTTATTCAAGTTAGTTGCTGGGGACAGATTATTGGTTATACAAGGAATGAAAATTCATGGCAAAATTTTGCTTCATTGGCCATTTTAGCTACTGAATGGCAGAGGAGTTTTGGTTGCTCACCCATTTTGTTCAACAACAATTTGAATAAAACCGACCAAACGGCACAAAGGTTAAAGCGTTGAGGTTTGGATCGGGAGGTATCGGATTCGAATCCCGATGGGCGCGTAGGATTCAAAACGGGGTTTTCATCATCTGATTACGAACACTGATGAAAACGAACACTGTCGGATTACAGAACTCACGGGCTAACCCATCTTCCATGCCAGTACTATAGATTGGCATGGAGCAATGCAATGTAGCTAACAACTGCGTAAGGTAGGATGTGAAAAGCGAACTGCGAAAGAGATTGGAGTGCTTCCGCCCCAGAATAGATGGCGATGATTAAACAACAAAAAAAATAAAACAATGAATAAAATTCGTTTTTCGCAGAACTGATCAATTCTATCATTTGTTCAGTAAAAACATCAAGGCTAACCTTATTACAAATACAGCAGAATAAACACAATTTCAATCCACCAGGATTTTCTTATTCGATAACTTCATTGAAAATACCTTTTACCATCCCAATATCGTCATACCAATCTAAATTTGTTTATCGTCGGCTGAAAAATGGCCGTAAATCACTGAACATAAGCGTATATATACCAATATGTCTGAGAATTTTCACAAAAAGCGTTTTAATACCAGTTCTATCCCAGATCCTTTGACCACTTCTGATGGCCATTATAACTACACTAAAAATCCAAATACAGTTATGTAATCTAAATTTTACGATAAAATCGGCTAAGAAAAGCGTTGCTCTAATAAACATTTTTCAATTCGATACTAAATTATATAATTTAATCGCAGCTAACATTTAGTCGCGTATATGAAAGATATTACGTCCGTAATATCATCGTTAATATTTAATCGTTTACCACCTTATCGCAAATATTTAACAGAGCCATACTGTTAACGTCACCGTTTATGCACTTAACCATTAGAGCAATGGCTCATTCAGGCGAAGAGATTCTTATCGAATATCCCACGATGGAGGAAGTAGTCTAAGCTATTAGTAGATAAAAAATAGAAAGGCACCCGCTCTTGATGAAACCTCCGCTGAATTGATTAAGCTCAGAGGCGCTATCTTGCAACAAATCTGTACGATCTCATCGTCTCTATTTGGGACCAAGTAGAACCGCTGTAGATTTGAAAGACCACGCTCATAAGGCGACAATCTTAAATGCAGAAACTATCGTGGTATAGCTCTATTGAACATAGCTTACAAAGTGTTGGCTAACGTTGTACTTGCCAGACTCACCCCGCTTGCCGAAAATTTCAGTGGCGGCTATCAATGTGGTTTTCATCCCAACCGATCGACTATTGATCAGTGTTTACCATGAGAATGATCAACCGCGAGAACCTATGGGCCGCGCTCATATGGCTAGGTATTCCAGAGAATCTCGTTTCTTTGTGTAAATTAACAACGTCTGGGTCTATTTGTAGAATCGTAATTGATGGAACTGTAGCAACTAAATTATTCATATAATACGCGACACATACAACCGTACGACATACAATTAGTTCGATAATTAATTGATCGACATAAAAATAAATCAATTTCTATAACCGACCGCGCGCGCACGAGCGAACGACAATTCAACTGGCCACATACACACGCCACGCATACAATGCTGACAACACACAAAACGAAATTTGAAAATAAAAAATAAAATAAAATTCTCTCTCTCTTACAGTGCATCCCCAATAGAATTCCCTTTTCCTTACAGAAAAGTATGAAAAAAAAATTTTTCACAAATTTTTTTTTTCATAGTTTTCTGTAAGGATAATAACCAAATATAATCAAATAATCGATTCAGATGGATCGGCCACGTGGCAAGATCTTTACAACAATGGATGATTAATAAAGGGTTCCATCAATAGCCAGCCGGTGTGCGTCGTAGAGGAAGACCCCGACTGCGCTGGGGTACTGACGTCGAATAAGACCTACGCATATTAAGATGTCGAAACTGGAGAACGATAGTGCAGACGGCAAAATCCCTTCATGGGATGTGAAAGCTAGAGAGAGAAAGAGAAAACTAGTGGAACATGTGAGGTAATTTCTGCCAAATTAATATTTTGATGGGCCTCAGAAATGTTGTAAGTCTCTAATACAGTTTGCAGTTAAAATTTAAACTTGCAATTTGAAAATCAATTCCACTGTCTGTGCTTAGGACACACAAATCAAGATAAAAGTCCAAAAGATGGAACAAAACAGCCTAACTAATGCCATAACTAAAGATTATTCGTCGCTTTAATCAAAAAAGTAATTTCCGTGAAACCAATAAATACAAATAAACCATAAAATTAAAATAGTTTTACAGGGTCACTTTGCAAAGTTAAACAGTCCAGAGGAGATTATTAAGGTGAACTATTGAATAAGTTTCAAATAAGATGGAGTAAGTTTTAAAATTTATTGATTTTCAGGAATTAGAACACCCACAAAACTATTGCGAGCCTTTTATTATTAAACTATAACTGAGAAGTAAATTTATTACGTACCTGGCACGACAGATGAAAAATCAATTAAATTCAGAGAGCAACAATAAGAAACTTTAGTTAACTTTATAAGGGAAAGTGTAGCTCAAATCGTATCGATTTTATCCCGAAATGTGTGAAACGAAATGAGTGTAACCGAAAAGATGTGGTATTTGTGTTTGTGTTGTTAGTGACCCGCGTATGATTGTTTTACTTTACTACACAAGCATGTCACGTGTCATTGTTTTGTTTATTATATTATTCATTGTAAATGCCATATTTTTGAGTTGTTTACAAGACAGTTTACATTTTAAATAATTTATGTCAATTTACAGTAAACCCTCGATTTAACGGACCCCGATTTAACGGACCTAGATTTAACGGACAATTTTTGAAAATGAGATTCATTAATGATTTCTAGAAGAAATATTTTAATATGGCCACCTAGAACGGGACACGGCTATTACTTAACAAATAATGATGAAATTCGGCACGCTGAATAAATATGGGATTATAAAATGATCAACTGCTGTACTCGCCAGAAGATGAGACCGAATTATAACTTTCCTCTTTTCTGATCATTGCTGTAGTGGGGACCGTAATTATTGGTTGTTTTATGGAATTAACTCCCAGACCATTTATGCTCTTGTATTACAAGTACCTCAAAAGCGTAAATTTCCGCTTGGTTCGAAAGGTTTTGAAGATCTCAAGGTCTTAGAACTATGTATAAATTTATCCGAACCCTTTGTATAGGGGTTATAACGTGATTTTTTATGAGAGTAGGTAGTTGGCCTTCCACTCAACCTGCTAATAACATCAGTGAACTACGTACTGGTGATTGATGTTAAGGCATGCAGCCTTACCAGAAAAATGTTAACATCACCAGCCGCTTACCTCAAGCAAGACGCCTGCTTATTACCGAGCTCAGTCCTAGTTTAAATTACCGAGTTCCGTCCCAGGAGGCCATATTCCACAACTTCATCAAAAAGCTATTGAAGAACCTTATTTCCACCCACCATATTCAATATCAGCATAATCGGTTAAAAAATTATAGAATTCCGTTCCAGGTGGCCATATTTAAGAACTTTTCAAAAAATCATTTAAGAATCCCATTTCCAACAAGTATACCCAATCCCCCCCCCCTCCCCCAGGTGGCCTGGGATATTCCAGAATTTCTTTCAAAAATCGTTTAAGAGTCCTATTTCCATCGAGTATACCCAATCCCATCATAGTCGATTAAGAAAAATCGAGTTCCGTCCTAGGTGGCCATATTCCGGAATTGCTTCCACATACCCAATCCCAACATAATCGGCTAAGAAATGCCTGAGTTCCACCCCAGATTAAATTTGATTGAATTGATTACAGTTAAAAACATTCGGATTTAACGGACAATCGGTTTTACGGAGTCCAGCTAAATCGAGGTTTTACTGTATTTTATATTTAATAAATTAATATTTTATTTTTAAAATTTATCAAATTTAAAACAAATTTACTTATAAAATTTTATTAATACAAATAAAACTAATTTATGATAAAAAAAAATATTAAATATAAAATATATTAGCATGTTAAATAATGACACAAATACGAACAAAAGAAAAATACAAATACTAAGACATAATTGTGTATTATACACTGTGTACGTATTCGATTATTTTTTAATTCACTCATTTTAAATGAGTAACTCACGGGACAAAATCGATATACAGTATTCCAAAATTAAGCGGGAATGATGATTTTTACAAACAACTGTGCGTGTGTGGTGTCGTGCAGACTAAATGTGTTGGTTCCCTAGAGCCCAGACGAATCGACTGATCAGGATGAAACTTCATACTTAAGCTTTTCCCACAAATTTTGGGATCCTAGTGATTTTTGACTCAAATCGGTTCATTGGAGCTTTATCATAGTTTTGTAAATACATATTTTGAAACGAACATAGTATTTACGAGAAAACAATTAATACAAAAAAAATTTTAATTAAGTTTCAAACAAAATTTGTTCAGATTATTTTTTTAAACTTTACCGGAAATGACGAGTTTAGATTAAAAACACTTTATGTCACAAAAATTCAGCAAACCTACAGTCTAGGTGGATCAACTATTTAGAATCAAACTTCATACTAAAGGTCTTTCCATAAATTTGGAGGTGCATGTTGTGGACATTCGCAGATTCCGTAGGTAGAAGCTTTTTCAATTTTTGCAGTGAAGTTTAAATTTTCAGTTGACCTTGTCTGTTTTCCGAAATTTTGAGCAAAAATATTGATTTTTTATTATAGAAGACGCAGTTTGTTATCAAAAATCCGGTAGATTAAATTTTTCGATTGAGAAATTATCTGTGTTGTATTCGAGATCTATGTACACTTGTCGTGAAGGAAAGTCGTTGGCCACAACGCATTCCTCCATTTCTTCATGAGCTTTAATAACCAAAATAGAACATTAACACTTTTAATACAATTAAATACTTATTCTGGGCTTATTACACTTTTCGTTCGAAGCCGTTACAATAAGCTGCAAAAATGCATCATCACTAAAAATGTGAAAATACGCCAACAGTCAAACATTTTCAGCAACTATTAAAAGTCTTGCGCACTTTACGGAGGTAAGTAAGTAAATAAATACAATTACAAAAAAACAAAGCACACACGTATAAATCTAAAAAAGGCATCTGATTGGTCTTAGGTATTAGCGAAAATATAATTCAAGAACTTTAAGAAAAATCAATGCTGGAAAAACTGATTATTTTCTTAAAATCTGAAAAAGTTCGATCTCTTACAGTAAAGCCTTAGTTCTGAAATTAGAAACTGATTCAAATAATATGTGCTCTTCAACAGTATTTTTGGATGATTTTGATTCATTCGATAAAGTGTGGTATAAAGTAATTTATCAACTACAAATTTATCAACTAACTTCTTTCAAAATTCTTTAAATGAAATTCAAGCACGGATTTCATATTTAAACAGCGTATCTTCTTTCTTCAAATTATGTAATAGTTTTAACATTTGCAGATGATGAACAGGTATATCCTAAGCTTGCAAGCGAAAACATACGAATAGTGTTTACAGATGGTGGTGGCTCCGGAGGAAGATTTATAAGCACTTCAATTAACTCAAAGTTGTAACGTTGTCGTATTTATTTTACTTAAAAATTCAAATACACAAAATCAAATTAAATTTAAATTCCTATAGATTGGCTCTTCTTTAAAAATACAGTTTTAAATTGACTGGAGTAATAAACAGTTGATGATGTAAAAATTTTATATTTTTAATGACCTTTGAAAACTCTGAGTAACAAATTTCCGCCTTCTTGTATACTCCGGGTATACTTTCGGGCATATTAATTATATCAAAGTTAGTTGCTACACATATTTGGCCATTTTTTATTTCCTATAGTAAAATGGCCGCAATTTTGTGTAGAATTGCCTAAATGTATACTTTGGTCGTTGCACAGTGAGGATGAGTATTACGGGGTGTATACTTTTACCAAACAATAACAAAAACATAACAAAATAGGTGTAACTGGACGATTGTTTAAATCATAAATTTTTAAATTTATTGAATACTGAAAATAAATAATTTTAATACAAAGCTTTAATCTAAAATTTTCTTTGACATTTCTTTCATTAATTATGGTAAAAGTAATCATAGTATTTTCTCTAGTCCTCCTCAATGTGCATCTGCCTTAAAGGTCCAAATTGTTCTCCGTCTGCTAATTGTAAAATGCTTAAGTGACCATCCATTAGTGATGTTAGTTCATCACAGCTATATGTTACTTTAAACGTGAAAAGCCAACTATAGTGTATAAAATTTTGTAACCAATTGGGCTCAACTGCCGCAGTTCCACGAAACTATGCGCTTATTGTGACGTTTATGTATTTGTATAAGTATTTGTAAGTATCTCAAGCGCTGGTGAAATCCGTCACCAATTCTTCTTCGATGTAAGACTAATAGCACGCCTTGAATGCAATCGTTGTAGTTACTTATTTGTTTTGTTCAAAATCAAGAATCAAATCCACCATAAACGCTTGACATTGCAACACTCTTTGTGTTTTATACTACGAACGATGAAATTAAAATGGTTTTAAGACCAGTGTTACTATTTCGTTCATTCGTGTTCATGTAACGATTAATGTAATCGTTTTGACAGATCTAATGACATTATCACCGGGAACAATTTTTAGCTTATGAGTTCATTAACCCTTGGGGTAATTATTTAAGTTTGTAAAACATCCCGAATTCGTAAACCCACGTGGAAATCGCAGAATTAAATTACCATTAGAAACAAGCGCAAAACAATCTTATATTAACTTGCAGCAATTTTCATTAGTAAGCTTTTTTAGTGAAATCTAATTCAATTTTTTTATTAATATTTATTGAATTTTACAAACTATATAGTAAAGAGCACACAATTTATAAAGCATTTTCTTAATTGATGAAAATGGTATGTGTTACAATACCAATCCGAAAAAAAAAACTTGAATAATTATAAAATTCAATGATGCACTGTATAAGCGGTTGAATGGGCTAGAATTCTCGCTGGAGTAGGTTCCATTGGATTCTATAATATCTTGCATATGAATATCTTTGTTTACTTCTCTAGCCTCACTAGAATTTGCTAAAATAATTAAAAGTGTTTATTATCATTTCCAAAACTTATGTGAAGAGGTGCTATACACTAAATTGCACGTGTAAATAGTGTTAGACAAATATATCTGGGCGTGAACATGAAATATGGCCGGAAAACATAATTTAACCTTAAATTTCCAACGTTGAGTAATAATTGGCCAATCAATTTATATTTATGTTTTTATAACACTTAAAATATCGGTAAATTTTGTATCTTTGATTACTATATTTG
This sequence comes from Nephrotoma flavescens, assembly GCA_932526605.1. NCBI lineage: Eukaryota > Metazoa > Arthropoda > Insecta > Diptera > Tipulidae > Nephrotoma > Nephrotoma flavescens. The sequence continues at coordinate 116,380,362 of OW052222.1, forward strand.
AATACATTAAATATAAAAACATTTTAGTTTTCCAGTCGGATTTCATTACACCTCCCCTTCAAATAATAACTTAAAATTATTACAGTTAATTTCAGACATAACTGTGAGGCAAGATATAAATAACCAAGTAAGCAGTTTTTTTATTGTGATTATACCTGAATGTAATAAGCAGTAATATTGGTCAAAACAGTTCAAGTGACGGCGACATTTTATTTATAGATTAAAGAAGATTCGATTAGCACCCTCAACACTTAGTTTAATTTATTCAGTTATTTTCTCCCACCCTCCTTCCCACACACACAAATAACTTTCTGTTAAATTTTGGTGGCTTTGTTTTCTCAATTTCGATAGGATCGTACTCCCCCCCAAACCAATAATGTTTATTGGCATAAATATAAAAAGAGGCCAATATTTCAAAACAATTAATATTTTACAGTTAAATCACAATAATCTTAACATTATCTGTACTATTTTATTCGTCTCATTGCCTAAGTAGTCCGATTTTTTAAATTTTTTGAACAAAAATTTACCAATAGTGGCACTATTCTGGTAATTCCCCGAGAATAGGGAATGATTTTTTTTGTACCATCTATTCCCCAGATATATTTTCCATATTCCCCATTTTCCAAAAGTTGATTCTGTCAATTGGAGAATAAATTTGCGGGAAAATAATTTAATTATTCGTAGTCGATACGCGATCGCAATGAAACAAAAAAACAAATGTCTAAAAATAATTGACTTCGCTTAAATCACTTTTGTTGATATTTTAACCGAAGTTTATTAAAAAAGTAAATTTTGTTTGTATATTGATTGATTTTTGTTTGTATATTAATATTTCCAATTTTCAGTATAAATTTTCAGCCATAATATAGCGATAGACAACAAGTGGATCGAACGGCAAAAAAATTAAACTTATACTCCCAACTATAATAGTCATGAATAAGTAAATACAATAATAAATTTCTGTTAAATTCTATTCCCTCCTTGGGAATTACAAGAATAGTGCCCTGAACCAAAATCCTTATCAAGTGAGAAATGACATTTTTTGTTATTTTATACTAACATTTTAACTGCTATAAAAGGATAATTTAGTTGTAAGTTCTAAAAAGCGATGACTTTTTCAAAATGTTGTGACAAATAGTACAAAATGGTCACCTATTTAATATTCGGTGACTATAAATTTTCTTATGAAATTTGTGTGAATATAATTTATAAAGAATTTTTGTATTTACTTAAATCGAAATTACGAAATTCGAAACTAAATACTTCAAAGAATATATGTATATACAATTTTTATTCGTATAATGCCTAATCAAGTACTCTAGGAAATTAAATTCAATTCAGTTCGACACACTACGAAAATTTTTAAAATCTGCAGCTCGATTCTGGTTTTTCCTATAGGAAAAGGAATTAGGAAAAATATTTTCGTAGTATTTTTATCACAAAAATGTTTTTTCTGGCATACCATGGTAAACAATTAGTGTAAATTTTTCAAAAACAAATTAAATTGGGAATATTTTTCCTATCCAATTTCGATACGGAAAAAATATTTCCTAAATTATAAAATTTTAGATCAAACATGTTGTCTCAGTAGGCCAGAAAATGATATTTTTGACAAAAATACTATGAAAATATTTTTCCTAATTCCTTTTCCTATAGGAAAAACCAGAATCGAGCTGCTCAGTAAATTACAGTTTCTCCATAGGGCACTTGATTGAATTTTGCTAAACTAGTTTAACTAATCCGTAGTCAGTTTTTATGAAAAAAAAATACTTATTTTTTCGTTTTTGGCAAACAGTAGAGAGGTAAATATGAAAATGGTTTACATTTGTATTTGTATATGAGTAAAAATAAAAATAAAAACTGAAATCAATTTTTTCATAGACATTTTCGGTTCATACCCTCTCTCTTTAAATTTCATTCTCTTTGTTGATACCTTAAAATAAATCGAAGCAATAAAATCGAAGAGTATTTTAAGCTAAAATATGATAGCAAATAGCAAATCTCATCGATATAAGCAATTCAGGCAGCAATTTCACTCTCTTTTTCTTAAAGTGGAAAGGCTTTTTTACGTTACATTTTGGAAAAATTAAGGATTTAGTACAAATATAAGGATTAGACTTATTTATATAAATAGGGGATTATTGAACATAGGAATTACTTCATTTTTTAGAATTTTTTATTTATTTTTTCTTGTATTTAATTTTTATATTTTTATGCAATCACATAAACAGATTTATTTTAATTTTTATTTAACCATTCATTGGTTTGATTCAAAGTTGTTTTATTCAATATAACAATCAAAACCCTATTTTTTTTTTAAGATTTTTATTTTTCTCCGCCAAAGTAGCATGTTTTATAATATATAGATTTAAATGTACAGTGATAACGATATATATACTACACTAAATATATATATATATATATATATATATATATATATATATATATATATATATATATATATATATATATATATATATATATATATATATATATATATATATATATATATATATATATATATATATATATATATATATATATATATATATATATATATATATATATATATATATATATATATATATATATATATATATATATATATATATATATATATATATATATATATATATATATATATATATATATATATATATATATATATATATATATATATATATATATATATATATATATATATATATATATATATATATATATATATATATATATATATATATATATATATAATATATATATAATTATAAATAAACTATGTTATTATTTCATAGAAACTCAGAGAACATACGACGTCGCAAACTAGTTTATTATTTTATTTATAAATTTTAAAAATAGAACGTTATCAATGTACTGAGTGTATTTTAAAATTTATTTTACATTTTTTTTTTAAATATATTTATTTATATATTTTACGACAAATTATTTATATTTTTTTTATTATTTTTAGTCTTTTTTAATATTATTTTAAATTATAACAAACTATAATTAGTTAACAAAATAAAAAGTCTCTAAATTAACAATAAATAAATAAAATTAAAATTATATTATTATTATTATATTATATTATGTATATTATGATTTATTTATTTTATTTAAATAAATTTATTATGTGTGATATGAAATTTGGTTGGTTTAAATGTATTTTATATTTTTATTTCTGGTTGTGTGTGTGTGTGCGATGGTATATGAGTGTTAATAAAACTTAAAAATTATAAAAAAATTATTAGTGAATATTATTTTCTCCAAAATAAAAATAAAAACAACAAATTTAATTTTCGTTTTTAACATGTTTTTTAATTAATTATTTGGTTTTGTTTTTTGTTTTTTTTATTGTTACATTTCTGGCGCCCAACATGGGGTGTTTAATATAAACTGGAAGAAAATGCATTTTATTTTAATTAATTGTTGTGGTACTTTTTCCCAGGATATAATTTATGTTTATATGTATATGTAATAGAAAAGAAATATATGGCAAAATAAAAGGTTTATATGTGTGAATATTAAATGTTTCTTTGTTTGAGTGGTTTATGCAAAAATAAAAATGGTGCAATTTTGGTAGTCTATAATTATTATACTAAATAGGGTTCAGTTGAGGGTTTTACAATTTTTGAAAAAAATATTTAGAGAAGAAGAAATTACCATTACATTTTTCTTGGATTTTGGAATTGGCTTATAGAGGCGTGATGATATATAATTTTGGTATTATTAGTATTTAATGATTGAAATAGTTTTCATTTTTAGTATATAAAACTGAAATTATCTAGTACTACCATCAGTCTTTAAAAGTAAGTGTAAAAATATTAACATCTTTTATAAATATATAAAGTTAAATTTTGTTGCTCCCCTCAATATTTTTGTTTGAATTTATAAATAAAGGAAATTTTTTATGCTGGACCAAGAAATCATCAAACACACTTTTCCTCTAAAAAATTTGATTCCGCATATGGTGGTGGCATTACCACCAAATATACTGTCCAATTCCAAATATACCTTTTTGCCCTTTAAGATCTTTTGAATTTTTATTTTTACTTAATGCTTTTTTACCATTACCATTATTTTCAGTGTTTTTTTTTGCATTCCTATTATCATTATTTAAATCTAATTTGGAGTTTTTTTTTGCTGACTGGGTTAATTTATTAATAATTGGTTGTTGCTGTTGTTGTTGATCCTGTTTTTTAGGAGGAGCAGAATTAGAATTGGGTGCAAATTTAAAATTTCCATTATTTGATTTGGCTGTTGAATGACCTATTTTTTGTGCAGTCATTTTTGGTACCTTGGTCGATTTTTCCAATTTCGTTGGACAACATTGGAATGGCTTGTATTCTGGTACAAAATTTTGTCCTTTACGTGCTGCCTGTCCTTGATGTCCCAATCCGACATAGAAACATTCATCATCTATTTTTCGTTTCATTGCAAGTTGAAGTTAATATTATTGAGTCGTGGATGAGTCGTAATATTTTACAAAAAATAAATAAACATAAAAAAAACAAATTTTTGTTTTAATAAAACATTTTGTCAGTTTTATAAATATATATAATAATGGTAAATATATAAATAAATAATATTAAACAAAATAACAAAGCAAAAATATATAAAACAGCAAAAAAAAGAAACAACAAGTAAAAAAATTGCAAAAGCATTTCCCTAATTTTGAAATCGTATACAGAACGATTTTGAGGTTAGTAAATCAATAATAAAATAATTAATAGAAAGTGAATATATATAACAAATCAATTATCAATTAATTAAAAAAAATTATACAATAAACAATAAATAACATAATTATATATATTAACTGACAAAATGTTTTTCTTTTGTTGTAATAATTAATAATTTTCGAATAATGACGCTCCAACAGATTTTTGGGATCTTTCAAAATAAATACTAAAGCTTATTTACTATCAATATAAATTAAATAAATTAATCAATAAAAAAGCCTACGTGATGAAAAGTAAAAAACTAATTTATTTATTGAGTAACAATAAAAAATAACAAATGTTTAAATGAATAACAACCATGTTGTGAAATCAAAATTCAAAATGGCTGATTTTTTCTCATCACTTAGCCGATATTTTAATTGTGTTTTTATTTTATTCATGTTTAACAATTAAATTACTAGTGTGTGTTTTATGTGCAAATATGTGTTTGTGTGTTTGTGCGAGAGTGTATTTGTATATAATTAAAATAAATAATTAAAATAATTAAAGAAAACGTGATTGCATAAAAAATATAAAAATTTTTCTTTGATTTTTAAATATTAAAACATTGTGTCAGCTAGAATACATAATGGAAATATTAAAATTAATAAATAAATTAATTTATTATGTCTTAATTTAAAATATATATTTATATACATATGTATGTATACATATACTTTATCATTTGGTTTTATATATGCATGCGACATGGATGGAATGGGATATTCATACAAAATTGTCTCTGGTGTCATTTAAATTCTACTGGCTCTGAATATCAGAGACAATATAATTTAAAAAGGCCCTAATGTTTAACTTCTATACAAGGGGTTTTAAAATTTGTGATATCGCATCAAAATCTTTACTTAAATTTAAATAACACCGATATTGTTCATTTTAAGGTATATCAATTTGTGGTGCTTCATTTAATAAGTGTGTGTATACAATATGTACAGGTAAACTCAACTATGGGAATTTCTATTTTCAATACGACATATCAAATTACAATTGATTAATTGTATAAAGGAATAACAAGTGCTACATAGAAATTATTGAAGATTACCTCCAATTTTTACATCGCGGAAAAACATCTTGTAATTTTTTGGATGAAACTTTTGTAATGTGTCTTCACCGTCATTGTCATTATCATCGTCCCTGTCGTCAATTTCGTCATCTTCGTCGTCGTCGACATCGTCATCATCGTCTTCATAATCATCATCATCATTATCATCGTCATCATCATCATCATCTTCATCATCATCGTCGTTATCGTCATCGTCATTGTCGTTATCGTCATCGCCGTTATCGTCATCGTCGTTATCGTCATCGTCGTTATCGTCATCGTCGTTATCGTCATCATCGTCTTCATTATCTTGGTCATTAATATCGGCGTCATCATCATTGTCATTGGCATCCCTTTTCGCAATTTTCAACCTCCTTGTTCTTATTGGTTTTAGTTTTCTTTTACTGGAAATTAATGTGTCATCGTCATCATTATCATCGTCGTCATCAGCTTGCTTATGTTTTTTATTATTTGTCAGTCTTTTCGATTTATTGTCTAACTTATTTTTAGTTTTCTTGGAATTCAGTCTTTCATCATCATCGTCATCACCATCATCAGTATCGTCGTCGTCATCATCATTATCGTCTTTGGCATCATCATTATTGTCATCATCCACATCATTTTTCTGTTTCATCTTGGTCTTCCTATCATCTTCATCGTCATCGTCGCTGTCTTCAATTTTTCTGTCCCTAGAATTTTTCACTTTCGTCATTCTGTTATCACGGTCATGTTTTTTTTTACTGTCATTATTTATATCATCACCATCAACATCATTATCCTCTAAAAATAATTATGGTCGAACGAATACATGTACAAAAAAAAATATTTATATAAAGTTGTTAATTATATGCCAAATAAAAAATAAATATTTATAAACGATTTATCTTAAAATTTATCCACGAACAACATCCATGCAAAACATCAATAATAGTTATTATTATTTATAAAGAAATATATAGAAAATACAAATTTTAGAAGAATTTTTACTGAATTTTGTTTTTGCTATATGTTTAAAGCATATTAATGCCAATTTAAATTATCTTTTTTTGAGTTTAGAATTATTTTTTTTGTAAAAAAAAGATTTAATATTAAATCTAAATTAGAATGAGATTAGTAAAATAATTAAAAAATTGATAAGTGATATGGAAAATTCTTACTCTTTTGATTGATGAGCCACTGCAGAACACGTTTTTCATTTTTAAGATTACCTAAAATTAAAAGTAATTCATTGTAAATCATTGGTTATGGAAAAATGTGTCCAAATCCTTACCGTCATACATAATTGGAACACCAGTTTCATAATAAACTAGAGCTGGGAACGAGAATATGCCAATTTCATGTGCCAATTTGACATCATTCGATTTTACAAATTGAATTCCATGCTCGTCTGTTTCATCATCAATTGTTTCTAATTCTTCTAAAATTTCGTGACACGATTCACATTTATCATTATCTAAAAATACATTTTAATTTAACAAATTGTATAATGAATATTAACTTGTATAATGTAAATATTTACAAAAGAATACAGCCAAATGATCAACATCATTAATTAAAACTTGAAGTGTTTTACGATCAACGGATTCGATCACGTCTGGTTGTGATTCATGTAGTTCTAGTACCCATTCCAAAATTTCTTCCTCTTTCATGAGATCGCCATCGTAAATTGTACGAAATTTGTGGCGATAAAATGCAAGTGCTGGTAACTCGGCTAAATCATATTCCTTATCGATACCCGAATCGGATGTTTTCACAAAATCGATGTCCTTCTCCTCACATTCATCATCAATATTTTCTAATTCGGCCATAATTTTCTGTGATTTTTTATCACCCTCGCGATAGAAGAACACAACGACATGGTCATTTTCAGCCAAAATTTTATCCAACATTTTAACATTAACCTCTTCAATTTTACCAGGAATCTCGAGTGTATTCTCATCAGTAAGCCATGATAGCACTTCGTCCTCATCGTTCAAATCACCTTTGTATAACAGAGGTTCACGATTACGGAAGAATACCAATTGTGGTAAATTTTTAATTTGATATTTTTTAGCCAATAACAAATCTTCAGTTGTTACAAAAATTATACCAGCCTCATCTAATTCATCGTCGATGTTTTCAAGGTCGTCTAAAATTTTGTCACATTTTTCCCCTTCTTCGCATTTACCCGAAAAGTATACAGCAACATATTCATGTTCCTCGATGAGCCCTGTTAAAATTTCATCAGTAACTTCTTCAATAGTGGCGGTATTCTTTTGTAAAATTAACCATTCTAATACTTCTTCTTCGTTCAAGAGGTCTCCTTCATAAATGGCTGGGATTTTATTCTCGAAGTAGACCAATGCCGGTAAATGATCCAAACCATATTCCTTAGCTTCTGCGGCATTATCAATTCGAGCAATAACAATTCCTTCTTTCTCTAGTTCATCGTCAATATTTTCTAATTCATTCAATACTCTGATATCTTGTTTATCTTCCTTATCGTAGAAAATAATGGCCAAATGTTCAGTCGATTCAACGAGTTTATCCTTCATCTCATCAGTAATTTCAGGAATTTCTGAATGACGTTTTTGATGGATCAACCAACCAAGTAATTCATCTTCCTTCATTAAATCACCTTCGTAAACATGTGGTACACCACGCTCAAAGAATACGATTGTTGGTAGTACATCGATACCCCATTCCTTTGCTTCGCTGTCATCATCAATTTTCACGAACGCGATATCATTTTGATCACATTCATCGTCAATATTTTCTAATTCATGTAAGATTTTTTGTGATTTCTTTTGATCTTTATCGTCTATAAATAAAAAATTTAAAAATTTAAATATCTAAGTGTGGGTTACAAAATTATAAGAACTTACAAAATAGTACAGCTACATGAGGCATTTTTTCAACAATTAAATCGAGCATCTCATCGGTAATATCCTCAATTTCATCAGTTTTTGTTTGATGTTCCAACCATTTAAGCAACACATCTTCATTCTCTAAATTACCCTCGTACACAGTTGGGATACCCTTTTCGAAGTATAATAATTTTGGCATTTTATCAATGCCATACTCGCGGGCCTCATCAGCATTGTCAATTTTAACGAATGCAATACCAAGCGTATCACATTCATCATCGATATTTTCTAATTCGGCTAGAACTTTTTGAGATCTTTTGTCGTTGTTGTCATCTGTATATTAAAAAACAAATTATTAAGAAAAAATATTTCTTATAGATGTTATTAAATTATTTCCTTACAGAATAGGACAGCAATTGTACGTCCTTCTTTAATTAGTTTATCTAACATTTCATCTGTGACATCTTCAATTTCATCTTTTTCAAGTTGTCCTAAGAGCCAGTGTAAAATTTCCTCTTCATCTTCTAAATTGCCATCATATACCGTAGGAATTTGTCTTTCAAAGTAAATAATGGCTGGAATCTAAAATTAAGAATTAAAATACATTTGTAAAGCTTTGTATTAAGTAGGCGGTCAAATTCGTTCAATTGTTTCTTATGAAATTCATTTATTAAACAACTCAAGGCGGGCCACCACTCGCGATTTTTTTAAATAGACATAGAGTAACTTTAATTTCATCCTATTCTATAACAAGTTTGTTAATTTAATTCATTTCCAACGGTTCACCATAGTGTAATACAAGGACAAATGTTCATATCCTACTATTATTTTTATCATGTTTATTGCATTACTTATCCTATTACTGTTAGTAAGGCATAAAGTCGTAGGAATATCAAGAAATCCATGTTTTATATTAAACAGTATACACAGGGTTTTCCAATAAGAGGTTTCATTTTGAATGCTGCTATTTGGGCAGCTGTCAATTTTGAAGCTGTCATCTTTTGACATTTGACAAGTAAAAACAACGCCATTACTAAAAATGGTGCGATACACGATTCAACAACACATCGAAATTGTGAAAACTCACTACAAAAATGGTGAAAACTTTGCAGTCACAGTTCGCAAAATTAAAGCACTTTTAGGTCGTCGTGAAGCACCTTCTCGGCCGGCAATAGTGAAACTGGTGGAAAAATTTGAGCTATTGGGACAAGTTAGTTATGTGAAGAATTGAAACCGTGTGCGTCGCTCAGGAACAACCGAGAATATTGCTGCTGTAGCCCGTAGTGTTGACGAAAACCCAGGTTTGTCTATTCCTCGTCGATCTTTGGAATTACACATTCTACAAACTATACATTACACCGTTATTTTGCATACAGACTTAACTCTTAAGGCTTTTAAAGTTCAGTTAACAACACAAGCCGGTCGATCATCATAAACGTCGTATCTTCGCTGATTGGGTCCTTCAAATGCATCAAAATATGATCTGGATTTTCATCGAAAAATCATCTTCAGTGATGAGGCCCATTTTCACCTCGAAGGCTACGTTAATAAGTAGAATTCTCGCATTTGGGACTCAGAAAATCCAAGAATGATGTTGAAAAGCTTCTCCATCCTCAACGTGTCACTGTTTGGTGCGGTTTTTGGGCTGGCGGTGTGATTGGACCATACTTATTCGAAAATGGGGCTGGTGCTAATGATTAATGATTTTTCATGGTCGGAATTGGAAGATATTGATGTAGACGACGTTTATTTTCAGAAAGACTGCGTTTTCACGCGCTGCGTGCCACACAAGCAACGATTTCTCGAAGAGGTGATCACAATTGGCCACCGAGATCTTGTGATTTAACACCTTTAGACTTTTTTCTTTGTGGCCACGTGATAAGGTCTACGCCAATGCTCCACTATCGATTCAAGATCTTAAAGATGGAATTCATGAAGTTATCGAGCACATACAGCCGCAAATGTGCGAAACCTCTTATTAGAAAACCCTTTATGTACGTAAATATAGACTACCCAACTCAATTTTTATTAGAAATAATTTCGTTTCATTTAATTTTACTTGATCTGAAGATATGAGAAAAATATATTGGCTTAAAATATAAAAGATAAAACAAAATTGTACTGAAAGTAGTAACAACAGTAGTGGTTGACATCTACTATACAAAATGCGAATCACATCGCAGCTTACTACGGAGCAGGGAAGATCAAAACTGTGAATTTGACAACACTGGTCTCTTTTATAGGTGTAGAAACCAACGCTCTTGTTTCAATGAAAATCAGAAATAGTAAAATTTGTACTGCCATAGGAACGTGGTTTAGCAGAAGCTTTCAACCAAAAAAATTGTTCGTGTACTCGGCTTATTTTTACACGCAAGGAGATGGTGGGTTAATACGTTTAAAAAAACTAGTTTAAAATTTGGAAGCAACATTTCCAGTGACAATATTATATAAAATGAGGCAGCACTAAGAAAAAGCGTTTTTCAGCAACCACATTTCTTGTTTAAACGCTAAACATACATAATCTACACAAGATGGTTTTTTACACTCGTTTATGGTCCCGGCACAATAGTATTTTTGTAGTCGATATATATAAAAATTAACTTTCCACGACGAATCACCACTTTTTAAGCAGAATGAAATAAAAATATAGCCTTACTTTTTGTGGGGGTGGCGTATCCGATCTTTCACCGCTAATGCTACTTCTCCATTTGTCCACTTCTTTAAAAAAATATCATAACAGAAAAAAAAAACAGTTTTGAGATAAATACATTTTAAATTTCTAACGCTACTGTGATGCAGGGACTATTCATTATATAACAAGCTACCAATGAATAATCGCAGCACCACAGTAGCGTTAGTAACTTAAAATGCATTTATCTCAAAACTGTTTTTTGTGTCATTAATGATCATTCGTCATTAATGATATCGCAAATCAACAAATTTAAATGACGGACAAACAATAATCGAGCTAAAAAAACGTCAAAGGACAAAGAATTTATGGGAACAAAGACATACATTTTAAAATTCATGGGGCAGAATCATAAAACTACCACAGAAAAATGAATTGAAAAATATTTTCAAGTATACTCGATTAGGGGATTATACCAGAGTCTCCTAAATATAAGAGCCGTAATATTGCACCATTTTTTTCGTAAGCTTCCTATAGACGGGAAGCTTTTTGTTCTGTTTCATACCAATATATGTATTTTAGTACTTTTTTAAAACCTTTTTCGTATATAAAAACATAAATGCTTCGTTTAAATTTTCAATTTGAATGGTTAGTTCAATATTCAGGAAAATGAAAACGCAATAACCCCCTTATTATTGCGTTTTGTTTCAACATTGAAGCTTCGAAAACAGTTTTTTCGTTAATTAAAAATTTGATTTTTCATCGTGACAAATTCGCAGGCTATATTATTTCATCCTGTAGTATAAACAAATAAAATAAAAAATTGTTATTTTATAAAGCGTTTCGCAATTACTATACCAAACAAAAGATGTCGCTAGGTATAAATTTATAAAACAAGAGCGACAAAGAATTGAATATTTTAAAACCAAAATGTTTGTTTAGAAAATTGAAAGGTCACAAAACTTGTAATGTGAATATAAATAATGGTGTTCTTATGTTACAGAACGATCTTATTCACATTGGATTGAATGTTCTTTTAAGATCATTCACGCACTCATCCACCCACTCACCTCCTCATACAACTACAGTATACCACCTACACATTGCAGGCTCCATGCCTCCAGTTCCAACCTGTACAATGACGTGGAAGGTGAATCGCCGCTGAATTCTGCACTCCAACAGAGGGTCTTAGTTGTGTTTATTAACATCACCGATCGTAATCGTTGACAAGCCATTGGTGAATGGTAAAGATGAAGCAGAAATATACAGCGAGTACAGTTGGATTTCGCCGGGCCATTTTTGAATGTGATGTAGTTGCTGTGTGCTGATGCTTTTTCCCGTTATCCATTCGTCGTTAGGATTGCAAATACCAGTTCAGAAAAATCAACTGAAGCTCCTCGATCGATATTTTCAATCGAAGGACTACCTGACTGCATAGTGCCAATTCCATCCATTATGGGAGGTCGACGTTTTATACGTTTAAATAGCACTTAATAAACACAGTTTACTTAACCTTGTTTTTCTATTTCGCAAAAAATTATTTTTGAATATTGTAATTAAAAAATTGCTTCAAAATGTTTAAAAAATCACTCAATCGATTTGGGACTTTTTAGGTCCGGAGTTTTTACTGATTTTATCTACTGCTATTGGATTTGAAACTTTGTCAGGTGAGGAACTTTTATTTTATAATAATAATAATTTTTGACAAAACCTTTGTGTGTTCGCGTATAAATTAAATTACGCATTCGGCATTACGCCAGGCTTACGCCAAACCATGGTTGAGAAAAACAAGTGTTAAGTAAAATGTGATTATTAAGTGTTAGTGTATTTCGCCAAGTGTCTACGGAAAATAGTGTTAAAAGTATAGCAATGAAGAAAATTGTGTTATGGATGGAGAGACTACTTATACAGTGTTGCAAAAGTATTTGTTCACTTACAGTTTTTCGCCAGGTGGGGTGCCAAGTCACCAGTGGAATGGTTGCGAGAAACAGCAATTCTGTCTCTAATGAACCCAAAAGTAAAGATCGTTTGAAAAAGGTTGAAACCAAATTTAATGTCGTTGACACCGGATCAACGACATTGAATTTAGTTGAATTTGGAACACAATAAAATATAGGATAGTTCATCGAGTCTAGTCAGAGATTGGTGATGGAATGCACAGATATCAGAAACAGAATGAGACGTTAAATGATTAATATTTAATATGAATAATGCAACAATCATAACCATAAAAGAACCCAGTAAACCACTGAAGCCAGACAGACCCCAACAAATATTGGTATATTATAAAGATCATCAACACCCAGAAGGAACTTCGACGATCCACAAGAGTTCCTACGCTGAAAGTTAGAATGACAACGACATCGAATTAAAATGAGACAACGTTGCTAAACGGTAAATTTTATTTTTTCGTCTCGGGACTGAATCATTGGGTGTATCCAGCCAAATCCAGCCGGCCTGACTCATCTTATGGGCTGGATGCAAAATATCTCACTAAAACAATGTAGATATTTTGCAATGTTTAGGGAGGTAAAAAATTTTGCCTTGACATTTTAGTTTGTTCTATTTAATTTATTTTCAATAATGATCAGAACATTATTTCACGAAGATATTTTGACGTTCCATTTAGTTTTTTTATCTCGAAAATAAACAAAAGGTTTATTGTCAATTTTGACGATCAACAGGTCATTGAGAGGAGCTTTTGAAACTAAGCTTAAATTATTAAAGAAATATTTGCGCCACAATTAACTCAGTTATGGGTTTTACTTTCTTTAACGTACTAAACTAAAATATAGTAATCAAGAAAAATGCAATGACATCGAAATTTTTGCAGATTTACCATTCGCTATATCGCCGAAGTCAAAAAGTGGTTTTCAAAAAAATTATTTTTTTCCATGTTTGTCAATTTTGTACAGCCCTTACGGATTGACTGATCGGGGTAAAACTTCATACTTAAGCGTTTTCCATAAACTCGGAGATCCCAGTGATTTTTGGCTGGAATTGTTCCCCTGGAAGTGGTACTTTACATATGAGCTTCTTCGTTTTTTTGAAATATTTTGAAAAGTATGTAGTATTTTCGAGGAAATGGCTAAAAACAAAAAAAAATGTAAATTAAGTTTTAAACAAAATTTGTTTAGATAATTTCTATAAATTTTACCAAAATTCGACATCTCTACGTTTCTGGTGAACTGACTAATCGGAATCAAACTTCATCCTTAACTTGGTGGAAATTGGAAATTTGGTGGAAATCTGTGGGAGTGGTAACTTCCATGGAAGCTTTTTCAATTTTTGCAATCATGTTGAAAAGTTTAACATTTACAAAAAGCGACATACTTAAAAAATTAATAAAAACCATAAGATTAAAATTTAAACAAGGGTTGACCTTATGGGAATTTTGATTATACAAGACAGTTTTACCAAGACTCCGGTAAGTTTAATTTTTTGCTTTAGAAATCAAGAGTGGAGTAATCGAGCTCTATGTATATATTCGCCGTAAAAGTAAATCGGTTGTTGGCCACAACATATTCACCCCTCCATTTTCTCCGTATAATTACAATTATTCCAAATCTTATTAATAATGCACAAATGTCAGTAACTTTTTCCAACTCGAGAAGAGTAATAGGTAGAAAGTAAATATTTGGCATGCTTGGTGAGAAAAGTTCATAGCCGTTGGAATTACACCGAAAGGTTCTTCCTGGGCTGAGGAAGCTGTGGCGGATCAAAGTTTCAGAAACTTGCCATTGAAAATACATGGGATTTCAAAATTGATATTTTTAAATTTTGCAACATAAAAATACTACTTATTACAATGTTTAGAGGTATATTAATTTCTTTTTTTCTTTATTTCGCATATTTTTTATTTTTTATTATTTTTTTTTAATTTTTTTTTTTAGTTCATCAAATCATAAATTCAGACCCATGCTTGCATGGGTTCCACAGGTCACTATCTAGTATTTGATAATGTCAAAATTAACACATAACACACTGGCCAAATTAACTTATTAGAGACGTGTCCGATTTCTCTTATAAAAAATATTGCGGTGATAACAGCTGTATTTACTTGAGACATTTACAACAACAATTGCACTGAACAATTCCTAAATGGAATTAGTTCAATCCAATTTTTTTTAGTATTATTTAAATCCAATTCCGCAATTTTTAACTTTCGTACTTGCCGAAAGATGTCGACTTAGTTGGTATTTTTTATATTTAATTCTAAAATGTTGTCATCTGGTAAAGTCACATTTTATATTCGCATAAAAACGCAAACAGTGTAATTATAATAATTATTTAACTGTATAATTAGGAGTTTCTTTTAACAACTGTCTGCTACAAACCCAATAAACAAAATTAAATCTAAAAATTCCTTTCGCTGTACCCTTGGGAATAAAATAAACCCAAATTAAATTTTTATCAAGTAAAGACTCTACTAGCAGAATAATTCTCTCTTGCATAAAACCAATAAGTTTTGTGAAAAACAACACTACCGAAGAGTTTTATTGGATCAAATATTTCATTAGTTGCACCAATTTAACTGAAAAATTAATACTTACACTATTTGCCAGGCACTCTGTGAAACACACTTACACTTAAATAAACATATTTTATTAAACACTTGTTTTTCTATTTCACAAAAATTATTTTTGCGAAATAGAAAAACAAGTGTTTAATAAAATATGTTTATTAAGCGAAAAATTAATATTTTATTAAATACATACAAAACTGAAGTGAAAATATAATTTCACTATTAAAAACATGCCACAAGTTGCGTCATTCCCAATTACAACAATAAAGTCATACAAAAATTAATTTAACACATCGCTGCTGTGATAATTTGGTTGCATACAACGCTACGACGTTAACTTGTCACAGAATAAATGAGACACGCGCCCTATGTAAATAAGTGAAAGAGAAAATTGTTCTGCCATAGTGCTTAAACCATCACAAAAATCGATCATATTCTAAGACAAGTTCTTAGGTTTCACGCAAGTGACAATTTCTCAGAATTAGGGGTTATTTCAAATAAACTAGTCTGACTGGAAAGGCTAATTTAGATGTCTGCGTAAGACTACATATAGCAAAAATCCGACGCCGTAACCATTATAACATTTATCCTTGTCACTATATATACTCCAAAAAGAACTCAGACGTTTCAGAAATCGCTAGTTATTGGTGAATTGATTTGCCATAGCTATTTTATTTGAAATTTAATGTGTACATAAACTAACAATTTTTATTTGTTGTTTATTTTTGTCATATTGGCCGACATTTCACTGACACAGTTTATGAGATCTTTTTACTAACACGTGAGAATTTTTTTTATAAACCAAATTCTTGTTTCAAAACAATATTAACCTGTGCTTGAAATCAACTTGTATGTATTTTGAACCAACATACACATTTGTGTATTCCACTTAATTCGTTTTCGTACGAAAAATAACACTATACCGACAATAATAGTAAAATAATTAATATGTTATCAAAAACAAATAATAATTATGTTATATAATTTATATGTTATCAAATTATAATGTTTTTATCAAAAATAATTCTGATTTAACTAAGATCAGTTAAAACCCGGAAGATATTACAACCTGCCATTTTTTACTCACACATTTGTGTGGGTTGGACTTAAATTGAAGCAAGATGCTTGTTTCTCTGGTACAAAAACGGAAAGAATAAAATATCCGCCAAGTATTGAAGTTTTGTTCTCACACAAATCTCATGCAGTCTCAAGATTAACAATTAGAGTAATTAGAAAATAAATCGGAAACGTAATTTCTTAGAGGTCGATTTTTATGGTGTTTTAAGAATTGTCTAAATGTGTCCTAAACCACAAAAGCATAATTTTTATTGATTTATTATTTATTTACTTTAATATTGTACTGGGAGGAAAAGCACTAATGAACATGCTTCCATTTGGCATCAAAAAGTCAAAAAATGTTATTTTCAAATCAATACCCGCCATATGAATATGAATACCTGTGTAATGAATGATTACTAATCAAAAATCGGCTAGTAAAATGAAATTCGAAAAATTGCCAACCCTATAATTAAACTTCACATAACGAAATTTATTAGTGTTCAAAATAGCTGCATAATGAGGCGCAACAATTAAAATATACTTCAGACACTGAAATTAATACGTGACATTACAATAATATTACATACATCCAATTGTAGAAAAATGATTGTTCGTGTATAACCGGGATATTATATTTCAGGAGATCGTGCATTGAACTGTAGTTTATAAAAATATGTTTGTATGACCAGTTTTTAATACAACGCATGCGTCTGCGCAACAAAGTTGGATAAATAAATAAATGAGTCACGTCTATCTGTCATAAACCGTATGTAGGTAAGTATAAAATGCATTACATATATGAAGAATCAATATTAAGTCGCAATGACGTTAATACACTATAAATCACACAAAAAACGGACGCAATTTAATTTTTTATAAGTTTGGGAAATCTCAATTACCTATTTAAAACGCAATTCTATGTCGATCGCGATATTTTTAGCCGCTTGCCCACAAGATATTATTTAAAATAAAATTTATAAAAGTGTAATAAAGTTATTTTTTTTTCTGTTTACCTCTTCAATGCCAAATTCTTGCGCAGCATCGGCATCATCAATTTTAACAAATTGAATGCCATGCCGATCACAATCATCATCAATTTTTTCTAATTCTTGTAGAACAGTCATAGATTCCTCTTCGCCATGGTCGTCTGTAAAATATTATTTTATAAACAAATCAATTGTATTACATAAATTAATAAAATTTATAGTGTATTTATACGTACAGAATAAAACAACTAAATTATCAATATTTCCAATGAGTGTGTTTAATGTTTTCGCTGAAACATCTTCAATAACATCTTCTTCATCGCCAGTTGATTTATTTGCGATTAACCATTCCAAGACATCTTCTTCCTTTGATAATTCACCTATGTGTACGGTTTGAAAAAAAAACATATTAAATTACTCCAGTATATACATAAATCTTTCAATACGAATAGGTACCCTCATAAATTATTGGAATTTGATGTCTATAGTATACAAGTGCTGGAAGGCTGCCAAGATTATATTCCTCGGCAAGTGATTCTTCATGTATTTTAACAAAACCAATTCCCAATTGATCCGCCTCATCATCAATATTTTCCAATTCTTGTAGTGCTTTAGCGCATTTTTTACATTCTGGTTTATCTAAAAAAAAACGATGTAATAAAATAAAAATTAATATTCTTACTAAAAAGGTGGTTTGTTTCCCCTGAATATATATACAAAATATACATATTCTAAAATAGAAGAATTACTGTACAATAATAAAGGATTGGGTATCCATATACCATACAGATTAAAATAAAACAGTTACTAAAAATGGAGGTTTAAAATTTCTATAATGTGTAGACAGTTAAATAGAAAAGATTTTTGATTTGTAGCCAATTTGGTTGATAGATTAAAAACGTATATTAAGCACAGCATCTCACTTAAGGCCTAATCATATTTATTGCGCAAATTAAACACTGACATGTTTTGCTTAACTAAATTATGAATTATCATATATTATAAAATTTATTTTTATATTTCATAATATCACTTTTATAATAATTTTAAAAAAATTATCCAATGCCAGATAAACCCCGTATAACATTTTGTTCAAAAAACAAAACAAAAATTCTCATATTCCACCTACAAATTGAGCTTAAAATAGATTTTTAAATATATACGGTTGTTGTAAAATGTATACAGTGAATAAATATTATTTTATAATCTTAAGCTGGTGTATATTATATAGACTCCCAGCTTATAAAATAATATAAAATATAAGATTTAAGAGATTTTAGAAAATTCGTTTTGTTTGTTTAAACAATCTGTTCTATTTACATATGTATAAATAATACGTAAATGTATACATTTATATAAAATTCAAACGTTTAATTTGCGTTATTTATTAAACGATTACATTTCATATTTTGTAAACAACACGTATAATATACATTTAACATACGGTTGGACGCCATTTTATATGTTTTGTGTATGTATGATCTCTAACTAAAACTAAGTAAAAAAACGTACTGAAATTTGCTTAAAGCAATAAAACGAGGTAGGCGCCATTTTACATTTTTTCAAATGACACCCGCCATATTGTGTTGTTAAAATAATGT